>CM070792.1:4465679-5065679 GCA_036346955.1 Dipus sagitta
CAATTCACTGGAAGGAATCCCATCCCTGGTACTGAAATTTTTCTAGTTACAGTCTATGGCTTCTGGGTGTGCCATTATCCAAAACATTAGATTTCTATATGGCTTATTCATAACATCTTGAATTTTGATTAACCCTCCCCCCACCCTTATTTTATGCAATCTCTTCCCGTGACTTCAGTTAGGCCGTTCCACCCCCAGTAATCTGTTCATCTACTTAACTACAGAGAATACCATCTCCTTAAGTCCCTTCCTTTCCTCCCTCCCTTATAGCCCCCTTTTAGCTTACTGGCCTCTGCTAGTGATGGTTAACCCAACTCAAGTGTCGCTCTAAACATCTGTAGCTAGGATCCACATATGAGAGACAACATGCGACATTTTGCTTTCTGGGCCTGGGTTACCTCACTTAGAATAATCCTTTCTAGATCCATCCATTTCCCTGAAAATTTCATAACTTCATTTTTCTTTACCGCTGAGTAGAACTCCGTTGTATAAATGTGCCACATCATCATTATCTACTCATCAGTTGAGGGACATCTAGGCTCGTTCCGTTTCCTAGCTATTGTGAATACAGCAGCAATAAACATGATAGAGCAAGTATCTCTAAGGCAGTGACGAGAGTGCTTAGGACATAGGTCTAGGGGTAGTATACCTGGGTCATATGGTAAGTCTGATTTTCGCTGTCTCAGGAACCTCCACACTGATTTCCACAATGGCTGTACCAGTTTACATTGCCACCAACAGTGGAGAAGGGTTCCAGTGCATTCTTCATGGAAGTAGAAAAAAACAATACTAAAATTCGTTTGGAAGCACCAAGGAAAAAAAAAAAAAAAACAGAAGAACCTCTCCAATAGCAAAAGCACTTTTGAACAACAAAAAATCAGGCTGGAAGTATCACCGTATCTGATTTTAAGCTATACTACAGAGCCATAGTAACAAAAACAGCATGGTACTGGCACAAAGACAGACACTTAGATCAATGGAACAGAACAGAGGACCCCAATATAAATCCAGGCAGCTACAGCCATCTGAGTTTTGACAAAAATGGCAAAAATATTCACTGGAGAAAAGACAGCCTCTTTAACAAATAGTGCTGGGAAAACTGGATATGTATCTGTAGAAGGATGAAAATAAATCCTTACCTCTCTCCGTGAACAAGAATCAAGTCCAGACCCGAAACTCTGAAACTGCTAGAGGAAAAAGTAGGGAAACCCTTCAACATATTGGTCTTGGCAAAGACTTTCTAAATATAACACCCCAATTTCTCAGGAAATAAAACTACTAATCAACTGCTGGGACCTCATGAACTTAGAAAGCTTTTGTACAGCAAAGGACACTGTGAACAGAGCAAAGAGGTAACCTCTGCAATGTCCTCACCCCTTTGACAAACACTTTCTCTACTGCCATATAAGGAAGCCCATTTCTTGTAGCAGAGTATGTCCTGTGACACTGAGCATGCCCAGTCATCTATCTTTTACTGAAAACTCATTTTGGGGGCTGGAGAGATGGCTTAGTGGTTAAGCACTTGCCTATGAAGCCTACGAACCCTGGTTCGAGGCTCGATTCCCCAGGACCCACGTTATTCAGATGCACAAGGGGGGGCACATGCATCTGGAGTTCGTTTGCAGTGGCTAGAGTGCCCATTCTCTCTCTCTCTGCCTCTTTCTCTCTCTGTCACTCTCAAATATATAAAATTAAACAACAACAACAACAACAAAAAAAAAAAAAAACTCATTTTCAGTGGCCAATCAAAGCCCCCGGGATGTGCAAGCTACTTTAGCCTCCTGCATGAAAACTGAAAATCATGCTGACTTGCCGTCAGCTCCCCAGGAAAGAAGAGAAAACAAAGTGTAAATGCCACCAAGGGAGAAGTTTAAAGATTGATAAAAATTAGTGTTTCTGATATCTTAATGACTCTGGTGCTGGTAGCCTACGTTCGTCATTGCCATGTTCCATTGTCATTCAAGCACTTAATCACCATGCACTGTCAGGCCTGAATTCATTGTCGTGAGTCTGCCTAGCCAGATAATTTCTGTTCTCTGACAGTCCTGTCCCAGACACCTGTAATCAGACCTGGGCTGAAGGGAAGGTGGAGGGGCTACGACCCTCCTTTTAAACTCACAACTGACTTGCTCACTGGGGAGAGACTAGTGAGCACCATTTCCAGGTCTGTTTCCTTCTTTCTGAAGAAGAACGCAGGTGGAGTCAGGCTTGGTTTGAATATTTCTCTTCCAAAATGCACATGTTGCCAATGTGATAGTGATAGGAGGTGGGCCTTTAGGAAATGGTTGGGCCACATGAATGGGTTCCTTGTGAATAAAATTAAGGCCCTTTTAAATATTTTATTTTTATTTATTTGACAGAGAAGGGAGGGGGAGAGAGAATGGGAGCGCCAGGGCCTTCAGCCACTGCAAACGAATTCCAGACGCGTGTGCCCCCTTGTGCATCTGGCTGACGTGGGTCCTGGGGAATCAATCCTGAGCCCTTTGGCTTTGCAGGCAAGTGCCTTAACTGCTAAACCATCCCTCCAGCCCAATTAAGGCCCTTTTAAAGGGCGCTGTGATGGTTTGGTTCAGGTGTTCCCCCATAAACTTATGTTCTGAATTCTAGGTCCCCAGCTGGTAACAGTTTGGGAATTGGAGCCTCCTGGTGGTGATGTATTGTTTTTTTTTTTTTGGGGGGGGGGTTGCTTATAGGTGATATAGCCAGCTCCCCCTTGCCAGTATTGGGCACACTTTTCTGCTGTTGTGGTCCACCCTCTGTTTGCCAGGAGGTGATATCCACTTTCTGCTCGTGCCATCGTTTCCTCCTCCTATCGTGGAACTCGCCCTCAAGTCTGTAAGCCACAATAAATCCTTTGCTCCGGCAAGCTGCTCTTGGTCTGTTCCGTGGTGTGGCACAAAGCTGTCTGCAACAGGGCCTTGGTATTTACCCACGTGTTCCACCTTCTGCCAACAGAGACGTAGCAAGGAGACCCTCGCCAGAACGGAGGCCAGCACCATGCACTTGTTCTGCTGTGGTAGTTTCCTTCTCTCTCGTGCCTGGGACAGAACACCTCCCCAAAGCAGCTGGCGCGGGGAAGTTTTCTGTTTTGGTTTACAGTCTTGGGGGGAAACTTCATGACAGCAGAGGAAATAGGCAGAACGGAGGCTAGATATTATGTCCGTGCCAACATCGGGTGGACAATAGCACCAGGAGGGTGAACTGTGCTCTGGCAAGCGGGAGCTGTCTGTCACCCCGTGAGCCTGCTCCCGACAGCACGGCTCCACCTCCCAAACTGCCACCTGTTGAGGGCCAGATACAAAACACATGAGCTTCGGGGGGGGGGGATATCGAACTGAAACCACCGCAGCTGCCCAGCCCTCGAAATTGTGAAGATTCAGCCGGGCGTGGTGGCGCACACCTTTAATCCCAGCACTCGGGAGGCAGAGGTAGGAGGATCATCGTGAGTTCGAGGCCACCCTGAAACTACATAGTGAATTCCAGGCCAGCGTGGACTAGATTGAGACCCTACCTCAAAAAACAAAAATCAAAAAACAAAAAATAACTGTGAAGATTCAATCATTATTTTTAATAAATTACTCAGTCTCTGGTACTGCGTAATAGCAGTGAAAATTGACGAAGACATCATGACCATTGTAAATTATTAATACTATAGCAAATTCAGAAGGATTTCCACCACCATCTACATATGTTGAATAACATATATCGCATAGACATTTATGTGAGTTATGTGTTGGCATGTGTGTACGCACACATTTGGTTTTCAGTGTCCCATAATGTAGGAGACTTCTGTTTTTGTTCTAAGTTACTTTGAAGAAGAGAGATGATTATGTATGTCATTACCCCTTATAAAAGTCACTTTAGAAAATCATTCTGGGCCTAGAGAGATGGCTTAGCGGTTAAGCGCTTGCCTGTGCAGCCTAAGGACCCCGGTTCGAGGCTCGATTCCCCAGGACCCACGTTAGCCAGATGCACAAGGGGGCGCACGCGTCTGGAGTTCGTTTGCAGTGGCTGGAGGCCCTGGCGTGCCCATTCTCCCCCCCCCCGCCATCTTTTTCTGTCTGTTGCTCTCAAAGATATAAATAAAAATGAATAAAATATTTTAAAAACTTTCTGAACTCAGAATAACGGAAAAGATTTAGATTGGTTTGATAAATTTGATTTCTTATGGCTGGAGAGATGGCTCAGCAGTTAAGGTGTTTGCTTGCAAAACCTGATGGTCTGGGTTTGATTCCCTAGTACCTACATAACACCCTGTGCACAAAGTGGCACATGTGTCTGGAGTTCACCCTGGTATAGCCATATTTATATTCTATCCCCCCCCCAATCCTGTTTCTCCCTCCCTTGCAAATTAATAAAGAATATATTTTTAAAAGTTTTATTCTTCCTTTGAATAAATAAGGAGAGGTGGGCAGCCTGCTGTGTGACTGTCTTTGCCCCCATTGCTAGGAGGCTCGTTCCTAGCTGCTTGTTTTGGTTTTGTTCCCCTTTGCTGGTTGAACATCATGCATGTACACAGAATGATGAGGAGACACTCTCCGCCCCTTAGGCGTGCGAAAGGGAAAGGATGCGGCGATCTTTAAAGCCATTTTCCACACCCCTACTCCATCCTACGGCCCGGGGGAAGCCCAGTGGGGCAGAGCTTGCTTAGCAGGACCCTGGATTTGAGGCCAAACATCACAGAACGAAGCTCAGACAATTCCTTTCCAGACAATTCCGCGTTACTTCTGCCGACTCCGCCACTTCTTTCTCCCCTGATGGCTGTCGCCTTATATCGTCGCTTTCTTAAAAGATTGATTGCTTGGTGGTGTACCCATCACTTATTTGACTTGCTTATAAATTCCTTGAGGGCTTTTTGCTTGTATCCTCTAAGCAGAACCCCACGCGTTGCAGATACAAAGTGATCAGCAGACGGAGTCGCCAGGTAACAGAGGACATATTTTAACAGACAAAGAAGTGATGGTTTGCAATATTTGGGGCATATATATTCAAAGAAAATTGAATTCACATTTTCTCAGGTATCCTGTATTTTCATTCACTAAGTCTGGCCATCCCATTACTAACTTTTTTAATATTCTGTTTATTTGAGAGAGAGAGTGAGGGCAGCAGATAGAGAGAATGGGCGGGCCAGGGCCTGTAGCCATTGTAGATGAACTGCACCCATATACACCACTTGTGCATCTGGCTTTACATGGGTACTTGGGAACCAAATGCAGGTCGTTAGGCTTTGCAGACATGTCCCTTAACTACTGAGCCATCTCTCCAGTCCTGCATCACGACATTTTGTAGTGACTCTATAATTGGGCATTGTCTGATGTTTTGTATCGTGGTATGAATGGGAATGAGCTAGCTGTGTTCCACCCAGACATCTGTACAATACCCTTTGCATGTTTTGATCTTATTCCCTCGCTGCTCAGCTATATTGGAATCAGGACCATCTTTGTGGATGACGGCCCCAAGCGGATTTCAAGTGTGATAGACTCTTTGGGTGTATGAAAGTGTGCGTGTGTGCCACACACACACGCTATGATGCCTTTCATAGTTCCAGAGCTCTCTGAGGGCTCAAATAATCAGAGAATAATTGCATTTAGGGAATGGCTGGAAGGAAATGACCAAGCTCAAGAGATGACCATTTGGAGGGTGATTGGAATGACCCAGTGGCTACTTTACCTCATCTTCTCACATTGATTTCCCCATAAGCATGGCTGAATTCTCGGGGGGAAAAAGGCATGATAAGGAGCCTGATGGGACTGCTACTGTAAAATAGGCACTGACCTTGGAGTTCACAGCTACTTAATGTCACTTGAGCTTTCAGAAGTAGTCAGTGGCCGAGTAATAGACTGGAAATAGAAAGGCTGAATTCTTGCTCTACACCTCCTTTTCATTCCAACAGTGGTGGTGCTAATGTTAGCTTTGAGTCCCCTTTCCTTAAAATCAAAGGCGCTGATTGGATGTGCTTTATAATGCGCACAGGTATTTGTTAAGATTTAATTCAGGCCAGGCCACGCCTTTAATCCCAGCACTCGGGAGGCTGAGGTAGGAGGATAGCTGTGAGTTCAAGGCCACCCTGAGACTACATAGTGAATTCCAGGTCAGCCTGGGCTCCAGTGAGACCCTACCTCGAAAAACTAAACAAACAAACCACAACAACAACAAAAAAGATTGAATTTAGGACATGCAGCTTGGATAGCACTGTTCCCTAGAACTTCTCATTTTTAGACCAGATGGAGTGGGCACGGGCTAACTTTGAGACGTGAGGTGGGGGCACGGTCTGCAGCCCTTGCTCGGGTCCCGTCCTTCTAGACATGGGGACCTTGAACTTTTTGCTACTGGAGACAATGGAGGGGCTGTGTGAGGGGCTGTTGAACGGGCATTTATTTTATAGTTGTGTTCTAGCTTTCATACTTATCCATTAGTCACTGTTAGCAAGGATTTAGGACAAAAAATAGCATAGCCTTTAGGGATCATACGTAGACATTGTTACCGAGGAGAAAGAATTTGAAATCTTTTTGGAATAGTCCCAGCTTGGAATTGTAAACAGTTCCAAAGAAATATACACGGAAACATGATTTTGTGAACAAGACTGTATATAGAAGTTTCCTTGTATAAATAGAAAACCTGTTAGGGAATTTGGGCTTGTCTAGAAATTTCCTCATAGATGGTGATAAGGAGTTGATTTTATTTCCTCCCAGGCTGATTTTGTTCTTTTTGCTCGTCTTACAAAGCTCCTTGTCTCCAACTCTTCCTTGAACTGTCACAACAGTTTAGACGTGGGACAGCTGTCAGGAATGTTTTTGCATCACCGGGCTGTTGTTGGGTGACACTGGGTATGTCAATCAAAGCATTGGGTCATGTAAATGAGTGTTAATAAACCGGTTTGGTAACTTCTCCAAGAAGTAGGATGCAAGCCGCCGTGGTGGCATACATCTTTAATCCCAGCACTTGGGAGGCAGAGGTAGGAGGATCTCCGTGAGTTCTAGGCTACCCTGAGATGATAGTGAGTTCCAGGTCAGCCTAAGCTAGAGTGAGATCCTACCTCGAAAAAAAAAAAAACAAAAACAAAAACAAAAAAAGTAAGATGCTAAATAAAAGTCGTTCTCCAGTATATTGTGGGTAAAAAGCTCCATCTTAAAAGGTGGTTGGGAGCTGGAAATAGGGCTCAGCAGTTAAGGCACTTGCTGGCAAAGCCAAGGTACCCTGGTCCAATTCCCCAGTACCCATGTAAGCCAGATGCACAAGGGGGCGCATGCGTTTGGAGTTCGTTTATAGTAGCTGGAGGTCCTGGCATGCCCATTCTCTCTCTCCCTCTTTCTCTCTCTCTCTGTATGTGTGTATGTGTGTATATATATATATATATACACACACACACACACACACACATACCTACATACATATATATGTTTATGTATATGTATATATGTATATACATATATATATGTATGTGTGTATATATACATATATATACATATATATATATATATATATATATATATCTCCTTGCAAATAAATAATTAGTAAAAATATCTAAAAACCAGAAAAGGTGGATGGATTCCTAGAAACAGTTTTTAGAAGAGAAACTCAAAGTCATGAAAGTGACAAATTCTCCTCTGTATCAAATGTAAGGCATCTGCAGGCTTTTTCACTATAACTGGGGTTATGAGGCGGAGTCAACCGAATCTCAGTGTTCCAACGATGTGGTTCTGCATAACCACGGGGAACATAATCCCCAAGGGAAACGTGACACAGAATGGAGACCTAAGTATGCTTCCGGGGAGGTGCTGGGAGCTCCAGGCATGAGCATCGAACTGGGTGTGCCGTGAGCGTCGGGCACCGATGGCAAACAGTCTGCCTGGCACATGATAGCGTCCAGAAGCCAATGGCACAACGGGAGGGGAGCAGAGAAGCAAGCCTGCTTGTGGCTGCTCTGCACGTGACGCGCATGGATGTCGCCGGGGACCCGCGCGGGCTCTGAGCGGCACATTTTGTGTCCAGCGCTTTTTGGGCGTTTTAGGTGTTAACCGCTTTCATGATTAGACGCGAGGAGAGGAGCTCAAAGAAGGATAGCAATTCAGCCAGGGCCTGTCCACGGTGACCCCGAACGCAGAAAGCTCATGTCTGCTGTGTGTCCTTCTGTCGCATGGAAGGAGAATGTGGGGCCTCTGCGTGCTCGGTGCCAGGGGAGAGCTTCTCTGCCTGCAGGTGCCCTGGCCCAGAGGGTCCTTGCCAGGAAGTGCTGATGGCAGGGGAGGGGGCGTCTTGTGGGCTTTCCAGCTGACGTGTGGAATGATAGTTTCCTTAGTGAGATTTCCATTTAGTTTTTGTCATCCCTGTGTGAAGTTACCATCTCCATTCTGTGGAACATTTGAAGAAAATTGAGGTCTAAAGGTCAGAAACCCTGATCAAGGTCCAGGCTTTGAACTTAGCACATCAACCTCATGACTGGGACCAAATGAAGTGGGTTCAAATCAGCGGTTTGATTTCATGAGGTTAGAAACTGGGGGTGTGGAGAGATGGCTTAGCGGTTAAGGCGCTTGCCTGTGAAGCCTACAGACCCAGGTTCGATTCCCCAGAACCCACGTAAGCCAGCTGCATCGGGAGAGGTCATTGGTAGTGGCTAGAGGTTCTGGAATGCCCGTTCTCTCTCTCTCTCAAATAAATAAAAAGTATTTTTAAAAATTGGTAGTATTTAGAGGTTATGACAGAAGCAGGAAACACTCTGAGGCAGAGGGAAATTATGTCAGGGAATTAGTAAACGGGCTAAGAAGTCCAAGGGGGAAGAGAAGACTTGGAGGCATGTGATGGTCTAGAAGGGGGCAGGGTACTGGCCCTGTGGGGGTTTTAGAGAGGTGAGAAGGAAGCGTGTGCCAGGGAGGGAGTGGGGAGAGGAGAAAGGGGCTGACTAGGGCCTTAACGGCTGCTCTAGCCACAGACCGACTGTGAGAGAAAAATGGTTCTATTCATTTGCCTTTTCCTTCCATATATCTCGCCAGCAGCATTCATCAATATCTGTCATTTCCCAGGGGGCTTAGACATGCCGAGCAATTCATCCTACTGAATTATATTTCAATACACGGGTGGAGGGAGGCCAGATTGCAGACGTCAACTCTGACCCCTGCCCAGCATCGCTTAGACGCCGTCAAGATGCCTATGCCACCCCCGGCCCCTCCGTGCCCTCATTCAGAGAGTTATTCTAGGCAACTCTGCTTGGTGCGGGAGCCTTCCCACCATGCCCTCACAGTGAAGGCTCTGTTTAACACTGCTTTAAAAATCAATTTTCAGTTGTAGCATAGACCTTTGGTCTGTACAATTAGAATTTAGGGTCAAATTATTATGTAATTTTTAAGTAAGCGTTTTGAATCCAGACATGGAGCATGTGAGGAGAAATTGCTTGATGGTTTAGGTTCAGCAGGAAGTTGTCACCAGGGCTGGATGTCACCCCAGAGCTGAGGTTGGCTGGCCGTATCCAGAGGCAGTGATGGACCTGTACTAGAGAAACATTACCGCGTATCAAGCTTTGTTCCATGTGATCTGCTTTGATTCTAGTACCTGTCTCATTAGCAATGGGTGATGAGGTAATCTTGGTGGGTGAGAAATACTGTTTGTAGAAGTAAAGGGATGGGACTAGGGAGGTATTTCAGTTGATAAGATGCTTGCCTCATAAGCTTAAAGACCTGAGTTTAGATCCCCAGAATCCACATTTTTTTTTTATTTTTAGATATTCATTTGAGAGAGGTAGAGAGGGAGACAGAGGTGTAGCCCCTGCAAACAAACTCCAGATGTATGCTCCACTTTGCATGTCTGGCTTATGTGGGTCCTGGAGAGTTGAACCTAGGTCCTTTGGCTTTGCAGGCAAGCGGCTTGATCGCTAAGCCATCTCTGCAGCCCATCATGTGTGTTTTTTTTCCCCTTTAAATACTGGGCATAGTGGCATACGCTTGTATTCCCAGTGTATGGGAGATGGAGATAGGCAGATCCCTGGGGCCCAGTGCCTAGCTGGTCTAGCCTAATCAGTGAGTTCTCACCACTGAGAGACCCAGAGTCCACATGTCCTCTGGCTTCCACATGTGTATTCACGCAAGCAAGAGACACACACACACACACACATACAGGCACGCAAGATACCAAGTGACAGGAAAGCAAAAGGAAGAGCAAACATATTTCTTTATAAGTAGGGCTTTGAATAGTTTCCATTCAAAAATATGTTGGTATTTTTAATTTATTTTTTAAAGATCTATTCTTATTTATTTATTTGAGACAGAGAGAGAATGGGTGCGCCAGGGCCTCTGGCCACTGCAAGCAAACTCCAGACACTTGCGCCACCATGTGCATCTGGCTTACATGGGACCTGGAGAATCGAACCTGGGTCCTGAGGCTGCCCAGGCATGCGTCTTAACCGCTAAGGCATCTGTCCAGCCCTGTGTTGGTATTTTTGCCCTGTTTCCATCTTGCATGAGTAACAAGCTGGAACTTGGCTTCAGCGATTCCTTAAAATACCTGTCAAAAACTAGTCTGTCTAGGTATATGAAATTATGACTTTTTTACAATATATTTATTTGCAAGTAGAGAAGAAGAAGAGAGAGAGATTGGGAGGGAAGGAGGGAGGGAGAGAGAGAGAGAGAGAACATGTGTGTAAGAGAGTGAGAGTATGGGCATGCCAGGGTCTTTGGCCACTGCAAGTGAACTCCAACTGCGTGAGCTGCTTTGCGCATCCAGCTTTGAATGGGTACTGGGAAACTGATCCTGGGTTGGCAAGCTTTTCAAGCAAGCACCTCTACTGCTGAGCCCTCTCACCCGGCCCGACACATGAACTTATTAGCTTGTAAGGAAATTCCTAACTTTGATGCCTGCCCCCTTTGCAGTTAAGCTTCCATCATGGCGATCCTGACTTTGCCACCAGTTGGTAATGTCTCCTATGGTAAATACAGTCGGTGTTCATAAGAGTCGAGAAAGCGGGTTGGAGAGATGGCTCTGTGGTTAAGGTGCTTGCCCGCAGAACCTAACAACCTGAGTTTGATCCCCCACTAGGCCAGATAGACAAAGTGGTGCCTGCATCTGGGGTCTGTTGCAGCAGCTGGAGGCCCTGGCACACCCGTACTCTCCTTCTCTTTTCTATCTCGTTCTGCTTGTAAATAAATAAAAATATTTTTTAAAAAAGATTCTAGAGGGCTGGAGAGATGGCTTAGCAGTTAAGCGCTTACCTATGAAGCCTAAGGACCCCAGTTCGAGGCTCGATTCCTCAGGACCCACGTTAGCCAGATGCACAAGGGGGCGCACGTGTCTGGAGTTCATTTGCAGTGGCTGGAGGCCCTGGTGCACCCATTCTCTCTCTCTCTCTGCCTCTCTCTCTCTCTCTCTCTCTCTCTGCCTCTCTCTCTCTGCCTCTCTCTCTCTGCCTCTCTCTCTCTCTCTCTGTCCCTTTCAAATAAAAACGAACAAAAAAAAAATTTTTTTTAAAGATTCCAGAAAGTGAAGGTGGGCCCTGGGTGGGTTTGGGTCTTCTAGACAAGTAAGTTGTGAATTCGACGAAGACCTCCATGCCCTGTTGGTCGCACCCACGTGTACACCAGCTTCCTTGGACCTGTGTGCTCTTGATTCAGCGTCTAGTTTGTCACCTGGAGATCACTAGCAATGCTCAGTGATTTCTTCAAGGAATCAGGGTCAAGGCTATGTGAGTAAACTTAGTGCACTCTTTTTTTTTTAAGGCTAGGAAAGCTGCTCAGTGTAGGAGTCCAGGAACTTCAGCACTCCGGCCACAGGCCTGCTGGTTTCTCAAATTATATTTATTTATGCTGCTAAGAATGATGTAGTGGCGTTGTCGGTGTTGCGTAGGCACAGCTATTCTTTTGCAGGGGGGGGGGGGGCACAAGGAACTGGAAGGAAGGCGGTCACCTATTGTGAGCGGGAAGATGAAGGGACCCGTGTCCCCAAGCTGGAGCAGCATCGGAGATGAATACAGGGAGGCTGTAATTGCCGTGGAGACGAGAGTCATGGCGACCAGGGAGCCAGTGTTTAGGAGCGAGCCATCGGGCATGGAAGGCAGGTGCTGGAGGGCAGCGGCGGCTGCTGACTCCTGCCTTCTGCCCAGAAGTGGCCTGTGACTGATGGTCCTCTTGACACTTTGTTCATTGCTGAAGTTCAGAAGTGTTCCTAAAAAATATTAACTGCCCCCACATATAAGATGCTCGAAAGTTTTACGCTGTTACGTATTATTTTTTCTCTTCTTTTAAATTTATTTATTTTTTAATAAAAAGGTTACACACATAGATTCCCTCTCCCCCACTCCAGTTCTTCTGAGGGTCGCCTTTGGTGGGCTTGTGGGTGCCCTTTGTGGGGGCCAAGACACGTGTCAGTCCGTCTCTGCAGGGAAGGGGGAAGCGTGCCATCTCGGGCTAGTCCCACCCACTCCGAGGCTCTTACGGTCTTCCCGCCTTCTCTTCCGCAGTGCCCCGCGAGCCTTCGTGGGCAAGACAGAGATCTGAGTTAGTGCTGCTTTCTCTGTGGGCGCTGGATCTGTTTTAGGGGGTTTGGCTGGCCGCAGTGTCTGTCGCCATGTCCCTGGAACTGGGGTTCGGGCTCGCTGTGAGAGCTGCCCTGTTGCTGTCACCGGCTCCCCCGTAATGACTTGCAGTCGGAGGTGTCGAGGTCGATAGACCTGGTTACTTCCTTTGCCAACAAGAACAGGCGCTCTCGTTTTTGCCCCTGAAGGATGCACATTTTAGCGCATTGACTGCATTCACGCCACCGGGCCACCGGGCCACCCAGGCCTGCGATCCACAGCTGAAATGACTTCATCATCCCACATCGAGAGGATCCTCATTGAACAGGGTTCCCTGCTCCATGCTTCTGCCCCCAGAGGCTATTGTTCTAATGGCACAATTCCAGGTTACTTCATGGAAAGGGAATCATATATCTGTCCTTGTGTGAGTAGCTAATGTGCATGATATCTTGCCAGTCTATGTTGTGAAAGGCAGTAGATTTCCCTTTCTTTCAAGGCCAAATAATAATCCACTTTGTTTATTCATCTATTAGTGGGCCTTGGGATTGTTTTCACGTTGAGGCCATTGTGAAGAGTGCTGTTTTGAAGATGGGTTTGCAAGTCTGTGAAGCCCAGATTTCACTTCCTATGTATATATGCCCCAAAATAACATTAAGCAAGGGACATTTTGGCTGGCAGTTTTGAGGTTAAATGATGGGACTCTCCTTCGTTCCTGCATACTGGTATGTGTGAATTCTTAGGGACGCTACTGTGAGAACTTCAGTAGATGCTGTGGCAATCAGCAAGCCACTAGCTAAAACATGTCAACATCTATGATCTGTAAATATGTAGACAGAGACAATCGGCTCTCCTAGCAGGACATATGGCTCAGTTTGCCTGCTTCCGCTAGTGCAGTGCCAGCTTTGATTGCTCACGTGTTCAAGGCCTCTGTATACTTCTATACTGGTACTTGATTGGCACCTTGGAGAGGCGATCAAACTTTTTTGAGTTCTTGTGTATAATTGAGCATTTTTTAATTTATTTGTTTGGCAGAGAAAGGGGAGGAAAAGAGGGGAGAGAGAGAGAGAGAGAGATTATGGGCATATCAGGGCCTCCAGCCACTGCAGACGAACTCCAGACGCATGTGCCACCTTGTGCATCTGGCTAATGTGGCTCCTAGGAAATCAAAACTGGGTCCTTTGGCTTTGTAGGCAAGTACCTTAACCACTAAGCAACCCCACCAGCACTGACTGAGCCTTTTTTGTTGTTGTTGTGTGTATTTTTTTAATGGGAGGAATAGTTTCTTTCAGGCTTCTCGAGGAGGCTGTCTCTCTTCACCACACATCTGTATCACAGAGACGATAGCCGCTGCCAACAAGCATGGTCGGACTCTGAACACCCAGGACTGGAGTTCAGCCCAGAGTCAGCCCTGGTCAAACACTTTTTCTCCGGCACGTCTGTGCCTTTCAAACGTTCTTCTAGGTGGGGTCCAAGTTAGAAACTTTAACCACAAAGGGGACATTACGTTTGAAACTACCACCGTCTGCCCCTCGCACCATAGGCTCGTGACCATTTCTTAATGCAAATCGCACTCAGTCCAAATTCAAAAGTTCCTGTGGTCTTTGCCAAATTTTGAAGCGGTGCTTTTTCAGTCGCAGTTGTTTGGTCTTAATTTTCCTTTGATGCCCTGATTATGTTCCAAAAGAAATAATCCTAAATGTTAAGACTGTGGACTGATGACTCAATCTGTGGTACCCTTCAGGTAATGTGGGACTTCTTTGTCTTGTTAAATTTTCTTTTTGAGTGAGTGAGTGAGTGAGAGCGAGAGAGAGAGAATGAGAAAGAGGGAGAGAGAGAAAGAATGGGCCCACCAGGGCCTCCCAGCTGCAGTGAACACACCCCGGGCGCCCGCGCCCCCTGGTGGACTTGCTGGCATTGCGTGCTTGCGTCACTGTTGCGTCTGCCTGTACCTGGGATCTGGAGGATTTGAACCAGAGTTCCTCGGCTTCGCAGGCCAGTGTCTTAACTGCTAAGGCACCTCTCCAGCCCATGTGTTGCAAATCTGGTCACGTACCATGATTCCCCGATGATAAAGTAGATCTCCAGATCTATAAATTCTTTATGCGGCCATTCTGCTGAAATGGTTGCTGACTTGGTGTCTTCCTGTTTCCGAGGGCTGGTTCGGCCTTTGGGGTGTCTGGAAAGCACATGCTTCTCGGGTTTGGGAATTCAGGACAGAAACAAAGGCAAACACCTTCCAAGCAGAGTTGATATGCAGCCTGGCTTAGAATCGAGACCTGTTCTGTATCTAGGCTCATCATTTGTTCATGTGCATAGATGACTAGCAGACTGCCCATTCCCACACTGTTTGGTCGGCGTCACTGTGGCCACTGTCAGCCACCTCAGAAGTGCAAGAAACCTGTTAACTGCTGTGCTTGACACCCGACAGGCCTGTCACCGGACAGGTCAGCTGCTGCCAGCTCTAAACGGTGCCTCCGTTTATTGTTTCCAAATGTCCGTGTCGGTGGAATATTTAAGAACTGCTTAAATGAGCGTGGCGGGACTTTTAGAACCACGTTTCTGAAGAGCACAAAGGCCTGAGCGAAGTTCTGGTGGCTACAAGCAGCTCAGTGTGCTGTGAACACAGAGCACCCAGATTGCTCGGCAAACGCACCTCTCACACGACAGATCAGAAATGGTGTTACCCATTAATTCCCACCCCGTGCAGCTGAACAACGCTGTTGACAGATGCTAATTTTCTTATATCGTAGGCAGCAAATGATGCATGGATGTAACAGCGACACTTTTCAGAGGCTCTTGGTAGTCATCAAAAAGTGAATTGATATAAAGTTTGATGCGATCGCTACCAACTATGGCCCTGTGGTAGTGTATTCTAATGACTGCCTTAAGCCCATCTGTTACCCTACTTTTCCCTATTAACACTAATGGGGGTCTAGGCAGGAAAAAAATATATCCCCTGTGTTGTGTTAGCAGACTCTCCATTTGTAACAGCCCCTGTGATTCCTTAGGACAAGACCTGTGTTGGCATAACGCTCCCTCGTAGGGTTATAACCATCCCCTTGTGTGTGTGTGTGCGCACATGTCTTCATGTATTTTCCCCAGTAGCTTAACAGTTTGTTTTTTCTTGCTTACTTTAGAATGTGTATCGAGTTCATTATATTTTTAAGCCTGTTTGATTGTTTAATTTAATTGTTTAAGAGATCATCTGTTTTATATTCTGTAACAGCTTTCTTATGTCGCTTTACAAATGGGGATATACTAAAGCTTGCAGGAGGTCATGTCGTAAGTCACAGAATCACTTTTGGTGTGTGTGTGTGTGTGTGTGTGCGTGTACGCGTGTGTGCATGGGGGCTGGAAGCTGGTGGTGAATAGCTCCCTCAGTTGCAGTACCCTCTGCTTCTTGGGACAGGGACAGAGTTTCTCTGGACCTAAAACTCACTGGTTTGGCTATTCGAATTGGCCAGTGAGTGCTGGGAATTCTCCTGTCCCCAGACTACCCCAGCACCAGGATCACAGGCTCTGCCATGCCCAAGTTTTATGTGGGTGCTGGGTGTCCAAACTCACGACCCCATGCTTACGAGGCAAGCACTAGACTAATCGTCCCATTTGACCAGGTGCCAGTGGCTTTCACACCCCCCCCCCCCCCAGGTTTGGAGAAGCTATAACTAAAGTGTACGGCTCAGGCCTCTCAGTAACTAGATGTTAGAGAAATGTTCGTCCCATTCTGAGCCCATGGTTTAAATGATTCTGTTCCCAGTTTTCCAGATGATCCCCCCCACACACACACATACACATACAGAATCATCCCCTTTTAATTTTTAAAAAATATTTTATTATTTATTTAACAGAGATAGAGAATGGGCACGCCAGGGCCTCCAGCTACTGCAAACAAACTCCAGACGCGTGCGCCCCCTCGTGCATCTGGCTTACGTGGGTCCTGGGGAATCGAACCTAGGTCCTTTGGCTTTGCAGGCAAACACGTTAACCGCTAAGCTGTCCCCACCCCCAGCCCGCTTTTAACTTTTCAGTTGTGTTTTCACCGAAGCATTTGTGCTGAACGCATTTCCCGTGTTAGCATCGGTGTTTCAGGGCCGTGCGGTATTGCTGACGGACTTGCTTAGTTGGAGCGCTTGGCTACATACAGAGCCTGTCTGCGGTTGCAAGTCCAGACGACGGGGTTCCCCCTCAGGGTGGCGGGGATGCAGTGGCCCTGTCACACGCGAGGGCCTGGGGGCACCTTTGCTGTTACGCTCAGCTTACACACAAAATTGCAGAACATCATCCGTCCACTGGTATTCTTCCTGTTTTCACTGGGTCAGGTATTAATTATTGAAGCAGTAACGCTGACGTCAACAAACCTGTTTCTTCACCTCGAGGATTTTAGGGACACAATCTAATATTTTTGTCTGTTAAATGACTAGTTTGCAGATGGATTTAAGAGTGTGTGTGTGTGTGTGTGTGTGCGTACACTAAACTATTTGGTCTTTTAAATTTTCTGTTAAAATAGATTTTGCAGGTGTTTTGTAACTATCCTTGGGGTATTTTGTTTGTTTCTTTGTTTCCTCCATCCCTCCCTCCCTCCCTCCCTCCATCCCTCCATTCCTCCTTTTCTTCCTTACAAAGCACCTAGCCAGAGCAGAAAGGCAGCCAGCAAGGCCTCCTCCTATCATATAATACCTATATGTATCTTTTTTGTTTGTTTGTTTGTTTTTTCAAGGTAGGGTCTCCCTCTAGCCCAGGCTGACCTGTAATTCACTATGTAGTCTCTAGGTGGCCTCGAACTCATGGTGATCCTCCTACCTCTGCCTCCTGAGTGCTGGGATTAAAGGTGTGCGCCACCACGCCCGGCTTTTTCATACATGCATCTTGTATCCTGTCCTGGCAGTCTTCTCTGTACTCAAAGTGACTACAAGGCATAAGGCACCGGAAAAGACCCAAGAAGGGCCTCCCCTGACCTCAAAGACTATCATTCAGATTACAGAGTTGGGCAGTATGTTTTAAACAAGACTTGTTCAAGATACCCTGTCTTCACACCCTCCAAGGCTCAGGAAACATTGTAGAAGAGGGGGCGTGGGATGAAAATAATTAGGAGCCACAGGATGGGAAGGTGTACTCTGAGACATTTGTCCCCCACCCCTGCCACAGAGATGGACTGGTGCGTTCATGACCCTATGGTGACTAGCTGTGACACCACTGTGCAGAGTCCTCAGTGGAATGGGGGCGGGGTGCGGAGAGGGAGTGTAAGTGTAACCGGATGGAAATATGACCAATTTGCAACATGTTCCAATATTAAAGTTCTTAATTATGGGCTGGAGAGATGGCTTAGCAGTTAAGCACTTGCCTGTGAAGCCTAAGGACCCCGGTTCGAGGCTCTATTCCCCAGGACCCACGTTAGCCAGATGCACAAGGGGGCGCATGCGTCTGGAGTTCGTTAGCAGTGGCTGGAGGCCCTGGCGCGCCCATTCTCTCTCTCTCTCTCTCTCTCTCTCTGTCTCTTTCTCTCTCTGTCACACTCAAATAAATAAATAAAAATGAACAAAAAAATTTAAGTTCTTAATTAAAGAAAAGAAATTCTAGATTCAGACTGGAGGGATTGCCTAATGGTTAAGGCACTTGCTTCAAGGTCAAAGGACCCAGGTTCAATTCCTCAGGTTCCAAAAAGCCAGATGCACAGGGCAGTGCATGCGTCTGGAGTTATAGGCAGTGGCTGGAGGCCCTTGCTTGCCCATTGTTTCTCTTTCCTCTCTCTCTCAAATAAATTTTTTTTTAAAAAAGAATGAAGAAAAAAGAAGAAAACCTTGATTCATGTCGTCCTGTTGCTGTTTTGCTAAATGTGCTCGGTAGCTGTCCCGGCCTTCCTCAGCAGTGTCCTGCTCTGGGACTTGAGGAGACCGATTTCCTCAAACCCCCCAATCTAGCTTCTAGTTCACACAGTGCAAATTCCAGATTCCCTTCACAGACGTATGTGTGACTCTCAGAGCCGCAGTGGTGATTAACGAGATGTGAATTTTCATCGACAACATTCATGTTCTAATAAGTTGACAGTTGCTGCTGGTATTTTTACTTGGAATATGTTACAGTCTTTCATGTAGGGCCTGGTGAGGGACAATCGACAACATTGGTGTGATCCCATTTTTGCAAGCAAATAAAGGTTATAGAAAGAAAGTGAAAGAGCCGAGTATGGTAGCACACACCTTTAATCCCAGCAGTCGGGAGGCAGAGGTAGGATCACCATGAGTCAGCCTGGGCTAGAGTGAGACCTTTACCTTGAACCCCCTCAAAAAATAAGTAAATAAAGGAAGGAAGAAAGAGTAGAGGAAAAACTTGGAAAGGTCCTAAGTGCTCTTTCTTTCTGGTGTGAATGCAGGTGATTTTTTTACAAAAATATTTATTTGAGGGAGAGATGCAGAGAGGAGGAGAGAGAATTGGGTGTGCCAGGTCCTCCAGCCACTGCAAACAAACTCCAGATGCATGCACCACCTTGTGCATCTGGCTTACCTGGGTACTGGGGAATCGAACCTGGGTCCTCAGGTTTCACTGGTAAGTGGCTTAACTGCAAAGCCATCTCTCAAGACCCCAGGTGATTTTCTTTTTTGCTTTGTATATGTGGGCATTTTCTGCTTTTGAACGGAAAGAACACAAATCCAAGCCAAAAAGACTCTCCTCAGTTTCACCACTTAGTGTTATGGCTCTGTGTAAGTACCGTGCACTAAGTACTTCACTCGAGTCTCTGTAGCCAGCTCTCTCATGTCCATGGCTAGAGGTGGAAAGACCAAGACCAAGAGAGGCTCTTTCAGCCACAGTGCAGAATTAAAAATAAAGGCAGAAGATGTAGGGTTCTTTTTTTACCTCCAGAGTCTGTACTTGTAGAGTTTAATAAGAAAGTGAAAGAAAAATGAGAAGTCATTTATTCCTCTAATTAAAATGTACAATGCTGAAAATCCGTTGGTTAAATAAAACATGAAATCTCTGAACCTGGGCTCTGGGTGGGAGACACCGCCAGCCCTCCCCTGTGCCAGTGTTGGTAGTCAGCATGCGTGGTGATGGTGGTGAGCTACGTAAAGGATTGCAGTAGGTATGAGCCAGTGGGTAGCAGGTGGTCCCTCTGATGCAGGGGCCACCAGCCATGAATGCTGAGCTCTCTCCCGATTCTAGGGGAGAATGAAGCTGGAGTTCCCAACCCACGTAGTCCTCAAACCAGAATTCTCTCTTCTTCTTGTCCATCTCCTGGCAAAGAAATCCTTGCCTCAGATAGCATCTAGTCATCACACTAATACCAGGGCAAGAAGATGAAAGTCAGACAGTCTCTTTTTACTGAACTTCATTACCATGTTAATATCCATGGCCAAATTAACCTTACTGAAGTCAAAAAAATACCAAGGAAGTAGAGAGTGAATTAGTTCAGCTGTTTGACTTTGAAAGTATATATGTATGTATGTACATAGATATATATATACATATATATATGAAGTGAGTTCAAGGTTGATAGAGATTGCACAGTGAACCTAGACTGACACTGATGTTCTGATTTATGCTAATGGACAGCATTGTGTATGCGGGGGACATGGCTGGATAGGTACCTGCATTTCAGAGAGAGAGGAGCTGGGGAGAGTGACACCAGCCCCACTTCACCTTGAGGGAACTTTGCCGTCTCTTTTTGTTGATCATGATTTCTACTTTGTGGCCTCTTCCATTCTTTCCACATTACGTTGTTTTCAGATAGTGGTTTTATAAATGCAGTTTACTTCAGTGATCTGAGACGACTTGGTACACTTATTACATATTCTAGTGGAATGTGCAGGTGTTCAGGCCTCCTCCTCCTCCTCCTTGAGGAAGCATCACACCCTGCTGTGGAAGAGGTATTCCTGGATGTCACTGAGGAGTCAGGGTCAAGGAGATGACGGTGGTTTTCCCACTTCATTCAAACAACTTCTCTCTGGTTGTTAGCAGTCAGTGTAATTTGTGCATTTGACAGAAAAAAATATATATATATTTTATATTTTTATTTATATTTAATATAATAATGTAATACACACACACACACATATATATATGAATGGCTAGAAAGAGACTTTCCAGCCAGGCATGCTGGCACACGCCTTTAATCCCAGCACTCGAGAGGCAGAGGTAGGAGGATCACTGTGAGTTCCAGGCTAGCCTGAGACTCCATAGTGAATTCCAGGTCAGCCTGAGCTAGAGCAAGACCCTACCTTGAAACAAAACAAAAGAGACTTTCCACTTTCACAGCACTACTGCTTTGGCCTGTTAGATGCCGCTGACGTGGTCTTCTCTTTGTCCCAACAGGGCGCTACCTCCTTCCGAACCCGGTGGCCGCGCAGGCCTGGTCGACCTCCGCGGAGACGTCCAACCTCGTGCGCATGCGCAGCCAGGCGCTGGGCCAGTCAGCTCCGTCGCTCACGGCCAGCCTGGTGAGTGGCCACGGGCGAGTGCGGGCTGCTGCTGCCCGCCGCCGTGCTGGGGCCGTACTCCGCTGCGTTAAGTCTCAGTAGATGTGAGCCGACCTGTATGGAGTGATCGTGGCTTCGGCCATGGTAACGCTGCACTTCTAGAGTGCAGACTCCAACCTCCTTGCAAGGCGTTTCTAGGCTCTGCAAGCAAAACGCGCGGCTGGAGAGATGGTTCAGCGGTTAAAGGCACTTGCTTGCAAAGCGGGTTGGCCTGGGTTGGATTCCCCAGTACCCACATACAGCTACATTCCCAAAGTAGGGCGTGGGTCTGGAGTTTATTTGCACGTCAGAAGGCACTAGCCCCCATTCTCCCCTCTGTCTCCTCCTCCTCCTCTCTCTCAAATCATCAGTGATTTAAACAAAACATTACTCAATTTCAAACTTATGGCAAAACTGTTCAGCTTTGAAAACAGTGAACAGCCGTTGCCAGCTTTATCAAAACCGAGCCAAGTCAGGAGAGAAGCCATGGGAGGGTCTTCCCATCCCATCCTGAGCTCTCAGATGCCCCCTCTGCCAGCTGTATCCAAACCACACGGGGCCTGTGACCTCATGGGGGGAGAGAGTAGATGGAGGGCGAAAGACAGAGGTGGTGTCTTTGGAGTCTCTATGCTCTTTAAATAAGCTCTCGTCCAAAGGCTGATGGATGAGCATCTGTGGGGGTAACCGTGCTGCTTTGGGGTGTGTCTCTGTACTTTTGGGAGTGTCTCTGTACATGGTTACAGGGTCCTCATTCAGGATGGAATGGGACTTCTCAGTACGACTGCTCTGGGGTCCCCACGCTCTGTAAGTAAGTCCTTATCTGAGGCTGAGGGAGGAGCATATGAGGAGTAATCCTGACACCGGGAGCCCCATCAAGGCATGTGCTTTGGGTGCTCCATGGTTCTGTAAGTAACCCCTCTCCAGGCTCTGTAAGTGACCCCAGTAAACATGCTGGTACAACCAAAGTGGCATTGGGGTAATCGTACTTTGCTGTGCTGTCTGAGCCCGATTTGGGTTTGAAGACATGTGTTCGTGTCTTCCCAAGGAAAACTTTCCATGACAAAGGATAGGAGAAGTCCATAGAGCACCAGTTTAACATTCCATTAAATAACGTGTGGCTCTGCGTGCTTTATGATGTGTGCTGTGTGTAAATATGCATGTGTGTGTGAAGTACATGCGTGCACCTAGTTTTTTAGTTACTTGAGTGAGTTGCATGCACACCATGACCCTTGGTCATGATCACTTGGATGAACTTGAGCTGTCAACTTAAGTGACTCTGTAGCTGGGACAGTCTTGTTTTCTGCTCTGCTCTTTTTCAGTTTTATCAATTGCGGTGGTTTGAATCAGGTGTCCCCCATTACATTGTGTCTTCTGAACGCTAAGTCCCCAGATGGTGGCAGTTTGGGAATTGGAGCCTCCTGGAGGTGCTGTAATGTTGAAGGTGGGCTGATGGGTGTTATAGCCAGCTTCCCCTTGCCAGTGATTGGCACACTCTCCTGTTGCTTTTGTCCACCTGATGTTGGTCAGGGGGTGATGTCCACTCTCTGCTCATTCTATCATTTCCCCTGCCATCATCGAGCTTCCCTCAAGTCTGCAAGCCAAAAATAAACCCTTTCCTCCCACAAGCTGCTCTTGGTTGGGTGTTTTCTGCCAGTAAGCTAACTGCGACATCAACTGTTGTGACACTCAAGTATTTTTCATGCTCAATGTAGTGTCCAGACCATGGCCATGGGTTTTATTTAGCTGTCCATACTTTTAATCTCCCATAACCTAGGGTGCTTCCACTAGATTATGGGAGACTAACATCGACACTGTTGAGAAAATTTTATTAGATATTTCTCACGTGATGCTTATCCGTTGTTTGCCCAGAGTGAGACTCGGGACCTGAATTCCAGACCCAAATCGTGAACGCTGATGTGTCCCGTGGGCGTGACGCTTGCAGACTCGTGATGTGAACTTTGATTGTGGGCTGAAGGTGTTGACGGGTTTCCCCACTGTGGGTACTGCTCTGCTTCTCTTGCAGTCTGCGCACAGTTTGTGGAGAGCTGCTTTTAGGCCATACAGATGTGCGTCTACGCGTCCCCTCATCCAAAGCTTCCCCTGCATTTTGCATCTGCCGGTGCTGGTTGGAAGGACCATTCTTTTTTATGATGGCTAAAATTTGTGGGAGCTAGGAATGGAGCTCCTTATGTATGGCTTGCCCTAGCCTGTGTGAGGCCTGAGATCTGATCCTTTGCACAGATCCAATTTTGCCCTTTGTAACATAGCATAAATATTTGTATATCTATTAGCAGCATAAACTTGCCTTTGTATATGTCTTTTTAAATTAAAAAAAATTATTTTCAAGCAGAGAGACACAGAGAGAAGAAAGACAGAGAGAGAGAGGGTGAATGGAGGAAATGAATGGGTGTACCATGGCTTCCAGCCACTGCAAACAAATTCCAGGTGCATGCACTACCTTGTGTATCTGGTTTTTACATGGGTGCTAGGGAATCAAACCTGGGTCATTAGGCCTTGCAGTCATACCTTAACTGCTGAGCCATCTGTCCAGCCCTGTCTATTTCTCTTTTTTTTTTTTCTCCCATTGTAACTTAATGTTTACATTTAAACATGATGCATACTCAATTTTGTTTGGTTAATGGACACCTTACTTCTCCACGCTAACCTTACAAGTCTTGACAACTTGGGCTAGGCACAAACCTTATTGGTAGATCACTTTACCTAGTATTTGTGGGCCCTAGTTCATTCCTCAGTACCAAAACAAAACAGACCCAAAACAGTCAATACAAGTTGCTTTTATATCAACAGTAAAGTTGCTTGGCATGGAACTAGCTTTTGAAATACTTCTTTATTGATGAAGATGTAAATAATGTATAAATCAGTATGTGATGGTATCTTGTAATTTTATTCACTGGTAATAAACTATGTTGGCTATTTGAAACTGATACAACATTACAAAGAGATTTGATTTAGGGCTAGCCTCGAGTTCTGTATTTGTCTTTGAAAAGCTATATAAAGTTTGGCAAGTCATCTAGCACCTCGAATTTTATCACTTCATGTGCAACTGTGAGAGATAAACAAGTGTTAAGCAGTCTAAGTCCATTTTAACTCTGGATTCTCTGGTCCTTTTTTTTTTTTTCAGAATAATTAGGGGTTTGGAGCTGAGGATGTAGGCTCAGTCGGTAGAGTTCCTGTCTGACATGTGCAAGGTGCTGGGTTTGATTCCCCAGTACAGCATAAAGTTGGGCATGGTGGTGCTTATCGGTTAACCCAGGAGATAAGAGGTTCAGAAGTTCAAGGTCATCATCTTCTATATGGTACGGTCCATCCATACGAGAATGGAGTGTGAATGCATCGAATTGTTACCTCTAAAGAAGCCTTATTTTTTCCTCCCCCTCTTCCGCAAATTTCCCTGAGCCATGTAGAGGATATTTGAAGATACTTTAAAGTGAAAGTACATAGCATTTTCCTCCATTCTATCTTCCAGTCTAAGTGATTTTTTTTTTCTCTTTGGGGACTTCTGTTAAAAGCTCTTTTTTTTGTGAGCATTTACTATTTAAAAGGAAAATGCCTCAAAATTCATGACATTTTTAAGAGTGTTTTTCAGACACCAAGATACTGTTTTTAACATTTAAGTAGTAATATTGTATGCTCGTTGGCAAGTAAATCATTCTGAGGAGAACAACTCTCACAAAATGCCGTATTTTATTACCTATACCTGCGATCACACACCCAGCCACACAGATTGATTCATTCTTGGCTGAGAAGCATGCCAAGCAGCCTAAGCTACATGGGAATCAGACACAGAAATAAGAACTATTAATAGAAAACTTGAGAAGCGTACATCTAAGATTTATCAGATGGCATTCTTAACAAAGAATCTCTTAAATTATTAGCTGGCCTACTTAAAATTTGTATGAAGCCTCAAATGTTTGCAACATGACTCAGTGTGTTCTAATCATGTTGTGAGTAAGTTTGGGTATAGAAGCCAGATGTTAGCAGATATTTACAGATAATATTGTCAAGCTTTAATACAAAGCACAGATTCATGCCATCTTGATTTCTGGAAAAAAAAAAAGATCTTCACTGTCTTTTTTAAAAAAAAATATTTATTTATTTGAGAAAGAGGCAGACAGAGAGAATGGGGGCACCAGGGCCTCCAGCCACTGCAAACAAACTCCAGACGCACATGCCACCTTGTGCAGCTGGCTTACGTGGGTCCTGGGGAGTCGAACCGGGGTCCTTTGGCTTTGTAGGCAAATGCCTTAACTGCTAAGCCATCTCGCTAGCCCCATCTTGATTTTTTTTTTCCTGTTAGTAGACCTCACAGGTAAAGGCACCTTAAACTTTAACCTATTTTATGTTTCTAACATACTTAGGTTGCCGTTATATTTCAAGTATTTCTACTGATTATAACTAACAGGTTAGAGAATGAGGCTGAAGAAGTGGAAATGAGCACGTTTTCGCATTCTTTCCGCCTTTTTCTTGTTTTGTTTTGTTTTTGGGTTTTTGAGGTGGGGTCTCACTCTAGCCCAGGCCTGACCTGGAATTCACTATGTAGTCTCAGGGTGGCCTCGAACTCACGGCGATCCTTCTTACCTCTGCCTCCCGAGTGCTGGGATTAAAGGCGTGCGCCACCATGCTCGGCATCCGTCGTTTTCTTTCTTCTCATTTCATTGTCCTCCCAGCAAGCGGATTTGTGTGGAGGAACGTCCTGCAGCAGAACTGTCTCGCTGATCTTGCCCTGTCGTCCTCAGGCCCCCTCAGAGCTGCCAGTCACCGTTGCCCAGACTCCCTGAGCATCGACCGCGGGGCACCTTGCCGTGTGGTCTCTGTGGTTAGGCCCAGCACCTCAGTGCTGGCGAGCAGGCTGCTTGAGGGCAGATCTGAGTTTCTTTCCCCTGCCGCTCTCTTAGCACAGGCCTTGCCGTGGAGGCCAGCGTCAACGACCACTAAGGAGCAGATCATTACTCAGGAAAGGGTGGCACATTCGCCCAGATGCAAGGTCAGAGTCATGGTGTGACTGCATGCTGCGGCCTAATAAGATCATTCATCCTGTCTGGTTTTGCTGTTTGTAATTCGTTTCACCATTGTGATTAGTCTTGAAATCCATACAACAGTGCTAATTGCCAGTGAATTCATGCCAGCCACTCAAAAATACGATGAAAACATTGTGAAGATATTAACCCAGTCCACAAAGAACTGTCATTAGCTTGCTTTTAGGTAGTCACCTTGATTGAAATATATTATTAGATTTTTAAAAAATTAACTAAGTTGCATAGATCTGCTTTCTAAGTGTAGACGAGTTAGAAAAATAAGGAACCAAAATGGTTTATGTCCAAATAACAGGCTCACCCCTGATATAGCAGAACTGCATGCTCCATTGACACACTCACATTTCAGAAACGTGTAGACCCGGGATGTATTAATAGGCTAGTGAGAGATAAATGAAGGCCCTGTGATCTAGCGGTGTGGATTTTGGTAAATGCATGACCTGTAGTGATTTAAATGCCATAGGCAAATTGAAAGGTCCTGCTAACTACCTTCTAAAAGAGGAGATTAATTCCTAGCCCGGAGTATCTGGCTTTCCTTGGCAATGCTAAATGTAGTTGTGTCCCCTCTCCCAGACACTTCGGGCAGTTCAGATAAATGGCATGTTGCCAATTCGTCCTAAGTAGCCCCAGTAGCTGGCAGAGTACATGCCCAGCCAGGGGCCGCCTGCTGGGACGCCAGCCGGGAGCGCTGATGAAGTGTCAGGTGTATGCTCCACATACATTAATCTGGAGAGGGAAACTCATTTTCCCATTTGCTCCTTCCATCTTTCTGTCCCTCCCCACGCGCATGGGTAGTTTATCAAAGAAGTCATCGTTGGCAGGCGCAGGGGGATTTGTGCAGATGCCACTTTCTGGCAAAAATAAAAATAAAAAATAAATAAATAAGGAAAGATGGCCATTGCAGGAGGCAAAAGCGGAGCCAGAAGTAACTTATGTCTTAGTAGGAAAATGATCCTCGAAGACTGAAAGTTTAGAAATGCCGTGTGTGGCCCGGTCATAAGAAATATTGACTGCTTTTGTGCTTCGGTACAATAGATGTATGGTGGAAGTAGGTTGAAAATTAGTTGCCAGTATTTTTCTCGAACTGTGTTTTCTGGATTTCAAATGTGCGCGTCATCTGTTGTGTTCTTGTGAAAGCCCCTGTCACATTCTTTTTACCATGGTCCTCCGTGAACATCTGTCTGAAATTGTTCCCTCTCTTGTGTGGCACACTGTTCATATCCTTGTTTGTTTATTTTCCCCTAAACTTACCACATTCAAATATGCTATGTCTTCTGCCTGTTTTTTTTAAGTTTTTTTTTTTTTTTTTATTTATTTATTTGAGAGTGACAGACAGAGAGAGAGAATGGGCACGCCAGGGCTTCCAGACACTGCAAACGAACTCCAGACGCGTGCACCCCCTTGTGCATCTGGCTAACGTGGGTCCTGGGGAATCGAGCCTCGAACCAGGGTCCTTAGGCTTCACAGGCAAGTGCTTAACCGCTAAGCCATCTCTCCAGCCCCCTGCCTGTTTTATTTACAGTCATCTCTTCATGTCCGTGAGGGATTTGCTACTATCTGTGGATGCGCAAGTCCCTGGTATACACAGGTGGTTTGGGCCGATTCACATAAAGTTGGCTGTGCAGTTACAAACTGCTCTAATCTTTTTTTTCAATTAATTTATTTTTTATTAACAACTTCCATGATTTTAGACAATATCCCATGGTGCCCTCCCTCCCCCCACTTTCCCCTTTGAAACTCCATTCTCCATCATATCCCCTCTCCATCTCAATCAGTCTCTCTTTTATTTTGATGTCATGATCTTTTCCTCCTATTATGATGGTCTTGTGTAGGTAGTGTCAGGCACTGTGAGGTCATGGATATCCAGGCCATTTTGTGTCTGGAGGAGCACGTTGTAAGGAGTCCTACCCTTCCTTTGGCTCTTACATTCTTTCTGACACCTCTTCTGCAATGGACCCTGAGCCTTGGAAGGTGTGATAGAGATATTGTAGTGCTGAACCGTTCTCTGTCACTTCTTCGCAGCACCGTGGTCAAACTTCCCTGATCTTGAACAAACTTCAACCACACTATTTGTAGGTAAGTGTGGACCTGAACTGGCAGGAAATTACATATGCACCTACCCTTATGCCAAAGGAGAAGGTGGTTCATTGTGTTGAGAAGGACAGAAATGTATACAAAATCTCTGCGAAAACTTAAGTGGGAAACCACCTCAATGTTCAACACCAAACCATGGCCCCAGCTTATGTCTTATACTTCAGAGACTATTTTAATTATCACTTCTACCCAGAATAAATTGTGGAACAGAGAAAAGCTTTATGACGAATTGTAACTCATAGTATTGTTAGTACTCTGGTAAATCTTCTACCCTCCTGTCTGAGATGTACAGTAAAGCATATTATAGGTATATAATCTATGCGTACGCTCTCCCGTAGCCTATGAATCATCTGTAGATTAGTTAGAATACGTAGTGCAATTCAGATGCTCTATAAATGGCTGTTACACGGCATGGGTCAGGAATGATGACAAGAAAAGGTCTGTACATGGGCAGTGTGCACATGTTTGTCCACATAATTTTATCTGGTTGCTTGAAGACATGACCGCGGGACCCATAGGTAAGGAGCTCCGACTATATACCTTTTACTACTCTGTTGCAAGTTTTATGAAGGCATAGGTATATATTTTTTTCTGTTTTCCCCAGTACCTAGGACAGTGTGGGATGCATAGTAGGAGCTCATTAACCTTGCTGAATGCATAAAGAAATACATTTCCCCATCGGCATATTTTTAGTACTCCAGAACTGACTTACGTATTTATTTTTTGTTTAAAATCTGTGATAGATTTGTTTGGTGTATATTTAAAATTTTTATTTATTTATTTATTTGGCAGAGAAAGAGGGAGAGAGTGAGTGAATGGATGTGCCAGGGTCTCCAGCCACTGCAAATGAACTGTAGACGTGTGTGCCCCCTTGTGCATCTGGCTAACGTGGGTCCTGGAGAATCTAACCTGGGTCCTTTGGCTTTGCAGGCAAATGCCTTAAGCCGCTAAGCCATGTCTCCAGCCCCTTGGCTTATATTTTGAAGCTGAGAAGGTGTTCTCTAAACAAGAGAGATGCTAACTATGGGAAGTATGTTCAGGAATTGAGCTGGGATTGTTCAGTTGGAAAATGAGAATGGAGGGGATGGTAGAGTACTTATAAGCATGGGTGACCAAGATGGACTCCAGATTCTACCCAGTATTGGCTTCACTGCCTAACATCTTTCATCTGTGAAATGGAAGTCAGAACTGTCCTACCCTTATAAGGTTATTATAAAGAGAATTGCTATTATAAGGAAAATTGTTTTGCCCTTATAATGTTACTGGGAGAATTAAATGAGCAGATTTGTGCGGACTTTGTACCAGACCTGTCACTCAGGAAATCTTCCAGATTTCTGGAGCTAGTGGGAACAATATTTCTTCATGGGGAGGTTGTGAGCTAGGCTTCGCTGGGACGGTGTCGGAAGGGAGAAAAATAAGCTCGCTTCCTCAGACGGTTGGCTGTGTTCTTCCATCCCACCATGGGGGTATCTTACCACTTCTTCCTTATCTTTGCTCAAAATTCACCAATTGGACAAATTACAAGATACTTGCACTTTCTTGAACAGGCAAACTGCTTTCAAATGCTGTTTTCTAAACTTGTTGGTATTAGGTTAAGTGGTATAATTTCCTGTTTCTTTGGTGGCTGTCTTTTAGCATCCTATCCATTTCTTTTAATGGGAAAATTATATTTCATGATGTACTGTACATATTAAACCCAAACTATTTAAACTGTAATATATTCCGAGAGCATTGATGAATATTCATCTTTTTCATTTGCAAAAAAATAATGCATTATGTGGAGTCAGGGAAAATTCGCTAAACGTATGCAAAAGGGTATTTTTCCTTTTTAATTCATCCACAATGTAGAGACATAATGTCAGCATTTATTTAGGGTGCAGACTTTATTTGCAGTCATTTAACATTATATCAATACTTCATTAGCCTTACAGCTCACAAACAAAAACCTGGTCCGAAGTCTAATTAGTTAACTCCAAGAGAGTGTCTGCTAAATATTGATGTGGGCACAGTTTGAATCCCCTTAGATAAATTGCTTAACAAAAGTTGCAGAATCCATCACTGAATTAGCATTTCTTCCCAGCCGTTATGACTCAATTCAAAAGACGCATAATGTTTCCAAGGCATGGATTTATCACAATGGATTGAATTATTTCATCTGTAGGTTATTTCCAAGGTTTTCCTACTGCTTTTTTTTTTTGAGGTAGGGTCTTGCTCTAGCCCAGGCTGACCTGGAATTCACTATGTAGTCTCAAGGGTGGCCTGGAACTCACAGCGATCCTCCTACCTCTGCCTCCCGAGTACTTGCTGAGTTTAAATGTGTGTGCCACCATGCCCAGTTTAGTGCTAACTTTTTTTTTGTTATTTATTTACTTATTTGAGAGTGACAGACAGAGCGAGAAAGAGGCAGAGAGAGAGACACAGAGAGAATGGGTGCGCCAGGGCCTCCAGCCACTGCAAACGAACTCCAGACGCGTGCGCCCCCTTGTGCATCTGGCTAACGCGGGTCCTGGGGAGTTGAGCCTCGAACCGGGGTCCTTAGGCTTCACAGGCAAGCGCTTAACCGCTAAGCCATCTCTCCAGCCCTAGTGCTAACTTTTGTAAGTTCTGGTTCACCCCTAGTTATCTCTCAAGGTAGATTCTTACAATGGAATTACTGAGGCAAAAAATAAAAAAAAAAAAACCCCACAGTATGAGTGTTGTGAAATTCCCGTAAGTTTTTTTGCTCTGTTGTTTTTAGGAAGTTAGAAATGTTGCTTCAATGTGCGCTTCTATACAGTGGAAGAGTAAATCGCACCCCCCTTCCACAGGCAGGTGGAATCTTCACCAGCAACAACCAACTGTTCTTGCGTGTTTGAAAGAAATCAGCTGCTTTTTTCCCCTTTTTTACCTGCCCCTTAATGAAATGGATATAGTTATTGGGCATGCAGAACTCTTCCACTGAAGCCAGCAGATACAGCAAATGTGAAATTAGTGTTTTTGGTACTTCCTCCCATACTGTCTCTTTCCTTCCCAAAAATCAGCTTAGCATACCCGTGGTTGGTAACCGGGTCTGCCCTCGGGATACAGGTGTGATTACAGTGTGCGGAGCTGAAGGCAGTATTCCACAGTTCAGTTTTTTTTTTTTTTTCATCCAGAAAGCAGTAATCTCGATTGTGAAATAGTGCCTTCAGCTGTGCACATTATAATCAGGGTCTCTGGAGTGCTTGTATTCCAGGAGCAATGCATCTCATAGTTATTACCCTCTGAGCTAGGCTGTGTTGCTAGTGAGGGGAGGAATTTTCATAACTCAGTGCTGAAATCGCAGTAGGGGGCCCTGAGCAGATTACTATAGGTCATGCTTAATCCACAAAGATAAATCTCATCACAGCCTCACCTGGACTCTCTACAGAGTAGCTGGTTTTAACTTGAGTCTGTAAACCAAGGATCATTTTAAACATGGACTCTAAAGCACTCGCCATAACCCACCTAGTGCCTCTTTGAAGTGGTACCTGCGAGTGGGTATCTTCATGCTTCATATACTTGGATGCCCAGAGGACAATTAGCACCCAGCCCGGGGAAGGGCACTGTGACTCGGCTGCGAAGGAGAGAAAAACCTGATATTTTGGGGAGAGAGTATTTCCTTGAAATTATGAAAATGATTTCTAGAAAGGAACTGAGAAATTATTTCTAGAAAGAAGTTGAGAAATGCTTTCTGGAAGTTCCACCCAGAGAAGTCACGTAAAGCGCCCATGGCTCAGGCTTTTCTCCCATTCATTTTACAGTGATTACAAAAGCATCCATTCCCTTGTAGAGGCGGTGTTCTTCCTGGGAGGGACGGGCACCTGCTGGAGCAGCTCCCTGCGTGGGCGTGCCTGGACAGGCCACTTGGGGGTGGACTTCTTATCAAGGGCATTTGAGAAAGTCAGGGAGGTGAATGGTGTCCGTACATACTTGATGACATTTAAGCCCTCTTTTAATAGCTTGTACTCAGAGGGGAGCACAAGACATTTACATCAGCAATTCTCTCCCTCTTTTTCTCCTCTCTTAAAACTTTGGCTTCATTTGTTACCTGAGCCGGAAATCTACCTTGTCAGTATCTGAGCAGTCTGCGTGATGGGCGTAGAGGGGTCCCGCAGGGAAGAGAAGAGCGTTTGCGGGCCCCACGGCTCTCTGACTCCTCCCTGTACAGCTAGCGTCAAGAGTGGGGCTTGGGACACAGTGCTTAGCAAACAGTTGTTTGCTAGTGAATGTTGAGGAGGGCTTAGCTCTGTCAGTAGTTTTCCAAGACTCTATGCTCTTCTTTATCCAAAGAACTTTGCGGGTCAGAAGAAACCCAACCAGGAACCCAAAGGGATTGGATTGCAGTACATGGGAGGAAGCTGTGAGGATGTAACATGTCCTGTCTTCGGAAAAGGAAATTTTATTTCACTCCATAGGCGTCTTGGGAAATTCCCATGCATGGTGGCTCTGGAAAAGCAAGCAGCATGCTAGAATGTCTTTCTCACCTTATTTTTCTTTTCTTAAATTCATTTCCTTTTATATATTTTATTTACAAGCATGAGAGAGAGTGTGTGTCTGAGTGCACCAGGGCCTCTAGCCCCTGCATACAAACTGCAGGCACATATGCCACCATGTACATCTGTTTTTTTTCTTTTACCCCACCTTATTTTTCTTTTTTTTATGAGAGAGAGAAAGAAAAAAAAAAAAAACAAAACGGTGTGCCAGGTCCTCTAGGCATTGCAATCAAACTCTAGATGTGCATGCTAACTTGCATGAATGTGTGACCTTGTGAGCATGAGTTTGTTTGCAGTGGCTGGAAGCTCTGGCACACCCATTTTCTCTCACACACTTTTTCTCTACTTCTCTCTCTCTCTCTCTTTCTCCCGCATTGAAAAAAAAAAAAAAAAAAAAAAAAGACAAGAGAAGAATCGTGAGAGGCCAGAGACTGGGACAGGAGATACTAACAGGGCTGCGGCTGTGGGAACTCACGGACGCAGAAGAGTGACTTGGTCTTCAGATTTCTGTAAAGGCTTTGAAACGTGAACTGAGTTTCAGGACATACAGGATACAGTGGGAATGGCAGAAAAAGGCAAGACACAGGCCACACAGAAAATTCAGAGGCTCTGTAGGTAGCAGGGTTGGAATAATTTCTGACTTAGCTGGACAGCTCACAGACATCACCACGACTCCATCCTCGTATGAACAGCATTCCGTGAAGCGGTCGGAAAGCCTTCACTCTCCATCGAATGGCTCCGTTGCATCCACGAAGCCCCGAGGTAGCAAGCTTGCTTTCTCCAGGTCCTTGAGTCCAAAGGGAATGAGGTCTGTGATCTCGTCAGACTCAGTGACGAGCTTGTGCAATCGCTTCTTTGTGATCTCATGCTCTATTAATTTGCTTTTACATGCACAATGGGGAGTATAATGAAGTCCAACTTTGTTATCTGTGATGTACTGAATGAATCATTTTTTTAAAAATAGTTCAGGACTTATCAGCTTCCTTTTCTTTTTGAAAAGAAACAGCCCATTTTTAAATATTTATTTGAGAGGGAGACAGGGTGCACCAGGGCCTCTAGCCACTGCGGATGAACCCCGGATGCATACACTCCTTTGTGCAGCTATCTGGCTTTACGTGGGTGCTGGGAAGTGAACGTGGATCCTTTGGCTGTGCAGGCGCCACTAAGCAATCTCGCCGGCCAGCCCTCAGCTTCCTCTTTTTTACACATTTCAATAATTGTTTTTTTATATTTTATTTTTATTTATTTATTTGAGATATAGAGAGAGGTAGATAGATATAGAGAATGGGTATGTCAGGGCCTCCAGACATATGCGCCACCTTGTGCATCTGGCTTACGTGGGTCCTGGGGAACGGAACCTGGGTTCTTTGGCTTTGCCGGCAGGCACCTTAACCACTATGCCATCTGTCCAGCCCCTCAGCTTCTATTTTCAATAGCAACCATGACAAATTAAACCTGAAGGGCCTGACCGTGGAGTGCGCTTGAACAAATCCCATAGAAATGCATCAAGCCATGTCTCAAGTCTTGAAAGTGCTGATTGGATACTAAGAATGATCTGCAGTCCAAGCCCAGTAGTTGGCCAGTCTGTTTCCTTAGAGCCCAGACTTCTATTTCTTCTGGCTTTTGCCTCTTCTTCCCAAAGTGTCAGTAAGTTTTCCAAGGCTCTTTCTTTGCGTTTGTATTCTCAGAAGCACTTTACAGCTTAGAAGAAACCCAACCAAAAACCCATATTTAGGGCTGGAGAGATGGCTTAATGGTTAAGGAACTTGTCTGCAAAGCCAAAGGACCCAGGTTCAGTTCCCCAGGACCCACGTAAAGCCCGATGCACAAGGTGACGCATGCATCTGGAGTTCATTGGCAGTGGCTAGAGGCCCTGGCATGCCCATTCCCTCTCCCTGTCTGCCTCTTTTCCTCACTCTGTCTCTCAAATAAATAAAATATCAAAAGTCCAATATTCTAATATTTTAAGACTTGTTAGTCTCACAGTGATAAAGGCCGAAGGGTTTGGACCACCACATGGAAGTATGGGTGTGCCTGATGGTAGCCACCTAGTTGCCACATCACTATGAGGGTTGGGGTGTCTTGGGCTGAGTGAGGGAGAAGATGGGGTATACTTGGAGAGTTTGAGTCTTGTGTATGTGCCAAACTGTCCATTTCGGATACATATCAGTTCAATTTTAGCATGAATATTAATTTATGAAATGTTTCAACATCAACAGAAAGATTAAAAATGGGGGGGAACTGAAGTTCTCATTTCCCCCCTCTAAACTTCAGTTGACTATACAGTGTGGTTCCCGGATTCAGACAGGAATAAGGTATAAGGTTTCCCTTTTCAACTTCCCAGGACATAGCTTAATCCAACAAAAACAGTTTTGAAAATTCTGTGAGGTGGCACCCTTCTTTTCTTTTTAGAGAAAGGCATATTTTATTTTTTAAGTGAGAAGAAAAGCAGATCTTTGTTACATATGGCATTAATGACCACTAAATTGACACAAATGTCAACAATTACTCTGAGAACTGTTTCAGAGCTAATTATCTTAATTAGAATATAACATACCAGTAATTGCATGTATTCATACATCATACCATCTCTTCTTGTGTTTTCTTCTCCAGATGTGAGACGTTAATTTGTTGCTTGAAAGGCTGCAGAATTATAGCTAAGATAACAAATAATTGCTTGAAAATAAAAATTTGGTTCTTTAGAAATACACCCTAATTGGTTAGCTGTGTGAAAGGAAGTTACAAATGTTGGCACATTAGGCTTATAAATTAGGACCACGGCTTATGAAATCCTTACTTTTGGGGCTTTTCATTTAAATAAGCCTTCTGATTGCAATTAATATTATTATTTTGGTTTATGACCCTCAAAAATACATTCCCTTTCAGCGCATCTCAGAGTTCTAATTTAGCTTTCTTATACATGTTGCACAATTTGCAATTTAGATTTTAATTTGATTTCCATTCTTTAAACTGCCATTTTTCTTGTTTCATTTTTACTTAAAGCATGCTTCTCTCATGATTCGTGGAGGCTAGGAATAAACAAACTACTAGAAAAATCAAGCTATTAAGTGAATCACAACATAAAACATTTTAATAGGAATTTCCCATAGCTAAACTCATTATTTGAGAGCCCGACCACAAAATGATGGCTCTTTGGAAACAAACTTTACGGGCCATGGCATTTCTGATCTGCTGCAGTTCTTTTTTAGAAACAGCATTTTGGGCTGGAGAGTTGGCTTAGCGGTGAAGGTGCTTGCCTGTGAAGCCTAAGGACCCAGGTTTGATTCCCCAGTCCCGGCATAAGATGGATGCACAAGGTGGCACGTGTGTCTGGAGTTCGTGTGCACTGGCTGCAGGCCCTTGTGTGCCCATTCTCTCTCTCTCTCCCTCTCGCTAATGGATAAATAAACATAAAACCGGCTTCTATTGTTGACTGAAATCCTTCCCACTTCTCCCGTCTGTGAAGTGTCCCATTTGGCTCTGAGGAACCAGCTGCATGGACGTGCAGTTTTGTCTGTGCAGTGGCTTAAAGATTGGAGGATTTCTCTAAGGCTAAGGGTGTGGATGTGAGTGTTTCTCTACTTTTCTGGATGTTCTCTAAAAAGCCATTACAGTGTGATTCTTTTGTGTTCACTGTGTTGCACCCAGCTTTGTGCCAAGAGTGCATGTGTGTGTTTGTTTGTTTTTTTGTTTTTTTGTTTTGAGGTAGGGTCTCACTCTAGCCCAAGGAAGTCACTATGTAGTCTCAGGCTGGCCTTGAACTCACAGCAATCCTCTTACTTCGGCCTCTCAAGGCTTGGATTAAAGGCATGCACGACCATGCCCGGCTTCAAGATATTATTATTATTTATTTATTTATTTATTTTTTACCAGTGTTTGAGGACCACTTTTGTCTTTTGCACATGGACTCTGTCTTGCATTACAAGCTGCGGAAAAAATACAATAAAACAAAACCAACAGCCACCATCCCTGCCGTGGCTGAGGTTGGAGAATTTAGATCTAAAGTCTGGCCGCCGTGATGTTTCCTGGCCCCGCTAGTGGAGAAGAACCACTTACTCTCGTGAAGCCCCGGTGTTTCCACTGGTAAATGGCAGTGGCTAATCCTGACGGTTAGAAGACATCATTCATATCAGCGCACGCTGCCAAGCGCGGCTGTCCTTTGTGTACTTCTCAGCGCCTGTGACTGTTTGTGGGCGCTCTGTTCTGTAGCACGTTGTTACCATCCTGGCGTCAATGCCACACTGTAATTGTGATCTCGTTACAGGTCTTAATGACCGGCCGAGGAAGTTTCCTCAGGTCCCTGTCGTTCTCTAGAAGTGCCGGGTCCTTTTGGCACGTTTATCTTCTGTATAAATTTGCTCATGAAATTCTGCAAGCTGATTGAGATTTTGATTAAAATTACATTAAATCTGGAGATCAATTTGGGGAAATTGACATTTTTATGATGTTGAGTTTTACTACTCAAGAACATGGTATATTGCTCTATTAACTTGGGGCTTTTAATGTTTTTCAATAAGGTGTTTTTTTTTTTTTTGAGAATTTGTATGGCCTTTGTTCAGTTTACTCTTAGGATCTTTAAATACAATCTTTTAAAAGTAAACATTTTTAGTTGCTTGCTAGTATACAGGGGGAATCTAATCGGCTTTTCGATAGTACGTTTTAAAGTAATTGAGCTTGATAATTTATATTTTTAACCTGTGGACTTGGAGGAGGAATTGTAGAAAATGATGGCGGACTTTGCTTTTTGACATTTTCAGTCTTCGTAGCTTTTCGTTTTTCTTAAAATTCATTCAGCTCTCCAAGGTTAAGTGGACCAGGAGAAGTGATACCACGCATCCTTGTCCTATTCTTTATCATAAGGGAAATCCTCTCTGCGTTTCATACCAAGGATGTGAAGTTTCGTTTGAAAGCCCGGTGTCTTGTGAAGAATGTCCCTCTGCTTGTTGGCGTCGGTGTTTTAGAAACTGTCGGGTGCTGGTCTGGGATGCGGCAAATGCAGCACCTGTGGCGTATGCTCAAGGCCCTGGCTTTGATCCCCAGCATCACAAACAACATTTTGAACGTGTGAAGTCCTTTTTCCACAAAACACAGGGCTGGAGAGATGACTCAGCAGCTATAAGCTCTTGTTGTGAACCCTGATGGCCCAGGTTCAATTCCCCAGTGCCCACGTAAAGCCAGATGCACACAATGGTGCATGCAATTGGAGATCATTCATAGTGGCAGGAGGCTCTGACGTGCCATATACTTACTTTCTCTCTCTCTCTCTCTCTCTCTCTGTCTCTAATAAATACTTAAAACCATGTTGATTAGAATGTCACATTGTCATGACCAGTTACTTTAAAAAATACCTCTCTGCATTTAGCGAACTATATTTTATCTAGGAATTTTTTCCATGTGGGCTCACGAGTAGAATTAGCTTTTATTTCTGGTTTTAATAGACTATGGTAGTATTGGAGTAAATCAGTCATGTCTATCAGCCATCTCTTTTGGTGCTAAGCACATTAAGTTTCCGTTTCTCAGAGGCCACAGTGTCTCTGGCTGTGGCGGGTGTCGGGGTTGGTTTGTGTCCTTAGCGCGCACCAGTCACGTCTGTCTGTGTGTCTCATGTGGGGCCCAGGCTGAAGGGCACCACTGATGTGTGGGGGTGTCTCGTGCGCTGGAGGTGGACACTCCCGGGTGGGGCGGCAGGCGCTGGACGCTTCTCAAGGACTAGACTTGGGCCTGTCACGGCGCTACTCCAGCCCATGCCAAAGCAGGTCCAGGGCTTAAGTCAGGCATCGGCGAGGTGGGCAGGACCCTCCTGTGCAGTGGGGCGTGGGAGGGTGTGTTTGTAAGAGTTTGATCTACCACAGCAGAAGTTCCTCTGTTTTTTTTTAATTCAACCATAGTCTTTTTTTATTTTTATTTATTTATTTCAGAGCAGCAGAGAGAGAGAGAGAGTGAGAGAGAATGGGTGCGCCAGGGCCTCCAGCCACTGCAAATGAACTCCAGATGCGTGCGCCCCCTTGTGCATCTGGCTAACGTGGGTCCTGGGGAATCGAACCTCGAACCAGGGTCCTTAGGCTTCACAGGCCAGCGCTTAACCGCTAAGCCATCTCTCCAGCCCAGAAGTTCCTCTTTTTATAAAGTTGGAAGAGGTGGGCTGGAGAGATGACCCAGCAGTTAAGGGCACTTGCTTGCAAAGCCTGTTGGCCTGGGTTCGATTTGCCAGTACCCATATACAGCCAGATGCACAAAGTAGCACATGCATCAGGAGTCCATTTAGAGTGGCAGGAGGCCCTGGTGTGCCCATACTCTCTCTGTCTGCCTCTTTCCATCTCTGTCTCAAATACATAAAATAACGTTTAGGAGAGTTTGTGTTATGAATGGATTGATTTTATTTTTCATTTATCTGAATAACGCCTAGCAAGCCACCTGAACTTGGTAGTTTTAGGTGGGTGGGGTTGACTAATCCTCATTTTCAACAGCAAGACTGTTAAGATTTTAAAATTTCTTCTTCAGTCAATTTGATATTTTGTGATTCTATGAGCACTTAATTATTTATCTAATTTTCAGAACTGTGCTTTGGGGTTGCATCCTGAGTTGTGTGCATTACCCTTTTCTTCTTCAGTGTCATCATTGTTTATTTCTTTTTATTTTTTGCCATTTAGAAAGTGTGTTAATGATAAAAAAAGATACCATTCAAAGTAGTAATAAAAAAGATTCATATGGATAGATTTAATAAGAAACTTGAAAAAATTACTTGCCGAAAAATTAAAAACTCTGATGACATTAAATAAAATGTTAATAAGTGAAATGATCATCATGCTCTCAGGTAAGAAGAGTCAATGTTAAGATGTCAGTCCTTCTTAAGTCCATGACATCAAGGAAAAGGGATTTTTTTTTTGTTTATTTCTTAATTTGTTTTGTCAAGGATTTGTTTACTAACTTTGCATGACTTCTGGAATTTATGCCAGGCTTAAAGATGGTATGTTTTTCTTCCTTGATTCTAATAATAATATATCGTCTTTTCTCCTGGTATCTTTATGTGTTTTTAGTATTTGGGCTTCTCTCAGGGACTTATTTTTATTTTTATTTTTTAATTTATTTAAGAGAGCATGACTGGGCACAGCAGGGCCTCCAGCCAATGCAAACAAACTCCAGAGGCATGTTGCCACCTAGTGCATCTGGCTTTATGTGGGTGCTGGGGAATCGAACCTGGGTCCTTTGGCTTTATGGGCAAGTTCCTTAACCACTAAGCCATCTCTCCGGCCCAGGACTTATTTTTAGTGAGGAGCAAAGAGCCATTCTTTATTTTTCTTACTCCATGATCATTCAACCACTTACTTCCCTGCATGATCTATATACTACCACTTGCAGCCCATGCTTAAGTTCTACGTATGTGAGTGGCCTATGTCTTGCCTCTTGTTTATTTCCTTGATTTGGTTGTCTTCCTGTATTTACAGCTTGTAATCTAATTCCCATAGCTTCCAGTCATATCTACCATCTAGTAGAGTTGGTAAGGGAGCCCCAAAACTCTTATACTTAAATTTATTTTCAATTGCATTCAAAAGTCTCTCCTTTGGGCTGGAGAGATTGCTTAGTGGTTAAGGCACTTGTGCATGAAGCCTAAGGACCCAGGTGCGATCAACCAGTACCCATGTAAGCCAGATGCACAAGGTGGCACATGTGTCTAGAGTTCATTTGCAGTGGATGGGGACCCTGGCGTGCCCATTCTCTCCCTTGTCCCCTTTTACCCCCTCATGAATGAATAAATAAACATTTTTTAAAAAAGAATCTCTCCCTTGGTTTAATATTTTCTATCCTTGGAAAGAACATCTTAGTTTTCTTTGAAAGCCAATGAGGAAGAGAGATCCCTTGTGAAACTATTCTTTTTAATATTTTATTTTTATTTATTTATTTGAGAGGGAGAGATACAGAAATAGGCAGGTAGACAGAGAGAATGGGTGTGCCAGGGCCTCCAGCCACTGCAAACGAACTCCAGATGCATGACGCCCCCTTGTGCACCTGGCTAACGTGGCTCCTGGAGAATCGAGCCTCAAACCGGAGTCCTTAGGCTTCACAGGCAAGCGCTTAACCGCTAAACCATCTCTCCAGCCCCTTGTGAAACTATTAAACAGCAGCCACCTTCGTACTCCAGGTTCTCTTGGGTCGTTGGTAGGATGGGAAGTCTTCCCATCGGGTGGCTGTGTTGAGCCTCCCGTGCTCTGAATGGCCCCGCCTCTGGGTGCTAATGGACCCAGTTCTCGTGACAGGACCCTGGAGCTCTCCAGTCCCTGGAGTGAACCCACGGATTCCTGCAGCCACCAGCCTGAGAGACTGGCCGAGGTGGGAGCAGGCAGGCCTCCAAAAACCAGAGGAGCCTTCGGAGACCGGCTTGCCTTCCGTGGGGGGCTGGCCTTGCGTGTCACGAGCTCTGGAGGTGGTCTTCACTCTGCACCTTTCTTCTTGCCTGCAGAAAGGGCCGACAGAAGAGCGTGCCACTGCGCCAGGGTGAGCTGAGCTCTTGCCCCAGCTACCTCCATGCGGACGTCCTGTCCTCTGACGTCCCCTGGCTCAGGGAGGGGCGGGCAGCCAGTGCTGCAGGAGTAACCCACCCATCCATCATGGTGACAGCCCTCGGGTCTTAGCCCTGTCAGCAGAGAGGGGCTTGGGCAGCCGGCGCTGAGTGGTCCCCCACTTGTCCGGCGTTTTAAACCAACCTGCATTCAATATGAAATGAACTGGAGGTGGCTGGAGTTGCCGGGGGCACTAATGAGAGCAGCTTGTCCCCCGTGCCACAAGGATGACGGGTCTCCCAAACTTGCATCAGAATTACGGCCACTGTCTGAGCCCCATCAGTTCAGAAAGCTTTCCCTACGAGGGAAGGGCGGGGACTCTGTTAGCACAGCAAATAAAATGATGCTTTTGATCGCGCTCTCTCGGGAGCTTATAACCAGCTCATCAGTTGGGAAATCAGGGTTAGCGTGTATGTGGTTTCCACCCATAAAGGATACCTGTTTCCTATTGGAAGGTGATGACCCTTTTGAGTTATAAACAGTAAGGATTAAAATCATGTATAACATGCAGTCATTTTGGACACACTTTCTTTAATCACAGATTTCTTTTATCTTTTTTGTATGGTAACCTGTGATGGCAAATGGACACTTTTTCAATTACTCATTTCTCTTTGTTTTTTTTTTTTTTAACCCCCCAAGATACCAGTCTCGGGCTGACTTTCATATCTCCTTGATTTTCTTGCCTGTCTGATTTCAATTCCTCTCTGTGGCTTTCTCTCTAACCTCATTTTCCTTTTCTGTAGTTCATAACTCTGGAACGCCAAGGGTTTGCAAAAGTGCTATAACCCTTGGTCCCCAGTGGCACATCTCACCATGACTACCCATCCCCTTGCTTTTTCTTCGTTTAAAAAAAAAAAAAATCCCTCATAGATTTGATTTCTTCGCTCTCTGTTTTGATTCTTCATTTTCTAGCTTCCTTTTCTTCTGATGGTGAGGTGCATACTTACACTGAGGGAACTGAGGGCTTCTTGTTGTTTAACAAGGGGTGACCTGCTTCTTGAACAAACAGAACCCTCAGGCAGAGGTGTCCTCAGACGGTGACGTCTTCCTCTGCCACCCCTATCAGCCCTTTTGTGACAGCTGCGTGGCTATCAAAGCCATATCCCCAGATATCTCTAGATGGCAGCATATGCCTCCCTGTGCCTTGAGGCAACATGAGAGAAACCACAGCTGACTGTCGCCCTCAGGATGCACTGTTGCAAGGGGACGGTGTTAACTGACCATGCTAGAGCCAAGAATGTGAGTTTTCACTCCAGTGAGGAGCTCTGTTGTGAAGAGCTTTGCTATAAAAATACTGCAGCCTTGGCGAGAGGGATGGCTTAGCAGTTAAGGCGTTTGCCTGCAAAGCCAAAGGACCCAGGTTTGATTCCCCAAGACCCACGTTAGCCAGATGCACAAGGGGGCGCATGTATCTGGAGTTTGTTTGCAGTGGCTGGAGGACCTGGCGTGCCCATTCATTCATTTTCTCTCTCTCCCCCTCCCCCCCCATCTTTCTCTGACAAATAAATAAGCAAATAAATAAAAATAAAATTTAAATTTAAAAATACAGCCTGTAGCCAGTCATAATGTTACACACCTTTAATCCCAGAACTCTAGAGGCACAGGTAGGAGGATTGCTGTGAGTTCAAGGTCACCCCGAGACTACAGAGTGAATTCCAGGTCAGCCTGGCCTACAGCGAGACCCTACCTCAAAATACACACACACACACACACACACACACAGATGGATTATGTTGGAATGTTTGGCAAGGTGTCTTGCTATGTTTTACGTTATAAACTTATTTACTTTGGAGCTGTCTGCGCCGTGAGCATGCTAGGCTGTACTCTAGCATTCAGCCTTTCATTTGTTTAACCTACCTATTCACCCTGGAAGTTTAAGACTTCTTGAGGCCTGGTGGGGTCCTAACCTTGTAACTTCTGTCCCTTCAAGGTCAGCAACCTCTTTGCTGTGCATTCGGTGTTCAGTTCTGGGCCACAGACACGGACCTCAATACGCACGCTTGCTGTGCCCGGTCTGCCCCGTTGCCATGGAGTTGGAGTTGGAGTTGGAGTTGGGCTCTGTTGATTTAAACAAACTACGGAGAGGCTGTGTTATCCCGGGTCTACATCTGGGTCCTGCCTCAGCTTTTTCTGTGTCGCTGTGGACTTGAAACCCAAGTGTAGCAGACAGCTTCAGGTTCGCTGAGATGAACGTCCAGACCAGGCACAGTTATGGAAGAAGGGATTTATTGACACTTACAGATCCAGGGGAAGTTCCATAATGGCAGAAGAAGCTGGTCTGCTTTCACAGGACCAAGGAGAGAGAGACAGACAGACACACACACACACATGCATGCATGCACGCACAAGCCAAAAGCCACACAGCACAGCACACTTCAGGAACTCCAGCCAGGCACATTTTGCACATCTTTAGATTGAAATCTCAAACCCTTAAGATCTGCCCAGTGACACCACCTCCAGGCAGGTGGCTGCAGATGCAAACTACAAACTAATAAAACATTGACTATATTATATTGGGGACCCTCTATCCAAACTACCACACCAAGCAAAAGAGGGGAGCCACACTGTGAATTCTAAGAGGTGGATTTTTTTTTTTTTTTGTACGCCACTGGCCACTGTGTAGGTTGAAGGGGAGTTTATATGCTGGAGATTTGTAAATGAGACCCAGAAGTCTCCCCGGATCGGGAGAGCCCTTTCCTTACTACAGAATCACTGCGCCTTCGAGCTGGAATCTCCTTATCCCTTCACCCTGGGCCGTTTTGTTCCGGTGCCTCTGCTATAGTTTATTGTGTATATTTCAAATAGCTTTGGGCTCACAGGAGAAGGGCATATATAAGTCGTCAGGAAGAGAACTTACATGGAACTGGTATGTCTACAGTGATCACAGGTCAGAAAGGTTCTTGACTTGGGTTACTGTGCTCATCAACAACAGGGAACCCTTAGTGAACTCAGGACGTAGGGCTATGGCTAGCAGTTGATCAACAACCCCTATGGTGTCCTTTTTTCTTTTGTGTGTGTAATGTGTGTGGTGCATGCAATGTGCACAGCCCCTATGTGTGAGTGCAGAGGCCAGAGAACGTTGGGTGATGACCTCTGCTGCTTTTTCTAACCTCCTTGAGTCTCGCGCTAGCTCTCTCTCTCCCTCTCTCCCTCTCTCTCTTTGTTTTTCAAGGTAGGGCCTCACTTTAACCCAGGTTGACCTGGAATTCACTGTGTAGTCTCAGGGTGGCCTTAGACTCCCAGCACACAATCCTCCTACCTCAGCCTCCTGAGTGCTGGGATTAAAAGCGTGTACCACCATACCCAGCTTTTCTGTTCCTTTCTTTTCTTTTCCTTTCTTTTCTTTTCTCTTCTCTTGTCTTTTCTTTTGAGGTAGGATCTCACTCTAGTCAAAACTGATCTGGAACTCACTCTGTAGTCCCAGGCTAGTCTGCAACTCACAGTGATCCTCCTACCTCTGCCTCCCCAGTCCTGGGATTCAAGGCGTGCGTCACGGCGTCTGGCTTCCTTGGCTCTCTCTCACTGAACTTGAAACTTACCCTTTCTCAGTTAGTCTGGTTGGCCAGCAAACCCCAGCTATCCTCTGGCCTATGTCCCCTCAGCTCTGGGGTTACAAGTATGTTTTCTTGCTTGGGGGCTGGGGAGTGAATTGAGGGGTTCATGCTCACACAGCCAACGTGCATTCCACGGAGCCATCGTGTCAGACCCCGAGCGCCCTCATTTCACAGACCCTGTTCCGGGCAGAGGATATGATTCCTTCCTCACTCCTGGCTTCCATCCAAACAGCAACATAGTTTATAATACAGGAATGCATGGGAAAGAAACAACAGTGTAGCTATTTTCTCTTGACATTTTTATAAGATGTAATATAAATGCAATACCAAAAAAATCCATGAATACCAAATGGTATATAATAATAAGTGATTTACATCTCCTCATGCCTCCCTTTAGTGGTAATCATGGCTAGCTTCTTGGGGAAAAAAAAAATATATATATATATGAATATGAATGAAAAAGAAAGTGGCAGAGAATGGGTGTGCCGGGGCCTCTAGCCACTCACTGCAAATGAACTCCAGATGTGTGTGCCCCCTACCCCTTGTACATCTGGCTTACATGGGTCCTGGAGAATCAAACCTGGGTCCTTTGGTTTTGCAGGCAAGTGCCTTAACCGCTATGCCATCTCTCCAGCCCTGACCTGGCTTTTCTTTCGATGTTTCTGCTATTGAGTCTGGAGGCAGAAAATGTTTTCTTCTGCTCTATAGTTCCTTCTGCGTCTTCTCTGTCCAAGTGCTCAGTTCAGTGATGGCTGTGGTAGGGGATCAACCATATGCAGAGATCTCTAAATATATATATATATATATATATATTTTATTTACAAGGAGAGGGGGAAAGAGAAAGGGGCACACCAGAGCCTCCTGCCACTGCAGATGAACTCAAAGTGTATGCGCCACTGTGTGCATCTGGCTTTACATGGGTCCTGGGAAACTGAACCCCCGGTCAGCAAACACCTTAACTGCTGAGCCATCTCTCCAGCCCCTGTGCAGAGATCCTGATTCTACTGTGTGGCTGAGCACGGGAAGGGAAGGGAGGTGTCTCCGTGGGATGGAAGTTTGTTTGGCTGAGCGCTCTGGGCCGTACCGTGCTATGCAAGCAGAGGTTATGACGTCGTCCTCTCACCTTGCGGAAGGACGGTGCTTGTCTGATCCCCTCTGCCCTTCATTGTGTGCGTTTGTCGGGAGAGCAGGACTGGAGCCCTTCCAGGAGATGGCTTTCTGGACTCGAAGAGAGCCAAGTGCAAATGCGCCCTGGCCAGAGGCCCAGAGAAGCTGCCAGGCAGTAGTGGCTGGGGTTGGCCCTCTCTGTGCCACCACCTGGGCTCTGGCACAGCTGGTCTCTGCGCTCTGGAGAGAGAGAGATGTCAGTAATGCTCTGCTGCCCTTGGCTTTGTTGCTGAGGAATCCCAGCCTGGCTGTGGCAAGGGAAACATGGCTTCTGGTGACACACAACTTGATCGTTTGAGAATTAGTGAAGATTATCTGTCACCTACATCAGCACTCCATTTGTTCAGTGACACTATTTTAGGGTAGAAGTGGGGGAAAAAATTGTAAATACTAAGTTATTGATCCACAGGGATATTTTCAACTGGAGAAATAAATGTGTAAGAGACAGATTCCTCTAAACACTTCAAATGTTGAAGAAATGATCCAGGAAACTTTGGGGAAAAAAAGTTCTTCTGTCTCTCTGCCTGCCTCCCCCTATTCAAATAAACTGAACACATTTCAGAGTTTGAGAACTCCTTGGAGTATTTCCGATGTCTTGATTAAAAAAAAATTATATAATACATCTGGGTAGGTTCACATCTGTTATCCTAAGCATTTTAGTAGCCGGTCATGTCAGAAAGTGTGAGCTAATGAACATCTTGATTTAGCCATCTGCTGGGTCCTCGTGTAGTTGTATGTAAAAGGGCAGATGGGCACAGGGAAAAAAAAAAAATTTAAAGAGCCAATATTCTCAAATGGTGAAGGCCTTGCACATTCTTTAAATAATGGTGCCTGCCAGGATTTTGGACAGTGTTCTCGGAAAGGAGAAAGATATTAAAAAGATAGCTGTGAGTGTAATCCGGGCCTCACAGAGGGCCCTGGTGACTTAAGGAATCAATCCTGAGTTTGTGTACTTTGGCTGTCATTTATGATGACATCTCCAAGTACTGCATCTCGGAGTTCACGGGCATCCTGATTTTACAGATGAAGCACTTGGTGGCTCGCAGTAAAGTGCTCCTTTTATCCACAGTCTAGGGCTGCGTCTGGTTAAGGAAGCTAACAACAGCAAAGAGCTTAAGAAAAGTCTGGCCCGGGCTGGGTAGATCTCAGGCATTAGGAGATAGGCATGGATAAGTATCCTTACAACATAGCCAGTGGGTGCCAGGCTGGGCCAGGGTATGCTAGGAAAATAGTCAATGGAAGATACCGTTGGAGTCTCAAAGCCTTACATGCATTTCACTGCCCCCTTTCCCAGCTGACCATAGTTGAGACTTCTAAGGTCTCACTTCTCCAAAAGAGGGCAATGAGGAGGCCCAACCGGCCTGGCTGCTTTGCAGCCACCCGTGAGCACTCACGCACACACCTCCTGAGGCTCCTCGCTCACAGGCCTCTTTCCCCACTCCACAGGGGGCTCAGGTAAGGCCTTTCCAGGTGCTCCGCTTTCTCCTTTCGCTCTCACCTGTGTGGCCTGTCTCAGTCCTTCTGCCCGTTCTCTGTTTCTCCCTCTCTCCGTGTGCCCCTTTCCTTCTCTGTCTCTTCCCTCTATTTATTCTTTTTCCTTCCTGCCACCCCCCCCGCAACACTCTCTCTTTCTCTGCTTCTTGGTTTAAGAGTCTGGTTCAGCTTTCCCCAAACACCCCCTTCCTTCTGCCCCTTTGCTGTTCCCACTGGGATTTTTCCAAGTTCCCTTACACTTGCCTCGGCCTACTGCTGTGGTCTCCGCTCCTTTGTCCCAAACCACAGAGGATCTCCCACCTATAAACCTCTTTCTCCTCCCTGCCACGTCTGGTGTTCTCTTCCTCCTTCCCGCTGCTGAATTATCCGGCTCTGAACCACTCAAGAAATAAACCTCATTGTCCTAAGAAGTGTGGCTCTTCTATGCTGGGCTTAATAGTACTGAACAGTAACATCCCACTGTGGTTCCGGGACTTTGAAAATGCCATTCACCCATCTCTCTCTGTCTCTTTCTCTCTCTCTCTCTCATCTACCTATCTATGTATCAGTCCTAGAGATTGAACTCAGAATTCTGTGCATGTTACCATACACTCTACTCCTCAGGTCTCCAACCTCCCTTTTTTTTTGTTTTTTTTGTTTTTTTGTTTTTGGTTTTTTTGAGGTCGGGTCGCACTCTAGCCCAGGCTAATCTGGAATTCACTATGTAGTCTCAGGCTGGTCTCGAACTCTTGGCTATCTTCCTACCTCAGCCTCCCAACTCCTGGGTCCAACCTCTTTTTATTTTCTTGTTTTGAGTCAGAGTCTCACTAATTTGCCCAGACTGCCCTTGAATTCATGCTGTTGCTCAGAGGAGCCTTAAACCTGTTACCCTCTCCCCCGCCTCCTGAGCAGCTGGGATTGAAGGCCTGTAACACCAGGCTGGGCTGGGAAAATATCCTCAGATAGATTTATGAGCAACAGTCTTTGTGCTCCTTGAAGTAGGGCAAAAATACCCAACAAATCCCCATCTCTAAATTACAACCTTGATACCTAGCTAGGTAAGAATGGTGGTTCATGCCTGTAATGCTAGAATTAGGGAAGTAGAGGCAGGAGGATCAGGAGTTTAAGGTCATCCTCAGCTGTATAGTGAGTTCGAGGCCTGTCTGTGCTACATGAGGTCCTATCCCCCAACCCAAAAAAAAGTTGGGGCTGGAGATGTTGATCAGTGGTGTAAAGTGCTTGCTTGCAAAGCTGAACAACCTGGGTTCTATTCCCCAGTGCCCATGTAAAGCGAATTGCACAAAGTGGCTCATGTGTCATCTCTCATACATGCATGCATACAGTCTTTAAGGCATGATCTGGGAAAGATGGAGGCTGCATCAAGTATCCTCAGCGGCCACTCGTGTTTGCTTTAAGAATAGTTGCGGTGGCCCACGCTGTTAATCCCAGCACGCAGGGTGGCAGAGGTAGGAGGATCGCCGTGAGTTCGAGGCCACCCTGAGACTGCATAGTGAATTCCAGGTCAGCCTAGGCTAGAGGGAGACCCTACCTCGAAAAACCAAAAATAAAAGAATGATTGTCTCACAGAACTATGTGTCACAAAGCTTCATATGTCACGGGCAAATCTTTTCTCTAATATTCATGATCAGAAGAAACATTCACAGCATGAGTTATAAAGAAAACAGCAGTGTTTGCAACTAGGAAGCAAAACGGACTTTTGAATGAAGAGGGCTTAAGAGGGAGGGAAGGGAGAAAAGCTTGAGGTAGAAGGGTACTGCTATGCTCAGGAGCGCAGATGCCTGTCTGCCCTGGGAGTTATGGACCATGCGAGGCTGCCTCCTCCTCGTCCTCCTCCTCCATGTCCTCCCCCTCCTTGTCCTCCCCCCTCCCCTCTCACCTTCCCCAATCTCTCCTCTGTCTCCCATGCTGGACACGGGGAGTGGTGGCGTCACGGGCTCAGAGGACACATCTGTGAATGAAGGGCTGGCTGGGACAGACCCACTTAAGGAAGTGTCTCCTGCAGAATCAATGAGAACTCTTGCACTTGATTAGAGCTTCTAAGGAAAGCTGATTCCTGAAATAATAAAAATTCTTTTGGGTATCTTGCTCAATATATTTTTATTGACTAAATTTTTAGCAGTTCTTGCGGGGAGATTTTCATCTCAAGACTTTTTTTTTTTAATCAAGTTGAAAAAGTTTTTATCTAGAATGGATTTTCTGAAATACTGACTGGGAAAATACGATAGCGAAATGTTCACAATGGGCGAATGGCTGGGTAAAATGTTCTGTTCTTCCAAGTATTTGGTAACATGTAAAACTATGGTATTAGAAGTAAAACTAGGCCATAGTATTTTCTCTTCCCTCAGAAAATTAAGAGAAATTAAAGGAAGCAGTTTTTTGGTGACCATATGAAGGGTGTTGAATAACTGCCTTTTCTGTGTACAAAATGCCTCTGAGCCTGATAGTCCTGCAATGCATTTCTGCTTTTCAACCAACCGAGTGGAAGAAACAGATCAGTACCTCGTCAGTTTTTTCTTTTTTCTTTCCTTCCTTCATTTCCTCTTTCCTTCCGTCTTTCTTTCTTCTTTTTGGTGGTTTTTCAAGGTATGGTTTCATTCTAACCCAGGCTGACCTGGAATTCACCATGTAGTCTCAGGCTGGCCTTGAACTCACAGTGATCCTACTACCTCTGCCTCCCAAGTGCTGGGATTGAAGGCTTGCGCTGTGGCCGCCACCACCATGCCCAACCTAACTGTCACTGTTAACTGCTACTTGTGGCCAGGGGTGGGGTTACTGAGTGGCAGAACATGTTTCACTTACATAAGGCCCTGGGTTCAAATCCCCAGCACCGCATGCACACCGCACACCCCAAAACCCAAACTCAATCAACCAACTAAAAACAACAAAAAGGCCATGTGGATTATGTGGCATTAAACAGATGTTTCACCCGGAGGATTTTCGTTTCTGCTAGCGTGGAACAGAAAGCCAAGTCATGGTCAGCAATGTTGAGAAGTCCTAGAAGGAATGGTAGTTACAAGTCTGACAGCCTTGACAGAGATATGGGCCTTGGATTCTGCCCTCTTTGTTTGCTGAATCAAGGGCTTTGTTAGGAGGGCATGGTGAACCCTGGGCAGAGTTTTCCTTGTCTGGTTCTCTGGTAGTTTGAATGTATGTCCCCCAGTAGACTCAGCACGTTTTATTAAAGCTTCAATTTCTGGTCAGCTGGTCGGAAGAGGTGTCACTGTTGGCAGATCCTGGAGTCCAGTCCTAAGGTGTGTTTGGGGGCGGATCCGATTCCTGCAATACGCCTGGGTCCCCGCTGTTTAGCTGCCTGTTTAATGCGTTCATGTGATGCTGGCTGGTGGTCATTTCTCTGTGTGGATCTGTGAAAGCGGGGCCAGCCTCCTCTGCCGTCATGGAACTCCCCTGGCTCTGGAAACTTCACGTGGATCCCTTCCTCCCATAACTGTGCCTGGTCTGGATGTTCATCCCAGCAATGTGAAGCTGACTGTAACAGGGAGCATTGAAAGAGGGGAGGGAGAAAGGAGACGCTCTGTCTGGTCCCTTCTGGTGCTTTGTTCTCTCAGCCCTGTGAGTTAAGAAGATGAGATTTCATAGGCAGTTTTCCAGAAATGGACAGTGGTGTGTGTGTGTGTGTGTGCACGCATGTGTGTGCCACCTTTACCCATCTCATTTCTCTTTCCTGGAGCCTCAGAGAAGAAGGACTACCACGAATTTTTCAGAGTTTTAAAAACTATTTTATTTTTATTGAGATAGAGGCTGGGAGAGTGAGAGGGAATGGCTAGGGACATTAGCCACTACAAATGAACTTGAGACACATGTTCCACCATGCACATCCGCCTTACCTGGGCTCTGGAGAATCGAACCTGGGTCCTTAGGCTTCACAGGCAAGTGCCTTAACCACAAAGCCATCTCTTCAGCCCTATTTTTTCAGAGTTTTGTCAGTGTTCCTGGTGCAGAAATGAAGTCTTCACTCATAACACCTGTTCCTCTATCACAAATGCATGTTTCATTGATGTTACAGCATTTGGGAAAAGTTGAGGATTTGCTCCTGTCCCTTTGTGAGCTCTGTAGGTCATTGCGGGGAGCCACTTTCTTCTTGGCCCCAAGCATCTCTGTCCTCTTGTGAGTCTTTCATGACCTGTGTTGGGGTCACCATAAATGTGTAGAAGAGGCCAGCTTTCTCTAAGAATAACTGAAGCATCCTTTTCTGTAATGAGGAAATTAGGGTTCTGGGGTGCTTCCTGGAACCCCAAGCCCTGAGTTCATATCTGCAAACTAACCAAAGAATTGGCAATTCCAGATTCAAGAGAATGATTCTTAATATATCACTTTATATTCAGCTTTTACAAAGGAGTGTGAAAAGGGGCAAACTGGGAGGTGAGGGGAGACAAAATGGGGAGAAGAGAAGTACACAGAGCCCAAAAGCCCATGTGGGCCATGTGTAGCTCAGGAGTCCCGTAGACCAATTGGATCTGGGGGAAAAGCGTGGGGAGAAAAAAAAAAAAAGAAAGTTCAAGGAGCTCCTGCCATGTGGGGAGCTGCAGGGGATAAAGAGCCCATGTGGAGAGTAAGGGCTGGGGGCCCTCCCAGCTGGGCCTGGAAGTTCCCAAGTGATCAGAGAGCTGGAGCCAGTGCTCCCCTTGCTGACGTATTTATGACCTTAGGGTGGGTGGTGTCTTTTGGCCCAGGTGAACCAGAGGGCCTGCTGGTTGGTTAGGGCTAGGGGCTGTCTCAGGAAGAGATCAGCTCTGGCCCGTGAATTTGACCAACCACAATGTTTAAATCCTATGAAAGACCTCCCGCCCAAGAGGGTTCCTGATTGTGGAAAAACAGGTCCCTAGGGAGCTAAGAGATTAAAAAAAAAAAAAAAAAAAAACTCAGATCATCTTTGATCTTTAGCAAGTGCACACTTTCCTGTCCCTTTTGCCTTCAGGGGTCCAGTCACCCTAACTCTCCCCCTCTTTCTTTCCAGAGCACCTTGATGCCACAGACTGTGCTCACAAACCAGGCTCTTCCCATCAAAACTTTCTCGCCATTCCCTCCGTGCAAGTGTCGTTTTGTCCACCAGGTGGCGAGTGAGCACAGTGGCCTTTGGAGTGGATAAAAGTAAAAATGTTGATTATTTTAGAAAGGCTGTGTCCGTAGTGCGGGTAAGAGAAAGATGCGCCCTGTGTACAGAGTGACTCGCTCAGTCTATGGCACAGGTCACCCAGGGACACAGTGGACAGACTCAAACTGAAATGCTCTAGGACATCACAAAAATTGAATGTTTTCCCCCCTACGCTAGTTGCCTTCCCGTTGCGGCTGTGAGAGAACTCCGTGCAACTGGGTAGTGTGCTCAATGTGGAGGAATCGTGTAGGGCAGATGTTTCAGCGTCCTGACTTTACATACTGGGGTTTTGTTCACAGAATGGTGCACATTTATGCCGAAGAAATATTCCTCCCAGTAGCTTAAAGAAATGTAATGGAACATGCTAGGTATAACTTTTTTTTTTTTTGAAGAGAATAGAATAGGCTTAATTTTTCTGGACTGTATTAACAATAATTTATGGCAACTGTAATTAAATACCATAGCTAAATTAATGGCTCCACGCTGTATGAGTTAGGGTTGTTTTTTTTTCTTTTAAATAAAAAGTAGTCAAGATACTTCATTAGTAACATTTGCAAAGAAAGCAAATATTTACATTTCTTAACACAAGAATCCCTTCTGGAAACAGTAGTAAAATTAGCAACATGTTTTTAAAACCTGTGTTTCATATGCAAAGATTAAAAAAAAAAAACTTTCTATTCAACTTTTAAGATTTTGTGTGAGATATATATATATATGTTTTTTTTTTTTTTTTTTTCCTGGTGGTTCTGGATAAAAAATACCTGTGCGCTGGTCTGCACCGTGGAATCAGATCTAATCTGTTAGTTTTATCTGCAGGTTAAAGCCACACTCCCTGTCGGATCGGGTTTTCTGTAGAGAGCGGCTAGAGAACACAATTAACAGGCTTCTCACAGATGTCCTTACCTGCTGTCTCGGAGGAGAGCCGTGACAGGTTTTCAAGGTTGTCAGGTGAGGTATGAAAATTGTCACCAGAGTTTCGGTGGCATTGGAGAAACCTCAAGAAAGGGAAACCGTGAAGGATCCCGTTTGCTTTTCGCAATCACACCCCATAGTGTGCGCAGTACGGCGAGCGAGCACCCTCTCCATTGACCTTGGCTCCCAGAGGAAGGGCGTGTGTGACGTGTCCCGCCTTCCCAGGAAACTGTTCTTGCCTAGAGAGAGATTAGAACCCCATTCTTTGGGCCACAAGGTGACTCTTCCTTTGCCCTTGGTTTCCTGTCAGCCACCCCTCTCTTCCTATGTTTTTCTCAAGTTTTATCATCATTTATAAAGTAGACGATAGAGAGAGAGAGAGAGAGTAGTAAGAGGGCCCTTAATATAAGATTTTTAGATATTTAAATCTGGAAGAGTCTAATACCTAGAAGGAAATTGCATCCTGCCAAATTGGAAATAGGAGAAGACGATGTGGGCTCCTGGATGGGGAGAGTGGCCACTTGGAGCAGCCCTGCCCGCTGGCCCTGGACGCTACTTCCTCGGGCCCCACCTCGCTCTGTGTGTCTCACGGAGGAGTCCCGCTTCCTTCCCAGTGCTTCCTGACTTGTCCGTACTTCGGAGCCTCAGAAACTCCTGACTCCTGGCCTGCTAGTGGAGTTAGAAGAGATGTTTTAGGGCTGGAGAGATGGCTTAGTGGTTAAGCGCTTGCCTGTGAAGCCTAAGGACCCTGGTTCAAGGCTCGATTCCCCAAGACCCATGTAAGCCAGATGCACAAGGTGGCATATGCATCTGGAATTTATTTGCAGTGGCTGGAGGCCCTGGCACGCCCATTCTCTCTCTGCCTCTCTCAAATAAATAAATATTTTTTTAAGAGAGATGTTTTAGCAGCGCTCATGTGCAGAGAAATTCAGAAACCTATTGCTTTTGAATGTCTACCTCCTGTGCCAAGCCCGTCCTTACTTGGTGCCTTCCCAGAATCCCCCCTTCTTCTCTCCAGACCTCAGCAGTAAGGCACCTTGCTAGACTGTCCTGTGTCACCATTCATTTCTCTGTCTTTTGTTTATTTATTCATGTGTCTTGGGACTGTGGGACGGAGTCCCCCCCCACACACCCTTTCTTGACATCCATCATAATGTCTGACACGTAGCAGATGTGTAGTGACTGGGTTTTGAATCAAGGGGATAAAAAAATAGTCATACAATGATTTAAACAAATCGATTCATGGACTTCTGACTCAGGAATTTTCATCACCCAGGTAGATAGTTCTCCTTCCTTGAAGAGCAAAGATTTCTTAATCTCCCATCTTTCCTTAAAGCAATGACAAGTATATAATTAAAGGGGACTCTGTTTTGCTGGGTGGTATTACCTTGAGTCTCAAAAGCCAGCTTGAGATAAGGGAGCCAAAGAAGGGCTAAGCTGAGATTCAAAAATGCTCAAGGAAGTGAGTGGAAGGTGTTGCTGGCCTCTAATGGAAATTCCCCGTCACTTTACTTAAAGAATATTAATTTACCTAATTGATGATAATCTGGCCAATTTATTGTAGCATTAAAAATGCAAACCAGCTTCCATATCAAAATATTCATGGGCATGCCTGAGATATTTTACATTTTATTTTATTTTATTAGGTGATAATGGGAGGCATAATTGTTAATGTTTGATTCTGGCAAAATACAATTAGTTTCTGTGAAACACATTGTGCATTAATGATATCATTAAGATTAATGAATATAAATGAATGAGCTGGGGATTTCAAATAGAACATAGTGACTTTGTATCAGTGAGTAAAACTTGAGATAGATTTCCTTGATTTCTTTTAAGGACAGTGTACAATAGCTCCTATTTCTCCTAGACAATAGAGAAAATAAATGCAATAAATTAAAGCACTTACCAGAAGGATCAATTTCCTGACATTTATTATTATTTTTGGAGAAGAGTTTTGTAAATTGGCTGTGGCTAAGGAAAGCTACCTTTTGGTTTTAAGAACGATATTGAAGAGAGCTTGTTATAGACATTTGCAGGTTCTGTATGTCTAAAGTGCACATGTATTTTGGAAGATGTAAAAGAGGCTTATAAACCATTGCTCATTAAAATTACATGTGACTTCATGGCATTCTAGTATACTCCCAATGCTTTATAATAGACACATATTACATTAATAATTTCTAAATGTTTTAGTTATTTGAGAGAGAAAGAGGCAGAGCCTTAATCATTAAGCCATATCTCCAGCCCTACATTAATAATTTTAAAAATGTCATTAAAGGGCTGGGGAGATGGTTCAGTGGTTAAGACACTTGTCTTCAAAGCCTAAGGACTCAAGTTAGATGCCCCCAGTACCCATATAAAGCCATATGCACAATTTGGCACATGCATGTGGAGTTCATTTGCAGTAGCTAGAAGCCCTGGTGCACCCATTCTCTCTCTCTCTCTCTCTCTCTCTCAAATAAATAAATATTTTTAAAATGTTTTTAAGAAGGCTAAATCTTTCTTTTCTTGAACAAGCAGACGAGTAAAGCAAAAGACAGAGACCCTGCTCTGGAGCAGGGCTGTGTCGGAAATGGATAGCATGGACCGAAGGAGTCACAGGAGAACTTGAGTACTGAGGCACCATTACATGTATTTGTAGTGTACAGAGATACCTGGCCACTCACAGTAAAAGCAGAGCACACCTGGCTTCTCTTAAGTGTGCTCTGCGCACACGGTGACTGAAGTGCTATATTTTCTGCATCGTCTCGTCTAACTGGACAGATAAAAATACCATGTCCCCAAGGTGGTACTTCCGCATGCCTTCCTCGCACGTACATCCCCTTGGTCTGATCTTCACCTGAGGCCGCTGCTGCCCGGCTCTGCATTCGGACGCGTGGGCATGCACGTGTCTGATTTTGCCGTTGGTCTGTGCGGCTGTTTGAGAGCAGCCCTGGCATGGGAGTGGGTGTTGGCACTGTGGTGGGCACAAGAGGAAAATGAAGGAGACTACAGCCGTGTTGGGGAGCAAAGCTTCCCCCAAGGCCTTGGCACTGGCCTGAGCAGCCTGCGATCGCTCGTTAACTGTGCCCTTTCTCTGTGTTCATGACCTTGTGATCTTCCTTGGGCCTCTTTGTCTCACTTTCCTCATTGGTAAATCGAACCAGTCTCTTCCCCTTTCTACTTCCCAGGAAACTGATGAGGATTAATGAGGTAGAATCTGGAGCCCATTTTGTGTTTCTCCGAAGAGTACATTTAGGTGATGCTAGAAGACAGAGCTAATAGCGTGCAGAAGTGGGGCACACGTTGCTCACGTGGCAGAGTCCCAAGGCGTGCTCCCTTTTCTCTTTCAGCCACAAACTCGGGGGCTGGTGGCCGTCCCGTCGCAACTGATGTCGGACGTGGGTAAAACATGTTCACACTAGCTGAAAGGAAGCCAAAGAAGATGGGGGACATAGCAGAAGGACAAGTAAACTTCAGGGATAAAAGCCGGGCTTGGAGGGCCCACCTTTAATCCCAGCACTCGGGAGGCACAGGTGGGAGGATCGCTGTGAGTTCAAGGCTACAGAGTGAATTCCAGGACAGCCTGGGATACAGTGAGACCGTACCTCAAAGTCCCCCTTGCACCCCCCCCAAAAAAAAACCCAGAAGCTTCAGAGGGAAACTTCTTAGCTTCTTCATTTTTTTCTGAAAGAATGCTATATATATAACTTTTAAAGTGATTTGCATATGGTATACATCCCCCCCACCACATACACCCTCACACACTGTACTGTGACGTCTTTTTTAAAAATTTTTTTTGTTTATTTTTATTTATTTATTTGAGAACGACAGACAGAGAAAGAGGTGGGGGGGGGGAGATGAATGGGTGTGCCAGGGCCTCCAGCCACTGCAAACGAACTCCAGACACGTGCGCCCCCTTGTGCATCTGGCTAACGTGGGTCCTGTGGTATTGAGCCTCGAACCGGGGTCCTTAGGTCAAATAAATAAATTAAAATAGATATTAAAAAAAGATTTATTTTTTAAAAAAAGAGGGTTGGTATGAGTTTGAGGCCAGCCTGGGCTACAGTAAGACCCTGTCTCCAAAAACTGTCAAACAACAGTCTCTCTGTCCAGGTGGCTTTTGGTCTGTTACAGTGCATGTCCATACACTAATACGACTGTGAAGGAAGAGAATGCTGATGAATTTGTGTGTTGAATTCCATCCTAATTTAATTTAACGTCTTTTTCTTTGGCCCATTGGCTTTTACTTTACATGGTAACATGTAGGCTTTCCAGATTTTTTTTTTTACTTTTTTTCCATCTTGTGTTTGCCAGAAGTTGAGGCAGGTTCTAGTCCAGTCAACTTAGAATTTAGCCTCCTGTCACTCGTAGTAGGATTTTCAAAAGTTGGCTCTATATTCTAACAATGCTGGGATATCTCTGAATTGGCAACTGCACTAGGGATCTACGGACACAGTTCAAAAGTTTAACAACGAGGGCTGGAGAAATGGCTTAGTGCTTAAGGCACTGCAAAGCTTAACAACCCGTGTTCAATTCTCTAGTACCCAAGTAAAGCCAAGTACACAAAGTGGCCCCTGTGTCTGGAGTTTGCAGCAGCTAGAGGCCCTGGGGCACCCATTCTCATTCTGTCTGTCTGTCTTCTATCTCTCTCTGCTTTCAAATTAAAAAAAAATTTTTTTTCTTTTGAGGTAGTGTCTCACTCTAGTCCAGGCTGACCTGGAATTCACTATGTAGTCTCAAGGTGGCCTCGAACTCACAGTGATTCTCCTACCTCTGCCTCCCAAGAGCTGAGATTAACTGTGTACCCCACCATACTAAGCCTAAATAGTATTATTATTTTTTTAAAGTTTAACAATGAAACACCCTTTTTTTATTTTAACTTTTTTGAGGCAAGCCCAACAGACTGGCCTTTTTTATGTGAGAGAGGGAGAGAGAGATACAGAGAAAGAGAACTGGTGCGCCAGGGCCTCCAGCCATTTTAGTCAAACTCCAGACGCGTGCACCACCTTGTGCACGCCTGGGTCACCTTGTGTGCCTGGCTTATGTGGGACCTGGAGAGTCAAACATGGCTCCTTAGGCTTCTCAAGCCAGTGCCTTGACCACTAAACCATCTCTGTAGCCCTACCTTCTATCTTTTATCTTTAGTGCTAACTTGCACTTGGGCTGTAATTCTAGGAATATTCCTGTGCTTTGGAAGTTCATAAAATCCTTCGCTAATTCCAGTAGCATTAGAATTAACATTGTGCGTATCAATATGAGCTTGGGAACCTTGTGTAACTGACAGTACAACACTTCACATGTTCATTCTCTTTGTGTGTGAACGCGAAACGTGGAATCTTGCTCAGTGTTAGTCCACCGTCTTCCTGTTAGCTGTGTATCATTTAGAGATGCGGGGACTTAATTGAAAAAAAATACTGTTATTATTTCCAACTGTCAGTTTTTCCTAAATGTCGTCTGAAAAAAAAAATGAAGTTGTATTACTCGGTTTTATTGGAAATGCTATATTTTGTTGGATTCGTGCGTCCGCAAAGTAGAGAGAGTTTCCCCCCCGAAGTGATTGATGTTGGGCCATTTACGAGGGTAGTCTGCTGTATTTCATATGTATATGAGGGTGTCATTGTTAAAACGGTCAAAAGAAAATTATGTATGTGATTTATATTTTATTATTTCCTCCTAGGTTGTAATTTTTTTTTTCAGTGCCATGATTCCTGTCACATTGTCCAGTAGCGATTTGATGGCTGATATGCCGGCGGTAATTAGATAAAAATGAAAAGGCGATTCGAACGTCAAGACAATGCAGCTTTCTCGGGAGAAAGTCTTAAGAGAAGTCAAGTCTATTCCGTAGGACGAAGCGCTAATTGCATGCGTTGAGGCAGTCTCCGGGGTGCAGGCAGTGTGGAAAGTGGGGTGCGGTGCTGGCGTGGGCTGGCGGCATATTTTACACGCATATGCTGGCTACTGACCCCGCCTGCGGCTTTCTGCTAAGTGAAACATATATTTGAAAATGTTACCCTGGATAAGTTCCGACTTGAGGCTTTGTCAGTGGGAAGGTGTGAGGCCCTCAGATTCCATCTGAATGAGGAATAGCATGCTTGTCTCTGGAAGGTGTCCAGCCCTTGTTTTTCTTTCTGCCAAGTTTAATGGAAAACTTGATTCTTTCACGGCGTGTGTGGGTGGGGAGGGGTTTGCAGGAAGAAGACATATAGGATATGAACTTCTGTTTGTTCGTTTTTTTTAAAAAGTCACCCCTGAAAGAGCTTTCAACTTTATTTTTTATTTTTATTTGCTTATTTATTTGACAGAGAAAGAGGGAGGGGGAGAGAGAATGGTTACACCAGGCCTCCAGCCACTGCAAACAAACTCCAGGCACATACACCCCCTTGTGCATCTGGCTAACGTGGGCCCTGGGGAATCGAACCTGGGTCCTTTGGCTTTGCAGGCAAACGCCTTAACCGCTGAGCCATGCCTCCAGCCCAGACTTTTATTTTTTAAATATGATGTTTATTTAAGACAGATAAAGACGTAGAGAGAGAGAATGGGCGCACTAGGGCCTCCAGCCCCTGCAAACGAACTCCAGACGCATGCGCCACCTTTGTGCATCTGGCTTCATATGGGTCCTGGGGAATTGAACTTGGGTCCCTTGCTTGGCTTGGCAGGCAAGCACCTTAACCACTAAGCAATCTCTCCACCCTTTTATTTTTATTTTTTAGAGGCAGAGTTATCTAGTCAAAGCCAGCCTTAAACTGGCTGTCTAGCTGCTCTCACCCTTCTGATTCCGCCTCGTGAGGCTTTATAGTCATGGGCTACCAGGCTTGCTTTCGGCAGTGCTGGAGGGCCAAGGACAGGGTCTGGTGCCTGCTAGGCAAGCACCCTGCCCCCTGAGCTGCATCCCCAACCCATGAACTTCTGTGTCTCTGTGTGTTGGGGGGGGGCATGCGTATGCGTGACACACATGTAAAGTTCAGAGGTCAGCCTTGCCGGTCTTCCACCTTGATTGAAGCAAGGCCTCTGGTGGTTCACTGGTGTGTTTGCGAGGCACACGAATTTCTGCCTCCCATCTTGCCAGGGGCGTGCTGGATGCTCACTGCAGCATCGGGGTTGTTAACACGGGCTCTGGGATTTGAACTCGGGTACTGGAGCTTGCGTGGCAAGTGCTTTACGCACTGAGCCACCTCTGCAGCCTGGGCGTCTGCTTACTTACCTTCTCTTCTTCCCTTTTCTGCTCAGCTCTGCTCTCTTCTTTACCTCAGTTGACCTCAGCAGTCCGAACTTTCATATTTCACGTGACTGTGTAAAGGACAGGAGAGCAGCCGGGCGTGGGGGCGCATGCCTCGATTCCCAGCACTCAGGAAGCTGAGGCAGGAGGAGCACCGTGACTTTGAGGCCAGCCTTGGGACTACAGAGTGCGTCCAGATCAGCCGGGGCTAGAGGGAGACCCTACCTGGAAAACATAATAATACTAAAAAGGGCTAGAGAAATTGCTCAGTGGTTAAGGCATTTGCCTGCAAAGCCGAAGGACCCAGGTTCAATTCCCCAGGACCCACATTAGCCAGATGCACAAGGGGGCGCACGCATCTGGAGTTTGTTTGCAGTGGCTGGAGGCCCTGGCGCGCCCATTCTCTCTCTCTTTCTCTTCCTCTCTCCCTCCTCACTCTCTCTCAACTAAATGAAAAAATAAAAGATAAAATATTAAACAAGGGCTGGAGAGATGGTTTAGCGGTTAAGCGCTTGCCTGTGAAGCCTAAGGACCCCGGTTCGAGGCTCAATTCCCCAGGACCCACATTAGCCAGATGCACAAGGGGTGCACGCATCTGGAGTTCATTTGCAGTGGCTGGAAGCCCTGGCGTGCCCATTCTCTCTCTCTCTCTGTGGCCCTCAAATAAATAAAAATCAACAAAAAAAAAATTAAACAGAAACAAGTCACAGGGGGTCATTTGTGGTGCTCGTTTCCACACTGGCCCTCTGGCAGCGCTTGGATAACGGAGCTCAGTTGCCGGCGTTCATTTACTTTGGAGTATGGACGGAGCTGGTGGTTCATGTCAGACTTACACATGGCTCCTTCGTAAGTCGTAACTCTTCCTAAAGAGTCCGGAGTAACAGCATGCAGCCGTGGCATGTCCGCAATCATGTTAGGCAATAGTGGATTGTCCAACTCAGACAAGTGCTTCCTCCGCTCCCATCTTAGTTTCGGGGTTCCTTAAGCACACACAATGACTCCACTGAGATTCCCTGGACTCTGCTGTCCCCATGGGGAGGGAGGCCATGGGGAGGGGCTGGGGATCCCCCTCCGGCTCCTCCCCCTCCTCACCCCAGAGCTTGTTCTTGGGCAGGATGGAAGGGAGGGCTGCAGAAGGAGGATGAGTTTGGGTGCTGGGTTTGCACCAGTGCGAAAGGCTCAGTGTCCCCAGGAGGGCAGGGATAGTCCTCCCCATTTCCCAGAAGGTTCCCCCTCTTCCCTTTCCTGTCAGCCAGCATCCTGGTCACAGGCCCCCGGTATCTCCACGTCACACATGAAAAAGGAAGCTCATGGGAGGAAAGGGGCTGCCCCAGCCTGCAAGCTTGCTCCTGACTCGGGAAGAAGGGCGTGGGCTGGCCGCCCAGGGCTGGCTTCTGGAAAATGAAGGGAAAGTCAAGCCTGGGATTGATGTCCCCTTCTCTTCTTCCCAGACTTTGCCGAACAGGGTTTGCAGCCTGGCCCTGAGTCAGTTTACTGAATAGGAAAGGGGGGCAGGGGTTAGGAGCTGCCTTCAGGGTGGCAAATTCCAGAAAAGATACCAGACTAGGTGCCAACACCCTTGTAGGTGATGCAAGTTGTGCCTGGCACAGCAGCTGAGAGGGTGCACTGGGCTTTGTGTAAGTCACTTGGTTATAAGTACAGGAGGTAGGTATGTGGCCAAGGATGTCAGGAGACGCAAGGCTGTTTCTACACGCAGTGGGGGCCCAGTGACCTCCCCACCAACGGTGCTAGAAGCCCTTTCTCCACCTCTCCTTCTAGGGGCTATCTAGTTCCCCCTCTACACTGGCCAAAACCCTGATCATTTTATTTTCTTTATTTTTTATCTTTTTTTTGTCAGTTCCCCATCTCCACTCTTAAGAGGTAGGGTCTCACTAGCCCAGGCTGACCTGGAACTCACTCAGTGGTCCCTAGCAAGTGATCCATCTACCTCGGCCTGGCCTCCTTAGTGCTGGGATTGAAGGTGTGTGCCACCACACCCAGCTTCCTTTTATTTCTGGGGTTCCAAATGCTCTTTCTGGTATGTTCTGACCACTTACATTGCAACTTTTCCTTGAGAGCTAAAGCCTTTCAAGTTTTTGTTGCACTTTGAAAGTGGTTTCCCCTCTCATTTTAAGCACACAGAGACCAAGGGTGTCAGGAATGTAGACTTCAACCTGGCCTGGCCTGGAGCCCAGTTCCACCTTTCCCTGGCTGTGTAATCTAGGGCAGTTACTTAACTTCTCTAAGTGTCAATGTCCCCATTTGTAAAATGGAACTTTAATGGTGCCTAATTTGTAGGGCTGTCCTGAGACTTAAGTGAAATGATGCAGAGCACTTGGAGCAGAGATTGGCACATGGTATGTGATCAATACATTTTGGTCATTATTATTATTATTATAGGTACAAGAGAAGCATGGGTGGCGATAAATGCAAAATTAAGAATGAATTGAAATGGAAGTGTGGAGTATGTATTTGGACAGAGCTCGCAGCTGTGTGGGTCATTACCAGTCAAGTTCTCGTTACCATTCAAGTTCTCGTTACCATTCAAGTTCTCGTTACCATTCAAGTTCTCGTTACCATTCAAGTTCTCGTTACCATTCAAGTTCTCGTTACCATTCAAGTTGACACAGGGGCGTGATTGTAAGCAAAGTCCTAGAGCCTTGTATGTCTTCCCTTGAGTGGTTTATATCTCCTCTGTACCTTTTATAACCTTGTATCTTCTTTTTAAATCCTATTTATTTATTTGCAAGCAGAGAGAGAAAGAGAGAATGGGTACACCAGGACCTCTAGCCACTGCAAATGAACCACATGCACGTGCCACTTTGTGCATTCAGCTTATGTGAGTTCTGGGGAATTGAACCCAGGTCATTAGGCTTTGTAGGCAAGCTCCTTAACCATTGAACCATCTCTGCAGACCACCTGTATCTTTTTAATTACCAAAAAAAAAAAAAAAAAGAAACAAAGAAAGGAAAGCAAGTAGAACTTCATTGGCTACTAGAAATCATCTTATGAATGAAAAAAAAAAAAAAAAAACAAACCTCAGTGGCTGAATGTAAGGATTGTCCACTTGGAGCAGCCTCAGGTCACCAACAGGATAGGAAGGTTGGAACCGTTTGTGGCTGTCAGTCCCCGGTGCTGAGGAGTAGTGGTCACCGTCACACTTATGCATAAGCACATTTAGACGACCTCCTTCCTCCCCAGCTGGTGGTGGACGCGTTGAAAGCTCTCTGTAGCTCACGCTCTGAGCTCCAGGAGGTGGACTGAGGGCCATGGTCGGCACCACAGCTGCCCTCAGTCCCTCCTTGCCCTGGCTCGGGTAGAAAGGTGGAGGGGGAAACCATCTCCTTTGCCCAGAGTAGAGTCTCACCCTTCCTTCAGTCTTGGCCTCTAGCTTGACCTTCAGAGGCATAGACGAGAGCTACTGTGAGGGTGGACTAGGTGAGTGGAGTGGACTGCAAAGGGTAGGTGCTTGTCCTCAAAGCCTGATGGCTTGGATTTGGTACCCCCCAAGTACCCATGTAAAGCCAGATGCACAAAGTGGCACATGTGTCTGGAGTTCGTCTGCAATGGCAAGAGACCCTGATGTGTGCCCCCCCCCCCCGCCACACACACACAGATATTAGTGTTCCTCACAACAGTGACTCAACATGCAACTGTGTAAAAATGGGCAAAATTCAGTTACCCTGACACAGGATAACCCGCGTAGAGCCAGTGAGGAGACACAGCTTGTTTCCAAGTGTGTGGAGGATGCCTGATGGGAGACAAACTTGAGTCCTTATGGTGAACATCAACACTGTGGCCGGTGATGCTAGATCTCTGTTACTCCTTCCTGAACCTGTAGTCTGTCGAATGTCCTTTCTTTCCTGACATTCTTCACTTGGAACTTGGAGCTGTTTTTGTTTCTGGGAGACAGTTAGTTGTAATGATAACTACAATTCAATTTTGACCTGTAGTGGCCGTGGATTTTTGAGTATCCCGTGAAGTAAGTTATGCTTCCAATAGATGGGCTTGTGATGTAGCCACGCAAATTTTTTTGTAATTCAAATATTACAAAGCCCCTGGCTCTAGATTACAATTAATGGCAAAGCCCACTCAGTTTCATTATTTGAATATACATATAAAAGCAATACACATTGAAGTTAGCACTTTGGGAATTGACTCTCAGTATTGTGAACATATTCCACAAAGGGATAAAGTCGCCAGAAAATGAGTTTATTAATGGAAATTATTCTGGATCCAATTATTACCTGTGAGTCGTGTCATCATTTGAAGTTTTTATTGCGTTTTACCACATGGCCCATCTTGATGAGAAAATTATATGGCCAAGGGTAAATGATGCACCTTCTCTGTTAGCATTCCCTCCGCTAAGCTGTTATTGCCTGATGTTATTTTTCAGCAACCTTTCATTTTTGTCCCAAATGTTTTTGCCTCTGGCTTGTTTTCTTTCTTTCAAACGTATGTGCATCACTTCTCAAAGTGATGCATTTTGACAGGTAATCAATATGTTTTCATACTAGATTTGATGGTGTGATGGTTATAATCTTCATCTTAGAGTTAGTTAATGGTGGAATACTAACCCTGATTTTTATCTTGACATATTGCTTTGTTAAGAAACATACTTTTTATCCTCAGCCGCGTCGCCTCTTGTCACTTTCGTAGTACACCCTCCAAGGTGCCTGAGCCACCTAGACCCCGTTGTCTGGGATGCACATCCGCTGACTTTCTGACAGTGTGTCCTCAAAATGTCTCCGGATAGTCCTTCCATCCTGCTTATGCCACTGGTCACAGGAAAGACCCCTCTGGACTCTGTTAGGTCTTCCCTTCCCTTCTGCTCTGCCTCTCTCTGCCCTCCCCTCCCCCGTCATCTTCATTTCAAGTACGAATTCCCTTCACTTTCCAGTGGGGAACTTCTCCGTCCCCGTAGACAAACCATGATTGGCTTTTGCTTTCAAGAGCTCAAGGGAAGTGTCTTGGTGGTCTTCATGGTTTTGCAGAAGTCCCCCGTGCAAGAGGTCCTGGGAAGCTGGAGCTGTTTCCTCTCTTCTTTTTTGCAGATGGCCTGACAGGAAAAAGATAGCAAACTCATTTTGTTATCCTCTGAGGTCCTTTCAGGAAAGAGAGAGAGAGAGAACTATTTTTTTTCTCCTTCAATTTAAACACAAATTTATAGTTTTACAGAATCTTTTCGAAAGCAAAGCTTGTGCCGGGATGGATTGGTATACCTTGATTTGTGTGATGTCTGGTTTTATGCACATTTTTTTTTTTTTGCCCTTTACTTTTAGAGATGGGGTTACTTCTCTACATATAAGCCAGAGCTAAACATCCTCTGGGACTTCCTGCCTTAAAGTATCAAGTGAGCACCTGGAAGGGGAAAAGCTCTCGGGAACTCTTGGCCACTGAGAGCCTTCCCCCCAGGCCTAGGTTTTCTGGGAGAGCTAGTGATGAAGGCAAACTGTTTGTTGAGGGACGTAAAATCGAAGTCAGTTTTCCTCAGTGGTTAGATTCATAAATTCCTGAGCTGTGTTCAATGACATAATTGAATCCGTGAATAGCCAAGGTAACAGTGGGTTAGTCAGAGAGAGACCAAAAGTCAAGCAGGACCTGCTGGACACTTCCTTTGCCTCCCCCACATCGAGGAATGTCTAGGTCTCTGAATTAGGCAGAAACCCAAGTGGTGCTGAATTTTAAATAATTTTTATGTTTGACTTTTTTTCTTTAAAGAAAACAACTGCGTTAACGTCCAGAATGAAGGTGGTTCTCAAACGCCCTGTTCTCTTTCCCTCAGGACCAAACAATTCTCTCCATTTAAATATCCTTAGAGCCGGGGGGGGGGGGATAATTTATTATAAACTGATAGTATCATATATAGTTACTCCTGTGCCCGTGCCTGTAATCAAAACTTAATATTCATCTCTTGGTCGCTAAGAATTGAAATCAGATGAGGATGGGCGGCGTAAACAAGCTGAAACAGACTGTGAAATTGCACATGATGGGAATCTTTTTTCTCTCAGCAGCTTATAAGACTATAAATAGGTTAATATCCCAACTAATGATGGCTCTTAGAACTTCCCCCTCCCCCTTATTTCTTTTTTTTACACGTTGGTCAGGAATGAGCAGAAGCAAGTTAATCATGGGGAGGGGGGGATTAAAGTCTAATCCCTCTCTGTTTTAGGGCTGAGACTTGAGCAGCGAAGGTATTTATGTAAATGAACCGGTGCGCAGGCTGCGAGGCAGGAGGAGGAGTTCCCTGGAGGCTGGCTGGGGAGCAGCCGCCCGGAACCCCTCAACCCTGGGCGGGTGTTCAAGGTGGCCGGCAGCCTGTGGCTTGGGCTACATTTTGATTTCTTTGATGCCTTCAGAAAAAGATGAGCGCCAGGCACGGTGGTGCTGCCTGGCTAGCCAGCTGTGCCCCTGCCCTTCCACTGTCCCGGAGGTGTCGGTCAGCGCTGATGGACTTGGCCACTTGGACCTTACAGTTACTAACAGAAGAAGCTTGAGCCCCCTCCCCAAGCCACTGCTGAAAGCCCTCGTCCCAGGCGCCCGGACGAGCATTTTTGAAGCTCGCAATCGAGATGCCACAGACTGGCGTCTCCCTCTGCCTGCGGACTGCAAGCATCCCTGGGCTGCGAAGTTGCTGGAGTCAGTAGCTCCGGGGGACCAGCTGACTCCGGGCTCCAATCAGCGCCCGCGTGATGTAAACGCTTCGCGGCTGCGGGGCTCCGAATCAGCGTGGCCAAGTCGAGCAGACAGTGTAGCATGGCCAGAGTGTGGCGACAGGCTCGGAGGAAGGCGCGGGGGCCATGGACGAGTGCAGCATTCTGAGACGCAGAGGGCTGCAGGTAGGCACCCGATCTCCCCTTCTGGGCTTGCAGCCTTGTCACGGGGGGGCCACCCTGTGAGGGTTCCGAAGTTCCCCTGTCATTGCTGTCCCAGGCATGCATGCGTGCACCGTCCTGAAGAGCGACTTAGCGAGGGGACCTGCCGAGTCTCCAGGGACAGGTGCCACACATCACAAGGGTTCCAGCAGCGGGGAGGGGCTGTACCCAGAGACAATGGATGGGACTCGGAGTTGGGCACTCGGGTTCTGCTTGATCCCCCTGCGGGTGGCAGCGACAGCTGACAGGCTGGTCTGGAAGTCAGTGGAGGGTCGCGGCAACTCCGTCCAGTCCTGGGAAGCCCAGGACCCAGCTTTTGCGCGCGGGGGGGGGGTTGGGGGGGGTCGCCTCTGCCCCGATGGCATCTCAGGGATCCCCCGGCAGTTGCTTGCAGCTGCTAAGAATCTCCTCGTGGGTGAAAGGAAAGTTTGTGCTGCAGGCTCAAAGTTCTGTGTGATTAATTCATGCTGCAATGAGGAAAAAGATATGTGTCTCTCTGCCTTGTCTTTTCCGTGCCCAAGTTCCTTTCATTAAATTTCTCTGACTCTAGTGTACACATGTATTACAAGTTAAAACTTGGCAAATTGGGAAACTTGGAAGAAAAAAACAAAACAAAACAAAACAAAACATCTGCTTGGCAGTTGGCAAGTTTAAGGAAACCAAAACATAATAAGTAGTGAACAAAATTCGTATGTTTAACTCCTGATGAGTCTTTCTGTCTGTGTAAAAGTGATATATTTTTTTTTCAGGAAGAACCTAGCTTTAAGCCATTGTTGAACTGTTAGTATTTTTGAAATTAAAAAAAAAATCTGTGTGAGGCTACAGAATATATGATATATTTAGAAATGTTTCCTTAGTGATCTCTTGAGTCACAGTTGGTTTAGCTGTCTGCCTTTTTTTTTTTTTTGGTACCATCAGTTGCTAAAAGTATTTATGTCACTGCAATATTCTAATATTGTGAATAGGCTGAAGGTCTGCTTGTCGGTAAAGGAAAGAGGGGTGGAAGAAGTTGGGGTTCCCTGTTGTCTATTGTTGCGGACCTAAGTAAACAGACGCCTTCCTCCCTGAGCGCTCTGTGGCCATTGTTGTTAGTGAGGGCAGTGTGGTCAGTCTCTGCTGTGGCTTTCCTTGTCTTTGTTTTCCTCATTTCTGTAAAGTTCTGGAAGCACAGCTGTGGGTTCCTGTTTGGTTTGGAGCCACTGGTTAAATTTGGAAAGGCTCTTTGTTTAAAATATGATAAACTCTATTAAATGTCCAATGGTTTGGGTTATTAGTAAATGGTCAGCAATTTGTGGGAGATTTGGTCCCTTTCCTTGAACTCATTTTAGGAGATTAAAAAGAAAAAAAGGAGAGATTTGGTGAAGAAATTCCTCTTCTTGCTGGTCTTCACTTCTGTAACTTGTGTAGTATTAGCCTTTTTAAGAGACGGCTGGAAGCCACGGTGCCACGCAGGGCCATGGGGTTCACTGCCCTTGAATTGTACAGGTGAAGAAACCATCCTTAGTACTTGAAGGAATGGGCCTGTTGTTGTCTGAAAGGTGGACAGCCGAACAAAGGGAGCCTGACTTGTTAGCCCAGCGTCAGAGTGCCACATCTGCACGCTCGGAACCTACTGCTCCAGTGACAGCCCTGTGACGTGGTGACTGAGAAGTAAGGCTTCGCTTGGTGAGAAACACCAGCACCAAAGTGCCAGGAAGTTATGCCACTTCAGCAACAACTCTTCCCACTCTGGCTTGAACAAAGACTGTTTTGCTTTATTCCCATTCTATCTATGACATCTATTATTTAAAAAAAAAAAAAAAGATATCACATACACAGGGTAGCTATTTTTTTAACTTAAATTTTTTTCTAATGTTTATTTTCCTGGTTATGGTTGGGGGGGGCATTAAATGTTTCATTTATTTATTTATTTATTTAAGAGAGAGAAAGACAGAGAATGGGCGTGCCATGGCTTCTAGCCACTGCAAACGAACTCCAGACGCATGCGCCACCTTGGGCATCTGGCTTTACATGGGTTCTGGGGAACCGAGGCTGGGTCCTTTGGCTTTGCAGACAAGCACGCCTTATCTGCTAAGCCATCTCTCCACCCCCAGGGTAGCTATTTTAAGGAATTCCAATGTAAGAAACTACAAAATAAAATAACTCCATGCTTGCATTACAACAGATGTCACTGTAGGGAACACAAGAGTCCTGCCACCTAGTGAATTTTGGAATTCAGCTCGTTTATAGAAAGAGCTGTGCGGAGCGGTTCACAGTGCCCGCAAGGGACCGCTGAAGTGCCAGGTGCAAGTCTCCGCGCTGTGTCCCTGGCTCTGACCCTTGCAGGTAATTCTGAATGAGCTACGTCTTCCCGGGGTCTGCTCATTTGTCTACGAAATGGCATTCCCTTAGCAAATGACCTTGGAGTTTATTTACTGAGGAGATGAGCATATTTGAAATTTAAAGGCTATGTAATATACTAGCTTAGCAGAGGTTCTCAGTAGACATCATGCTGTTTCAAAGCTAGGTGTATTTCCTATTCACATTTCATGTGATTGCTGATGAAATGAAATCATTATGTTTTAACTCCATGTTTGGGGTTTATCTTTAAGTTGGAACAAGTATTGATAAGTCTCGTAAATACGATTTGCAAAGATCACTCTGACAATCAAATATAGAGGATTTTATACACTCAGGAGGATAAGAATGTGCACTGAATAGATGAATAGTATGTGAAATCATCCAGCTCTCTAAATAACTTTTAAGACTAGTGTGAAAAAATCTGAAGTATACAATATTCTAATTTTCTAAAATCTAATTTTGCAGTAATGCAATATGTGTTGAGTACAAAAATCTTACACTACGTTTGAAATTTATTTTAAAATCTTGGTTCCTCCAGCTCTGTCCCATAGGCAAAACTGGTGGTGTCTCTAAAAGTTGGAGATTGGAAAATTATTTTAATCCGAACAAATACTTTCTCAGTGTGTTTGCCTCACGCAGTGGCAGCGAAACTGAGGTGTTCATCTTAAGCGACTGCATCTGTCCGTCTTTGCTGCGGACTGTATTCATGTGTCCGGTACCTCTGATAGAGTGTCCATCACGGCCTTAGAAATGAGAGTGAGAACAAGAAGCGCCCATTGGCCTCCAGTGTTAGAAACTGGAAGCTTCCCAGATTGCATCTCAGAACACTGGCAAAACTGACGGATGGATGGTCCTAGGCAGACCTTGGACTTGGGGCAATTTGAATTTCTAGACAGATCTAATTTGTCAAAGGATAACTGGCTCCTTTCGGGCCTCATATCATTCATATGTTGGAGATCATATTTTTTAACTGTCAGGGAAATTAATTGTTTCAGCGATTTCCGTTAGATGTTTCCCTTTTATTTGTTTCTATGGGAACCTCCAGCGTGATGGATCCCAAGGCTGGAGGACAGTGAACATCTGGTACCCTTAAGGCAGGTCCACGTCCCTGAGAGAGAAGTAGGGTACTGGGGAGCTCGGCTCCATCCGCCTCTGAGCCGTTCTCTGCTCGGCGTCGTCCAGACCTCCGTCCTCAGATAGGCAGTGCCTTTGTATCCACTTCTGTGGCTGTTAGGATGTGGAGACAGTTTCCCCTATACCTCGTCCAGCAAACGCAGAATAGCAAAGTGCTTGCAATTCTGACTTCTAGGACTATAAGTGCTTGAGCTCACGTCCCCGGCCTTAGTGCAGAAAGTTTGCCCTTGCCTGGTTCCTGATTTTTCCACTGGGATCAGTCTGAAATTCAACTGTAGGAGGCCCAGAAAGCAAATGGACTATGTGTTTGAAATGAGAAAGAGATCACCTCTATTAAGCAGTTCACTGTAGGTCATTCAAGTCATAATGTCTCAATATATTTCTTTTTTCTCCCTGTGTCAAGTTCAATGTAATTGTGGATGTGTTTGCACCTTACCTGAAATTCAGCAACAGCAGCGTGACGTGGGTGTATCTCTGTCCTTACACACTTGCACACTCTGGCTGGCTATGTGGAGATAGCTCCCTAAGAGATCATAGTAGCCGGAGTTTTCTCTCATTGTTGCATTCCATTCTTAGCTTTGTAGTAGCCCAGTTTGGGTTTTATTTGCATACCTAATTTTAATACAAATCATTCACCTTAAAATGATTTCAGTTGTAGAGTTTTACATTCTGAGATTATTTTAAATCATTTCCTCTATGAGTATCTTATGCTGAAATTATAAACTCATTCAGGATTAATGGTTTCAGAGCCAGATAGATGTTCCATGACATTGAATAGCTGTGGGACCAGTGTAAAGTTTCTTTACTGCTTTGAATCTGTGTCCACACCTATGAAATAGAGATTAATAAGCGAGGTGTTGAAAGATTAAAGACTTCCAAGAGTGGTTGGCACATAGCACCTAGTTAGCTAACCTCAGGTCTGCTCTCCCTCATCACAAAGCTTGACAGTGTGCAATCTGAGGTAATTAAATGTGGGTGTCACCGGGGTCCAGGCTACAGAATCATGGCACACATTCATTGAGTAATTTGAGAAATTCTGTGAATGGGATCCTTTAAAAGATACGAGCATTGTGGGAAAACTCTGTGGCATCTGCGTAGGTCAGAAAGCGTCAGGAGCCATTGCCACCTTAGACCCAAAGCCGTGAATGGAGAAGATGCAGGGGGTGGTGGCCTGAGGAACTGGGACAGCCTTCTGTGTGACCCCTCAGGATGGGTGGGGGGATGGGTGCTGACCCCTTGTTTTCCCTTGACCTTGGTATGCTTGCTCTGAATCCCATGAATGGAACCTGCCCAGAATCCAGAGGACAAGGAAGCTCAGGGGCTCAGCCCTGGCATGGGGTGGAGAGTGTGACTGGATGGTCCTTTCAAGTGCATTGGTGACACTTTATAACAAGACGGGCAGAAATGCCCATTGCTCTTACCATCTGCCAGGCCGTTAATGTTCAAATTTCTCTCTCTCTCTCTCTTTGTGGTAGTAGGGATTAAATCTTGAGATTTGGTTATACTAGACAAGTGCTGTTTTACTAAGCTGTATTCCCAGCTTTCTTTCTGTTTTTTTTTTAATTTTGAGACATTATTTTAAAATATTTTATTTTATTTATTTGACACAGAGAGAGAGAGAGAGAATGGGTGCGCCATGGCCTCCAGCCACTGCACACAAACTCCAGACACGTGCCCCTCCCCCCTTGTGCATCTGGCTAAAGTGGGTCCAGGGGAATCAAACCTGGGTCATTTGGCTTTGTAGGCAAACTCCTTAACCGCTAAGCCATCCCTCCAGCCCTTAAATGATTTTTTAAAAGATATACTTATTTTCATTTTTTACTAAGTTGCTCAGACTGGCCTTGAACTCACTCTATAGCCTGGGCAGTCAGCCCCTTTGCCATATCCCGCTGTTGTTGAGTGACGACATATTCTCTGGTAGCAGGCTTTGTCATCGTGAGAAGATGTCCCTTCCTTTCCCCTTTAGTTTCTGGAGAGTCCAGCCAGCACCCCTTTGAAGAATCACTAATGCAAGGTACCTGTGGGGCAGGGGCGTCAGGTGGTCTCCCCAATGTGTTGCTGTGGTCTATGGGTACCACACAGCTTGGCTCAGAGGAGAGACATGTCAGAGAAATGCCCCATTCTTCCTGTCCATCTCCCAGATTGCTCACACCTGCCCTCCACTCCCCTCGCCAAGCAGGTCTGGCCGCTAGAGCCCTGAACCCCAACAGTGTCCGTCCCTGCACCCCTAGAGTGTTCTTTGCGGAATCACAGCTTCACGTTACCTCCACGGCTTTTGTTGAGAGCTGATGAGAAGGAAACGCCTGAGAAAGCGTCCCTGTGCTTTTCGCGTAAAGCTCTCCCAGCCCCGTCTTGACGCTGCGCAATATCCACGTGAGGTACCTGAGGTGCACGACTCCTTCCTGGGGGATCCTGTTTGCATCCTCCCACCTGAAGCTGAGAACCCGGAACTCTGAATGCTCATAGGTGCCTTCCCTCCACAGAGCTCACCCTGCTCAGTAAATCAGAAGTCAGCTCACTCTTTAGCTCCTAGTTACTTCTTTTCTGAGCTGTGGGGTTTGACTCATTGTACCTTTTTAAGATCTTTAGTTACCTGAGGAGAATGCCTTCAGGTACATAGGTCCTAAATGTTCTTTTCACTTTAGAGGATAAAATTACTGGGGGCTGGAATCATGGCTCAGCAGTTAAGGCTCTTGCCTGCAAATCCTAACGACCCAGGTTCAGTGCCCCAGTACCCACGTTAAGCCGTGTACACAAAGTGGCACATGGATCTGGAGTTCATTTGCAGTGGCTAGAGGCCCTGGTGCACCCATATTCTCATTCTCTCTCTCTCTCTCTCTCTGTATTTCTCTGCTTGCAAATATTTTTTTAAAAAAGATGTTTTTAAAAGAGCGGCAGTAGACTAAAGCAACAGCAAACTTATCAATAAACTAAGCTAGAAAACAGAATCACATGAACTTAAGAGATCAGTATGTATGAAACAACCAATCATTTTACTGTTGACACTGAAGTCTAACAAAAATCGGGGATTTGAATTTATTAGACACTTCTGTTTCAAATAATTTATGGAAAACAATAGAGTTGATTAAAGTATCTTAGAAATGGCATATTTTTCTTGGAAACACTCCAAAGCAGGGAGATTGGCAGATAACATGAGATTTGGATGTTAGAGGGCATTAAAGTCATGCCTTTGAAATGTGTTCAGAAATGTGAGGGAAAGCTGGCAGTGATGAGAGAGATGGCTTAGTGATTAAAGCACTTGCCTGCAAAGCCTAATGAACCAGGTTCGATTCCCCAGTAGCTACATAAAGCCAGATGCACAAAGTGGCACATGCATCTGGAGTTAGTTTGCAGTGGATGGGGGACCTGATAAGCCCACTTCCCCTTGTCTGTCTGCCGTCTCTCTCTGTCAGCTCACAGACACTCAAAAAATATTTAAATTGAAAGAAATTGTTTAAGAGAGCAAGTCACTAAGTATATATAACATGTGGTCATTTATTTAAGGTGTATAACCTATACAGAAGCAAATAGTTACATGCATGTGAGGCAGGGTAAGAGTGTATGCGTGTATGTACCATAGCCTGATGGGATGGAAGGAAGAGCCTTCAGGTGTTTGGGAGAGCTCAGAATCATCTTTGATCATCTCTACCACATATTAATTGTGTGATCTTGGCAGCACTATTTAATCACTCACCACTAACGCACTAACACTTATTGTCAGAGTTCTTGGGGATGAATTAAAATAAGTCAAGAAAGCCTTAAAAAAAACAAAACTGTCCTACCTAACACCTAGAGTCTGCTTTGTTTTTCTTCATTACTGTCATCTAAAATAAGGGAATACACTAAAAGGCTAATTCATTTGTATCTTGGTGAATGTATTTTTCTTTATACCCTTTTTCTGGTAATTATATATTATGCTATAATCAATCAAACAAGGAGGGTTGAAGGATGTTTTTACATATTTTTTATTTATTTTTTCTGAGAGGAACCACCACTGAAGAAGAGTTCTTAAAGATTGTTTTTAGTTTTGTGTAGGATTTTAGAGTCAAGGAAGGTAGGGGATGTAGAGATGGCTTAGCTCTTAAGGCGTTTGCCCGCAAAGCCTAAAGACCCAGGTTCGATTCCCCAGGACCCACGTAATCTAGATGCATAAGATGGTGCATGCATCTGGAGTTCATTTGCAGTGGATAGAGGCCCTGGTGCACCCATTCTCTGTCAAATAAATAAATATTAAAAAACAAAGAACAGCTGCAATCTCCTCACCTCAGACTCTCGTCTTGCTGCAGCTGGCTACCTGTTTTTGGTATTGTGGCACAAGGTCTTGATGTGTCCCCCCGGCTGACCTGGTGCTCGCAATCCTCCTGCCTCAGCTACCCAAGTGCTTGGATTACAGGCGCAGGCCATCAGGCCTGATCCCAGCTTCCCTTCTGACATGCCTCAGGAGCTTCCTGTGGTCTTCTCTGGGCACGTGCACGTGGGTTCAGTTAGCAGCCGGCAGGGTGCACAGCCAAGGTTAGGTTCCAGTCATGGCGTCACCATCATAAGGTGGGTCAGAACTCCACCATCCTCTCCAGTTTCTTCCACTGAGGTGTGGATGATCCTGTTTTTCTTAATGGAGAGAGAGGCGGGTGGACTGTGTGTCTACTCACGGTGTTCCTTCTTGAGTTCCTAAATTACATCAGTGGTGTGATGTGAGCTCAAACCATCTGCCAACCTACCTGAAGAGGGGGCAGTTATTAGAGTGGGCAGAGCTGGGGGCACCTGCAGCTCATTACCCCAAAGACCCCACAGCACCAGGCGTGGGCAGATGCAATTTCACACTTTTAAAATTGCAGCCACGTGCTCAATAGCATGCATCAGAACCCCCCCCTGAAGTGTAGAGTGAGATGCTCACTTTATCCCGTAAAGCTCCTCTTAATACCAGAGAAAACAAGCACTTGGGATTTGGAATGGATCCCTTGTCACTGGTGTCCTTGGGGGAATGGACCGATTTCCATTCTCTCAGCATTGGTTATTTTTACAGAAGTTGTGCACGTATCTGCTCTTCATGCAGGGGGCTAAGGAGTGAACCTAGGTCTCTGCATTCCCTTCCACAGATGTTTAATAATAATAATGAAACAATAATAATTAATTATATAGCACAGGGCTAGGGTGACAGCTCAAATGGTAAAAGACCCTAGTTTGAGTCCCAAAACTCACATTAAAAAAAGGAAAAGAAAAGAAATTATAGATATGGTGGTACCCCATTGGATTCCCAGCACTGGGGAGGCAGAGATGGGTGGATCCTGAGGGGTTGCTGGCCAGCCAGCTTAGCCTAACTGGTGAGCTCCAGGCCAGAGAGAGATCCCGTCTCGAACGAGGTAGGTGGTGTCCCTGAGGAATGACACCCAAGGTTGTCCATTGGCTTTTACACACACACACACACTCTCTCTCTCTCTCTCTTACACAATTGCTGAGCAAGTGTGTGTCACAAGGCTTTGATTTTTCTCTCTTTCCTTTTTCTAACTCATTTGAGAGAGAATAGGCGCACCAGAGCCTTCAGCTGCTGCAAACGAACTTGTCCCCTTGTGCACGTGTGCGACATTTCTTGCTTGTATCGTTGTGTGTCTGGCTTACGTGGGACCTGGAAATTCAAACATGAGTTTTTAGGCTTTGCAGGCAAGCGCCTTAACCTCTAAGCCATCTCTCCAGCCCCTGCCTTTTTGAAATATGTATTTTTTTGTTTATTTTATTTATTTATTTGAAAGCGACAGACAGACGAGGAGGCAGAAAGAGAGAGAATGGGCACTCCAGGGCTTCCAGCCACTGCAAATGAACTCCAGATGCATGCGCCCCCTTGTGCATCTGGCTAACGTGGGTCCTGGGGAATCGAGCCTCGAACCGGGGTCCTTAGGCTTCACAGGCAAGCGCTTAACCGCTAAGCTATCTCTCCAGCCTCCCGCCTCCCCCGCTTTTTTTTTTTTTTTAAACGACACCTCTGTGTTTTCCTCTCAGATGCTGAGTACATAACTGACCATGGTGCTGACCTGGGAGGGGTTTGTAGAGTGTTGGGGGAGACGGACAGCAGTTTCCGCCCAGTGTGCACTGTGGCCCGTGCCGGTCACGATGCAGGGGTTGTGGGACTGGCAGCCAGCTCTGCTGAAGGAAGCTGGGCATGCTTTGTGGCAGCAGACTCATTTGGATGGTGGAGGGGCAAACGGGTACAGAGGTGGCAGTATTGCACACAGAGTGTACGGAGCATCGTGTGCTGGGTACCCCGGGAGCTGCGAACGGCATGGGAGAAGCAGGAAGTGGAGAGCAGAGGCTCAAGCTGATGTCCCGCGGAGGGACTGGTCCTGCTAGTCCGAGGCCATTGGAAGATTTCAAGCAGGGCACTGGTGTATTCCACCAGCTGCCAACTATTGGGACGAGCCCCCAGTAGAAGCAAAATAAAAAGCTGGGAGGTTGAAAGTGAGGAGGTGAGTGACGCCTCCATGGGGCTGAGGTGGGGGTAGGAGTACAGGGAAGGTGTCTGAGGGCAGTGTCCACAGGCTGCAGTGACCTGTTGTGGTTGGGAAAAGATGGGGGAAATGAACTGGAGGTGATGGTAAGGGAAAGGACAGGGGAAATGAACTGGAGGTGATGGTAAGGGAAAGGACAGGGGAAATGAACCGGAGGTGATGCTAAGGTGAAGGACAAGGGAAATGAACCAGAGGTAATGCTAAATTTTCAGGAGTTAGTGAGCTGAAACAGACAGAAGAAATAAAGGAGGTCTGGATGTTGAGATGGTTTGGTGTGTCCCATGAATCTTTTTTAAACTAATATTTATTTATTTGAGAGAGGGAAAGGGGAGGGGAGAGAATGGGCATGCCAGGGCTTCTAGTTGCTGGTAACAAACTCCAGATGTATGTATCACCTTGTTAGTCTGGCTTATATGCGTCCTGGAGAATCGAACCTAGGTCCTCATGCTTTGCAGGCAAGCACCTTAACTGCTCAGCCGTCTCTCTAGCCCATCCTGTGACTCTGGCTTGAAGCACATGTGGAAGCCACCTGGGGGAGATGTTCAGCAGCTAGTGAGGTGTGAAGCCTTGGACTTGGAGGGAGAGGTTGAACCTGGACCAGTCGTTCCCAGCTTTAATAAGTGATTGAGCCAAGTCACCAATAAGAAGAGATAACAAATTTCTCCCAAATTAGTAGATTTAGTCAAGGTAGTTTTATTTATTTTTTTTTGCAAAAGAATTACACCATAATGTATATTTTTATGCATTTCGTAGGATTTGTTAGAATTATAGAGTGAACAGAGTAGTTTTATTGTTTTAATGTCAGGCCTTGAAAATAAGGTATCCAATTTTGAAGATATGTATTTTATCTTTTTTTTTTTTGGAAAATTGCTTCTAACTCTGACAACTTGCCTGCAAGACTCATTCTGTTACAATTTTCAAAAGGCAGAATGAAGCACCTCAAACTAGAGGCTATAATAGAAAAAGCAATTCATTCTTAAATGAAGATGATGAGGTTGGTACCACATTGCCTGAAACACTGAGTGAATTTAAAACCTGAGAGAGATTACATCAAATCCAGCTGAGATTTTTGCTCCATTTGAATGGAATATCTGTAATTGAAGATAGAGGGTTCAACACAGAAACACACGCGGTAAAAGGTGTAGTTTGATCAGTTCCTTAACACTCTTTCCAATTTCTTTTTGCACCTATGACTATGTACACAAAGCCATTAAAACATCTTCCTAAAAATAAAACCAAAACTCTGGGGTTGCAGAGATGACTTAGTGGTTGAGGCACTTGCCTGCAAACCCAAAGGACCAGGGTTCGATTCCCCAGGACCCACGTAAAGCCAGATGCACAAGGTGTTGCACGCATCTGGAATTTGTTTACAGTGGCTGGAGGCCTTGGTTCACCCATTCTCTCCCTCCTCCCCCCTCCCTCTTTCTCTCAAATAAATAAATAAAAATATTTTTAAGAAAAGATATGATACCTCCTAGGAAGGCAGTAAAAATGAGATGTATGCGTGTAAGTCAGCTTGGACAGTACCAAGGAGGTTGGGGGAAGGTGTTCAGTCTGTGCTCAGCGGTGGCTGCTGTGACCGGTGTGTTTCTGGGCAGCTTCCTCTCTGCTTCTGTTGTGTCATCAGCCTCTGCTTCTCCCTCACTCTGTGACTCCAGGGCAGTGTTTTAATTTATACAAGGTTCTGTTTTCCTTTTAAAAAAAATTATGTATTTGCAAGCAGAGATAGAAGAGAGACAGAGGGAATGGGCACTCCAGGGCCTCCAGCTGCTGCAGACAAACTCCGTTGCATGTACCACTTTGTGCATATGACTTTATGCGGGTACTGGGAACCGAACCCAGGCCGTTAGGCTTTTTCAGGCAGGTGCCTTAACCGCTGAGCCATCTCTCCAGCCAGAGGTTCTGTTTTCTATATGAAGACACGACCTTTTACCTGGCAGGATTACTGCGAGGGCTATACCAAAAGCAAGCAACTGTCTATCTTAGTCACTTTGGGCTACTGTAGCAAAATGAGTTGAGACCAGTTACATTAGCAGCACACATTTGTTCCACACAGGAGACTGGGGTGTCCAAGATGGTGAGAGCAGATTTTTTTAATTATTGATTTTTATTTATTTATTTATTTATTTTTTGGTTTTTCGAGGTAGGGTCTCACTCTAGCCCAAGCTGACCTGGAATTCACTATGGAGTCTCAGGGTGGCCTCAAACTCACGGCAATCCTCCTACCTCTGCCTCCCAAGTGCTGGGATTAAAGGCGTGCGCCACCTAATTATTGATTTTTTTAAGAGCAGTAGCTTTATTAGGAAAATAAATATGGCCATTGCATCTTGGCTTGTAGGTTCTCAAAATTCCTATTTTCGTTTGCTGGGTTGATTTGACTCCTTATTTTGGTTGACCATCAAGTGGTAATACAGGACCATCTGCATGAGTATTGTTCTTGCCTCAGATCTTTCAGCTGCAATCAAACCTAAGTTGACCAAAGGCAGTGAGTTAATTTTCCTGCAAAACAGAACAGCGATCAGCGCTCTCAAATACCCCTGGGTGCACATTTGTTTAAACTGAATTGGGGCATTTTACAGACACCACTTGCTGGCCTTTAAAACTTCCTGTTAGAATTCATGGGTACAAGGTGAGCTCACAATAATTATTGATTTTTGAGAGAGAAAGAATTGGCAGGCCAGGGCCTCAGCCCCTGCAGTCAAACTCCAGACGCTTGCGCCACCTAGTGGGCATGTGAAACCTTGCGCTTGCCTCACCTTTGTGCATCTGGCTTACGTAGGATCTAGAGAGTAGAACATGGGTCCTGAGGCTTTGCAGGCAAGCACTTTAACTGCTAAGCCATCTCTCCAGCCTTGGAGCAGATCTTGTGCCCGCTGGGGTTCTCTTACTGTTTACAGATAGTTCCATGTTGCTAAACAGCAAGAAGAGATCCTACATCTCTCATTTACATAAAGGAATTAGTGTCTTCCTGAGTGCCCACTATACCTAACCTAACTCTAATTGCCTCCCAAAGACATACTTATAAACCTAGTCACACAGAGGATAAGGACTTCAACATGTGAACTTCTTGGGGGCAGAGGGGGAACATGTATTCAGACTGCTGATTAACTGTGGTTTGGTAAGTGAGTTCTTAATAAAAGTAGTTATGTTATATTTACTATCTACACGTTCTTTCTAATCTGCATCTTTTTTAGGATGTTTGTGTGTGTGTGTGTGCCACGCGTCAGAGGAGATCCTCAAAGTGTTGGACCTGTGCGTCTGTCTTGCTCAAGGCTGGGTCTCCCATGTCCTTTTGCTTCTACGAAGGTCTGTGTAGCTGGCCCATGAGCTTTGGGATTCTCGGGGCTCCACATCCCGTAGCTTTACGTGTACTTGCGTTGGAGTTACAGCCACGCATGCCACTTGGCATCCAGCTTTTCCTGGGAGCTGGGCTCAAGCCTGGGTAGTGGACTTGTAAGCACCTTTTCCACTAAGTCGTCTTCCCTCAACCCCATCCATTCCTTTATTCCTTCATTTATGTTCATTTCTTTCAACTCAATTTTTTTCTCACTTGTAGTTATGAACCAAGCATAGTACTTGATCCTTTGGAGTTGACATTACCTTATTCACCATCAAAAGGAAATGAGGAAGACTGTCGAAGGCAGAAGGAAAGAGTAGAGGACCTGCACTTGGCGAGACCCACTGTTGAGAAGGTTCCTCCAGGTCATGGGACGCGGGCTTCTGTGGGATTCAGAAAGCTGGTCCAGAGGCCCGAGGGGGACTCGGGAAGGGCGAGAAACCAACAGGCAACCAGTCTAGGCTTTTGACCGCAGGGTTACAAAATGAATACTAGGAGCCACTGACCCTCACCGTGCCTGAGAGAGATACGAGCACAGGCTCGACTTCAGTGTGCAGAACGCCCGAGCTGCCCTAGGTCCACTTTGTGAAGATACAGCATCTGAAATGGTTTTGTTTAAAATGGACAAAGATTACCAGACTCACCTTTGTATAAGAAGACTGGCACTCAGTCTTCTCTGTTTTGTTCTGTTTTTCCTGGTTTACTGATTTATTTATTTATTTATTTTACAAATACCACTACACCCTGTCTTGGCTGTTTCCCTTGCCCATGTGGGTTCTCTGGCCACACCCGCCGCGACTGTAGTTCTTGCTTCTCCACTGGAATTTGTTCCATAGAAAATCTGTGTCCTCAACACACTTGCTTCGCGATTACTTTGATGTGCATCCGAGGGAATAGGTTTTGAGCTCCTGGATATTAACTTCTGTACGCCACGTTCTCTAGAAGCTAATTGACTGATTTGGGGTGGAGGAGAGATGAGAGCCCATACATTTGACCAATTTCACAGAGCTTACCTCGCAAGCTATTGAAATGCAAATCCAGGCTATGCTTAGAGACTCCAAGAATTCACACATTCAGTTCTTTGTTTTCTTCTGAAAAATAAGCATTCAAATTTCATGCAATTCTATTATTCATGTGCTTTCTACTTAGGTTCCCGCTTGTGTCTAGATAAATCTTATCACCATTATTTAAAGTTTCATGAATGAAATGTTGCATCTCTAATGCCACACTAGCCCAGGCATCTTGAACCAATGCAAGTAATTTGAAATGTAGCCCTTAAATGAGTTTCTGATGAGTCGGAGTATCTGCATTTGCACATACACCGGTGCCTTTGTCTCACCAATCTATATTTAAATCCCCTTTCTATAAAACGGGCAAGAATTCAAAACAACCGTATGCTGTTTTGTCATTTCGTATGTGATGCCAGGAAGACTTTGGTGAGATGGAGAGTTGGTGGTAAAGTTCTTTTATACATATACCTTATTTTTAATTATTTATTTATTTGACAGAGAGAGAGAGAGAGAGAGAGAGAAAGAGAGAATATATGGGTGTGCCAGGCCTCCAGCCACTGCAAACAAACTCCAGACGCATGCGCCCCCTTGTGCACCTGGCTCATGTGGGTCCTGGGGAATCAAACCTGTGTCTTTTGGCCTTGCAGGCAAATGCCTTAGCCGCTAAGTCATCTCTCCAGCCCTAAAGTTCCTTTTCTTTGTATGATGGTTGTCATATTAGTGGTCCTGAAAGGAAATATTCTTTCCCTCTGCTGTGTTTTCAAGTGGTTTAATTACTTTTCATCTGTCAAGTTCTTTAGGAAAAAATACTATGTCAGCAAGACAATTTCTTTGTTATTTGATGTGTTCTACAAGTGAACCCTCCTGACAGTTACTGTCTTCCAGAACCCTTTCTTCCTAAGCTTTGGTTACCTCTCTCATTAGAAGCGAGAATGGCTTTTACCTGGTCTAGAGCCCTCCCTGCCCAGCATACCTCCTGGTGCCTATGGGTATTGATTCTCGCTCACATCTTCTCTTTAAAAATATTTTTATTGATTTATTTATTTGCAAGGAGAGAGAGAAGGCAGGAGAAAGAGAAAGAATGGGTGTGCCAGGGACTCTAGACACTGCAAACGAACTCCAGATGCATGTGCTACTTCGTGCATCAGGCTCCACGTGGGTGCTGGGGAACTGATCCCGGGTCATCAGGCTTTGCAGGCAAGCGGCTTAACCACAGAGCCATCTCTCCAGCCATCACATTTTCTGATTACCCCTTCAACAATGACAAGGATGACTTCATGGCATTGGGGCTGGAAGAAGGAACACAAGCTGAAGTTCTCTGGCAAGCCTCACATCTGTGCCGAGGAATGCCGATGCTGGTGTAAATGAAACTTCGTGTCACTTTGTGGAAGCCACATCACAAAGGACTTCGTCACCTCTGTTTTGCACCCTGAAAGTTTTTGTCTTTCTCAAGAATGAGTTGCTCAGAAAAAGTAGGTCAGGGCATATCATTGACCATGCTTAGAGCGCATATGTGTTGTAGGATTATTGTCACTGGACCCCCTTTGTAACTTTTATGAGTTATCTCAGTCTCCCCCGCCACCCCAGTTTGATAAAGTGGACATGTCTGAGCGGATAGCAGTGGCAGTATTGTATTGGGACCACATCATTTCCTCCTTCCTCACGCTAGGAGGGCGTCTTTCATTATACCGGTCTTTCCTGTCATTGTGAGATGCCTTCCTTAGGTTGTGCTAAACCGAAAAACTGGTGTGAAGTCTGGCACTCATCTCGAACAGCTGGTCCCAGGCAGCTCAGACCGTGTGCACACACGCGTGCACGTAGGAGCGAGGGTCGGGTCTGTTGGTTTCTGCCTTCGACAGGCCGCCCTCCCCCCACCCCGGGCTTTCTCACCAACGGACTCTGGCGAATGTGTAAAGTTTCAGACGTAGAGCTCCACCTTCTCATGTGATCTCCATTCATATTTATAAATGCCACTTATTTTGGACAGTCTAGTGTTGCTTGGATTGGAGGAAGAAGCATTTTTGGATTCTATAGCTCTGCCAATATGTATAAATAAATAAATAAATAAATAAATATAAATATATATGTATATTTATATTTATATATATATAGAGAGAGAGAGAAAGAGAGAGAGAGATATCAATTACATTCTTCCCAGCATCTCATCTCTTTCTGGTATTAACTTGTGATCTGTGGGAAGCACTTTAGTCCCATAGTGTCTCAGTTTCTCTCACAGGAAGCAGTCACTTGCCCAACAAGTTATTTGCTGTGTATTGTGACTTTGTGCTAGGCTGAGGATCCAAGGACGAGTAAGACAAAATTCTTGTTGGCTGCTAAGCACTGATGGCCAGAAGTAGGGAAGATAGACCAGGTACTGAAGAGTTAAATGCACTGTAATCGCTGTGCTAGCTTTTTTCCTTTTCTTCTTTTTTAGGACATTGGTGGGCATATAGGATGCTTACTCAGTGGTGAGTTGTTCAGAAATATGATGGGGAGGTGGAGGTCGGTAACTGACTCTCTTCCGTTGGTGTTAAGTTTGGGATCTTTGGAAAATTCAAGCGGAAATGTATGGTAGGCAGAAAGGGTATTATATGAGTTTAGGGAGATAAGGTCAGAACCAGGCTGGAAGGAGCAAGTTAGGAAGCAGCATCGTGTGAGTGCTGGCTGAAACCAGGCCACGTGTGTGAAGGAGACACCCCTGTCCATGGGGCTACTGACCTCTGCTATGTGCTTGACTGCGGTACAAGAAAAAAAATAAAACTTCAAGAGACAATACTCTTCTAGAAGCTTCTAGCCACAGGTGGCAGAGGGAGACTGCCAATGGACACTTATACCAGAGCCCGCGTGAGGCAATACCCTTCCCTTACTGTCCGTAACCGTGAGCTAAATAAACTCTTTTGTCATAAATAGTCTGCCTCAAGGTTTTTCTTTAATATTTTTATTTATTTATTTGTGAAAGAGAAAAATAGGTGGAGAGAGAGGAGAATGGGCACACCAGGGCCTCCAGCTGCTGCAAACAAACTCCAGATGCATGTGCCCCTTGTGCATCTGGCTTACGAGGGTCCTGGGGAATCGAACCTGGGTCCTTAGGCTTTGCAGGCAAGTGCCTTAATCACTAAGCCAGCGCTCCAGCTCAGCCTCAAGTTTTTTGTTATGGGGATAGAACAGTGACAAATGCAACATGGAAACCCAGAGGTGAGTGTGGTACGATGCCTATGTGTCACTGGTGAGCTGGATGGAAAAAAAAATAGGAACGAGTCCTCCACTTCTCCAGTGGCCTTGTAGAGCCTGGACTCCGTTGCAGTTTTCCAGTGGCAGGCGCACAGGAGGACATCAGTGGTAGGTATCTTATCCACGAGAGGGAGGCGCCCACAGGGCCCCACTGCACTGGGGCAGCCCAGAACTGCAGTGTGCAAAGAAGCTTAGCTTATGGCTTGAGGTTCACGACTTGGGGCCGAGAGAAAATAGACCCAATCCACAGTTGTGAGTGATAAATTGCGTAGTCATATTAGAAACGGGTCTGTTAGGGCCTCCAGTTCTTGGAACGCTGCCTCGCAGCCTTGACAGATTTCAGAAAGAAGAGACGAAGACGAAAAAGGAAAGGAGAATTAAAGTATCCTTTGTTACGCTAAGTTCAGTCCTTTGAAAGATATCTCAGAGGTACATCAGGGGACGTTCATTTATTTTATTATTATTGTTGTTGTTATTGTTGTTGTTGTTATTATTAATTTGGTTTTTCAAGGTAGGGTTTCACTGTGGCCCAGGCTGACCTGGAATTCACTATGGATTCTCAGGGTGGCCTCGAACTCACAGCAGCAATCCTCCTACCTCTGCCTCCCGAGTGCTGGGATTAAAGGCGTGCGCCACCACCACACCCGGCATCAGGGGACATTTATTAATTTCACCATGGAAAATAAGTTTGAGTTAGAGATAGACAATTATATTACTTTACCAAGTTGAGGTATCAAGTTAGAAGATGTATTCCCCGGATGCTGAGCACCTCCTGGGCACCTGTTACTTCTCAGAAGCCTCTGATTTTTTTTGGGAAAAAGGTACTTTTTCTTTTTGGACATAAACTCGGCAATGCATAGCCCAGTGATATGCAGCTATTTACCTGTATTGTACATACATGCAGAAAGCTTGCTTTAGGAAGTTGGAAGTACTGGGCAAGACACAGCACAGGAAAGAAAGCAGACAGGTCCCCAAAGACAGTTTGGGGCGTCTGGATGGAAAGAAACTGGACGCAGGCTGCGGCTGGGTCTTTCCGTTTACATCATTGGTAACTCGTTTGTATTGTTTGAAGACAAGCGCGTTACTGTGAATTCAACATTTTGTTACTGAGAACAAAAAGCATCGTTGTTAGTTTGATGTTTTTATTTAGTTACCGTTTATTTAAAATAGAATTTTATTTCCTGTTAAATATTTGGAACTATTTGTTCTCATTGTGGTGTTTTGCAAATAAAATAACTTCCTCTCGTTTCTTTTTTTTTTTTTTTCCTCCTTCCTCTTTCCTTCCTGTTCTTCTTTATTCCTTTCTTTTAAAATTTATTTATTTCAGGGAGGGAGAGAGTGAGGAAGAGGCAGAGAGAGAGAGAGAGAGAGAAGAGAATGGGCACACCAGAGCCGCTAGCTACTGCAAACGAACTCCAGATGCGTGCGCCACCTTGTGCATCTGGCTAACGCGGGTTCTGGGGAATCAGTCTGGGTCTTGAGGCTTCTCAGGCAAGTGCCTTACCCGCTAAGCCATCTCTCCAGTCTTTCGTTTGTTTGTTCGTTCTTTTCTTCTCCTCCTCCTCCTTTCTCCCTCTTTGATGTGTACTGGTCTGGGGCAATGGCTCAGGAGTTAAAAGTGCTTTTTCAGTGCAGGGCTGAAAGCCAGAGTCCAGATCCCCAGAACCCACATGGAGCTGAACTCTAGTATCATACCATGGCAACTCTCCAGGGACCTGTGGTATTGGAAAGGCCGATCCCAGAGCTCAAGGGCGAGCTAGTCTAAAGAGAGCCTCTTCCAAAACAGGTTGGAAGCCGGGCGTGGTGGTGCACGCCTTTAATCCCAGCACTTGGGAGGCAGAGGTAGGATGATCGCCGTGAGTTTGAAGCCCCCCTGAGACTACAAAGTTAATTCCAGGTCAGCCTGGGCCAGAGTGACACCCTACCTCAAAAAAACCGAAACAAAACAGGTTGGAGGCAAGGAACTGGCACCCCAAGGTTATCCTGTGACCTCCAAACACGCTCATGCACATGGCCCTACCACACACATACAGAATTGTGTACTTGGTATTGCACACTACAGATGTCTTTGAAACATGAAGAGTTTGTTTCTGAATGGATTAGAAGAGGTCAAAAGAGGGGATACAGGATGCAGATTTAGTTCAGTGACATTTGCCTTAACACTTAATTTTTTTGTCTTAGAAGGATTAATAGATTTGTGTTCTTACTCTGCTAATCTGTTAAACACAGACAGATTTTTGTTTGCTTAGCAAGTAGAGAATTACGAGGCATGACTTCGCCAATGATCAGCTAGCCTAAGTTATTATAATTTTAACTTAAATGATTTGACAGTGATAAGTAGCCCAGGATGCAAGACAGCATAAAGCTGCATTTCCTTATTGCTTTTTATTACTTTCTGCTGTAAATAATCACTCTCATCTGGAGGCTGTTAAGTGCAGTTATGTGAGGATTAGGATGTGTGGAACAGGAAATCCTGCCGAGCTGTTTTTGCTTCACTTTGGTTTGAATTCTCCCTTTCTTCCCTTCCCAGTTTTCTAACCGTCTCTGGGGCCGTCGCTGTGTGAAGCGTTCTCACAGTTAGCTTCTGATGACTCCCCGAGACCCAGCTCCCCAGATGCTCCTGCGCGCACCGGCGTCTGCAGCTGAGCATTGCAAAAGTCACGCACACTACAAATACGGGGGGAACTTGCCTGTCATGTTGCTCCCCCAGACTCATCAGTTTCTGGGAACGGAATTTCCGGCTGGATTCAGTGAAATAATTTCACCATCCTAAAGGATAATGGGGACAACTTTGAATCAAGATGAAGGCACCATGGACCAAACTAGGATGCCACTGTCTAGAGGTTGGTCCTGGAGTGTTGAAGGGGTTGTGCAGGGCCTGGCTAGTTTGACCCACTTGACTTCAGACCACAGAGGGCTTCCCTCCCCCTCCCGCTGCCCCCTCCCCCTCCCCTGCCCCCTCCCCCTTCCCCTGTCCTCTCCCCTCCCTCCCTCCCCTCCCTCTCCCCATTAAGCAATTACTTTTCATTAGTTTGTTTATATTTTTATTATTTTTTTATAGACAGAAAGAGAGAATTGGCACGCCAGGGCCTCAGACACTGCAATCAAACTCCATTTGCTTGTGCCACCTAGTGGGCACGTACTACCTTGCACTTGCCTTAACTTTGTGCATCTGGCTTATGTGGGATCTGGAGAGTCGAACATGGGTCCTTAGGCTTTGCAGACAAGCACCTTAACTGCTAAGCCATCTCTCTTGGTCTGCAGCTCTGACTGGCCTGGGCTCAGACTTGCAGCCATCCTGTGGTCTCAGCCTCCCAAATGTTAAGAACACAGGTGTGAGCCACCATCCCTAGCTACGATGACTTTTTCTGTACAAGACTAGTCCCTGCCTAGCAGACATGATTTTGTTGTTAGAAATGTATGCACACGCTGACAGATGCATTCAGATGTAACCTGCTAAATTACAGAAGTCAGTCCCGAGGTGTTGCCACTGCTAGTTTTCTAGAATACGAATCATGTATTTGTGAGCTGTTCAGTTTGGTATTTCAGAGAATGAAATGTCCTCTGAGCTAGACAAAACATTCATAGGAAGAAAACGTTAGAGGGACAACAAGGAGTGGTGGGATTTGGGCCAAACTGGAGATGTCTCTGTCCAAAGGCGTCCAATTCCATTTCCATTTGGCAAACTAAAGCCTCAATAAAATGTATATGTGGCTGGGCGTGGTGGTGCACGCCTTTAATCCCAGCACTTGGGAGGCAGAGGTAGGAGGATTGCTGAGAGTTCGAGGCCATCCTGAGACTACAGAGTGAATTCCAGGTCAGCCTGAGCTAGCATGAGACCATACCTCAGAACCCCCCCCCAAAAAAAAATGTGTGTGTGGGGGGGTGGGTATATGTGTATTTATTTTATTTATTTGCCCAAGAGAGGCAGATAAAGAGAATGGGCGTGCCAGCCACTGAAAATGAACTCCAGACATATTATGAGCTACCTAGTGCATCTGGCTTTCATGGGTCCTGGAGAATTGAACTAGGGTCCTTTGCTATGAAGGCAAGCGATTTAACTGCTAAGCCATCCAGCCAGCCAACTTTGTAATTCTGACCTTAGCAAAATTTGGGGTAAAGGTTGGAATGTAACCAAGGGGCTTAGATAAACTAAGCATCTGTTCTATTACTATGTTACACTTTGGCCCCTCCAATTTTTAAAAATAATATTTATGTTATTTACTTATTTTGAGAGAGGCAGGTAGAGGGAAAGAATGGGCACAACAGGGCCTCCAGGCACTGAAAATAAACTCCAGACATGCCACACCTTGTGCAACTGTCTTACTTGGGTACTGGGGAATCAAACCTGGGTCCTTAGGCTTCACAGGCAACTAAGCCATCTCTCCAGTCCCTAATGTTTTTATTAAAAAAATTTTTTTAAGCTTTTTTTTTCATTTTTTTGGTTTTTCAAGGTAGGGTTTGGCTCTGGCTCAGGCTGACCTGGAATTAACTGTGTAGTCTCAGGGTGGCCTCGAACTCATGGCGATCCTCCTACCTCTGCCTCCCGAGTGCTGGGATTAAAGGCAGTGCGCCACCACGCTCAGGCTCTCAAGCTTTGTTTTCATTTAAATTATATGTAAGTGGGAAGAATCATCTTTTCTTAAAATACAAAGCAAAATTTCCTGCCTATAAATGCTACTTAGGCAGAATTTGTACTAAGCACATGGCCAACAACATTTCCCTATAGATAGTAATTTTAGTCTTTACATTTTAGAGTGATTTTAAATCATTCCAAAAACAAATGGGACTTTAACACAATATTCCATCTTGGTCCTGGTTTTTCAGTGTGTGACAGCCAGTACATATTCCTTTCTCTATCTCTCTCATCTATCTATCTGACAATCCTCCATCTATCTACCTACCTACCTATCCATTTATCCATGTATCTATCATCTCTCCAGTATCTTCTGATATTTGTATCCATCTTTGCAAAAAAATAAATAAGAACAAAGCCTGGGCAAGAGGAAAAGCTAATGGGGACAGCTCTTTAAGAGGAGGGTGAGCAGTGGTAGTCATCTAATTGATTAGGCTGTTGAGCAATTTGAGTCAACCTGTTAGTTACTAGTGTTTGTTACGGGAAATTTAACACCCACAGTGAGAGCCAGCGGATGCTGCAAGTAGCCTGCGATGTTTGATGCTTTCTTCCCACGCTGGCTATTGCTCTTTCGGGACAGTTTAATTCCTGTGAGATACTGTTCCCGCTCGCTGTCTCTTTCATTCCTTGGGAAATGCCTCTCACGAGTCGTCACAGCTCAAACCTTTTCTACGTTTATTAGCATCACATATCACCGGGGTATTCCAGCGTGGACGGTTCTCTGTGGATCTCCATTTGCACCAGTGTTTCCTGGAAGCTGCCTTCTTTGAAAATGAGCAGGGGCTAATTGTGGGGTTCCCCGCCTCCCGCTGAGGTAGGGTCTCACTCTAGCCCAAGCTGACCTGGCATTCACTATGTAGTCTCAGGGTGGCCTCGAACTCACGGCGATGATCCTCCTGAGTGCTGGGATTAAAGGTGTGGTCCACCACGCCCAGCTGGTATTTGTTTTTGAGCTAGACAGGTTCTGGAAGTTGGCTTAGTTGAATCCTCTCCTGACATTAGCTAAAACTCTTAGTATTTTGTATGAATAGTAATATCCAAGTATCGTACTCAATGTGGTAAAATACTTTGAAAATATAGAATACCGTTCACTATTGTAATGGATGTCTGAAGTCTTAGACTGCCCTAGAAACTTCATGTGTATTAGCTGTAATCCACAAGGTGATCCGAGTAAGCATTATTAATTGCATTTTTCTTGGCGACAAGACTGAGAATAGATACGCAGCAAGTTTCTCGGACGTCGTAGGGCTTGCTTGCGTGGATCCGCATACGTTCTGTTTTAGCTTCTGTTAAGTTGTACGTGGCTCTTAGATCCTGGTCTGACCCTGCTTATTCCTCAGTGACTCCAGAGGAGAGGTCAAATGGCATAGGTTTTACACAGCTGAGATTGATTTAGGTTGTGATTTGGACTATATTTCCCCCCAAAGTAGAGACACAGATAAGCCTTTTGCATAGAAATTATAACAGTGCAAATTGGCACAGATCACTTGTGGATCCTGAGAAAAAAAATGGTTGACATACATGTCAGTAACCTTCGATGAACACCCTAATAATAAAGTGCGAACTCTCTTTATTCCTTAAGTAGAATCCTGATTGTATTCTTTTTAAAATTTATTTATTTACCTATTTGATAGAGAAAGAGGGAGAGAGAGAGAATGGGCACGCCAGGGCCTCCAGCCACTGCAAACGAACTCCAGATGCATGTGCCACCTTGTGCATCTGGCTAACGTGGGTCCTGGGGAATCGAACTTGGGTCCTTTGGCATTGAAGGCAAATGCCTTAACCGCTAAGCCATCCCTCCAGCCCTCTGATTGTATTCTTTTTGGCGCATGAAGGAAGGGGTTTATAGTAAATGCAAGACGAGGGGACTGGAGCGATGGCTCAGCGGTGAAGGCGCTTGCCTGCAAAGCCTCATGACCTGGGTTCAGTTTCCCAGTACCCAGGTAAAGCCAGTTACACAAAGTAACGTGTGCATCTGGAGTTCATTTGCAGGGCTAAAGGCCCTGGTGCCTCCAGTCTTTCAGTCTTGTCTTTCTTTCTCTGTCTACTTGAAAATCTTTTTTTTTTTTTTTTTTTAATGCAAGATTTGGGCTGGAGAGATGGCTCGGCAGTTAAGGCACTTACCTGCAAAACCTAAAGACCCGAGTTTGATTCCCCCATATCTATGTAAGGTCAGATGCAGAAAGTGGTGCATACATCTGGAGTTTGTTTGCAACATCTAGAGGCCCTGGCATGCCCATTCTCACTCCCCCCCCCCCCTTTAACAGGCATGGAGGCACACATCTTTAATCCCAGCACTCAGGAGGCAGAGATAAGAGGATCACTGTCTGTGAGTTCAAGGCCAGCTTGAGACTACATAGTGAATTCCAGGTCAGCCTGGGCTAGAGTGAGACCCTATCTCAAAAAAAAAAAAAAAAAAGAAAAGAAAAGAAAAGAAAAGGAAAAAGCTGGGCATATTGGCGCACGCCTTTAATCCCAGCACTTGGGAGGCAGAGGTAGGAGGATCCCCGTGATTTCAAGGCCACTCTGAGACTACAGAGTGAATTCCAGGTCAGCCTGGACTAGAGTGAAACCCTATCTCAGAGAAAAAGAAAAAGAAAACAACAAATGAAAATTTATTTTTAAAACATGCAATATGAGACTGAAGCACGTAGCACCATCCTATCTGAGAGTTGAAAGCAAATGTAGTTTCTGTGTTTTCTTAACAAAGCCCTAGTGGCTGGGGTCGTCCTGTTCGAGGTGCAAAGTGAGACCAGAGGAAGATGGCTAACCAGGCAGGGTAGCCGGGCAGTGGTGTGCACTGGTCTCCAGGCTATTCCACAGTGTGGAGTGGGAAGACTGCGTGAACGTAGGTGTTCAGGGCCAACTTGGACAGCACAGTGAGACCCCATAAGTAAATAGGTAAGTAATCTGAAAGGTTACCCCACATATTCTGGTATCTACAGTCCTTGGTATGCAGCCCTGTGTCTTGAGCGCAGGAGAGTCAAGCGATGCTGTTAACGCACATCACGTCTTTTTGCAGTTGAGTGTCCTGATGGGAAGATCATAAAAGCATAGTCAGAAAGCCCTCTTGCCCAGTTCATAATCTAGTTATCATTCTAAAAGAATCTTCTGAGATAAGCTTATCTATTTTAGTCATAGGGGCGCGCGCGTGTTTGTGTTATGTTTAAGAATCCTTTCTTGGGCTGGAGAGCGCGTGTTTGTGTTATGTTTAAGAATCCTTTCTTGGGCTGGAGAGATGGCTTAGTGGTTAAGGCACTTGTCTGCTTAAACCTAAGGACCCAGGTTTGATTCCCCAGTACCCAGATGCCAGATGCACATGGTGATGCATGCACCCGGAGTTTGCTTGTAGTGGCTAGAGGCTCTGGTGTGCCCATTCTCCCTCCCCACCCTGGCTGTCTCTCATAAATAAAATAACACCAAAAAGAATCCGTTCTCCTTGCTTATCTTGTATCCTAAGTGGCCCTGGACTCTCTTCGTTGCCCCTGTTCTGCTCATGATGCTGTGGAAACACTGATTGGACGTGTTTAAGTAAACAGGACCAGACACATGTTTGAATAAGTGAGAAGAACTCGTGATTCAGTTTGTCCTATCTGGTTACAGCCCTGGGGCAAAGGACAGAGCGTCACAGAAATTTCTCATCCAGTCACATCTCAATGTTTATCCTAAATGGTACTGAGTTTGGACAGAGGTCACCAAGTCGTGTCAAACAAAACGGGGAAAGTAGACGTTCAGTTGATTTGGAAACTATTACAGAATGTTCGGAAATCACGTCTTCTAGTCCCTGCTTCATGAGATTTTCCTGCCTGTGGGAATAGCTTGTTGAATGAAGGGAAGGAAAAGACCTAATTCCTGTAAGGATTTTCGTGGAGAATCAAATCAGAATTCTGTTCTAAATATATATGTGTATCCTGAGCAGATGGAAGAAGCCTTCAAGTATTTTGCATTGAACATGATGTGTGTGAAAATGGCGAAGGATACTTTAATTAAATATTTAGTAAAGTAGCCGGCCATGGTGGCGCACGCCTTTAATCCCAGCACTCGGGAGGCAGAGGTAAGAGGATCACCGTGAGTTCAAGGCCACCCTGAAACTACATAGTGAATTCCAGGTCAGCCTGGACTAGAGTGAAACCCTACTTCAGAAAACTAAAAAAGAAAAAATTAATAAACTGCTTATAGTGGGGCTGGAGATGCAGCTCAGTGGTTAATGCACTTACTTGCAAAGCCTAAAGGCCTGGGATCGATTCCCCAGTACCCACATAAAGCTGCGTGCACAGCGTGTGCCTGCGTGTGCAGTGTCTTCACCAGGGCCAGAAGGATGGGTACCAGAGGCCCCAGGGCAGGTGGACATTCAGCTGCAACAGTTAGGATGGGGAAGGGGAAAACTCACGACCTAGGACCTAAGTGAGCTCTTTCCTATCGTAGCTCATTTTGTTAGTTTCGTGCTGTTTCACTTTCCTTTCTGTTCAAGTACAACGAGTGTGATAGAGATCTCAGCCTGGAAGTTATTAATCGCCCTCGCACGTGCCCATCCATGTCAGCACTGTCTGGAGGAAAAGATTACAAACCCTTGTGTTTTGTCTCAATCAAACAGAAATACACTGGCCGATGGCCTTCCTGATTTTAAATCTGATTTTGTTCTTATCTGATTCAGAGTCAAATGCCATGCACTTGCACAAAGACAGCCTTGGTGCCCACATTGCTGTAGGATGGAATTTAGAGAGAGAGCGTGTGTGTGCTTATTAAATTAGAACAACCTTCTGCCTTTGATGTTGGCCTAGACAAGAGTTAAGTCTACCCAGGTACATGACCAGCTTTGGGTGGTCTTATAAGATGCTTTGAATTTGTTTGAGAGACAAACTCTCTCTACATATATATGTGTAGAGAGAGAGACAGACAGACAGACACAGATGTATATGTGTATGTATATATATGTATGTATATATACCCCCACACACATATATATGTGTACATATATATATACACATATGTGTGTGTGTGTATGTGTGTGTGTATATATATATATATATAGAGAGAGAGAGAGACAGAGAGAGAGAATGGACACACCAGGGCCTTCAGCCACTACATACAAACTCCAGATACACGCGCCACCTTGTGCTTGTGCATCTAGCTTACATGGGTCCTGGGGAATCGAACCTGGGTCCTTTGGCTTTGCAGGCAAGTGCCTTAACTGCTAAGAGATGGTACTTTTGATGAAACCACGTGGACACTGCAACAGAACAAAACTTAAACCATAAAAGGAGTGAAATATGAAGCATGAGTGTTTTCAGTTTGTGTTCTTAACTCTTTCATACATATTTTGCTACTTTTTTTTTATCACTCAAAATTTGGGTGTGGTGGCGCACACCTTTAATCCTAGAACTTGGGAGGCAGAGGTAGGAGGATCGCCGTGAGATTGAGCTGCCCCGAGACTACATAGTGAATTTCAGCCTGAGCTAGAGTGAGACCCTACCCCAGAAAACCAAAAAAAAAAAAAAAAGAAAGAAAGAAAAAATTGGTATACGTGCACACATAAAGATATATGTGTGTGTGTGTATATATATATATACACACACACACACACACACATAGTGTGTGTGTGTACTGTTTCATATAGATTTAGTATATTCATTTTAAGTACTCCTTGATATCTCTTGTTAAGAATGTATATCTCTATTTTTATCCTTTGCTATAATAAAAACCTGTTAGGTGTTTCCAGGATTAAAAAGGTCATTACAAGCCACACTTCAGAGGTGCCCACTTCGTGCTGCTGTGGTGTGGGAATGCTGGCAGAAAGGATGGGGGAGGGGAGGTTGGTTCAGCGCACGTTTCGGAGGTGGGGTCCGGTGCGCTGGGAAAGGCAGGAAGACGCAGGAGCGGGTGGGTGGGTGGAGGAAGCAGGAAGCAGCGAGCTGGAGCCCCAGCAGGCCAGGCTTTGGCTCTCAACGCGTCGCCCTCACTTCCAACTACTTCCTGCATCCAGGCTCCCCGGCCTCAAGCGTCTACAATCCCTCCAAGCAGTGCCACTCCCTGGGGGGGGGGGGCAAGGGTTCAAAATACATGAACCTGTGGAGGGGGAGGGGCACATTTCTCATTCTGACTATAACAATTTATCAAGATTATTCTAGGGTATGTCTCCTTAAAGAGAATTGCTGAGTTCTATGGCAAACACATTTATATTTAGTTTTGGGGGTGTGTGTATGTGTGTGTGGGGGGGTGCACCTGTGTGTACAGGTGCCTGTATACTAGGTATGTCTATGCATGCAGAGGCCAGAGGACAACCTCAGGTTGTATCCTCAGGAATGCTCTCCGCTCCCGTTTGTGACAGGGTCTCTCATGGGCTTAAATCTAACCAATTAGGCTACGCTGGCTGGCCAGAGAGCTGCAGGGATCTGCCAGTCTCTGTATCTTCAGCGCTGGGGGTGACAGGTGTTTGCCTCCAAAGCTGGTTTTTGCACATGCGTTCTGGAGATCACACTGTATCTTTATAATTGCAAGGCAAACACTTTACACGCTCGGCTGTTTCCCCAGCTCCTGGCATACGCAATTTTAACCTTAACTCATGTTGCCAAGAAACTTGTCAAAGTTCTGGAAACATTGTATTCGAGCAGCAGGTTAGTTTTCTGTCATCCTCACCAACACATGGTGTTTTCAGACTCCTTGAAGTTTGCTCTTGTGATGGTGTGTGGAGTGATTTTATTGTTTCATCTTAAAGAGGTTGTATAACTTTTATACAACTAGTGACATTTTAGGTTTCATATTTTGTAGCTTGTTAGGCCATGTCATTTGCTCATTATTTATTATTACTATTTCTGCTCTCTATCCAAATATATATTTGGAAGCACTATGGATGACTTACTTCAATCTGTTCCTTTAAAAGCTAGTCACAGATGTTTTGTCATATGGAGACCTAGATTTTAGTACGGTCCGATTCATCACTGTAATTCTAATGTTCTGTGAATTTCATATTTGATACCTGTTTAACAAATATTGTCCTATTCTTCATTGAAAGATAGCAATTTATATTTCACTTTATCTCCTAAAGAATAAATTTATTTTGAATGCTGTGGAAGGGGGTTTGTTGAACTAAGGGGCTTAGGGACCTGTTCTACCACTGAGTTATATCCCAAACCCATGGCTTGTCTTGAAATCATATTTTCACCTGTATCTCATTTTGTAGAGGGTTCTCTAATGGTATGAAATATGGATCAAAAGTATATGCCTGGGCTAAAAGCAATTTTTTGTCATATTTTTTTTACTGATTAAATGCACCTTTTCTTCATGTTTGCTATACTATCTATGATATATGTTTACATTCCCATCAGTATCAAGATCTGGTTTGGAGTTCTCCAATCTTATTTCACTATATTTTCAATTATTAATGTTATTAATATTAATGTCATTAATATGATTGCAGTTATGTAATGCATAATTGGCTTTTACTGGTACATATAAATACATACTGACTTCTGTCACATAAATCGCCTACTTCTCTTGTTCTTATATTTAGAATTGATTTATACTTTATAGACAGTTCGTCTTTAGGTGAATTTCAAAAATTATTTGTTTTATTCTACAAAACAGATCTCCTCAAAATTCCAGTTGGACTTGTACTGGATCTTCATATTATTTTGAGGAGTGTTTACTTGTGGTATATATCTCCTTTGCCCATTAGGCCATTTTATGATTTTCACTGTATTATAGCTCTTGCTCCTCCTTTGCTAAACATATTTCTAGATACTTTTATCATTTTTTCCTTTAATGTTTTCTAATTGGCTTTGACTGGTGCATATAAACACTGTTAATTGTTATTCATTGATCTGTCTAAAATCTCTTTTGTGCACTTAATAATTCAAAAGCTAACGTCTGTAGAAACTCGTGGTATTTAGTAGAGACATTCTATCAGCTGCAAATAGCATAGCTTTCCAATTATTTGGTCTTAATTATTTGTTTTTATGACTGCATCAGTGAGGATTATAGTATCTTGTTTAAATCATAGCAATAGGGGCTGGAGAAATGACTTAGCAGATAAGGTGTTTGCCCGTGAAGCCTGAGGACTTAGGTTCAGTTCCCCAGTATCCACATAAGCCAGATGCACAAGGTGGCATCTGCATCTGGAGTTTCTCTCTCTCTCTAAATAGATAAATAAAACTATAGAAAAAGAAATGTTATGTGAACATAATGTGAGGGAAAAAATCTGTGATTCTGGGCTGGAGAGATGGCTTTGTGGCTCAGGCATTTGCTAGTGAAGCCTAAGGATCCAGGTTCGATTTCCCCAGTACCCATGTAAGCCAGATGCACAAGGCGACATATACATCTACAGCTTGTTCATAGCACCTGGAGACCTTAGCATGCCCATTCTCTCTCTCTCTTTCTGTCTCTCTCTAACAAATAAGTAAAAATAACCTAAAACAAATCATAGCAATATATGTAACTTTTTATTTTGTTGTGTTTAAAAATTTCCTCATGTTCTCTAATTGTTCCTTCATTAACATACACTGTACATGTATTGAAATTCCTCTTTCTGCCCTCCATATAGTAAATATTGTTCTGCTTCTTTTGGTGTCTTGCCATTCTTTAATACTGCATAAGTACACTATCAAAATTCTGGAATGTTTGTTGGTTTAATACCTTTATTTGAGACAAAGGCTTTGTAAGACTTCCTGCCCACCACCAATAGGACTAGATGAGAGGCCTTTCTCTTGATTAAGTTTTCAACTTTGGTCAAGTAACATCTTTTCAGGAAGCGTCTTTATCTTATCACCTTCTTTATTTAAAATCAAACTCAAAGATCATTGGAAGGCAGCGATACTAAGGAATGAATTTAGTGTAGCCACTGGTTTTGAGAAAGCTGAGGGAAAGCTTGTCATGAGCGTGAGAATACGTACAACGGCTTGAACGCAAGAAGAGGAACCTAGTGAGGTCTAGTCCGTGAGTACTTCACTGTTACAGGCTGTGAGGGACACAGTCGGTGGCAATAGCAGGGAGACTGTTGTTTGGCATAAGAATTCTTTATCCTGTAAGTCAGGTCATGGCTGAGACTGCTGGTCACATTGTGGCTCTCTTAGAATTGGACTTTATCTTCTTTTTAGAGAGAGGGAGAGAAAGAGTTGGAGCACCAGGGCCTCAGCCACTGCAGTCGCACTCCAGACGCTTGCACCACCTAGTGGGAACGTGCGACATTGCACTTGCCTCACCTTTGTGCATCTGGCTTACGTGGGACCTGGAGAGTCGAACATGGGTCTGTAGGCTTTGTAGGCAAGCGCCTTAATAGCTAAGCCACCTCTCCAACCTGGAATTGGACGTTGTACAGAGCAGGAGGTTTTTGGCTTCAGTAGGTTTATAAGCATCTGAACATCAGTGTGGTCTTTTCACTTAGACAAAGCAGTCCCACTTCAAGGAAGTGATTAGCATATCTTATTATTCATCAGTTATGACCACGAAGAGACTCTTTAGGGGAATGCTTAAGAATGCTAGCTTGGGTCAATGTACATTTTACCTGCCTGTCTCAGCTCAGACATTTTTATATATTATCTACCTGCAGAATGGACAGAGTTAAATAGTGCCCAAATCATAGCGTTGTTATAAAAATTAGTCAATACATGTGAGGCACAACTTAGCCTAGTACATCGGAACTGTGAGATTCTATTCTTTTTAAAGTTTTATTTATTTATTCATTTAAGAGCGACAGACAGAGAGAGAAAGAATGGGCATACCAGGGCCTCCAGTCACTGAAAACGAACTCCAGATACATGCGCCACCTTGTGCATCTGGCTAACGTGGGTCCTGGGGAATCGAGCCTCGAACCGGGGTCCTTAGGCTTCACAGGCAAGTGCTTAACTGCTAAGCCATGTCTCCAAACCCTGATATACTATTTTTAAGAATCACCTATCTACAAAGATATCTTCTTAAATTTATTTCTATTTTTATTTATTTATTAGAAAGAGAGAGAAAGAGAGAGAGAGAGAATGGGCACACCAGGGCCTCCAGCCATTGCAAACCAACTCCAGACGTTTGCACCACCTTGTGCATCTGGCTTACATGGGTCATGGGGAACCGAACCTGGGTCTTTTGGCTTTGTAGGCAAGTGCCTTAACCGCTAAGCCATCTCTCCATCCTCAAAGATACCTTTTTTTCAGGAACCTTGCAATCTGGCTGAACTAACAAATTATATCATCTTGATTTTTTTTTTCCCCCTCACATGGAGACAGTGACGCTCCGAGTATAGATTCCTGGATTCCCTTTTATTGCTGTGGGACCGTTTTGGGATTAAATATTCTTTCAGGATTAAGAATTAAGGGGTTTGAAGCAAAAACCTTACACTGTTTGCTTTAAATATCCCTCTCAGCTGTGTACGATCAGCTCGTTTTTCTTGGCAAAGAACACCGCTTCCTTTTAGCTGGGGTGCTATTGTCAGCGGCCTCTCTTCTCTGTGAGCGCTCCTGTGCGGGTCTTGGTCGCCTGCCCTCTTTTGAATCCCCCCCTTTCCTCCTGCCACTTCCTGTCCTCTGGCTTGGAAAAACAAAACAAAATTAAAACAACAGAAGTTTGTTCATTGACTGGGCAGCAGCGTGTTTCCATCCTAGTCCGCAGGCCACGGGGCGCTGGGACAATCGGAGGGGACGTGCCCCGGTAACCCGGTAAAACCGCCCTGGGGCCGCTTTCGAGGCGGAGGCTCAGGGCTGGGGAGATGAGGGTTGCCCCTTGGGTGCTCCCGGGCCGCGTAGTTCCTTTAGGCTGAGACAGGTGTGACTGGAGCCCAAATCCGCTGTCTAGGCTCTGCGCTGCTTACGCAGAGATGGAGAAAGTGTTGGAAACCCTCATGAGATCAGTCGCGTGGGTATCAGGACGAGAAGTGGGCTGGGTCGGTGTCGGGGTGCTCGACAGCAGCGCTGACAGCTGCCTCTGTGCCTCTGGTGACCCGTGTTGGCTCCTATTTTACGCATGCCGGCATGGGATGAACACGGGGCATTTCGGACTTGCCTCATGACCCTTTGCTGGTAGCTCTTCTAGAAACTCTTTGCTGTGTTTTCAAGCTCCCTTACCTGCTGTGAAGCCTAGCTGTGGAACTCCCATGGGGAAGCCAAAATACCTTTCTTTTTTTCCTTGAGGTAGGGTCTCACTCTAGCCCAGGCTGACCTGGAATTCACTATGGAGTCTCAGGGTGGCCTCGAACTCACGGCGATCCTCCTACCTCTGCCTCCTGAGGGTTGGGACTAAAGGCGTGTGGCCCCACCATGTCTGGCTCCCTTTTTTTCTTTAGTTGCATTCTATAGGTAAAACAGGTTTTAGCTAAAGGATAGAGAATAAAATTGTGATCATGGGAGCTGATTGTTAGTGAAATTATACTTGTTTTATTTTAAATTACATATTTGAAAAGGGGAGGGGTGGCAGGTAGAGAGACAGAGAGAATGGGCACACCAGGGCCTCTGGCCACTGCAATAAAACCTCCAGATGCATGCGCGCCCTTGTGTATCTGGCTTTATGTGAGTACCGGGAAATTGAACCTGGGCCCTTAGGCTTTGCAGACAAGTGCCTTAACTGCTAAGCCATTTCCCCAGTGCTATCTTTGTTAGAAGTGTGCAAAGTTCACATCACCTAAGCATCCTGGTTTATTTATAAGTGGGAGAGCTAAGATGTTCCCTTATGAACTCCTGCAGCCAAGAGCGCACACTGGCCGCGTTCCTGGTAGAAGATGGACAGACGGCGTGCTCTGCCTCAGCAGCGCTATTATCTTAGGTCATCTCTGCTGTAATCAACGCTGGGTGAGCATGTGGCAGAAGAGAAGGGTCAGTTAAATAGCACGCTGTCCGCTGCAGGCCGCCTTCACACTGCTGGACAAACGTCCCAACAGAAGCAGCTTGTGGGAGCCAAGGGTTTCTTTCAGGCTTCCAGAATCCGAGGGAAACGCCCTCCCTGGCGGAAGAAGCTGGCTCGCCTCCATAGATCAGAGCCCAGAGAAAGGCACTGCCAGCCAGCAGGCACGAGTGGCCAGAGCGCCAGGTGCTTGCGAACACGCCTTCGGGCTGGACTTCACGGCTGTCTCCCGGGACTCGGCGTCCAGCAGGGCCATTGGAGGCTGAATGGAAAATAGCTTCAGCTTGGGGGGGAACAGGTCTTCGCGTCCAAGTGCCCGCGCTGCCCTTGTTCTGCAGACCTGAGCTGCTGGCCCTCTCCTGAGACCCCGGTCACTCGCCTGACGCCTGCTAAACAGACCAAACACGTCTGAGTAGCTCCGAGGAGTCTGGTTCATCCGCTGCTTAATTTAAACCCCAATCAGGTCTCATTATCAGAGCCTTATTAACTGGCTGGCAGTAATTTGCTTTGGGTGCAACTCAGAGCTGTATTGAAATTTTTATTTTGCCTTCAGAAAATTGGTTTACCTAAAACATTCTTGGCCCCCCTCAACCCCTTCAGATTTCCTTGTGGAAAATTGGTTCTTTTAATTTAGGGATCTTGTAAATTTTCTCATTAAAAAAATGTGTGGCATATGATATCATTAGGATTTTTCTTTCTAAGTTGAAAGTGACTTAAGTGTGTTGACATATGTGCAGTAGGTAATTGTGCTGTGTTTTTGGAGCTCAAGTCAGTAATTACATCCATAAACTTATTGTCTGTGGTAGAATATGTTAACTGGCCTTTGACATAAAATTCATTAATTTGAATCAATATATAATGTTCTGAGCTGCTCTAACAAAGGAACATTGACTGATGGGCATAATACGGTCTAAGACCCAAACATTTCTCCATGAGAAACAGTGAGCATAAACATTTCCTAAATAGCTTGTCAATACCATGAGTCCCCAAGCACACATATTTTGAAATATAAGAAAATTGAACTATGACATGGACCCAATAATTGAATTTACTCATTTATAAACTCCACACTGTTGTGCTGGCTTTTAGACAAGGTCTTAGAATGTCGGACTTTCCGCATCATATATGAAGGCTAAGATGCAGAAAGGTTGAGTGACCGGAGCTAGTGTCTGTCACCACCAGATGGTGGCCTGAAGGAGATTGTTCAGTGAGGTTGTCTTCTATTCATCCTCCTCAAAGAATGCCAAGGCTGGTGTCTTCATGGGACCTGAGTGGGTGACACCTGGAATGGCTTTTCTCCTTCTTCACGTTGAATAATTTTAAGAGGCAAATTGACGAGCACCGGTGTTGTGGAGCAAATTTGAATTCAAGGTAAGAATTTCATCAGAAATCCAATCCCAGGATTTTCTTTTGGCTTAAGACTGCAAGCTACAAAGAATTACTTTATTGTGAAACCTTGACAGGAGGGAAATCCCCGTGATTAAATATGTGGGCTTCACACATAATGTCGAGTTCGCCTCCTCAGCATTTCTGGGAATTGAAGAGCAGAGGAGGAAAGCACCGCGTGGCTTTTCCGCTTAAATCATTTGCTTACCCCCCCCCCCCAACTTGCCCACGGTGTTCCTGAACCAGCAGGAACCCTCTGAACAAAGCTGGACACACTGCTAGAACCTTCTATGACCAGCAGAGAAAGAGGAGGAGCAGACAGACCCCTTGTTTGCTGCCAACTGTCGCTCAGCCTTGCAGGGGCACCTTCATCTCCTCTTTGCCTTCTGGGTCGCTGGCCTTTTCCCATCTGTCCTTCCCCCGCCCCCGTTTGACTCCCCCAATTTCTCACCCTCCTCTTGCCCTCCCTTTCCTTGGCCACCTCCTCTGCTGCCTTCCATCAGAGGGTTGGTTTGGCCCAACATGGAGAAAGCAGCAGGAGATGTGATGAGGGCCAGTGCCCCACAGCTCCCTCCTTCCCTCCCTTGGGCACTGCCTGACTAAGTGCTGTTCTCAAAAATCCTCCCTTCCCAGCTCTTGACTTCTTGTTTCATCAGGGTTAGGGGAGTATTTTGTTGTTGTTGTTGTTCCTATATAAGAACGTTCTCTTGGGCTGGAGAGATGGCTTGGTGATTAAGACGCTTGCCTGCAAAGCCTAAGGACCCAGGTTCAGTTCCCCAGTTTCCACAGATGCACAGGTTGTGCATGCGTCTGGAGTTGGTTTGCAGTGGCCAGAGGCCCTGGCACGCCCATTCATGCTCTCTCCATCCCGTCCTCCCCCCCCCCCGCCTTTCTCTCTCATATGCTCTCAAATAAATAATAAATTAAAAAAGTTTTAAGTAGAAAACCTATCTTTCTCTTTATCAAGTGCTTCTCAGTTGCCCAACGTGAGAGTGTCTTCCATATCCTGCAAAGCCCTGACTGGAACCCTGGATGTAGTTGAGGTCATAATATAGTTATAACTCTGCACCATATATAGGTACATTTCCTTCAGTTATTACAGTAAAATAGTACTTACAAGGCACTACCTAGACCAGATAGAGATTAAATGAGAAAGTCCCTGGCCTTATGGTACTTGTAGAAGTATAGACAAGTACACCATTATCAAAAGGCAGGTTTTAAGCTGGGCGTGGTGGCGCATGCCTTTAATCCCAGCACTTGGGAGGCAGAGGTAGGAGAATCGCTGTGAGTTCGAGGCCAGGCCACCCTGAGACTCCATAGTGAATTCCAGGTCAGCCTGGGCTAGAGTGAGACCCTACCTTGAAAAAAACAAAACAAAAACAGAAAAGCAGGTTTTAGGTGTGGAGAGGTGGCTTAGCAGTTAAGGCACTTGTCTGCAAAGCCCAAGAACTCACGTTCATATCTCCAGATCCCACATAGCCAGACGCACAGTGATGTAAGCACGCAATGTCACATGTGAGCACAAGGGGGTACATGCATCTGGGGTTCACACAGTGACATAAGCATGCAATGTCACCTGTGAGCACAAGGGGCCATGTGTGTCTAGGGTTTGCTTGCAATGGTTAAAAGCCCTGGCACACCCATTCTCTCTCCCTGTCTCACTCGCTGTAGCTCTACCTGTTTCTCACTTTCAAAACAGTAAATAATAATAATAATAAATTAAAAGCGTGGTGTGGTGGCACTTGCCTTTAATCCTAGCACTCAGAAGGTGGAGGTAGGAGGATCACCATGAGTTCAAGGTCACCCTGAGACTGCATAGTGAATAGTGAATTCTAGGTCAGCCTGGGCTACAGCCAGACCCTACCTTGAAAAACCAAAACCAAACAGATAAACAAAACAAACGAAAAACAGGCAGGCTTGGGGGCATAGGTCAAGAGCTGGGTCACAGACATGGGGAAAGCTGTTGGTCCTTTTTATTTATTTATTTATTTATTTATTATACTTGAGATGAAATGCTCAGTAGGCATCCCACCATTGAGTCTCATCCTAGTGCTGATCATCACCACACAGCACACCATTCGTTTAGTTGGTAGGGACCAGTATATGTTTCTTTTAAAAACAAGGAATGAAAGCAGATCCAGGAGTGGATGGATGGATGGCTCATACCACAAATTATTTCATGAAGTAAAGGGTGAGGATTATAGTGGTGTGAACCGTAGACAGCCTCAGACTTAGGGTGTCCTCTCAGAGATGGGAATGTCCACTTCTAGGTTCGAGAATGGCTGAAGAAAGACCCCAGACTCAAATAGTGTGTAAAATCAGAGTCAGCCGGCATGCGGGGGTCGACCATTCATATAAAAATGGCGACCCCGCATAACTAAGGAAGGTTCTGACAGGCAGTCAGTTCTACAGTTTGACTGGCTAATTTGAACAAGGATTGCATTTGATTAGTCTGTTATATCCATCTATTTTTGATTGGTTGGGGCTGAGAGACCTCGAATTTCCAGGAAGTGACTCAGCTTTGCTGGGGCCAGGACAGTCACTGATTAATGGCCCTTTGTTCTAATTTTAGGCCTAGCCTGGGAGGTGTTTTGCTGAAGCCTATCATGGCGTCGATTTAGTTCTTTCACCTCTTGAGTTAATTTGAAAAACTTGGCTCAGAAAGATGAGAGAAATGATCTCTTTACAGTGTTACTAATTTCGGAGGTTCTCATGAATAATTGTGTGATGAGTTCGATGCCTTCCACTCGTGTTTGATGCCGTGATGGAAAATGCGGTCTTTTACATGATAGATACCTTCCCTGTTCTCGGGGTTTCGCATCCCTGGTTTGATATGCTTCGTAATTGATAAATCTCCCTGGCTTGTGAATTCTGTCAATCAATTTATTTTCATGATGTGTTTTGACTTTACAAGGTCCTAGACTGCCTTCTGATGTTCAAGGGCCTCTTTCACAGTGCTCTTTTGAAAGAGCTTTGTTAGAATTAAGGAGAATGTTTAGTAAGAGTTTGATTGGGGGTTAAGTGTATTTATTGCAGACAAAAACTATCTCTGAATTGGGTGGAGAAGTTTATTCTTCTCTGAGAATGCGTGTGATTATTTTTAGAATTAAAACTATTTTGAATAGACTTTTGAGAAATATTATAAGAACCCTTGAATCATTTTTAATAATCTGTTTTATAGTTTTCTCTCTGTTATTTTTTTTTTTCCTTTCTTAACATCTATAAGCTGGGCATATCTAATGATAGATTTTTTTTAAAAAAAAAAAAAGATACTCATGTCAAAAAATTATATGTCTATCTAGTTTTAAGTTTTCCTTGTGCTTCCCATTTTGAGAAATGGTAACTTATACCTGATTTAAAGTATTAAGCTTTTATAAATAGTCTGCCATAAGCAACTAAATTCATTGGGCACCCATTATTTTATGCCTGATATATTGTTTTCCTCAGAGCGTTCTTGTAAATATGTTTATGTGATGCAAATTAGGCTGAAGTACTAAGCTATCAGATCTGTAGCGCTGAGGGAACAATAATTTCTTTAAAGAGCATGATGTGTAGTGTTAAGGGAGGTTAGTAATTTCTAAAAAAATAATTTATCTAACAGGTGAAAGCTTGGTGAGCGCATATTCTGCACAGAGGTAAAATATGTCTCATTAAGTTTCTACATTATGCATGGGCCGAATTTTTCCTTCTTTTATCATTGGTAATAGCTAACTTAGAGAACTAAAGTTTGCTGCTTCTGTTACTAGTGGGGATCAGAACCCATGGATTTGGCTTGAGCTTACCCAAGCATTTAGAATGTGCTTACTTCCATGACCCCTCCCCAGCTCTTTGTGATGAAGAACAGTTAATTTGCATATGTAAATAAGCCATTTAATTCAGAGCCCTAAGGGGCCCACCCAGGTCCAATCTGTTATTCTGCTGAGGTCGATGTCATCAGGCAGGAGGTAAATGGTACCTACCAAGAGATGGATGTCTCTGTCAGTTAGGACAGGTACCAGAATTCTAAAGGCTGCTGTTCAGGAGGAGATTTTTTTTTTTTTTCCAAATTTCAATCTGAGAAAAGAGGAAAAGAAAGAACATAAGTTTTGTCTTTAATACTGGCACACAGGATAGACTTTAATGCTTTACTCGACTGTAGAAAACTGTTCATGCAACTAGTTAATCTTGGGTTGCTGTAACAAAATCGCAGTGACCAGGTAATTTTTAAGAAATTGACACTTCATGGTGTGGAAGCCAGTATAGCACAGGCGATAGAAATTGCCTAGGCATGGGCTGGAGAGATGGCTTAGTGGTTAAGCACTTTCCTGTAAAGCCTAAGGACCCCGGTTCGAGGCTCCATTCCCCAGGACCCACATTAGCCTAATTTGCATCACATAAACATATTTACAAGATCGCTCTGAGGAAAACAACATATCAGGCATAAAATAATGGGTGCCCAATGAATTTAGTTGCTTATGGCAGACTATTTATAAAAGCTTAATACTTAAATCAGGTATAAGTTATCATTTCTCAAAATGGGAACCACGAGGAAAACTTAAAACTAGATAGACATATAATTTTTTGGCTTGAGTATCTTTTTTTTAAAAAAAAAAATCTATCATTAGATATGCCCAGCTTATCTTTTTTGGACCCCACCCTCTGTTCTGTGGATTTCATTATTTGAAATCTTTAAAAAATATATATTTTATGTATTTACTTATTTTTTTTTAATTTGAGACAGACACACAGAGAGAGAATGGGCACAACAGGGCCTCTAGCCACTGCCAACAGACTCTAGACACATGTGTCACCTTGTGCATCTGGCTTTTTGTAGATACTGGGGAATTGACCCTAGGTCCGTTGGCTTCACCAGCAAGCACCTTAACCACTAAGCAGTCTCTCCTCGTGTCCAATTCTTTTAATTCCTCAGATGAGGAAGCCCCAGATTTCTGTTGCCCTGGGAAGTCCAAGAGAACACTACTGTCATCTCAGCATCTGCTGAGGGCTTCCTGCTGTACCATGGCATGGTGGGTGCTCACCTGGTGAGACGGAGCTCCTTAGCTCTGCTCTCTGTTTGTGCATGAAGCCGCCAGTGCTGTTTTGGGGCCCCACCTTGGTGAACCCACTTAACACCAATCACCTCCAGAAGGCTTCGCTATCAGATACCATGAATGTATGAATGTGGCGGTGAGGTTTCTTTTTGGCATTCAAGCCTTAGCTTACAGGGAAAGTGGTCCCCTGGGAACGCAGCTGGGAACACAGCTGAGGGATCAAGTGCTGCTCAGTTCCGTGCCCAGCACCAGACGCACATCCACACAGATCACCACTTCATTGAAACGATGCAGTCCTTGGGAGCGACAGAGCCTTTCTTGGATCTTTTGACTTTTAACTCCAGAGTGAAGGTGCCAGACGCTCACAGCCACACACAACTGCCCCTGGGCCAGAGGTTTCAGGGGTTCTTGTCTTCTGAACGCAGTGAATGAAACCCGCAGGACGCAGAGGGTGAGGAGAGCAACGATGTTGCTCTAGATCTTAAGAAGAGAAGGCAGAGCTCCTGTATGGCAGGAGGGGTCCCCCGAAAGGGGATAGTACTAAAGAAATAGAGCGGCCTGCTCCCGAGTGTGGAGGGACTTAGCGGGTCGCCCTCATGGTGACTCCGTCAGGTTTCTCTTAAGAACAAGGTTTTGCTAGGTGGGAGGATGAGCCGGTCAGCTCAGCTCCCTCTCCAGGTGTCTAGACACCTTGCTGTCTTAGTTATTTCTTTAGGTTTGCTTTCTAGGAAAGGGAAAAAGAAATAAGAAAAAAAAAAAAAAACTAGACTCCTCCCTGTTGTCATTTTTATCTTTGTAGTAGATAGAGGCAGTTGAGGGCTCCTTTAAGGAAAAAGAGATAAGGAGATATTAGATTTCCCCTTATAGATTCAAACACATGTCCTGCTTGGTCAAGGAAAAAACAAGAACAAGAACAACAACAAAAAACTTGTCACTTTAGGACCTGGTTACCTTAAACTGCCTAGCCACCTTCTGTCTCCTTTTCTTCATAAATATAGTCATGCTTAACTGACCAAGATCAGAAGTACTCTGGTTAGGGACTAGAGAGCTGGATCAGCAGTTACGGTTCAATTCCCCAGGACCCACGTAAAGCCAGATGCACAAGGTGGCACATGCATCTGGAGTTCGATTGCAGTGGCTAGAGGCCCTGGTGTGCCAATTCTCTCCCCCACCTTGTGCACACACACCTGCTCTCGCACACACGCTCGCTCTCTCTCTCTCTCTCTCTCTCTCTTACACACACACAAGACTATACTCTTGGGCTGGAGAGATGGCTTAGCAGTTAAGCACTTGCCTGTGAAGCCTAAGGACCCTGGTTCAAGGCTCAATTTCCCCAGGACCCACATTAGCCAGATGCACAAGGGGGCCCACACATCTGGAGTTTGTTTGCAGTGGCTGGAAGCCACTGCCTCGTCCATTCTCTCTCTCTCTGCCTCTTTCTCTGTCTGTCGCTCTCAAATAAATAAATAAAAATAAACAAAAACTAAAAACTGTAGCCTTTATACCTCCCTGGATATGTCAGGCAATCTGAGAAGCAGGACGAATGCAGAAAAGGAAAGAAACATCGTTGTAGCTAGGGTTTCCCTGGAAAGGAAGAAGTGCGTTTTGGAATACAGTTCTTCTCGGTGGCCTCCGTCTAGGATCTAACGATGTGCCTCTCTGTGCCAGGTCCCGCTATCGCCAAACTAACTCAGAGTCACAAGAACAGCCTACTGCCAGCAGCTGTACCATCCCCTTACTTGACTCACTACCACCAAATTTATTTATTGATTACCGCCAGCTTTCTTTTTCAGCAATATAAAGCAACATGACCATACTATTGGAAATTAAGGTGAAAGTTTAAGATGCGAGTCATGTGGAGAAAAACTTGCTCTGAGCTCCTGACAGTTTCCTTATTTTCGCTCTATACACGATTCATTAAAACGACATGAATCCTGCAGGCTCTTCCCTGGTTTCTATGAAGATGTATGGCTGGAGTCGCTATGTAACTACATCGATTATTTCATAAACCTATTTGTTCATCTCAAGCAGTCTGTTGTTACAGATCCATTGTCCTTGGTGATGAATGAGGTAAAATAGACTTTTAACAAAAAAAAACCCACCTCCTGAGGCACAGGGACAGGGGGTTCTTTTTAAGCAGCCTTCTGGCAAGTAGAGAGTTGAGGATTCTGATCCCAGGTTTAATGGCAGCATCTGCGTCCCGCTGAGTTCCTGGGACAATGAGCTAATTAAAGAAAGGTAATGTTTTCACCTTGTAGTCAGGAGAAGAGCAATAAACCACAGGCCCAGGATTTAGTTAATTTGCACGTTGACTGTAATTGTGTATTTAAGGCTAAGATTAATCTCTTCCCCTAACCTCCCCCCATGTTTGGGGCACCTGGCACTGTGCATTGGAATCTTAAATCAATTGTAATCATTCCATGGGGTGGTTGATAAGGGTGGGAGTTCTCTAGGTGTATGAATACAGCTGTTTATATGTGATGAAAAAAGAGAAAACATTAAATGTCATTCTGGTAAAGTATAAGGTTTAGAGCTTAATTCTGAGACTATCAAACTAAATAATCTATGATTAAAAAGAAAAAAAGAAACAATCCCTCACATAAAAACTGTTGTTTCTGTTGACAAGAGAAGGAGAAGCCATGCTAACTTTTTTCGTTGTTGTTGTTTTATTTTGTTTTTGGTTTTTAGAGGTAGGGTCTCACTCTAACCCAGGCTGTCCTGGAATTCACTATGTAGTCTCAGGCTGGCCTCAGACTTAGAGTGATCCTATTACCTCCTCCTCCTGGGTGCTGGGATTAAAGGTGTGTGCCATCATATCCCGCTATTTTATCCTGCTATTAGTTGCTTTTTTTTTTTTGCTTTGCTAAAAATTTAGCGTCTTTGCCAATTTTTTCATTAAGGCTGTGATCAGTTTTCTAAGTCAGCTGAGTTTGTAGACCCATTTTCCCATTTTTTTTTTTTCCAGAGGAGTGTACAACAAGGATTCATGCTAGCAGGGTGGTCTCTAGAAACAGAAATTACAACCGAAACTTCTTCTCCCCCCCCCAATTCTCTTATGGGCGCAGCAGGGCCTCTAGTCATTGCAAAGAAACTCCACACCAATGCGCCACCAAGTGCAGCTAGCTTACATGGTTTTGGGGAGTCAAACCTAGGTCCTCGGGTGTCACAGGCAAGCACCTTAACCACTAAGTCACTTCTCCAGCCCTGCAGCCATATAATAATAACAACGATCTGCTAATTAAGATACCTGCCTTTTGGAAGGTGTTATGCTGGGAACCCTGAGGTAGGGAATGTTTGCAGTTCAAGTGGTTGTGATGGAAACATTCTATAAAAGTAATGGCGATGTAGTTACTAGAAGGAAAAACAGATTTTCTTAGGGTACTGCTATTGTAGTCACCTCCATGTTGCTGGGACAGACATCCAAACAGACACAGCTTACGGGAGCAAGGGGCTTATTTCAGTTTACAAAACCCAGGGGAAGTCCATCGGTGGCCGACGGAGCTGTCTACTTCCATGCATCCCAGCACAGAGAAACGACTGCAGCCAAAGCTCCGAGCGTGAACCCACCAGAGCACGAGCTGCTCTCTGAACACCTTTGGGCTGGAACCAGATCTGCCCCAAACCCACCTTAGGACTGGACTGCAGGCGCTCTCCCCAGTGACACAGCCCCTGTTTCAGAAATTGGCCTGCTAGAGCTAGAGCTGCAATGAAAACTCAATTTTAATCAAACATCTGAATCTGTGGGATCATACATTTACACTGTCCTATTCCAACCACCACATGGACTATTTGCGTCCGTTTTTAATTGTTTTATTTATTTATTTGAGACACAGAGAAAGAGGCAGATGGAGGGAATGGGCACACCAGGGCCCTCCGGCCACTGCAAATGAACTCAAGCCACATGCGCCACCTTGTGTACAGGGAGTTGAACCTGAGTCCCTGAATTCCATTTTTACTTAAGTCCAGCTTTAGCCCTTCTTTATTAATCAAGCTGAGTAAAGGCTGCTGTTCATCTTAGGATCATTTTGTTGCCAATATTTCCTGTCCCTTGAGCCTAAGCTTGTAAATCCAGAGAGAGTTTTCGTTTGTACTCGTTCGTGTGTGCGGTGCTGTGGGTTGAACTCGGGGTTCCCACATGTACCCGACAAGTACATCTACCGCCGTGCCACATCCTCAGTCTAGTTCGTGGTTTGGTGAGCCCATCTTGGTGCTGTTTTTATCTCACCACCCTTCTGAGTCAAGGCTCACAGTGGGAGGCAGCACTTGCTCATTAAATTCTTAGTGGTGCCGGGCGTGGTGGTTCACGCCTTTAATCCCAGCACTCGGGAGGCAGAGGTAGGAGGATCGCCGTGAGCTCGAGGCCACCCTGAGACTCCATAGTGAATTCCAGGTCAGCCTGGGCTAGAGTGGGATCCTACCTCGAAAAAAACAAAATAAAAAATAATAATCATAATTCTTAGTTGCTATATGACATCTTTGAAAGATGGAAGTGAACCTCTACTCCATTTTTTGAGGGTGTTTTCTCCAAATTCTCCTTTGAAATATAAAATCTTGGGTTGTCTATTTGTACATTTGTCATAGAATGAGTGACGGGGTGTGTTAAGCCTATCTAGGTGCAACATTTGCCTAGCATATAGCCATTAGCAGAATTGGTTTGTGGAGAGCCACTGTTGGATGTAAATCTCTAAGGTAATAAGATATCATACATATTTAGAGGCAGAGGGGCCGACGGCTGCCAGAGAAGATGGGTTCTACCAGGGTTTCGGGGTTCCTTGAGAGTGGCGGAGCTCGTTCTCTGCTCCGAGCTGGGCTGTAAATGGGGAACCAGGACACGAGGACGCTGGCTTCTCAACAGTCACCGAAGCCCTAGTGAGTCAGTGGCTCTGGGTTCTTCGTCTCAGAAAATTCAAAGAATGAGTCTCAAGGCCAATGAAGAAGGAAGCGTTTCAAAGGGAACCTTTAGTATAGAGAGAATGGAAGTTTACAGAAAAAGCTCTATTAAGCTTATTAAGAAGTGAAGAAAGCTGTCGTGGTGGTGCACGCCTTTAATCCCAGCATTGGGGAGGCCCCCCTGATTGCATAGTAAATTCCAGGTCAGCCTGGGCTAGAGTGAGGCCCTACCACAGGGGGGTGGGGGGGTCAGTGAAGAAAGACAATTTAGAAAGCTCTCTGTACCCGTTAGGGGTCTTGGAAAGTGGGTGGCTGTTTATAAGACCTTCTAGCTAGGGAAATAAGTTGATCTTTGAAATGATTGGACTGAGATAAGGAGAAGTGAAATGCTGACCCCACCGTCCGTCTTCCCCAGGTGCCCACGTATCTGCTTCCTAATGAGGGATCGGGTCAGGTTCCTGTCTGTAGCAATGACTGGGCCGGGGAGGGTCCAGCGCACAGCTGTAAGCTTTATAAGGGAGAAGCAACACAGAACCAAGGATGAAAAAAATCCAAGGTGACGTGGGAATTTTGTGGTTCCTCTGCCAATGCATCAATGCACTAATAATTTTGGGGTATCCTCAGATTCTTGTCTTAAGAATTCAAAGAATTGAAGTCCTTAGACCAGAAAGTAAGGTTTAGAGACACCTCGTTTGATTAAAAGGCGGAAAGAGGGGCTGGAGACATGGCTCGGCGGTTAAGGTACATGCCTGCAAAGCCTATGGACCCAGGTTCGATTCTCCAGGTCTCATGTAAGCCAGATGCACAAGGGGGCGCGTGTGTCTGGAGTTTGTCTGCAGTGGCTGGAGGCCCTGGTTACGCCCATTCTCCCTCTTTCTCTGTCTCTAATAAATAAATAAAAAAAGAGAAAGAGAGAGGAGAGAGGAAGGAAGGAGGAAAAAGCACTAAAAGATTCTGCCCAGGAGAAGGCAGAGAGGGTAAAACACATCTAGAGAGCCCAAACTGAGGTCATTTTTATAAGATCTAAACGGCCACACCACCAAGTTTCGGGGCTGAGTTTAACCAACAGGTTTAATCCTGCTTCCAGGAATTTTAATTTAGAAAAGAGAAACTCCTGTCTCAGGAGGAACTCAGGTTTATGGAAAGAAGAAGAAGAAGAAGAAAAAAAAAAAGCAGATCTAGGGAACTCTTTTATGAAAGAAATAAGGCAGGTCTTCTCTGACTTCTGGCAAAATGGGGACTTGTAAGGGAAGGCTCCAGAACATCTTAAGCTTTTCACTTTCCGGGGACCCAGTTACCCTAAACTTCCTCAAAGTGGGGCGGGAGGGTGAGCCCAGGGGACCATCCAGAGCCTGCAGAGACCCACTGTTTTCCAGAGAGCCTGTCCTTCGTTTTACTAGGGTGGCTTGGTTATCTCGTGGCCAGCTGCGAGTCCTCTTACTGCTTTAACCCCAACACTCAACTGTGAGACTCTTAAAGGGAGGCCAAAAGACAAAATTGCTGTCAAGGAGCAGCTAAATTGTCCTCAGGCGCGTAGAACAAGGTTTTTCATTGTCAAGGGCCCTTCTGCTAACTGTCTGGGAAGGTTTCTGTGCTCTGACACCTTATCACTAGGACGAGAAAGAAACCCTTAAGACAGGAGACTTCTCATGGGTTTGAGGACTCAGATTCCCATGGTGTTAGGTGGTAACCAGCTGGGTAGCCGAACCCTGAGAAAGTTCCATAGTGTCGTCTGCTATTTTTGGGAAGGTGGACTTGGTGTTCAGGGAAGTGATGCTCCTTTGCATCCTTGAGATAAAGAAAGCTAGAGAAAACGACCAGTCAATAGAGGAATGAGGGTTTACTGGAAGCGTCTTAATCCTGCGCTGTGTGTGTGACTTGGTTACAGAGGCGCACACATAGGCTGCTTTGAACAAAATGACGTGCACGTAACATGTGGTTTGGTGGGGGGGGGGGGCGGGGAGAGTATGTGTTGTGTGTTTTTATTAGAGTCTGATCTAACACAAAGTACCGTGCTGTTAAACGCTGTCCCTCTCCCTTTTCTGGTCATTTTCCCATCATCCCACGCCCCGCCTCCTCCCTTCCCACTTCTCACTCATTCCCCATCTTCCATCCGCTGTCAGGAAGGGCAGCCTCCGAAGAGCCATTTCAACTCAGCTCGACATCGCCAGAGACTGGTGGACCCAGCGGCTTCAAAAGTGAGTGTGGCCCGTGCCCGGCGTCGGGTGTGTGCGTGACCTTGTGTCTCCTCCGCGATCAAAGGGGGTGTGCCCTGTTTCTGATTACTGGAGCACTCGAAGCCTTTAGAATACAAACACCCCGGGCTGTGCACGCCAGTTTAAAACACCGGTTACAGAAACAACCACAAACATCACCACCACCCCTGACTTGTGGCCTTTGCCTTGGTGTGTATGATTCCCCCATGGTCAAGTTCAAGTACTTTTGTGGTGCTCTTGAACTTATCTAGGAAGACAGGCCCAGTCTCGCATGCAGCCGTTTCATATCACACAAGTTCTCTACCATCAGATATAATTGTCCTAAAAGTAGAAAGCGAATTGGTTTTGTGTGTTATTTCCCTTTGTTTCAAGATAATGTATTAGTTCCTATTCTTCTCACTGTGACTTAAATTGCTTCAGCCAGGTTTATATATTTATGTATTTTTTATGAGAATTATTATTTTGGCTCATGGCTTGAAGCTGTATTTCATCATGGTGGGAAGACATGGTGACCAGAGTGACCTGTGGCTTTGATGTGAGGAGCTTGTCACGTCTGGGCAGATCAGGCAGCATAAAGAAGTGTGTGCTGAGCTCAGTCCACTTCCTCATGTTTCCCTGTGTTCCCTTTTCATTCGGTCTGGGGCACCAGCCCATCAGCTAGATGGTACTGGCCACTTTCTGGTAGGTTTCCTCCTCTCAGTTAACCCTCTCTGGAAATGCCTTCGTAGACATGCCCAAAGTTATGCCTCACTGATGCCCTGAATACGTCCCAACCCAATCAGAATTAACCACCCCAAGAGTGCCGACTTGAACACTTAGATGTCTTATATTTGTAATGATTGTTCGTAACAATTAGCATGTTAAAAAAAAAAAAAAAGAAGAAGCCCGGGAGTGTGGCTAAGTGCTGGAGTGGTGGCCTGGCATGCAGTAGGCTCTGGGCTCGATCCCTAGCACTACAAACCAAAACAGGAACACAGAAAAACAGTTGGCATGTAAAATCCTGAAAGTGTACGGAGCTGTCCTGGGTTGACATGAGCAGTATAGTTTTAAGATTTATATTGGTACAGACTTAAGTTCGTTTTTGTTCCCAGAAACGTGAATCTGAGATCCATAGGTTACCACCATACCAAAAGAAAACCGGAGGACAAGGGTTGGGAAATAGACAAGAGCTTATTTATAGATCTATCTAGAATTGGGAAGGGAAGAAAAAAAAAATTCCCAACTTTACTGCTTCTTTTTTTTTGGGTTTTCGAGGTAGGGTCTCACTTTAGCTCAGGCTGACCTGGAATTCTCTATGTAGTCCCAGGGTAGCCGCGAACTCACGGTGGTCCTCCTACCTCTGCCTCCTGAGTGCTGGGATTAAAGGCGTGCGCCACCACGCCCGGCTACTGCTCCTTTAAAAAAAAAAAATTGTTTATTTGTAAGCAGAGAGAAATAAGAGACAGAGAGGATGGACATGCCAGGGCCTCCATTCACTGCAAACAACTCCAGATATATCCCCCACCTTGTGCATCTGGCTTTATGTGGGTAACTGGGGAACTGAACCCGGTCATTAGGCTTTGCAGGCAAGCACCTTAACCACTGAACCATCTCTCCTTCTCCAGTCCCACTGTTCCTTTCTTTTTTTTCTCAAGGTAGGGTCTCACTCTGGTCCAGGCTGACCTGGAATTCACTATGTAGTCTCAGGGTGGCCTTGAACTCATGGCGATCCTCCTACCTCAGCCTCCTGGGATTAAAGGTGTGTGCCACCACGTCTGGCTTTCTTTTTAAACCTGGCTGTACTTTACAGAAAAGATGAAACAAAAGCCAGGGACTAGGCAGATGGAGAGTTAGCTGGGAGACAAATTGTTAGGACTGTGTTAAATCTGTCTTGGGAGGTTTCTCCTTTTGGAGTACCAGGGCTTCAATCTACTCTCTCAGTGTGGGGTCTCCTGAGATACACTACAATTTATTTTTTTAATTTCTTTTTATTTGAGATGGAGAGACAGGGGGAGAAAGAGAGAGAGAATGGGTGCACCAGGGCCTCTAGCCACTGCAAGTGAACCTCCAGACGTATGTGCCACCTTGTGCATCTGGCTTACGTGGGACCTGGAGAATCAAACCTGGGTCCTTAGGCTTCACAGGCAAGTGCCTTAACTACTAGGCCATCTCTCCAGCCCCATTATAATTCTTTAGAGGCCATTGTTTCAGGGTTTGCTCCGCCCACTACACTTCAGACACACAGAGCCCTGTGACAGACATCAGTAGCCACCGAAAGTGGCTTCTCCTCCTGTGTCACTCTGCTGCACGTGGACTGGTTCTGAGCTCATGTTTTCTGATCAGCAGAGGAACACTCGGCGAGCTGTGTCCTATAACTCCGCTCTCTGTACTCTTCGTTCCAAGCCAGATCATGTTGGCAAAGTCCGCCCCGGCTCAGTATGAGGTTCTAGAACCACGAACCTCACTTCTGCAGTGGGCAGCCTCACACTCACATGTAGACATAAGCCACCTTGCAACAGACTCTTAGGGGTCACCTGTGAGGGTACAAGTCACAGGAGTTTCTGGATTCTGATGTGTTGCAGTCAGGTCCGCATTGCTGGTAGAAATCACCCAACCAAGAACAGCTTGGGGGGGGGGGGGGGAACAGGTTTATTTTGGCTTACAGTCTCAAGTGGGAAGCGCCACGATGGCAGGGAAAACTATGGCATGAGCAGAGGGTGGACATCACCCCCTGGCCTCCATAAGGTGGGCAACAGCAACAGGAGAGTGTGCCAAACACTGGCATGGGGACCCTGGCTATAACACCCATAAGCCCGCCCCTAACATTACACTCCCTCCAGGAGGCGTTAATTCCCAAATCTCCATCAGCTGGGAACCCAGCATTCAGAACATCTAAGTTTATGGGGGACCCTGAATCAAAGCACCGCATGATGCCTTCATGGAAAGGTGAAGACTGTCGTCGAATCATGTTGCCAGTTCACTTATTTACATATCACCACTTCCAAGAACAGAAGCCTGGTCTTCACATCTACGTGATGGCTAACAAGCCAGCAATTTTGATTTCACCAGTGAACCCCCGCCCCCACCCTTTTGCCAATTAGCAAACCTCTGTGGAGTTGGCTAAGAGGCCGCCTTCTCCATTGTAATGCCGCCTGACCACCCTGAGCCAGTGAATTCTGATTAGGGCTGCTAACTTTGCAAAGGACATAGCTGTCTACAGAACTGCATTGTCCGTGATAGACTATTTAAAAGGGAAGTAGATAGAAGTCATAGCTCTTTGTCACATTTTAGTAGGAGTCTAGGATGTGTTCTCCAAGCTGCAGCCTGGTCCATATAAGTTCTGTTGGTATTGGTGAAAAGAAGAAAAAGCAATGCACTAACTTGAAGTGATTCTGATGACTTTATTGTATTGGAAATGAATTCCCCTAACACAGAAGTCAGCTCAGAGTTACAGCAGGCCCTTCTCTCATACCCCACCTCTGAGTGATAATAATTAATGCAGCTAAAGTACTTGTGAATTGAGCAACCCATCCCTTATTACATATGGCATCAACTTCTTGGTGTCTATTATTTAAAAAATATATTTATTTATTTGAAAGAGAAAGAGAGCCGAGCATGGTGGCACACACCACTGATCCGGCACTTGAGAGGCAGAAGTAGGAGGATCTTCATGCGTTTGAGGCCAGCCTGGGACTACAGAGTCAGGTCCAGGTTAGGCTGAGCTACAGTGAGACAATTTCACTCTGTCTTGGCTTCTTTAGAAACGCGAAGGGTAAGGAGATGGCTTGGTGGTTAAAGGTGCTTGCTTGCAAGCCTGCTGGACCAAGTTCAATTCGCCAGTTCCCAGGTATAGCCAGATGCAAAGTGTGGTGCATGCATCTGTGATTTCAGCATGCCCATGGCAATGAGACGCAGAGCCAGGAGAATCTGGGAACTCCAAGGACCAGCTAGACCGGTGCCTATGTAAGAGAGGTGCTATTTCACAGAGCTGAAAGTTTAGGACAAATAGCCTGAGGAAATCCTCTGGCCTTCACATGCATGTTGTGGTACACACACACACACTTAAAAAGGGAAAAATATGTTTCACCATGTGATATGTTATATACGCAGCTACCTTTTTCATTGGTGAAAGAAGGCATTCTTTTATTTATTCATTTGACAGAGAGAGAGAGAGAGAGAGAGAGAGAGAGAGAGAGAGAGGATGGGCACACAGGGCCTCCACCCACTGCAAACGAACTGCAGACACACGCACCACCTTGTGCATCTGGCTTATGTATGTCTTGTGGAATGAAACCTGGGTGCTTTGGCTGTGTAGGCAAGTGCCTTATCTGTTAAGCAAACCTTCCAGGCCCCTACTTTTCCCCTACTTTTTTGTTACTCCTTTTAGAGTGAGAATCATAGCTTCTTTTTCTACACAGACTTTCAGAGGAGCTCATTAAACTGCTATTAAAAAGATGTCTGGTGTCTTAACGTGCTGCGTGAATTGGGTCAGCCACATTAGCAAATAGATTTAGAAGGTCAAATCCTTTCCTTTCCAAAATACTGCAGCAGTAGTAATCGGAGAAACACCTAAAACATCATTTTTTTTTTTGTTGTTGTTGTTGTTGTTTTTTAAATTTTTGTTTGTTTGTTTATTTGAGAGTGACAGAGAGAAGGAGAGAGAGAGAGAGAGAGAGACAGAGAGAATGGGCGTGCCAGAGCTTCCAGCCTCTGTAAACGAACTCCAGATGCGTGCGCCCCCTTGTACAACTAGCTAACGTGGGTTCTGCGGAATTGAGCCTCGAACCGGGGTCCTTAGGCTTCACAGGCAAGCGCTTAACCGCTAAGCCATCTCTCCAGCCCTAAAACATCATTTCTAATATTGAAGGGGGTTGGGAAAAGCCACTGTTGACTGCAGACAAATGGCCTGAACGGCGAGTGGGAGATGGAAGTGTGCCTCTGTGTAGCCAGTGACCCTGCATTACAAGCACACTTGGCTTCGACTGTGCGAGGTGTCATCTGAGCGCCGTAACTGGAGTTGTCTTAAAGCGTTCTTACAAGTTACGGGCTTCTGTGTTCCAGGAGTCTGAAATGCATGCTAAGGCAGATTGGTTTTTTAATATTTTATTATTTATTTATTTATTAGAGAGAGAGGGGAAGAGAAAGGGCATGACAGGGCCTTTAGCCACTTAAAATCCAGACAACTGTGCCACCTTGTGCATTTGGCTCCTGTGAGTCCTGGGGAATCGAACCTGAATCCGTCAGCTTCACAGGAAAGCACCCTAACTGATCAGTCATCTCTCCAGCCCAAGGCAGATTTTTTTTTTTTTGAGAACACTGATTTTATTGTGAATATATGCACTGTGTGATTTTGGAAGTATAGATCAGCAGAACAGCTTCCCCAGAATCATACAATATGGTCCACAGACTACAGGAACTGGGCTCTACTTGGACATAACCCAGCTCTGTGGCTGTGCGTAGTCATGATACTCCGAGCCCTCATGGCTCTTGAGTCATTCATTGACAAATTCGAGTGGATATAAAATACTCTCTGAGTCAAATCATGGAATTGTGCCAGGCGTGGTGGCACATGCCTTTAATCCCAGCACTCAGGAGACAGAGGTAGGAGGAACGCCTTGAGTATGAGGCCACCCTGAGACTACATAGTGAATTCCAGGTCAGCTTGAGCTAGAGTGAGACCCTGCGGGGGGGGGGGGGGTTGCGGAATTGTTTTTCTTTTCCATCAAGCCTATTGGAAATGTTTGTTTTGTCATTTTCTCTGAGATATTTGGGTGGTACTCTGAGTCCTCACACCCCTATACAAATGGCCTTCTCTGTCATTACTTGCAAGTGACTTTTTGTTTTATTGTTATGCACACTTCTGCCAGTCTTCAGAAGAAGTTGTTTCTTTTTTTCAATATTATTTATTTACTTATTTGCATACAGAAAGAGGGTGGAGAAATGTGTGTGTGCCAGGGCCTCCAAGCAAACACCAGATACATGGTGCCACTTTGTGCATTTGGCTTTACGTGAGTAATGGGCATTTGAACCCCCAGCCATTAGACTTGACAAGGAAGCGCTTTAACCTCTAAGGCGTCTCCTCAGCCCAGAAGCTGGATTTTAGAACAAAAACTACTCTAAAGCTTTGGAGCACATACAGATCAGAAATAAGGGGAATTTCTGCTCAACATTGGATCCCCCCACCACCACCCTTACCCCTCTAGATTTGTGCTTTGCCTTAGAAATCCTTCTTTGTGCTTTGAGTATAGGAAAACAAGCTTTTAAACCTGTTTTATTTGAATGAAAGTAAAGGGTGAGGAGGCGATCAAAGAAAAGCAAAGTTCCTCTGACTGGCTAGGCTCGACCAGTGGGAATGTGAAATGGGCCTCACTTTGAGAATACACTCACCTGTCCTTCCCCCAGCTCGACTGCTGTTAACACAGCAAATGAACACAGAATAACGCAAAACGGGCAGGAGGCATAGTAGTTAGGAGACTCTGGAGCTGTTGTTTGTGAAGCTGGGAAAGGCCTCTGTGAAATAGAATCAGTTGGCTTTGGGAGCACCGGGGACCCCATCTGGTGGGCAGAGTCAAAGGCGAGAGGACGCAGGGGCTTCGCTTTCAAATCTCCTGGCAGCTGACCACAAAGGGACGATGAAGTTTTGTTCCTGACGCTCTGTCATCTTCCACCGGAAGCCGTACTGATCCAGAATCGTTTCATAAAGAGGCCAGGGAAAAGCGGAGCAGGTGAGAATGAACAGCTGAACAGCCCAACAGCCAGAAATTTTAAGGCCAGAAAGGACTAGAACATTCTATCCTCTCAAAAACTAGCCAGAAACTACCCTCATGCCCAAATCGTTCAACATCCAAAACCTGTGGGTTAAGAGACATTGTTTGAATCTCTGTAGGGCTTAAACATCCTTGATATTAATTCTCAGCAATTTTCTTTTTCTTTTCTCTAATGAGAATGAGGTTTATAAAACTTGGGCTCCCCTGCTGGGAAAATCAGCCCCAAGCTATCTCAGAGCAGATGGTCGTCTTTTCTCGCTACTATAAACCTTTTAGAATTAATCTTTTTTTTTTTTTTCATTTTTACCTACCTGAACAGTAAGTGTCTTAGAGGCCTTAGAAACCCACTGTTCAGAGGGAGCCAAGGGCTGCCCGGACCATGATTCATAGTTGTTCAAATGATATAACGACAGTGGAAACCATGGCATTGCGTTTCTGTCTGTCATATCAAAGAAAATAATTTGATATATTTTTTTAAGCATCAAGGGGATAAGTTTAAATAATCATTTTTGAGCCTCATTATGCATGGAGTTTCTGGGTGGTAATTAACACCTTCCTAGTCCCAGGAATTTCAAATGTTAAAGAATAACTTCTTCTCTTTTAGAGGATGCAATTCCTATTGCTATATTTAAGGACATAGACGTGGAAGGGGTTGGAAGTTTGGTTGCCGTACTTACTCTGGAAGTATTTTGGTCACATAGAATGTTATGTTATGGAGACTTTTTTTTTTATGGAGGACTGTTAAGGATCATAAATCTCTAATAGGAATCCGTGAGGCAGCTCACAGTTTTTGTTTGTTTGCTTTTATGTGTTATCTATAAATTATCTTTGGTGTGAACTAAGATGAGCGTGAATCTCATTTCTGAAACTTATTAACTATGACCTGCAGCCAGTCTCCGAATCACTCACTGTGAGTTAACCTCAGTTTTCTCATCCTTACAATAGGGGCCACAATAGTGCCGGTTTCATCAGGCTGTTATTGATTATACACTGAGCTAAAGCATGAAAAGTTTTTCCATGTGGTTAACAGTATCAAATTGTAATAATCCTTTAAATTTGAATTACTGCTATTGTAGCTACCAGGTAACCATTGTTAAACTTTTCTGGGACTCTCCCTCTAGTTTATAAAAGAGGGGGTTAGGATGCCATGATATTTGAGGAATAACATGTCATTGTTAGAAGCCTATTATACTAATTTTTGAATGCCAACCATTGCATTTGGTGTTAAAGACTAAAATTTGCAAGGTTTGATTTCAGACCTTCAAAACTTGAATTTAATTGGAAAATAAATAAAGCTGAGGCAAGAATAAACCACATGGCAAAGGGTTTCAATACAATGTGATTTCAGGTGGAGAGATACCTACGAGGATTGGCTGGAAAAGCTGTCCTGAAGTGGTGATTTTCACCTGAACTTTTAAAAAAAAAAATACTTTAATTTATTTGGGAGAGAAAGACGGAGGGAGAGAGAGAGAGAAAATGGGCACGCCAGAGCCTCCAGCCATTGCAAATTAACTCCAGACACACGCACCACTTTGTGCATCTGGCTAACGTGGGTCCTAGGGAATCGAACCTCGGTCTGTTGGCTTTGCAAGCAAGTGCCTTAACCACTAAGACATCTCTCCAACCCTCATTTGAACTTTTCTTTTGGGGGGGGCGGCGGCTGGAGAGATGGCTTAGAGGTTAAGCTTTTTTCTTTTCTTTTTTTTTTTTGAGAATGACAGACACAGAGAGAGAGGTAGAGAGAGAGAAAGAATGGGTGTACCAGGGCCTCCAGCCAATGCAAACGAACTGCAGCTGCATGCGTCCCCTTTGTGCATCTGGCTTATGTGATTCCTGGGGAATCAAGCCTAGAACCAGGGTCCTCAGGCTTCACAGGCAAGTGCTTAACCACTAAGCCATCTCTCCTGCCCGTCATCTGGACTTCTAATTGCAGCATTGATGTGGGCTTGCATGTTACAGTACCCGTTGTCCCATCAGAACGATTGAATGTGTCACAGGTCAAGATGGAAGATAAGTTCAGCGTGGCCTTCCGTGGGCTTACACTCCGCTTTGAGAGCGCACAGATCAGTTTTCATGTTCTGTGCGCCAGCTATGACGTCAAGCAAAGCGTTTCTCCCGTTCTCCCTCCATCAGTGCAGTGGAGAAGTCGTATCGGTATCGTCATTGGGGAGAAGATAGGCTGCTTGGGGCAGTAAACGGCAGCACTTAAGCTCAATGCAGTCTGCCCTCGGCCCGGTGATACCAGCGCCGAGTAAGTTACCACTGGAGGATGGCATGCGCAGAGGCGTCTCTTGCAGCGTTGTCGTGCTGCGCAGTCAGAGGTACAGATAGGACCGTACGTGGTCACAGCCAAAGTGACGCCTGGGGAAACAGGGCAACTGTAACAGCGGCCGGAAGCAATGGCCTGGAGACACGGAACACGTCAAAGTGGGTTGAGCCTAAAAGTTGACCCTTGAAAAACACAAAAAAGCAGTGGGGTCCATTTTTCCCTGGGCGAGACGTTGCTGTGCAGATGATGGAGAACCTCAGGTGTTTTTTTTTTTTCTTTTTTCTTTTCCAAATTTTTATTAACAACTCCCATTTATATAAATGATACATATTTATAAAAATATCCCATGGTAATACCCTCCCTCCCCCCCCCCCCGCTTTCTCCTTTGAAACTCCATTCTCCATCAGATCCCCTCCCCATCTCAATAAGTCTCTCTTTTATTTTGATGCCATGATCTTTTCCTCCTATTATGATGGTCTTGTGTAGGTAGTGTCAGGCACTGTGAGAGAATAATCTTTTTTTTTAAATTTATTAGAGTCAGAGAGAGAGAGAGAGAGAGCGCGCAAAAGTGAGAATGGGTGCACCAGGGCCTCCAGCCACTGCAAACAAACTCCAGATGTGTGCATCCCCTTCTGCATCTGGCTAATGTGCGCCCTGGGGAATTGAACCTGGGTCCTTTGGCTTTGCAGGCAAGCGCCTTAATCGCTAAGCCATCCCTCCAGCACAAGAACATTCTTTTTTAAAAAAAAATGTTTCTTTTTATTTATTTCAGAGTGTCAGAGAAGGACAGAGAGAGAGAGAATGGGTGCACCAGGCCATCCAGCCACTGCAAACAAACTCCAGATGCATGTGCCACTTTGTGCATCTGGCATATGTGGGTCCTGGGGAATCAAGCCTCAAACTGGTGTCCTTAGGTTTCACAGGCAAACACTTAACCACTAAACCATCTCTCCAGCCCGAGAACCTCAGTTTTGAAAGAAGAAAACTGGAGCCAGGAGTGGTGGCACATGCCTTTAATCCCAGCACTGGGGAGGCAGAGATAGGAGGATTGCCCTGAGTTCAAAAGCCACCCTGAGACTACATAGTGAATTCCAGGTCATCCTGGGCTACAGGGAGACCCTGTCGCAAACCCCCCCCCCACAAAAAAAGGGACAAAGAAAATAGCAAACACGTACAATATTCTAGAATTTCCATGGGTATTAGGCCTAAGGAAAAAGCCCTTTGCTTTTTCAGTTTTGACCTCAGTCATTCACTTGCACGAGAACTGGCCGAGGACCAGTGAGAACACCTGATGGAGGCAGAGAGGCTCTGGGGGAATGGAGACCCGGCGCACTATCAGGGTAAGCCAGGCGGTATTTCCAGCCTGAGCTACTTAGAAGTAAACCGACGAGTCACCGACTCAGCCGGGCCAGGGGCAGATCGATGGAATTGTTGGTCTCTCCTCCAGTCCTTCTCGAACTCTCTGGGAACACTGTCTGTAGAGCCTTTGGGCCGCGCTGAAAAGCGACTATTTCCCCAGCTCCCAGGTGACCGCTTCCTTCCCCAGAGGTCTAGAACGAGTGTCATGCCGCCTGCTCAGTGCTGTACTTAGGACATCTCCTGCCTCCTGACAGACCTGTTACCACTGCCTTCGGAGCAGACGCAGTAGTGAGCTCAGCATCCTGCCCGAGGCTCGGGAGGCGAAGAGGTGAGGCCCGGATGAGACTCCATCCCTAGCTGTACCTTTAGCCGCCACGCCATGTTCCTTGCCACACTATTGAGGGGGGTGGTTGGGCCCCTTCTCAGGCATGTCCTCAACGGGGTAACCAGGGCTTTTCAGGGTTCGAGAGGAAGACAATCACTACCCCCATTTTGAATATTTTGTTTAGTTGAAAAGGAGAAAGAATTGGTGCACCAGGGCCTCTAGCAACTGCAAACAAACTCCAGATGTGTGCACCACCTTGTGCATCTGGCTTTACGTGGATACCAGGGAATTGGACCTGGGTCCTTAGGTTTCCCAGGCAAGAACCTTAACCACTAGGCCATCTCTGCAGCCCCGTCACACCTTCTTTAAATCTAATGTGCCACAGAAGTCATTTGGTTGAATACCACTCTTCCTGATGGACCTAGGTAATGCTTGCCAAGCCACCTGAAAATATTACAGTTCCTATGTGTTTATCCCAGGTGACAAAGATTTTTGTCTCTGGCTTTAACAAGATCTCCATAGCCATTACCATTCAACTGAAAAAGGAACAAAAGTCATAGGTGGGAAAATCACCGAAGAGCAACTATGTAGAAACGGCTTTATTCATGGGAAGTGATCCTCACTGCCTTCCTAAGAGAAGAAATGAAAAAGAAAACAAAGATGCTCTCCTCACCGACTAGAATGGCAGAAATCTGAAAGCTTGATCATGTTTTCTGGGGAAATCGATTTTTGATTAATATTACTGGTGGGAATGTAACTGCTGGGGAGGGGGATTGGCAGTAAAAACCCAAAGTACATAATGAACATCATCGGACCCACTGGTTTCTTCTGAGAAGAGTGTAACCATCAGGCAAGACAGCGTGCATGTGAAATGAGTCATGGAAAAGATTACTCATCACAACTCAGACTTTAATAGCAAACAAGATTAGAAATAGCCTAAACATCTTTTAGTCATTAACTGGGCAAACACATTTTTGTTCATTCATGCTGTGGAATAGCTTGAAGCTTTATCAAAGAATGGAGACACTCTTTCACAGGGAAGGATCTCCTATGGAAGAGAAAATTCAATAGACTAGTAGGTTTTTTTATTTCTTACTTTTTGTTTTGGGGTTTTTTCAAGCTAGAGTCTTGCTATAGCCCAAGCTGACCTGGTATTCACTATATGATCTCAGGGTGGCCTCGAACTCACAGTGATCCTCCTACCTCTGCCCCTCAAGGGCTGGGATTAAAGGTGTGTGCCTCCGTTCCTGGCAACCTAGTAGGTTTTATGCAGTTTCCTCTTCTGTACAAAGGGAGGAGACATAACTCATACACTCATATTTCTTAATCAAATATTATATATTTGCTTTAAAATTCAGTATACAAAGCTAAGAGCACTGTTTCTCTCTAGGAGAGGAGTATGGAAGCTAGGTTGGTGGGAGATATGGTTAGAAGGAACTTAAAAAAAAAAAACTAAACTAAATATCAGAGACTGGGGATACTCGCTTACAAAGCCTGTTGGCCTGGGTTTGATTCCCCAGTACCCACATAAAGTCAGATGCACAAGGTGGTTGTGTGTGTCTGAATTTTGTTTGCAATGGCAGAAGCTCCCTGAATGTGTTCATATTCTTCTTCTCCCTTCTTATACATGTGCGCACATGCACACACATGCAAATATATTTTTTAAAAATTAGATAGTTTTATTTATTTGCAATCACAGAGAGGAGAGACACAGGAGAGAGAGAGAGAGAGAATGGGATTGTCAGGGCCTCTAGCTGATGTAAATAAACTCTGCATGCATGTACCACTTTGTGCATCTGGCTTTATGTAGGTACCGAGGAATCAAACCTGGGTCATTAGACTCTTTGCAAGAAAGTGCCTTAACTACTGAGCCATCTCTCCAGCCCTAAAAATATTTAAGTCTCAAATAGATATTACATATTTAAGTCTTAAATAGATATTAAATATTTAAATCTTAAATATATGTGCATGTGTGTGTATATGTATATATATATATGCATATACATACATACATATATATAACACACACACACACACACACACACACACACACACACACACACACACACACACACACACACACACACACACACACACACACACACACACACACACACACACACACACACACACACACACACACACACACACACACACACACACACACACACACACACACACACACACACACACACACACACACACACACACACACACACACACACACACACACACACACACACACACACACACACACACACACACACACACACACACACACACACACACACACACACACACACACACACACACACACACACACACACACACACACACACACACACACACACACACACACACACACACACACACACACACACACACACACACACACACACACACACACACACACACACACACACACACACACACACACACACACACACACACACACACACACACACACACACACACACACACACACATACACACACACACACACACACACACACATACATATATATATCCAATCCAAATTTATTATCCAGTTGCTTTTGTTTCCTGTTCAAGAAAAGGATATAATTGGGCTTTAAAATAAAAATACCATAAAGCACAAGTGCAGAGCTGGCAGTCATCTTGACACTTCATATTTCAGTTGCTGGAATGTCTATTTTAAGTCTAAATGAGTGACCAAAACCAAAAACATTTCATAGTTGGGCCTGTTTCTTTCCTGATGTGGGTTTGCAGCTTCTTCTCCCTCGATCTTTCCAGCTTACATTCTCTCACTCGAGACATCGGGGGTGTGCTGGTTTAATTCAGGTGTCTCCCATAAACATAGGTCTGAATGCCAGGTTCCCAGCTGATGGGAGATTTGGGAATGAACACCTCCTAGAGGCAGTGTATTGTTGGGGGCGGGCTTACGGGTGTTCTAGCCAGTTTCCCCTTGTCAGAGTTTGGCACACTCTCCTGTTGCTGTTGTCCACCTTATGTTGGCCAGGGGGTGATGTCCACCCTCTGCTCATGCCATCGTTTTCCCTGCCATCATGGAGCTTCCCCTCGAGCCTGTAAGCCAAAATTAAGTTTTTTCTCCCACAAGATGCTCTTGGTTGGGTGACTTCTGCCAGCAATGCCAACCTGACTGCGACACGGGGCTTCCAAGCTAAGTCATCTCTCGTCTTATTAGTAACCCTCCCATCCCTGCTTGGCTCTGGTGATCAGCTGAGGTTGAGCACTTTAAGGATTCTGTCTGAACACTGTCCTTTCTTTACTTTTTGGCTGACAAAGCGTGGCTATGCACAGGTAAATTTTCACACCCAAACCTTCCTTTGTTCTTTGGGGAATTTGTTTCCAGGACATTAACAAACTGCTGACTTTCATGTGTGGACTTTTCTCAGAGTCATCAGAGTTGGGCTTGCCAAAGTCTTGTGTAACAGGATATTTGCCAACATGGGATTAGCAACCTATTTGGAGAACGGCTGCAGGAAGTATTTTTAATTTAGAGGTGAAAAAGATCAGCAAATCGCTTAAATATAGAGGTCACCCTCCCTGGCTTCTCTAGAGGTATGAAGAAGTATTGAGATCATCCTTTTGCTTTCAAGGACTGTGAAAAGTGACTCCGACCTTGAACCAGGCATGTGGGCTCGAGTCTGGTGGAGATCTGGAAGGCATTTCTTTGCTAACAGCATAGTACGGAGCCCAGCGCGGTCGGTTCCGACCCACTTGCAGGTCAGAGAGCAGAGGCCAGCCGAGCTGCTTTCTGTAACTGGCTTCAAGGGTTTAAGAACTGCATTAGCCACCTTGTGCATTTGTTTAGTTTGGTTGGTTGAGACAAGGTTGCGCTGCGTATCGCAGGCCGGCCTAGAGCTCACTTTGCAGCCCAGGCTGGCCTCAGACTCAGTCATGCTACTTCGGCACCTTGTCGTGTGTGAGTAATTGAGTAGTCAAGAGGTGGATATGTTAATTCAGTTGCCACCCTTGATTCACTCCATGCGCAAGTTCCTTAGGTCCGGTTCTCTCTTCTCCTCTCAACTGTAGCCCAGCCCCGAGGCAGCTCACCTGTGAAGACACTTGGTCCGAGGTGCAGTTTGGGGCCAGCCATCCTCCTCCTCCTCTGTGCCCCCATCAGCCAACTCCAACCTGGGGCTCCCACGGGCTGCTGGGCTCGGTAAAGTTCGGGAGTGACCAAGACCACGGAGACCACTCTGAGGCAAAGATAGAAGCTTTCACTGAGGGGAAAACACCCCCAGGTGCCAGGACTGACTCTCAAGAATGGAACACAGTCAACTTGGAGACTGCAGATAGTGGCTGTAGAGAGCTCTTCAGCTGGGGGAAGGTGAGGAAGGGAAATAGCTAGGGTGAGAGAGCAGAAGAGTGACCAGGTGAGGGATAAGGGACAGGAAACCTAGACCTGGGCATTGTTAGGCAAGGAAGGGATGTTGGCTGGGCGGTTCCTTCAGGAATGTGGAAGACCCAATTCCTTTGTCTCTGTGCCCTCCTGCTGCCCTTGGTGACTCTATTTTTGGGAAGCCCATCTGGACCTAACAGGGTCCTGTGGCAGGTGTCAACACGAATAGTGGCATGGGCTCTGTCTGTGTCTGTGTTGAGTGACATTGAATGAGGACTTCTTCAGATTTTTTAGATTTTTGTGGTTTTTTTTTTGTTTTGTTTTTTGAGGTAGGATCTCACTCTCGCCCAGACTGACCTGGAATTCACTACGAAGTCTCAGGGTGGCCTCGAACTCACGGTAATCCTCCTACCTCTGCCTCTCGAGTGCTGGGATTAAAGGCATGCGCCACCATGCCCGGCTACAGATAAATATTTTTAAAAAGTGAAAAGCTCAGCACTCGGGAGGCAGAGGTAGGAGGATCGCCGTGAGTTCGAGGCCACCCTGAGACTACAGAGTGAGGACCCTACCTGGAAAAACCAAACAAACAAAAAAACGTGAAAAGCTCTTTGAAGAGACCCATAGTTTCTCCCATGATGGAGGGAGGCAGAGGTAGGAGGATCGCCGTGAGCTCGAGGCCACCCTGATACTACAGAGTGAGGACCCTACCTGGAAAAAACAAACAAAAAAAACGTGAAAAGCTCTTTGAAGAGACCCATAGATTCTCCCATGATGGAGTTAGAGGAGGAGGAATCTATCATGGATTTATGGATGGGACAAGAAGGAATTAGCCACACGTACGTGTTTCCTTTAGAACTTTTCTTCTTACCAGTGGTCTTGTTGTAAGCAGTGTTCTCCTGTTATTGTCTGTGTCCCAAGTAGAAGTTTAAAGATAGTGCCAGGAGAGAGAGAGAGAGAGAGCGCAAAGAGACGCCCTGGCCACGGCTGAATATGGCTCCGAGCTGCTCTTACAAACACATGGCTGTGTCGGGAGTCCATATTTACCGAGTTCATCTCTCATGAACTACAGGGCCGTGGCGAGGTGATCGTGTAGTTTTTATGCCTTGTATTTATTTCCTTAAAGAATTGATCACTGGAGGACACAAGGGATTTGCTACTGGGCACGTGTTCTCAGCATTCTTTTAAATTTGTTGCTGCGGTCTTGTGAGGTATACAAGGGGACGCGTCATAGAACTATACACCGGCCGCCTTCCTCTTTCATCATAGTGTAATTCAAAAGTGTGATTTAAAGTCACTGAGCATAAGAGCTAGTACATTGTGGAGCAACAATCTGGTTCATTTTTTCTTTTTACAGATTTTCTAGTCTTCTATTGGAAGTGGGACTGGATTAAAGCTATTTTTTTGTTAAATTTATTTTTGTTCATTTATTTATTTATTTGAGAGTAACAGAGAGAGAAAGAGGCAGAGAGAGAGAGAGAGAGAGAGAATGGGCGCGCCAGGCCTTCCAGCCACTGCAGACGAACTCCAGATGCGTGCGCCCCCTTGTGCATCTGGCTAACGTGGGTCCTGGGGAATCGAGCCTCGAACTGGGGTCCTTAGGCTTCACAGGCAAGCGCTTAACCGCTAAGCCATCTCTCCAGCCCTAAAGCTATTTTTATTAAAGTTTGTTCTCCATATGTGCTGGAACAGCGTATTTCTACCTCACCCCTCAAATGATGCATGGTCTCCGTCTCCATCAATGGGGGAAACCCTTGTTTTTTTTTAAACTTCATTTTTTAAAAATTTATTAGAGAGAGAGAGAGGGAGAGAGAGAGAGAATGGGTATGCTAGGGCCTCCTCTAGCCCCTGTAAATGAACTCCAGATGCATGCTCTACCATGTGTATCTGACTTAACATGAGTTCTGGGTAGTTGAACTTAGGTCCTTAGACTTTGCAGGCAAGTGCCTTAACTGCTAAGCCATCTCTCCAGCCTGAAGCCCATGCTTTTAGCAGATACAATGCAGATGACTGTAACACTCGGGTAAATACTATTTCGATAGAGAACTTTTTCTTTTTTTGAATTTTTATTTATTTATTTAATTTATTTGAAAGAGAGAAGAGAAGAGGCAGATAGAGAGAATTAGTGTCAGGGCCATCAGCAATTACAGATGAACTCCAAATGTGTTTGCCACCTTGGGCATCTGGCTTATGTGGGTCCTGGGGAATTGAACCTGGGTCTTTTGGCTTCGCAGGCAAGTGCCTTAACCACTAAACCATCTCTCGAGCCCCAGAACTTTTTCTTAAGGAACTTTGTTTTCTTGTTTAAAAAAAAAAAAAAAACACAAAAAGCTACCTATGAAGAAAGTTCCCAGACACTTGTGAATATTTGGAATTATATGGATTTTGACACTTTGTTTCAGGGCATATTAAAAACCCCTATGAGGCTGTCATTCTGCACACCCTACAGGTACCCTTCCCACTGCTTTCTTTTTTTTTATTTTATGTACTTAGTAGACAGAGAGCAGCAGAGAGAGAATGGGTGTGCCAGGGACTCTAGCAACTGCAAACGAGCTCCAGACACATGAGCCACCTTGTGCATCTGGCTTGCGTGGGTCCTGGGAAACCAAACCTGGGTCCTTAAGCTTCACAGGCAAGTGCCTTAACCACTAAGCCATCTCTCCAGCTGCCCCCGCTTTCTAATAAGGACTCCGGAAGCTTGCACACACAGGAGAGAAACGCTGTAGCTCAGAAGCCTATCTGGTGAGAACAGAATCCCTTACAGTTTCCTACTTAAGACTCTGCGAATGCGCTAGAGTTTTCTGTATCATAAGAGTTACTGGTCTCAGTTGCCTAACTTGCCCAAGGACTGCCCTGCTTTTCCAGTCTTGGAAAATAAGCTTGGTCAGCTGTCAGATCCTCACAGATGAAAAAGGACAGCCAGCTGCCTCGACTGCCGTTGGAAGGGGAAGGGTCGATGGATAGATTACCTGTTCTTTCCACGTGGGCTCTTAGGCTGCGGGCTGAGCTGCGCCTTCTCACTGGTAGTGCTAGTCTGCTCTCAATCCCGTTTTAACCTTGCAAACGGGTGTAAAGGACGGGCGCAGTTAGCAGCGTCTTCTCTCTTCCACCTCTGCGCATACGCTTTGGGCTGAGTGTTGCTGCCCCTTTCCGTCTAGCTGCAAGCTTTCTGCAGTCTGGCTCAGATGGCGTGTTCCACGAGGAGCGACTGCCTTCATTTACTGCAGGGAGTTTCTCCTAGAGCTCCCTCATGCTCTTGCGCAGACAGCACGCAAACATTCTTGTGATTTTTTTGACAGTAGCCGGGATCTATGTGGAATAGGGGGCTTTCAAAACATTTCTCAGTCAATATGTTTACTCGACTTCGCCAGCCATGCGGGGTGATACGGTGTATCACCACTACTTGAAATAGACTGCAACAGGAGGTCAGAATGGAGCATAGATTTTCTAACACAGCATGCTAGATGAAATGATTTTGTGTACTTTGAAGTGGAAAATTCAATCAGAATTTTCCACACTTTTTAGTTAAAGCAACAGTGTTATTTATTGATGAAAGGTAGCCTCAGAAAAATGCAGAATGCAAAGAGTAGACAAGAAATCCTGCATATTGTTTCTGCTCAGAGCAATAAATAATTTTTCATTTGTAATATAATGAAAGTTACATGAGATGTATAGAGCTTGCTTAAAATGTATAGCTACAGGATGCTTGAAACATATGCAAGTATGTTTAACCTGAGTGGATAAAAATGGAATCTGGCTTTTTAAAACAAATGAGTTGTTTATTTGCAAGCAGAGAGAGAAGAGAGAGAGTTAGAAATAGAGTGAGAATAGGCACGCCAGGGCCTCTGACTGCAGGAAATGAACTGCAGACGCACGTGCCACTTTGTGCATCTGGCTTTACTTAGGTACTGGGAAATCAAACCCGGGTCGTTAGGCTTTGCAGAGAAGCGCTTTTACCACTGAGCCATCTCTGCAGCCTGGAATCCGGCTTCTTAATAAACTTGTTTTTTCATTGAGTGGACGTCATACCTGATGAATGGTAATTACAAGGGTTCCGGTAATTCATTTGGGCTTAAAGTGAGAGAGATTTGGAAAGCACCCAAGGGAAGCAATGACACAAGACTAGAATATATTCTGTAAGCATTCGTGGAAGTAAGCTTGAGAGTAATTAAATTTATTACCAGCTTTGAAAGGTCCTCTGGTGTACCGAACATGCATATCAACACGAGCACTTGCGAGGTACCTGAGCCCTTTGTTCTTTCCAGCGGTGACGCCGCAGGGCTGCCGTGTGGTGTCTGTGGTGAAGCCTTTAAAGTATGGTGGTCACGATGCAGAAGGCCAGCCGTGTGCTAGTTCCTTTACCAGCTACTTGATGTCTAATCCTTTTGAAAAGAAAAATATATATTATCTATGCAAGTAGAGAGAGAGAGGGAGGAGGAGGGAGAGAGAGAGAAAGGGAGGGAGAGAGAATGGACACACCAGGGCCTCTTTCCACAGCACCTGAACTCCGCATGCATGTGCCACTTTGGGCATCCAGCTTTACGTGGGTACTGTGAATTCAAACCTGGGCCATGAGGATCGCCAGCAAGCGCCTTAACCACGAAGCCATCCCTCCAGGCTCTCGAGGTGTCTTGATGTGTTTATTGAACCGTCACACCACCACCGGGAGCTCCCGTGATCTCCACCCTCCCGTGAGGGCAGGGATGCTGCCCAAGGCCAGATGGCAGAGTGAAGTAGGCCTTGGCTTTGGCCGTGTGGACGCAGGAGCCGGTCCCCTGAGCCACTCTGCCGTCCTGCATATCCGTTCTGGTGGATCCTGAGGACGGACCAGCCAATGACTTCATGCAGGTGCCGTGCAGGATTTAGAATGTGAGATTCACGTGTAGTTCTTCCTTTAAGAGAATTATGACTCTTGGGGCTGCGGAGACGGCTTAGCAGTTGAAGATACTTGCTTATAAAGTCTACCGGCCTCGGTTCAGAAGCCCAGTAGCCACGTAGAGCAAGACGCACAAGGTGGTACAGTGCAGATGCCTGGTGTTTGTTTGTGCTGGCAAAAGGCCCTGATGTACCCATGCTCGCTCTCATGCGCTCTCTCTCTCTCTCTCTGTCTCTCTCTCTCTCTGTGTGTCTCTCTCTCTCATCACACACACACATTAATAAATTAACAGAAAATATTTTTTAAAAGAAATATTATTTAGTAGTATAATGAAGCCACTGTTTTTATTTTCTTATTGATGTACAATGAAACTCAGTGCATTTGCTTTTCTGTTTTAATGATAAGATTAATAATGATAGAACTGGGTGGGGAGATGGCTTAGTGGTTAAGGCACTTGCTTGCAAAGCCAAAGGACCCATGTAAGCCAGATGCACAAGGGGGTGCGTGTGTTTGAATTTCATTTGCAGTGGCTGGAATCCTTGGCATGCCCATATTCTCTCTCTCTCTCTCTCTCTCTGAAATACATAAATAAAAATTAAATATTAAAAATGATAGAGCTGGTTCTGGGTGATCCTAGTTACTGTTCAACCTACTGAAAACATCAGTACAAAATTTGACTTGTCTAGATAGTGTGGCTATGAATCATAATTTAGGCTTTTTAAAACTATATTGCTCAGAATTCTTTGGTTCTAAAGTTTATTTTCTCCACGTTGTTTGTGCTATCTTATAGTATCATCAGTTTTTATCATCATGTTTTCACCTTTTTTTCTGTAGAAAATGAATCCAGAGACAGTGATCAATTTGTGACTTCTGAGGCAATCCTGTGGAATTCAGCATAAACAGACCCCCCCGAAATCCAATAAACATGTCGGTCCAATATGACCTAGTATGCTTTTGATTTATTTAAAATTTTTATTTTTTGCAAGGTGAGAGAGAGAGAATGAGAATATGAATGGGTATGCCAGAGCCCATTACCATTTCAAACAAAAAGGTGCCACTTTGGGCACATGGCCCTGTTTGGGCACTGGAAAATCAAACTTGGGCCATCTGGCTTTACAAGCAAGTGCCTTTAATCACTGAGCCATCTCTCCAGCCCTGCTTTTTGTCATTTTTTTAAATATTTATTTATTATTTATTTAAGAGACAGAAAGGCAGAGAGAGAGAGTGAGAGAATGGGCATGCCAGGGCCTCTATAGCCACCGCATTTGAACTCCAGACTCATGCACCACCTTGCACATCTGGCTTTATGTGGGTCCTGGGGAATCGAACCTGGGTCCTTTGGCTTTGCTGGCAAGTGCCTTAACCACTGTGCCATCTCTCCGCCCCTGCTTTCTATTTTTTTGAGAGAAGATTAGAATTGGACCAGTAGAAGCGATGGTGTGAGGACCACCTCAGCTTACCCTGTGTTACAGGAGGTTATGTTCGCATGTGACAAGACAGGAATCTCCTCTTTAGAAATCTCCTTAGATTTAGCTGACACAAATAAGAGGCCTGCCTTATGAAATGCTCTGAGGTCTCACATTGAACTGTCCACCTCATTGGTGGTTCTTGTGACCACAGAAGTCGTCAGGGAGTGTTTTGACTTTGAAAACGACAATTCTGTGTTTGCAGTGAGAACAGAACTCACTCTTTGGGAAGAAGCAATCAAAACCCCAAAGCCTTTTACTGCTTTTGATGCTTAAAAAAAAAAAAAACTGCAAAGACCACCCTGCACTGCAATATTTTCTGCTAATTAACAGTCACAAATGTGGCGCCATTCGGCTCAGAGTCTCTCTGGTTAACTTCAAAGTCAGTAGCTCACACTGTGCAGCCCTCCCAGATTCATTTTGGAAAAGGAAACAAATTGATTGATCTGTAATCAGTGTTACCAAGGCTTTGGTTTCTAATAGAACCCAGGCCTAGTTTAAAGGATAGCTGGTCATTTTCTCTGGGCAGTGACACCAGCCTTGGCTCATTGTTAAATGAAATAATCTCTCCTTTTTTATTATTATTTTTTGTTCATTTGAGAGCAACAGGCAGGCAGAGAAAGAGGGAAGGAGGGAGGGGGAGAGAGAGAGAGAGCAGATGGGCACACCAGAGCCCAGACACTGCAAACGAACTCCAAGTGCATGAGCCACCTTGTGCATCTGGCTCATGTGGGTCCTGGGGAATCAAACCTTGAACCCAGGTCCTTAGGCTTCACAGGCAAGCGCTTAACCACTAAGGCATCTCTCCAGCACAGTCTCTCTTTTTTAAAAAATTAATTTATTTATTTGCATGGAGATTGCAAGAGAGTGCGAGAGCCAGCATGCCAGGGCCTCCTGCCCCTGCAAGCAAACTCAGATAAATGCACCACTGTGCATCTGGCTTTATGTGGATACTAGGGAATCAAACCCAGGTCATTAGGCTTTGCAGGCAAGTGCCTTAAGCTCTGAGCCATCGCTCCGAGCCATGATTATCTTGATCGATGGTGCATGCATTTGGAATTGGATTCACCTTCACGAGACTGACTAACACAGGGCGAGTGAAAAGGACTTTGCGAAGGTATCAATTAGGGTTGTACTTAGTTGCAAATAACAGTAAACTAGCAGACACTTAACATCCGGGTGTATCGTTTTTATACACAAGCATTTGTTGTGGGGTGTCCAAGGATGGAATGTTGGCGAGGCTTCTTCAGCGATGCAGGCTGCTTTTGTCTTTATCCCCCTGTCCTCAGGGACAGTGGCTTTGGGTATATCATATTTCTGAGCCGCGGTTTCCTTAGCTGAAAAGACTGTGGCAATCCTTTCTATACCTTCAGGGGAGCAGCAAGGCTTATAGGAAATCTTGCATGGGGAACGGTAGCAGAGCACCTGGTGTTTCCGGGAACAAAGTTGGTTTTCATAGTAATGCTGCTTTACCCAGTAGGGTTCTGGGATGAAACGTGTCAAGTAAAATTAGGGCATTCTACCTTAACTCAGGTCCTTCACTCTTCTTTTTTTTTAAAAAAAATTATTTAGTTATTTATTTGAGAGAGAGAAAGAGGGAAGGGAGGAAGAGAGAGAGAGAATGGGCACGCCAGGGCCTCAAACCACTGCAAACAAACTCCACATGCATATGCCCTCTTGTGCATCTGGCTTTCTTGGGTCCTGGAGAATTGAACCAGGATCCTTTGGCTTTGCAGGCAAATGCCTTAACCGCTTAGCCATCTCTCCAGCCCCCAGGTCCTTCATTCTTTTTTTTTTTTTTTGGGGGGGGGTTTTGAGGTAGGGTCTCACTCTAGCCCAGACTGAACTGGGATTCACTATGGAGTCTCAGGGTGGCCTTGAACTCACAGCCATCCTCCTACCTCTGCCTCCTAAGTGCTGGGATTAAAGACGTGCGCCACCATGCCCGGCTTCAGGTCCTTCATTCTTAAAGTTTCCAACTCTTTCTTACTTTCTTCTGTATACTTTCTTCTGTATACTTTTTAAATATGCCAGTGTCTGTACTCATTCACCAGTAGGATCTATTATTTACTAAGAGAAATATATCAAGGCAACTGTTTATTTTACTCTGTGAGGCCTGTATAATAAATTTTGGCAATGTTAAAGGCTTATGTTTACATTATCGATTATTTCAATGTGTGTGTCATTAATCTTTGGTGCCTCTCATGTATTTTGCATGTACATTTTAACTGTCTTCTTTTGCATTTAGATAGAGAGGAATGGCCAGTAGAAAGGAGACTTGTGGGTATTGCTGCTGCCAACTCTGACATGGGTCCCTGGAGCTGATGTGCCAGTAAATTTCTACGCTAAAATGGGCTTTCAGAATAGTGATTGCAGGATAAACGACAAGGCATCCTTAGTACATAAAAATGATTCATCTCAGGAGAGTAAGTTCACTCTCCTTGCTCACAGAGTCTCATCCAGTGTTGTTTCCTAGTTCTATAAAAAGTGTGTGTGTGTGTGTGTGTGTGTGTGTTAAAGTTGTAATTTCAACTGAACCTTTGACTTATTATCTGATTTTTCAAAATTGGTTCATAAAAGGAGGTTGATTCTTTAAATTAAGGGCAGTTGAAATGTTGTTAATTTGCTAACTGGTCTCCCTTGTTGGGGCCTGGAAACCAGTGTCGAAAAAGCTCATCTTAAATCTGTAGTGTGAGATAGAGCGTTTTAAAAAGTGATCATAGGGCTGGAAGAATGGCTTAGCAGTTAAGGCGTTTGTCAGCAAAGCCAAAGGATCCAGGTTCGACTTTTTTCCAGGACCTATGCTAGCCAGATGCACAGGGGGTGCACGTGTGTGGAGTTCGTTTGCAGTGGCTGGAACCCTGACACACCCATTGTCAATCTCATTCTCTCTCTCTCTGTCAAATAAATAAATAAAATAAAACATTTAAAAAGTGATCATAATATTTAGTAATTGACCATGGATGGGGCAGCGATTAGAGTGTGGAAGTTTGAGGGAAACTGAGGCAAAAGTGAAAATTTTGCCACACAGGGTTCTAATTGCTTAGTTTTTCTTGCTGGGCATTGGTATTTGATTCTCTCCCAGGGCATTTTCGTAAGTAATGAGAAGACTCTAAAATCAAATAAGGCTTTTGAACACAAAAGATGTTTGCCACAGTTCTGTTGAAGAGTCTATAGATTTATAATGATTCTTAAAGGTGTCTCATATCCACTATATTAACTGGCTTCTTAGAAGCTTATGAACATTGTAGCTTTTATTGATTCCAGGGAATTGGACCCAACAGTAAGCAATAAAAGTCAATGGTAACTTTCTTCCCATATAGGGGGCGCAGATCAATATTTTGAATTTACCGTAATTTGCTGGTAATGGATGGAAAAGCTGAAAAAAATTGCAGGGCCTTGTGGGGCACAGCTGTGTAGTATAGCCTTTTTATCCATGCTCACTGTGGGTCACAGGCTCCCCAGTAACAAGAAACCTAGTTAAGTGACAGGATTGGTAGGCTTATTTATCAAGAGACTCCATAAGTCTGTTCTAATGGGGGAAAAAAGAAAAGATGAAACTTGCTCACAGTGGCCTTAATTTCTAGACAGATCCTAAAGGAACCCCTGATTTGTATTTTCTTAAAGGCAATTACATTTAAATGTCCTGGAATGGTGTTTGTTCTCCCTCTAGGATAGAGATTTTCCTGCTGATGGACCAGGTGGATGTGGGATTTTGCTGGGCCCCCCTTTGCCTGGAGTCTTGCCTTCGCAGAGTTGGGTCCAGGTTCGAGTCTCGGGAGAAGAACAGGCAGAGAGGTCAGGCGCACTTGATGTCTGCTTTAACCCACAGCTCTCTGTTGGGCTGTCCCCACGTTAGCGAGTGTGAGAGGTGCATCTGAGCAGGAGGTGCTGACAACTAGGGAACCGCTAGGTTTGAGGGCTGCATTCAGTGCAGAAGTGCGTTGCTGTTAATTTAAAAAAAATTCATTTATTACAAAGAGAGAGAGAGAGAGAGAAAAAAATGGGCACACCAGGGCCTCCAGCCACTGTAAACGAAATCCAGACACATGTGCCCCCTTGCGCATCTGGCTTACCTGGGTCCTGTAGAATTGAACCTGTGTCCATTGGCTTTGCAGGCAAATGCCTTAACCGCTAAGCCATCTCTCCAGCCCTGCCGTTAGTTTATCTGAGTAATTGGTGAGGTCATTTTATAGTTTAGGAAAAGGTGCAAGGAGTCCTCAGGTATGCTCTCTGGCATTGCCTTGGGTTGGAATATGGGCGTGTCTTTATCATTTTATAACCTCCCCCCCCTGCCACACACACACATCTGAATTCTAAATTTCTTTTTCTTTAGTTTCAAAAATGACACAGGAGCTTTCTCTCTTGTCCCAGGGGAAAAAAATGAGCCCACACAACACAGCGCAGCTGTGGGCTTGAAGCTGTCTAACGGCCAGGGAGCATGTGAGCTTCTCATTGGGTATCTAGCAAGCGCGCCATCAAGCGTGCTCACGCGTGTTCGCCGCTGCTCAGCATGGCCCTCCAGGGACGCGTGGAAACTGTGACTCGGGGAGACAGGCCATTCGTAATACTCGCTTAGGCCACAAAGTGTATACACGTGCCTGAGTCCCAAACTCGAAGTTTTGAAATCAGGGCGCAGCATGTTCAGAAACCCCCCAAAAAGTACCATAATTACCCGGGTATGGTGACACACACCTTTAATCCCAGCACTCAGAAGGCAGAGGATTGCCTGTGAGTTTGAGGCCAGCTTAGGGTTTCAGATCAGCCTGAGCTAGAGTGAGACCCTACCTCGAAAAGAGAAAATATAAATAAATAAATAAGTCCCATAAGTGTCAGGAGAGGACGTCTCATTCATTTCCTCATTTACTTAGGTTAGCTTATATTTGGCTTGTTAAACCTTTTCTTCTTGAAAACAGTCTGTGTTAAAGTAACAAATTTGGCCGGGCCTGGTGGCGCACGCCTCTAATCCCAGCACTCGGGAGGCAGAGGTAGGAGGATCGCCGTGAGTTCGAGGCCACCCTAAGACTACATAGTGAGTTCCAGGTCAGCCTGGGCTAGAGTGAGACCCTTCCTCAATAAATAAATAAATGAATAAATAAATAAATAATTATGGGACTTTGTTGCAAATGAAATAATAACCTGTGAAAACAACTTAAGTGTCAGATTTGCTGAGCAGGAGCTGCCCAAGTCTGGGACGCGTTTCTGCTTCCTGAGAGTCACTGGCGGCAGGTTACCCACTCTGAGTACATGGCATAGGGCTGCACGAGGGTTACAGACAGTTGGGCACTCAGTATGACCGTTTGGAGAGGCCTGGGACCTTTCAGAGGTGGAGCATAATGGGAAGTTATGAGGTCATCATTGGTGATGTCACCCTCTAAAGAGATGAATGCAGTATGGGCTGGAGAAAATGGCTTAGTGGTTAAGGCTCTTTCCTTAAAAGCCAAAAGACCCAGGTTCAATTCTCCAGGACCCACATAAGCCAGATGTGCAAGGGGGTGCATGCATTTGGAGTTCGTTTGCAACAGCTGGAGGCCCTAGCATGCCCATTCTCTCTATCTCTGTCTCTCTCAAATAAATAAAGAATTTTTTTTAAAGAGAGATAAGTATAGGGCTGGAGAGATAGCTTAGCAGTTAAGGTGCTTGCCTGCAAAGCCTAAGGACCCAGGTTCAACTCCCCAGGGCCCATGGAAGCCAGATACACAAGATAACTCATGCATCTGGAGTTCCTTTGCAGTGGCTGGAGGCCCTGGCACACCCATTCTATCTGTCTTTTCCTTTCTCTTTCTCTTTCTCTGTCTCCAAAAAATAAATAAATAAAAGGAAAAATAGAGATGAATGTAGTTCTTAAGTGATCCTAGGTCCTACAAGGGTATGTTATTATGAAAAGAACAATCCTGAACCCCCAAATCCTTCAGGGTTCATATCTTACCACCTCTCTCTTCTATCCATACTGCCACTAACCTGTTGATATCCACACTGAGGATCTGAGCAGCAAAAGAGATGCTGCTGTCTGTCTTGGATTTCTAGTCTCCTAAACTGTGAGCTGCATAAACCTCTCATTTAAGAATCCTCAGCCTGGGGCTGCAGAGATTGCTCAGTGGTTAAGATACTTGCCTGTGAAGTCTAAGGACCCAGGTTCAATTCCCCAGGACCCATGTAAGCCAGATGCACAAGGTGGTGCATGTGTCTGGAGTTCATTTACAGAGGCTGAAGGCCCTGTTGTTCATGCCCATTCTCCTCTATCTGCCTCTTTCTCTTCTCTTGGTCTCATATTTGTGTGTGTGTGTGTGCATGTGTGTGTGTGTGTATACACATCTATACTTGTATAAAGAGTACTTAGCCTCACATATGTCATGACAGCAATGGAAAATAGACTTAATGCATCATCTTTGGATTTTCACAGTGATATAGGAGGAAAAATTGGGACAGGATAACATAGGTTCAAATCTAAAGGCCCTTAACCCTGGTCAGTTGCTAACCTCCTCTGGGCTTTCCATGGGAATGCTGTCCTTTCTCTTCAGACAGCCCGCTGATTTGGTTATGAAGTCCTGTGAGTCACGTTATGATAAACTCTTACCTGACCGAAAGAAGCACTCACGGGGTGACTCAGAGGGTTTGGCTCCAGAAAGAGCTCATGAGACCAGTGTCAGAGCCTTGACAATGAGTGCTGGGTTTTTCCCAAGTTCATGTCAGAACCAACCAGTTTGGAAAGATGGGAAGAGGCAGTTACTTTGTCTTCTGACTTTGAAAGAAAGCAGAATGTAGATTTGATCAACTAAACTGTATATGAAAACCTAGGAGAAGCTGGGTGAGGGGGAGCTGGGTGTGGTGGTGCATGCCTTTGATCCTAGCATTAAGGTAGAAGGATTTCTGTGAGTTCAAGGCCAGCCTGAGACTATAGAGTGAGTTCCAACTTAGCCTGTGCTAGAGTGAGACCTTGCCTCGTAAAAATTTGAAAAGAAAAAAGCCAAAACGGGGCATATGTGTTTATTTTGTTTAATATTTATTTCATACAAATATTAATGCACAGTATGTGTATGGATAGAAAATGGAAAGAGAGCTAGAGAGATTAGCAAAGTCTAATGACCCTGGTTCGATTTCCTAGTACCCACGTAAAGCTTGACGCACAAAATGGCACATGCATCTGAAGTTTGCTTACAGTGGTTGGAGACCCTGGTGCACCTAGATTCCCCCTAACCCTCAGTCTGCTTGCCAATAAATAAATAAAAAATTTTTATAAGAAATAAAATAGAAAGAAATCAGGCTTGCAAAAGAGAGGGGCTCTCTGAGGTTCTACCCTTGCCACACCTCTCCCCTAGCAATTTCCTGGTGTGATCAAAGTTGAAAGGTTGCGATGTTTAAGCGTTCTTGTAAAGATCTACCTGCTGGTTTCCCCGCCTTACCCCCGTTATACAGGAAACACGGCTTTGTGGGCAGTTTTAACCACAGGCCTCAAGGCCCCGTTGAAAGCCATCTTGGCCTTCTGCTCTGACTTGGACACAAGCCTGGATGTAAGATCTGGTCCCAAGTCATGAACGTTTCTGTTCTCGGAGCTTGCCTTCACGCATGGAGGCCAGGAGAGTGACCCAACTGTTCCGTTGTCCTTTGACAGTCCTGACCCTTGGATGAGCCCATGCCCCTAGCCAGCTGTGCACTGTGTGGAGAAGGATTAGTCTGCTGTGGAATGAGTCAGAGGGAGCACATTTCCCATCCCTGCTATACTTTCCACTTGGAGAGAAACCAACGCAAAGCTTCAAGTTCACTTCTGTGATGATGATAGCCTAAGACATTAATAACCCAGAAGAAACAAACTTTCCAAGGGCCAACGGTTTATACAACAATAGCCCTTAAAGGAACTTCAGATTTCCAACTTCTACTAAACGGCTGAGGCAAACAGCTCTTTCTCTGGGTCTCTCGGGGGGGGGGGGGGTGCTTGGGCTCTGGCAGCTTTCAAAGCTCCCCAGGTGACATTAATATGTAGACAGGTTTCAGAATCGCTGCTGGAGCTGAAGTAGCCAGTGTTCGGGCCTCAGGTCAGCGCAGTTCTCTCCCTCCTCTTGCCGTCTCTTCCTCGTTGGTGGTTACACTCGTCACGTTATACTGTGTAATCTTGCACCTGCCAACCGATCTTTGTTCTATGCAAGGCTGTGTGTGTTTCCCCAACTACGTGTTTTTTTCTGTTTCTTTTTTTCTTTATATATTCTATATTTTTATAGAACATTTTATTTATTTATTTATCTATTTATTTATTTAAGAGAGATAGAAATAGGCAAGTCGAGAGAGAGAACGGGCACACCAGGTCTTTCAGCCACTGCAAATGAATTCCAGATGCGTGCGCCCCCTCTTGTGCATCTGGCTTACGTGGGTCCTAGGGAATCAAACCTGGGTCCTTTGGCTTTGCAGGCAAGTGCCTTAACCACTAAGCCACCTCTCCAGCCCTAAATATTCTATTTATTTGAATATTTTATTTATTTATTTATTTGAGAGAAAGGATGGGTGTGCCAGGGCCTCTTGCCACTGCGAACTGCAGCCGCATGCACCCCCTTGTGCATCTGGCTTTACGTGGGTCCCGTGGAATCGAACCTGAGTCCTTTGGCTTTGTGGGCAAGCGCCTTACCTGCTAAGTCATCTCTCCAGCCCTCAACTAGCTTTCAAGTGGGTTTTATTTTGTTTTGGTCCCAGCCTGGTATGTTCTTATCCACGGCCAATAGGCTGCTACACTGCTCATCATGCCTTTCTTTTAAACATGTTTTTAAAATTTTTATTTATTTATGTTTTCTTAGTTTTTCCACGTTTTCTATAGCAGTGATGGTTTTAGATGTGCTTGTCAGGTGCTTTGTAAACATCCCTCCTTTTGGGTCTGCCTGCTGTTTTTCTTGATTACAGTGCAGTTAGGGATTTGGGGGCAGAAAACTACAGTATGATATGACCACATCCATCAGAGACAGCTTGATGCCAGGCACAGCTTATCACTGGTGTTTCTGAATTATCAGTTGGTCAGGGTCATGTCCATGGGCTGCCCAGTTATACTGGCACTTCTACTCCCTTTCTGTACTTTATTTTTTATTTTTCTTTCTTTTAAGTTTTGTTTCTCAAGGTAAGGTCTCTCTCTATCCTAGGCTGACCTGGAATTCACTCTATAGTCTCAGGGTGGCCTCGAACTCACGGCGATCCTCCTACCTCTGCCTCCCGAGTGCTGGGATTAAAGGCGTGCGCCACCACACCTGGCTTTTTGTACTTTAGTCTATAGAGGGAGTCACGGGGTCCTGTTTCTCCACTTGAAGGAGGAGTAGCAACAGGTATCTTGGGGGCTCTCAGCAAATCTCTTATAGCAAAACTTTGCCGATCCATTAATGTCATTGTTCAGAAGTCCTGCAGCACATGTGGCGCGTGCAGTGCAGGACTTTTCTTTATATGTGTAACTATCCAATACTTCCGTATTCCAAGTATTTTTAATTGCAACTGTGAGAGCTTCTTGAATATACCGAACGCTGCAGTTGACTCTCTTCACGAGTAAAGCCAGGTATGTGTTTCCCTTTGAGGCTAATGTCAGCTGGGTGAAGGAACTGTCCTGTAGTCAGCTTCACGCTGCTGGGATGCACCCCCAAACCAGACACAGTTACAGGAGGAAGGGACTTACTGATTTGATAGTGTACAGATCCGGGGAAGTTCCACAGTGGCAGACGTAGCCGGCCCCTTCCACCCCAGCACCAGAGCAAGCGCACTCCAGGCACCCCAGACAGAGCTCAAACACTCCCCCTATGTTTCGGCTGAAATTCCAGATCGTCCCCCAAACCTTAGGGTTGACCCCAGGATCCGCCCACAGTGCCCCCTCCTCCATCCAGGAGGCTGCTTACCCGAAGCTTTAATAAACAGCGTGTTAGACATCCACTCACACTACCACATGAGCAGATGTTGTGCATTTGTCCTGTCCTTGTAGACTATGAAGTCCCTTCCTGAGCTTGAGGAACGTTTTGGAAAAACTTTTTTATTTGTTTGAGAGAAGACAAAGAGAGAAGGAAAGAAAGAGGCAGACGGAGGAAGAGAGAATGGACGCCCCAGGGCCTCTAGCCACTGCCAACAAACTGCAGACACCTGCGGCACCATGTGCATCTGGCTTTCTGTGGCTTCTGGGAATCGAATCTGGGTCCTTGGGCTTTGCTGGCAAATACCTTAACCACTAAACCACCTCTCCAGCCCCATGAGAAAACCTTTATGATCTCTATTTCTTTTGGGGGGCGGGGTTTCGAGGCAGGGTCTCACTGTAGCCCAAGCTGACCTGGAATTCATTCTGTAGTCTCAAGGTGGCCATGAACTAATGGCGATCCTCTTACCTCTGCCTCCCGAGTGCTAGGATTAAAAGGTGTGCGCCACCACACCCGGCTTTCTTTCTTCTTTCTTTTGAGACAAGGCTCTTGCTGTATAGCCCAAGGTGGCCTCATGATACCCTTTCACTTCAGCCCCTTGAGTGCTGGGACTATTTGTGCACATACCTGAATGGTCACCTTCAATCTCTTGCAGACAGTCTTAAAAGATGTCAGTTCTCAGGCAAAAGTAATTGCATATCATGTTAACATTTTTAACACTCTTAGAAAGGGACAATAGTGTAATAATGAGCAAACAGTGAAGAAGAGCATTCTACAATACATAAAGTCTCCGAGAAAGAGTGTGTTGGTTCATGGCTGTGGCTCTCAGCACTGAGAAGTCAAGGCAAGAGGATTACTATGAGTTTCAGGCTAGTCTGGCCCCTGTCTCAAGAAACCGAAGGTGGGCGGGATAGAGAGCTCAGTGGTTAATGGAACTTGGCTGCCAGACCTAAGGCCCCGGATTTGGCTTCCCAGTACTCACATAAAGCCAGATGCACTACGTGGTTCATGGAGTTCATTTGCAGTGGCTAGAGGGCCTGGCACACCCATTCTTCTCTCGCTGCCTCTTTCCTCAAATAAACGAGTCATATCTATATGCCTCTTTCTCAAATAAACAAGTCATATCTATATGTATATCATATATATACATATGTAACCAAAGCCATATGAAAATCCTGAGGTAATGAAAATAATTTTTGAAAGTTTTAAATATGTGTTAAAGAGTTTATTTGGTCTGGTGGTAATTAATGCACATACATTTTCATTTGGATAGATGCTTCCGGCTCTTAAGTTTCCTTTTTACACCCTTTTCTTCCCTCTCCAGTTCTTCCTGATTGCTGCATGTCCCACCCATCAGAAAGGCTAGCTTTGCTTTATGATTTGGACCAATACCACCACATCTCATACAATTATCCAAGTATGCGTTGGTGACCTTATCCTGACATTAAGAAGATAAAATGAACACACACGCAGGGCCGCAGCAGTAAAACGCTTGATGCCCGTTCACTTGCGTGTGACCCACGCAGACTCGTCAGCGTGCGGACCCCGTGCGTTGCTCCCTGCTTGGGCTGCGATTGGGTACCCCCCCCCACCCCACTGTTCACAAGGTCTTGGCCATGGCACATTCATTCCTCTCACTTTATTACCATCACATCTGATTCCAATTTGCTACCAAATTGAGTTTCCCATCCTGAGCCTGACATTCAAGCCGCCCGGCGGATTAGCTCCTGCAGCTTGGGTAGAGTGGGGGCTTCAGGTCAGTTGACAGTGGCCTGTTAAAAATGGCCTCTGCCCCTCATCTTGGAAGCTCAGCTGCAGTCCCGTGGAGCCCCGGGACTGTGGGACTCATCACAACCTTTCTTGTGTAGAGCTCATAATTCTAACCCACTACAAAGACTTCTGATTAAAAAAACTTCAAAAACTGTGGGTTCCCTCCCCCAATCTTTTATCTTGCTATTTCTTTTTTTAAATATATTTTTTAAGCTGGGCATGGTGGCACAAGCCTTTTATTTATATTTTTTATTTAGTTACTTGACAGAGAAAGAGGGAGGGAGAGAGAGAGAATGGGCGTGCCAGGGCCTCCAGCCACTGCAAATGAACTCCAGACAACTGCGCCCCCTTGTGCAGCTGACTAACGTGGATCCTGGGGAACTGAACCTGGGTCCTTTGGCTTTGTTGGCAAACGCCTTAACCACTAAGCCATCCCTCCAGCCCAAGCCTTTTTTTAAAGATTTTATTTTTATTTATTATTTATTACAGGCGGGGGGAGAGAGAGAGAGAATGGGTGTGCCAGGGCTTCTAGCCACTGCAAATGAACTCCAGACGCATGCACCACCATGTGAATCTGTCTTCCATGGCACCTGGGGAATTGAACCTGGCTCCTTAGTCTTCGCAGGCGTGCAACTTAACTGCTAAGCCATCTCTCCAGCCTTATCTAGCTATTTCTTTACCCTTTTCTCAGATTAAAGTAACCACCTGGAAGAATATGATTGATTAAACTGTTGGGGCTATTAATTTGGCCCTTACCCTCCTGTAGCCTACAAATGAACTATTTACATATATAGTTGGAATTACATTTGGCTTATTACTTGCTTGTTCTTAAATTACCACACCTCAGATATGTGCTGCGCTGTCACCTGACTGTACAGAGCCAGGGTGTCCACTGCCCTCTAGGCTTTGTGCTAAGCAGTTGGTTTCAGTCCTTTTCTAAAAGAAACCCCCAGATAAGCTTTTATTCCTAAGGCGGTTCCTGAATACAAAACTAATCTCTCATATTTGCCGTAATCAAAGACGTATTTAGAAAAGCGTTCACTGGTTTTCTGTGTGCACGTCAGTCCTAAAGGAAGAAGGCCTTAGAAGTGCTCTTTTGTCGTCAATAAATTAAGGTATATTTGTTTCAGAATCAGGAAGCTAGCTTTAGCAGACACTATAAATTCTTGGGGAGGATAAGCAGGAATTCAAGGAAAAAAAAAAAAAAAGCAAAACCAAACAACAAAAAAATAAAGTATTCACCAAGGCACCCCTGAGAAGAAAAATGTTAGCTATTGGGGAAAAGGAGGCTCTTCGTTCCTGAAACTTTTGTTCCTCCTGCTCCTAACAGGTCATAGAATCACCACACCTGGGGAGCGTATTTGCCCGTCAATGGGGAGGGCATCGTATTTCAAAGCGGGCGCTGTCAAGGCCAGCTTCTCTAAGTTGTGCTCCAGTGAGGGGCACCTTGCAGAGGGACGCATGACGCTGCTGTCCATGGCAAATATCCAGAAGCCACAAAAACCGAGGACAGGAAGAGTGAATGTGAGCGGAGGAGGGGGACACTTTCTAATGATGAGCCTGGAGTTCCTGGAAGGCCAAAAAAACAAGAGGGAGAGAGAGAATTTTGGGACTGAGTAACCCAAGTTAGTGGAATCTTTGATAACTATGCTGGGCTTCATTCTGCCGTGAAGTAGAGCGGCTGACTCGTTGCTTCATGTATTTTAGTCTCTCCAGGAAGTTTTCCTGAGAGTGGGTCTTCTGGAGGGTCTCTAGTGGTAGGAGCCTTGGGGTGTTTCTGAATTCGTTTTTATTCAATTGTCTGTGTGGTGTGTTTGCTTGGTTGGTTGAGTGTCTTCCTCCCCACCCCCCCATGATTCTTAGATAATGATCTTAATTTGAGATAAGTGTGCAAACATCATTTTAAAACAATAACCATTCTGGTAATTGTAGTCCTCCAGTTACCTTTTAGAATTTCATTAACCCACTTTTCTCTATCCTGAGTAATACATCACAGGCATTTTGAGGAATAATTCCAGAAGGAGACGCTTTGCATCTATTTTTTTGTAATTTTGTTTATTTTTTATTTATTTGAGAGCAACAGATAGAGAAAGAGGCACAGAGAGACAGAGAGAGAGAGAGAGAGAATGAATTGACACTCCAGGTCCTCCAGCCACTGCAAATGAACTCGAGACACATGCACCACCTTGTGCATCAGGCTAACGTCGGTCCTGGGGAATCAAGCCTCGAACTGGGGTCTTTAGGCTTCACAGGCAAGCGCTTAACCGCTAAGCCATCTCTCCAGCCCCCTTTGCATCTTTTTAAAATAATAAAGTATCATATTAGCTTGCATTCGTTCCTTTGGAGAGTAAGATATTGTGATTTAAATGCCCCTTTTATTTCACCTGTCATTTAATTATAATCCTGTAAAAATAAAAAATTCCTCCTACCACTTCAATTTTCTGTTGGTGTCAGTCCCTAGGCCCTTTGGATATTCCTTAAGCTCAGTCATGGGCCGGGGCCACCAGCTCAGTGTTTTACTGTTGTGGGAGGGTTGATGGGATTTTATGCCCCAGAGTCAAGATACACTAACGGGGACCTGAACTGACTCCTTCCACCCGTTTTACTTTATATACAGAGACAAGTATGGGGAGGGAGCCAGCATGAAATGGTGGCACTTAGATCTTTATAGTGGAGAGCACCAGAGCCCAGTCCAACGACAGCTGTCCAAACCCTGCGGGCCCTGCTCCTGGAAGCCACTGCGGCATCTCCCATGTGTTTTCTTTTTGTCTTTTGCAGAAGGAGCTGAGTCTCCCCCGAAGAGGAAGTCTGTAAGTAGCGCTGTTTTGCTTCCTTGTTTTCTGTTGTGTCCAATTCATAACGGGATGATTCTTGTCTGTGTGGGGCTGCTGGCGGATTCGAAGATAACATGATGACCTGATTGCACGAAGAAAGATGTTTTAAACGACTCTTTTTTTTTTTTTTTTAGAAAAAGTCAGATGGTAATGATTCTACTGTAACTCCCATGATTTGTTGCTGCGTATTTATTCATGGGATGATCTTGATGTGTGTGTGTGTGTGTTTTAAATTCTATTAGATAACCACACAAAAGCAAATTTGTTGTGCGGATAGTACAGGTTGAGCATTGACCTGAGTCGGGACTTAGTGCTTGTCTGTATGTTCCGAAAGCCCGCCTCATTCTTTATACTAAGGATTTTATGCAGGGTCAGTGAGGAGCTTTTGCACCTGAATTGATAAAGCTTTGAGTGAGCTGCACGTCCTTCTGTTATAGGAGTCTTGCCTAATGCACTTGTGTACCAGCCTCTTGTAATAACAGCATTACAGGGCTTGTCTCGATTCTTCACTGTGTTTCAGGCTTTTGTTTCTGGGGTCCATAATGCCTTTGCATAATTCATAGTTTTATTCATTAGCAATTTTCAGAGGAAAATTAATTGCTGATAATATTTCAGGATCTTTAGGGGGAGATTTGTCACCATTGAGTGCTGTGCAAGGCCTGATCCGGAAGTCTTTGGATTCTCTGGCGTGTGTGGCAGAAGTTAGTAGATGGGGCTGACCTTTTGTTTTTAAGGTTTAATGTAATATTTAAGATGAGATTGACAAAGGTACAACAAAATAGAAGGTGACTGCTGAAAGAAGGAATTCATCTAGTTGATTAAACTTTAGAAAATTTCAATCTTTGTATTTTGGAACCCACACGTCATCGTCATTCATGAACATTTTTTTTTTTTTTTTTTTTTGGTTTTTCGAGGTAGGGTTTCACTCTAGCCCAGGCTGACCTGGAATTCACTATGGAGTCTCAGGGTGGCCTCGAACTCACCGCGATCCTCTTACCTCTGCCTCCCAAGTGCTGGAATTAAAGGTGTGCGCCACCACGCCCGGCATTCGTGAATATTTTTTAAAATTTTCTTTCTTTTCTTTTTTTTTTTTTTTGGTTTTTTTGAGGTAGGGTCTTACTCTAGCCCAGGCTGACCTGGAATTCACTGTGTAGTCTCAGAGTGGCCTCGAACTCACGGCGATCCTCCTCCCTCTGCCTCCCGAGTGCTGGGATTAAAGGTGTGCGTGCGCAAACTTGTGCAACTGGCTTACTTGGGTCCTGGGGAATCGAACTTGCTTTCTAAGGCTTTGCAACTAAGCCATGTCTACAGCCCGAGAAGTCAACTTTTGAGATTTGTTATCATAAGGAGAAATCAGAAAGAGATATCTTGGTAGAAAAAAATATGATTTTCTCTATGCATTTCTGTATTTTTATTCTGTATATCATTTGAAAGCTTTAGAAATTGGATCAGATTTTTTAAATCATTTCTCGTACAGTCTGCTTAGTGTTGTAAGTACATTTCTAATAATCACTGAAGGCACATGCTAATTAGGCAACTCGCTATGTCTGTCGGAGCCAGTTTCCTTCTGCAGTTCTGTTACACAGTGATGTGAAAACATATTAGATTGAAAGAAAAAAATCTTCAAGTTCCTTGACTTGAGAATTTCATCTTTAATGAGAAAGGGAAAATCAAATAAGTTGATTTGGACCCTATGCTTTGAATTATATGAGTCATTTAAAATTCCCTCTCTAATAAAAATCGACTGATTGGTCCGGTGGTAGAGTAAGCATGGTGTATTCATCAATACAAAGCTACCCAGTTCAGCAAAATTTGTGAGAATTAATGCTTCCAAATGAAGCAGTCCCAAGATAAGCATGCTATTTTGTATTTTCTACTTAATAATATATCCCCCCAGAGAATTACTGATGCCTGACAGGAGGGTCTGGGACCTTCCTGTCACTCTCAGCCTTTCCCGTGGGCACCACACAGAGTGCAAGTAATTATTCTCCTCATGCAAGATTCTTTTATGACACTGAGAAAAAGAGATGCTAGAGTGAGTTTAATACAAATCCAATGAAGGACACGAGTGGATCTTTATTCAGGTGCCCATGTAACAACATCCTAGTCCCCGATTGTTGATCCTGTCAGCTCATGTCCTTACCTTCTTCACGGCCCAAATGCCTCCTCGTCAGTGCTTCCAGATCCTCTGATGATCTCGTGCAGAGAGATCAAGTATTCGATCCTCTGTTCTTTCCCCCCCCCCCCGAGCCCCACCACTCCTGTCTGTTACAGAACACTCTGATACTGGCCTCACTGTTCCTGGTTCCCAAAGCCGCGTGATTGAACACGGTGGGGGGGCTGTGATGTTAGAAGATATCTTGTTTTGATGTATTTGCTGCTTGTAATTTGTGTGTCTTGCAGATTAATGGTTTCGAACAGCATTTTAATCCTGAAGCAGGATTTGCCTGAAAAAGTTAAATCTTTTTTTTTGAAGATTTTATTTTCATTTATTTATTTATCAGAGAGAGAAAGAGAGAGAATGGGCACTCCATGGCCTCCAGCCACTGCAGACAAACTCCAGACACATGTGCCACCATGTGCATCTCGCTTATGTGGCACCTGGAGAATCAAACTGGGGTCTTCAGGATTCGCAGGCATGTGCCTTAACCGCTAAGCCCTTGAGTCTTATTTTAAATAAGTGTCAAGATAACGTTTACATCCATGACACATGGTATACTTAAAATAAAACTCTTACAAAAAAAGACCATAGAAAATAGTCTTTTTCATTAATAAGAGCATGAAAAAGCAAATTACATTTTATCTAAAAATTATAATTCAGTTCTCCTCTAACTTGCAGTTTATACTCATTTTGATGGGAACTAGCTTGAAGGTTCTCTGGTCTCCTATATACTTTAAAAGGCAGCAAAGGCCATGATTAGGGACTTGATTTTATAGTGTAAAGGCAACAGACAAGCAAAGTCACAGAAGTGTCTTTCAGGCAAGATGCCAGGAGATAAGAAAATGTCTTAGCAGTTTTCTCTGAATCTTTTCATCCACTTAGTCTTCTTCAGGGCCCCAGACCTTCTCTCTCTGCCCCAGCTTGCTCTGTAGTTGGGCCTCATCTTCTGTTCCTCCATTGATTGAACTAAAACTTTCGATTCCTGATTCTCCTAGCATTTTCCCTGCCATTCTCCTTGCAGCTAAGTTGTCACACTGGGGCTGGGGAGATGGCTTAGCGGGTAAGGCTCATGCTTGTAAAGCCTAAGGACCCAGGTTCGAGTCCCCCGTATCCACGCAAACCAGATGCACAAGGTGGCGCATGCATCTGGAGTTCATTTGCAGCGGCTAGAGGCCCTAGCTTGCCCATTCTCTCTCTCTCTCTCTCTCTCTTGCTTGCTCTCAAATAAGTAGAACATTTAAACAGATGTATAAAGCTGTCATACTATACTCCGTCTCTCTCAGTAGCCTGTCAATATCATAATCTAGCAACACTATGCGGTAGGTTAAATGTATGTTTAAGTCATAGTATATGCTTTAATTAGTAAAACTAGGGAAAAAAGCAGAGCAATGAGAAAAGTTCAAAGAAAGGCAACCTTTATATTATTATATGTAAATATATGCAAGAGAATATGTAATGCTGTTTCTCAGTATATAAAGCGTGCATGGGAGGCGAGTTTGTAAGAAAAATGAATACTATAAGAAATGACAGAAATGGGTTTCAGGTGACTCTGCAGGAGTTCTGTGCACTAATGTGCTGGTGAGTACTTAGATGTATACGTTATATTTTCCAGATATTCAAATATTGGAAATATTTTACTTAAAACACAATGATATTATGAAAGTGCAATCTAAACTTTTGCCAAATGTTTGCATGGGTGAGAATAATTTCAAGGAAAAGCATGTTTAAAGCTATTTTGAAGACGAGTGTGTAAAACAAGTGCACTTTGTCTCTTGAGGGTTTTGACTCTCTTGATGAAGGTTGCCCCAAGTGAGTGCATTTACGGTGGCTGTTGTCTATTGGCTGATGTCCAAAGTTATCAGTTGGAGAACACTTGGAGTTCCTTCTCATATACTGCCCGAGAGGAGACAAGGAGGAAAATATATGATAAATGCATTTATGATGATGAATTATAAAATTTAGATCCAAAAGTGTGTTTGTTGCATTGAAATCATAGTCCTTTGTAAGGTACACACATGACTGTTTGTCTGTTTGTTGTGTCGACCAAGGATGGCCCAGTACAGTAAATTACCCCTGGAGGCTGTTTATGGAATAGACACAAGGCTGCCCCCTGCTGGTCAGGGAGCCTGCAGCAGAGCGCATGTGCCCGGCCTGGTTTCTCCAGTGCCCAGGCCTGCCTGTGATGACCAGCAGTAATCCGATGGCTGGGCGGTAGATTCGGGGTCCTTCTTGGTTTAAACTCACCATCGGCAATACTTTCTTGACATAATTTTTTTAAAGATCTTGTAAAAATATTTTATTTTTTTTATTTGAGAGAGAAAGAGGCAGAGAGAGAGAGATGGAGAATGGGTGCACCAGGGCCGCCAGCCACTGCAAACAAACTTCAGATGCATGTGCCACTTTGTGCATCTGGCTTACATGGGTCCTGGGGAATCAAACCTGGGTCCTTCAGCTGTGCGGGAAAGCACTTTACTGACTAAGCCGTCCCTCCAGCCCAACATGATTTTGATTTTCCTGATAACTGTGATGAACAGTCTGTCTTTATAAAAGTGTGTTAGCGTTGAGAATTCCGGATTGAGGCTTTGCCTGTGTTTAGAAGTTAAGTGGTGAAGTGACGTTTCTAAGGGGAAAGCTGTCCAGGAAGAGGGGAAGGTTCGGGGAAAGTGAGAATGTGAAGCAAGCAGAGGGAGCATGATTAGACACCAAACCAAGCACCCCTGGCAGCCACCACTTAGTTTTAAAAGAGCCCCTTTGCGCTCTGTTAATTGCTCCAATAAGCAGCTCTGTAGGACAGAAGCTTCTTTTTTTTCTGGAATGCCCTTGAGTGCCTCTCCAGTGTCCGTGCCCTGGAGAGAAGAGTAGAAAATTGCCTGTGGCCAGCCCTTCCCTTCCTCCCCTCCAGCTTTTTGGTGGACTTTTCAGGTTTCTCCCCACAGAGAAGGAAGTTGGGTCATCTTTCTTAGAAGCAGACTCTCCCTGCTACTTCCCTGTGCCTTGTTGAATGATGAGCGCTGGCCCATTATTTCGTGGAGGTCTGGCATCTATCTGTTACAGTAAGCATTTCATTTTCATGGGAATAGGCGCTGATTCCGTGTGGTTTCTTAGCTTTGTGTTCTTGGGTGACACATGCTTTCAAAAGATGCCTTTATTTTAAGCCCGCCGTGGTGGCGCATGACTTTAACCCCAGCCCTCGGGGAGGCAGAGGTAGGAGGATCACTGTGCATTCAAGGCCATGCTGAGACTACATGGTGAATTCTAGGTCAGCCTGGTCTAGCCAGGGCTAGAGTGAGACCCTACCTCAAAAAACCAAAAAAGCAAACACTATGCTTCTATTTATTTACTTGAGAGAGAGAGAGCGAGGAGAGAGAAAGAAAGAGGCAGATAGAGGCGGAAGGAGAATGGGTACACTAGAGGCTCCAGCCTCTGCAAAGGAACTTCAGGCACATGTGCCGCTCAGTGCATCTGGCTGGCATGAGTACTAGGGAATAGAACCTGGGTCCTCGGGCTTTGCAGCAAGCGCCTTAGCCACTGAGCCATCTCCCCAGCCCCTGAAGCTGATGATGAGGGTCCGGTTCCCAGCATCAAGTGGAGCAGGAGCAGCTTGCCTCGCACCCAGAGTCTGCTGACGGCAGCAGCGCCCAGGAATCACTTGCAGTGACAACTCGGTCCGCTTCGCTTTCTTAAGCTGGCCACAGTACTAGCATTTGAACAGTCTTCCTCTCTGTAGAGTTGTTTGCACGTTCCGACTCCATTCTTCCGTTTCTGTCACTTTCCTGGCATTCACTAAGCTTGGCCATAAGTAAGTATAGTGGGAGTCTACTAGCATGTGATAGGCCTGCTGCGATGGCCATGCATGACCCTATCTTTTTTTTAATTTATTTATTATTTTTTTATTAACAACTTCCATGATTGTAAACAATATCCCATGGTAAAGCCCCCCCCACTTTCCCCTTTGAAACTCCACTCTCCATCATATCCCTCCCCCTCTCAATCAGTCTCTCTTTTATTTTGCTGTCATGATCTTTTCTTCCTCTTATTATGGTCTTGTGTAGGTAGTGTCGGGCACTGTGAGGTCATGGAGATCCAGGCCATTTTGTGTCTGGAGGGAGCACGTTGTAAGGAGTCCTACCCTTCCTTTGGCTCTTACATTCTTTCCGCCACCTCTTCCGCATTAGTGTGATAGAGATATTGCAGTGCTGAGCACTCCTCTGGCGTGACCCTGTGTTTCAGGCAGGTGTGCATCTCCATCAGACTACACCAGTGGCCGATGCAGCAGCACCAGGAGTCCTTTCGCTTGGGCCTTGCAGATGTCTCCTTGGTACTTCACCCAGGTGCACACCACAGAGCCGAGTGCAGGATTCATTCGTGGGGTGCTTGTGGTGTTCTGGCCTTGTGAACGGAGTTGTGGGATGAAAGCCTGGGCTCTGGATGCCCCAACAAGCTGGGTGCAGCCATGTGGCCGTACGCCACGTCCCACAACACGTGACACTGAGAAGCAGAGAAGGAAAGAGCTGGTCACCGCGGCCATATCGGAAGCAGGACAGATGGACGATCCTGTGAGTCCAAGTCCATCTCGGAAGTATGTTCCTTTCACGTGGTTTTCTGTGGGGCTGCTGTGTGTTATGAGGTCAGACACCTCTGACCACTATGCCAAGACCCTGGTCACCTCGAGTCACTCAGGGCGGGCCAGGTGAGCATTTTTCTCTTGGGAGTTCTGGGGACTCTCGTGTCGATAAATCTCTCGTGGGGGCCTGGAGAGGTGGCTTAGCGGTTAAGCGCTTGACTGTGAAGCCTAAGGACCCCTGTTCGAGGCTCGATTCCCCAGGACCCACGTTAGCCAGATGAACAAGGGAGCGCACGCATCTGGAGTTCGTTTGCGGTGGCTGGAGGCCCTGGGGCACCCATTTTCTCTCTGCCTCTTTCTCTCTGTCTGTTGTTTTCAAATAAATAAACAAAAATTTTAAAAAATTGATAAATCTCTCATGGGAATTGTTGGAGACGGCTTCATGTTACTGGGATGGGCATCCAAACCAGGCTCAGTTTAGGAGAGGAAGAGATTTTTGTCAAGCTCACAGGTCAACGGGGAGGAGGGCAAGGGGGGCTTCCATCAATGGTAGAAGTACATCCAACCGCAGCAAGCCAGCACCAGCAGTGCCCTGCATACTTATAGGCTGCAGTTCAAACCCACCCCTAAACACACTTCACCCCTGGGCCCCACTGTCTGCCCCCAGTGACACCTCCTCCAGCCACGTGGCTGGAGACCCAAGTTTCAAACTCTGGTAAGACACCGCAGTCTATGGGAGACGCACTTTCAAGCTACCACGGGAATGTTGCTATAGACCTCAGAGTGTTCAGCTTCCATCAAGCCATGGACTTCCAGCCTAGGACGTAAGGCGACACACAGGGTCACATCAATTTGGAGCGCTCTCTTAGGTGATGGATCATTTTTACAAAAGATGAGTCAGCTAGAATTCTTGCTGGGGGTGTCAGCCTAGTCCCCGTGGTTGCAAAGTACAACTGAGATCTCCCAGCGACCCTTGTTTCTCCTTTTGTACCTTGCTCGTTCTGCCTTGCTGGTTACGAACACGGGATTACAGCATTCAAGCTTCCTTGTCCTAGCGGCAGACCTCTAAATAACTTTTAAAAAATTCTACATTTCTAAAAAGAATCCCAAAGGAAAGGAACTCACCTTCCCATCAGACAAATGGGAAATTCAAATTAGTTCACAGTGAAGTCAAGCTAGCCTCCAAACTGACGAAGAGAAAGGAGGGTCAACTTGCTCTGAGTGGTTAATACCAAAAAAAAAAAAAAAAAAAAAAAACCCAAAAAACAAAAGAGGTCTTTTCTTCTGTCTTGGCTCCCCAAAGTTGCAACCAGAGTTTTTAGGGTACAAGCTTGGGCTCTGGCAACCCAACCGACAAAGCTTAGTCTCCCAGCCTTATATACCAATTAAAGACAAAGATAAGTAATGATGAAAAACAGAAGAAGGAGCAGAGGGAGAAAAGAGAGGGAGATTTATTTAATGTGGCCACACCGGAAGGAACATATCATGGGGGTCCAGGGACCCCAAGTTTGTCTTCATGGTACTGATAGGAGCTAAGGTTTCAATCCAAAAAAGAATTAATAATTGAGGCAGGGGAACAGGAGATATGCATGCCGTCACCTGGTCAATCATTCTGTTACCTCTGGTCCTGCAAGGTGATAAAGCAGAGGTAGGAAGCTACTGGTCCCTGGAAACAGGAGGAGCTGAGTGTGATTTAAGAGATACAGTACATCTCCCCCTGTCCCCCCAAGAAGATTATCACTCTAGCCTAGGCTGTTCTGAAGTTTACTATGTAGTCTCAGAATGGCCTCGAACTCACCACCATCCTCCTAGCTCTGTGCCTGGAGAGCTGGAATTAAAGGTGTGCGCCACCGTGCCGGACTATAGAGTGCACGTCACAGCAGACACGCCGAGCGGCCTCCGTTGAGTCAGGGTATTTCTGAAGTTGGAATTTCTCATTTCGAAACGAGATAGGAACTGACCTTCTGAGTCATGGGATAGGCTTGCTTGGAGGTCATACGTATGTATAGGTCTGTGTACGGTTTAAAACGAAGACTTAGATTCAGAACATAGTGCCTTGCTTGGCAGTTTAGAAAAGCAGTTTGGGTAAAATGAGGTCATTTCTAGAATGCAAGGAGAGGGACTCACCTTGGGTTTGCAACAGATTTGAAACAGATATATGAGATTTTCAGCAAGGTGAAGGCAACCTTTCCTGAAAGAAAAGGAAGGAATTTAATTCAAGCAAAATAAGAGACATGTAGGCTATATTTGGATATGTTTTAAAATAAATTTATTTCCGCCTTAGCACTCTCTAGCCTCCCACCCCCTTAAATAATGAAGCAACAATTCCGAATATCTACTGTCAAAGCCAAATAGGAATCCAGTGTCATTATGAATGTTAGAAATCCAAAAACAAAACGCAGAAAAAAAAATTGAGTGTTGCCTCCGAATTAGCATTTAAAGTGGCATGTTTATAGAAAAAGAGAGTGTTGTAATATATCTTAGAGTAAAGAGAGGATTTCAGGCCCAGGCAGAATGTCAATGGCATGTATATATTCAGCGGGTAACTGGATGGCATTAGGTATGTTTGCAGCCTCCCTTCTCCTGTGAGCTTTTGTCTCGGGCAGGGGGAGGGGTAAGACTTGGGGGAGTAGAGGAGTATGGGAGTGGGGATCTACTTCCTCCTTGAAAATAAAAGGAAGACCTTAGTTCTTCCATAGGGGAGAGAGTTAGGAGTCAGTTCATCCAGGGAGGTGAGGGTCATCAGAACACACGTGTACTTAAGAGTTAGGTCATCCAGGGAGGTGAGGGTCATCAGAACACACGTGTACTTACGAGTCAGGTCATCCAGGGAGGTGAGGGTCATCAGAACACACGTGTACTTACGAGTCAGGTCATCCAGGGAGGTGATGGATCATCAGAACACACATGTACTTATGAGTCAGGTCATCCAGGGAGGTGAGGGATCATCAGAACACATGTGGACTTATGAGTTAGGTCATCCAGGGAGGTGAGGGATCATCAGAACACACGTGTACTTACGAGTCAGGTCATCCAGGGAGGTGAGGGTCATCAGAACACACGCGTACTTATGATTTAGGTCATCCATGAGGTGGGTGGTCATCAGAACACACGTGTACTTACGAGTTAGGTCATCCAGGGAGGTGAGGGTTGTCAGAACACACGTGTACTTACGAGTTAGGTCATCCAGGGAGGTGAGGGTCGTCAGAACACATGTGGACTTACGAGTTAGGTCATCCAGGGAGGTGAGGGTCATCAGAACACACATGTACTTACGAGTCAGGTCATCCAGGGAGGTGAGGATCATCAGAACACATGTGGACTTATGAGTTAGGTCATCCAGGGAGGTGAGGGTCATCAGAACACACGTGTACTTACGAGTCAGGTCATCCAGGGAGGTGAGGGTCATCAGAACACACGTGTACTTACGAGTTAGGTCATCCAGGGAGGTGAGGGTTGTCAGAACACACGTGTACTTACGAGTTAGGTCATCCAGGGAGGTGAGGGTCGTCAGAACACACGTGTACTTACGAGTCAGGTCATCCGGGGAGGTGAGGGTCATCAGAACACACGCATATTTATGAGTTAGGTCATCCAGGGAGGTGAGGGTTGTCAGAACACACGTGTACTTACGAGTTAGGTCATCCGGGGAGGTGAGGGTCGTCAGAACACACGTGTACTTACGAGTTAGGTCATCCAGGGAGGTGAGGGTCGTCAGAACACACGTGTACTTACGAGTCAGGTCATCCAGGGAGGTGAGGGTCATCAGAACACACACGTACTTACGAGTTAGGTCATCCAGGGAGGTGAGGGTCATCAGAACACACACGTACTTACGAGTTAGGTCATCCAGGGAGGTGAGGGTCATCAGAACACACATGTACTTATGAGTTAGGTCATCCATGAGGTGGGTGGTCATCAGAACACACATGTACTTCCAAGCACCCTTGAACATAAAGGTGGAGGTGGTGTGGGGAGTGGTGGATGCTCAACAGATTCCCAAGAGGAATCCCAATATTACTTTAGGTTGAAAACTAATGTTCTTTATTTTTTTTTAATTCTTTATTTATTTCATAGAGGCAGAGGTAGAGAGAATGGGCACACCATGGCCTCTGTGCAGTAGAAATGAACTCCAGACACATGTGCTAAGTTGTGCTTCTGCTTTTTCGTGGGGTATTCTAGACTCAAACTTGAGTTCTTAGGCTTTGTAGACAAGTGCCTTAATCACTGAGCAATCTCTCTGGCTGAGATTAATACTTCTAACATATTGATAATTATGGTTGACATACAGTAAGTACCATGTGTTTGCTAAATAAAACATGCTGGGAAATATGATCTAGCCCCTACCATTTATTTCTAGCCTGTTCAGTTAGCCAAAACAAACGAACCAACAAAAAGCACCAGCTGTTCCCTCAACAGCCGGGTCATTTAAGTGGCATGTTCTGAGGCGTTTTGCTGTGGTGGGGAGATGTTCAAGGGGGCCCTTAGCCCATGGATCTGAATAAGTCATTCTCTGTGCTGTGCTCATCAACCCTGATGACCAGAGGAGTCTCCATGGGCAATGACAAGAGACCCCCACATACTCTGTATCACCAGGATGTGAGAGAACCATCTCCCTAATACCAGCACTCCCTCTTCCAGAGTAATTTATCCTTTCCCAGAATGGCGTAAGGACAGTTTTTGGAACTGTAGTTTGAGACAGATCAGTACTGAACAGAATGAAATGGGGTATTAAAACTGTCCATATGAAAACATTCAGTTGTAGGACTTCAAAGCTGGAAGAAACCTTAAGAGAAGTCTTTTCTTTTTGTACTAAAAATTCTCACTTTTCTGTCAACCACTTCTTTCTTGACAACTTCCATAATTATAGAAAATATACCATAATAATTCCCTCCCCCCCCCTTTCCTCTTCACAAATTCATTCTCCATCATATCCTCTCCCTCTCTCCATTAGTCTGTCTTTTATTTTTTATTTTTTTGTTCTTTCAAGGCAGGGTCTCACTGTAGCTCAGGCTGACCTGAATTCACTATGAAGTCTCAGGGTGGCCTCAAACTCACAGCGATCCTCCTACCTCTGCCTCTCAAGTGCTGGGATTAAAGTCATGCGCCACCATGCCTGGCAGTCTGTGTTTTATTTTGATGTTATCGTCTTTTCCTCCTATTATGAGGCTCTTGTGAAGGTAGTGCTAGGCACTGCAAGGTCATGGATATTGAGGCCAAATTATGTCTGAACTGTTGCATTTTAAGCAGTCCTGCCCTTCTTTTGGCTCTTACATTCTTTCCACCACCTTTTCCACAATTGATCCTGAGCCTTGGGAGATATGGTACAGATGTCTCAGTGCTAAGCACTCCTCTGTCACTTCTTCTTAGCACTATGGTACATTTTGGGTCAGCCTGGTGGTCACTGCCATCTGAAAAGAGAAGCTTCTCTAAGCATAAGTGAGAGGAGCATTAGTATGTGGGTATGAACATTAAGTAAAGTGCTTACAAGGCAGTTTTGTGAGCATAATTTATGTATTTAGTCAGACAATAGCAGGTGTGAAACTCCTGGGGCTCGTGACCTCCCCCACCATCTGGCTTTTGAGTAGGTTTTGATCAGGCCTGTGTTTCTTCCCGTTAGTGGGCCTCCAGTTCAGTTAGAGAGCAGTTGTTTCCCCCTGTAACAGACATGGTACTATTGCACTGATTCGGTCATTTGGCCTGGGCTGGCCACGTGAGCCTTGCAGTGTCCACTGTTTTCTCTGCTGATGACGTCTGTCTCCCACAGGGCTGCAGACAGCGCAGCTTTTTCCAGCTTTCTGTCAGCTGCTCTACAAGGAGGACATTTTCAGCTCAGCTCCAGCTTGAAGAGAAATCTTTTTTAAAAATTACTTTATTTGGGCCAGGGAGATGGCCTAGCAGCTAAGGTGCTTGCCTGCAAAGCCTAACACCCCGGGTTCAGTTCCCCAGTACCCATGCAAAACCAGACGCACAAGGTGGCGCATGCACTTGGAGTTCATTTGCAGTGGCTGGAGGACCTGGTGCACCCATTCTCTCTGTTTGTCTCTTCTCTCTCCCTGCTTGAAAATAATTAAATACAATTTTTTTAAAAATCTGTTTAAGCAGAGAAGGGTTTATTTCATCTTCCTGGTCAAGTTCAGTGTTGCAGTCCATCGTGGAGGGAAAGGCGAGGCAGCTGGAGCTGGAGCTAGAGGCTGCTGGTCCCACTCAGCGCCCAGTGAGGAAGCAGAGGGTGATGATCGGGGCTCTGCCAGCTCCCTCCCGTCTATGCGGTCCAGGCCCCCCAGCCCATGCAATGGCACCACATTTAACGTAATCAGGATAATCCCTCACAGACACAACCAGAGGTCAATTTCCTAGGTGATTCTATGTCCTGTCAAATTGACAGTCAGTAGAAACCACCACAGAGCTTCATTAAATTCAGCTAGCATGTTGATTGTGGACCATGAGAGGATTTAGGGCTCCTGGGCTGAGAGATGGCTCAGTGGTTAAGGCACTTGCCTGCAAAGCCCAACTGACCTGGGTTTGATTTCCCCAGTACCCACGTGAGGCAAGATCCCCAAGGTGGCACGTGCCATCTGGAGTTTGCAGTGGCTAGAGGCCCTGGTGTGCCCTTTGTCTCTCTCTCTCTCTCTCTCTCTCTTTCTTTCTATCTACCTCCCTCTCTCCCTCTTTGTCTCTTTGTCAAATAAAGGTTTTTGTTTTTTTTTCTTTTTCTTTTTCTTTTTTTTAAGAATTTAGGGCTCCTAACCACCAGGATTGGAATTTGACCTTTCCATCTTGGGGCCAATGTGCTGAGTGCCAGCAAGACAGTGGGTGTATTGGTTCTGTAGCTGTGAAGTTTAGAGTCTGCGTACCCACTATGGACTGAACAGAAAGTCCACTTCGCTCGGTTCACCCGGTTTCACCAGGCCGGTCAGTGTCTTTGAAGGTTGTGGACAGCCGAGGCGAGTTCCTTCCACCTGCAGCTGAGGGGAAACTTCCAGTCACGCCCCGGCACTGCCAGGAGCAAAATGTACCCCAGGATGATAAAGAGGCCAGTGATGGCTACGCGGAGGGCGGGTATGGGTCCCAGCTGCAATCACTGGCAACCCCCAAATCCAGCCATTATCCAATTAGACATGTGAGCAGGCTTCTGAATTCGGTATTGTTCTCTCTTTACCCACATTGTGTGGGAGCAAGTGGGGTCCTCTGGGGCCAGAATGGAGGGGCCTTCACTTGGGTGAGTGTGCTTTTACGTAGGAAAGTGCAAACACTTCTCCTTACCCTTTCTGGTAGCAGACTGTGAGACCTAAAGAAACAGGTTAAAGCTTAGTGTCTCATGGTTCTTTCTCTGCAACGGTGATCTTTCCCCCTCACCCTCCAAGTCTTTGACAGGACATTTCCTCTTTCTTTTTTTTTTTTTTTGCTTTTCAAAGTAGGGTCTCACTCTAGCCCAGGCTGACCTGGAATTCACTACGTAGTTTCAGGGTGGCCTCGAACTCACAGCAATCCTCCTACCTTTGCCTCCCGAGTGCTGGGATTAAAAGCGTGCACCACCACGCCTGGTTTGGTCATTTCTTTCATATGACTCTGCCTGCTTTGTCTTTAAAATGTTTCATCTTTATTTGTCAATGAGAGAATGAGTGCGCCAGGCCTCCGGCCACTGTAAGTGAACCCCAGACGCATGCACCGCCTGTGCATCTGGCTCACGTGGGTAACTGGGGAATGGAACCTGGGTCCGTAGGCTTCACAGGCAAGTGCCTTAACCACTAAGCCATCTCTCCAGCCCCTGCTTTGTCATTTATAAAGGTGAGACCGAGGACAGTCCCGTGCGTACATGTTAGAACATAAGACGTGCCCAAGGAGAATGCCAAGTTGCTGCACGCTGTCCTTGGCGGCCGCCTGAGCTGTGTTTCACCTCACACACCACCCACACCTGTGCTAGGAGATTCTATACAGATTGCCTGATCGACACAAATGCATGAGAGGAAAAGATTTCTGTTGACTGTAGTCAAAATTCGATAGCATGTGGACATGGGTGGTGACATGAGTTTGACTTTGTATAGGAAGGGCTATGCTAATGTTTTACTGTAGAATGAGCAGTCTAATACTAAATTTAAACCTGCATATGATATTTAGGGAAAGAGTTTTTAAAACTTTTTTTTGTTTATTTTTATTTGAGAGCGACAGAGACAGAAAGAGAGAGAGAGAGAGGGAATGCGCCAGGGCCTCCAGCCACTGCAAATGAACTCCACACACTTGCGCCCCCTTGTGCATCTGGCTAAAGTGGGTCCTGGGGAATTGGAGCCTCGAACCGGGGTCCTTAGGCTTCACAGGCAAGTGCTTAAGCACTAAGCCATCTCTCCAGCCCTAGGGAAAGATTTTTAAAAAATATTTTATTTATTTATTTTCAAGGAGAGGAGAGAGAGGGGATGGGGGGTGCGGAGAATGGGTGTACCAGGGCCGCCAAGCCACTGCAGGTGTGACATGTAATCAGAAAGTAGTGGGGGATGTTACAGGGAGACGGAGAGGGAGGGAAGATGAGGAAGAGAACCAGTTAAAACAAATTGGATTGAAAATGCCATAAGGATATCTAAAATGCTACAAATTAGAACAAACCAAATTTCAAACTAAATGCGTAATCTTTTAAGAAATATTTGGATATATTTCATAGTTGCTTACTTACATGTGTTTTCTTGATTTTTGAAGAAACTACTAATGTAGCCTAACCTCTGTCCTCTTTGTTCTTCAGGAAGAATTGGTTTTTAACTTTTCTTGTGTCACTCGGATCCGAGGGATTAACCTTGTGGGGACGTTAGCACTGAGTCTGAACTCTCCCTAAACCCCGGTTTTCCAGAGCGGCCGTCTTCACTGCTGTTGGTGGTGGAGGATACACATTTATTTATTTATTTATTTATTTATTTATTTATTTATTGGTTTTTCGAGGTAGGGTCTCACTCTAGCCCAGGCTGACCTGGAATTCACTATGTAGTCTCAGGGTGACCTTGAACTCACGGCGATCCTCCTACCTCTGCCTCCCAAATGCCAGGATTAAAGATGTGTGCCACCAAGCCCGGCTTTTTTCTTCCCTTCTCTTAATCTACTAAAGTCTCTAAACCTTGTCCTCTGGTCTCTGGATGATTCCAGCTCTTTAAATTCATAAACCGAGAATCAGGGGTGCTCTGGTTTATCAGTGCATTGGTTGGTGTGTTGGTGTATTGACAATCCAAAATTCCCATTACACAGTCCAGTGAGGAGGGGTAGAGACTGGAGAATTGCTGGAGCCTGCTGGGTAATCAGTCTCGCCAAACAATGGCAGTGCCTGGTTTAATAAAAGACTCCACCTTGCCTGGGCATGGTGGCACAGACCTTTGATCCCAGCCCTGGGGAAGCACAGGTAGGAGGATCACCGTGAGTTCGAGGCCACCCTGAGAATACAGAGTGAATTCCAGGACAGCCTGAGCTAGAGCGAGACCCGATCTCAAAAAACAAAAATTAATAAAATAAAATAAAATAAAAGACTCCTCCTCAAAGAAACAATGAGAAGAGCAATAGAGGGTATCCAGAGTTCTGCTCTGATATGCGTACATAAGGTGCACACTTCTTCACTTACATGGACCTGCACCATGCGTACAAACACGACACCACATACTACATACATGCCGAGGAAACAAAGAAGTAGCTACAGGTGAAGTGATGATGCTTAAGGGATGAGTTTCGTTTCTTTTCTCTGCGTCTCCTGCTCTCCCTGCCAAGAAAATAAATACCAGCATTTGTTTTGGAGGAGGCGCCTGAGTGATTCCCCAGGGGAGTTGTATGCCAGGGTGTGAAGCACATTGTTTAGTAATTTAACCAGTCAAGAATCAATTATCTGCAAGAACAAACAGAAAGCTGGCTTTCCTTCCTTCCTTCCTTTCCTTCCCTCTCTTCCCTCCCTTTTCCTTCCTCTCCCTTTCTCTCCCCCTCCCCTCCCTCTCCCCCTCCCCTTCCTCTTCCCTCCCTCCTCTTTCCTCCCCCTCCCTCTCCCCTCCCTCTCCCCTCCCTCTCCCCTCCCTCCCTTCCCCTGCCCCTCCCTCTTCTTCCCTCCCTCCCTTCCCCTGCCCCTCCCTTCCTTCCCTCTCCTCCCCTCTCCTCCCCTCCTTTCCCTCCCCCTTCCTTCCCCTGGACATCACCCCCTGGCCAACATAAGGTGGACAATAGCAACAGGAGAGTGTGCCAAACACTGGCATGGGGAAACTGGCTCTAACAACTATAAGCCTGCCCCCAACACTACACTCCCTCCAGGAGACATTAATTCCCAAATCTCCATCAGCTGGGAACCTAACATTCAGAACACCTAAGTTTATGGGGGACACCTGAATCAAACCGCCACAATTAGCATATGACAAGTTGCACAAGGTTTAAATTGCACACCTGGGGTTGGAGCCTGTTCAGAAATGAGGACCCTTGCCCCATATGCACACGCACTGAGTCGACTGCTCGCAGCCCCAACCCCAGGCTGCGTTTATGTGAGCACACCAAAGAATTGGGATTGTTGGTGCTGTGGGTTCTACGCTCAGCTCCGCCAAAACTGAAAATTAAAAATTTCGAAAATAAAGTGCATAAGTAAAGCCGCCGCTGCAACAAGCAAGAAAATACAGTGTCCGTCTCCCCTGTAAATGTCTTCCTGCCCCTCGGAAGCACTCCCGACATCCTGATATCTCCAGCCAGGCAACTACCCAGTACTGCCTACCTCTGAAGATTAGTTTGTAGTTTTAGAATTTTAAGTAAATTGAATGATATGGTATAGTCTTCCTCACCCCCCCCCCCCTTTGGTCTGGCTTCAACTCAGCTTAATTATTTTGAAATCCATCCATTGTAGGATGTTACTAGTAATCCATTACTTAATATTGCTAGGTAATATTATCCATTCACTTCTTTTTTTTGTTGAATATCTATCTTTTTTTACAATTATTATCAACAACATATGTCATATGAATGCATCCTGTGTTGGTACCCTTTTCCCTCGTCCCTGCCCCCATCCCGCTTGGGACACAGGTATTCCCTATGGGGTTGTGTTTTATGCAAAGTGGGAGCAGCAGTCAGTTATGTGGGGGGGGGGCAGGGAAGGCCTCTGGGCATCACATATCGTATCAACCTGTGGCTCTTACAATCTTTCCGGGGGGGCCCCTCTTCCTCAAAATTCCCTGAGCCGTGGTGGCTGAGTTTGAAGTTTACTTCAGTGATGAGCTCTTAGGATCCCCTGGATCTCTGCTTTGGTGGGTGTTGAGTGTCCTCAGGGTCTGTCTCCTTCACCCTGGCGCTGATTATCAGGATCAGCATGGAAGCAGCTCTCTTGCTCATCTCCCCACTTCCTCTGTGGTTTCAGCTGTGGCTTGGCTGAAGTGTGAGGGGAGGGGTGGTTTATCTCCTCTGCTCTTGCTTCTTTCAGATTTTCCAATGGAGAGTGAAGTCAGCATAGTTTAAATGGGATAAGCATTATTAATTTAGGGAGAATTTGATGTATGTATCCCCTCTTTTAGCCAAGTCTGTTCACTTCTAGATGAATATTTGGCGAGTTTACCATGTCTGGCCTTTATAAATGAATGTGCTACAGGCTGTCCTTCTCTAATCCAGAAACCAGGAACCAAAACAGCTGCAAAATCTGCAAAACTTTAAATTCCAAGCATTCATTTATTTCAACCGTTATAACTCGTGTGTAAATGTATTCCCTTTGGGACTTTTCTTTTTTTCTCTCTCTCTTTATAGGATCTGTGCAAGGATGGCCATTTTTAAAATTCGATGATCTAATTATCAGTTTGTCCTTTTTAAGGTTTTGCTGGTGAATTGAAGAGATTATTCCATAACCCAAAGTAACAAAATGTTTCTCCTACATTTTCCAGAAATTTTGTAGCGTTTGATTTTAAATTTAAAGCTATGACCAATCTTGTGTTAATTTTTTTTGTTTATTTTTATATATTTATTTGAGAGTGACAGGCAGAGAGAGAGAGAGAGAGAATGGGTACTGCAGGGCCTCCAGACACTGCAAACGAACTCCAGACGCGTGCGCCCCTTGTGCATCTGGCTAACGTGGGTCATGGGGAGTCGAGCCTCGAACCAGGGTCCTTAGGTCACAGGCAAGTGCTAAACCGCTAAACCATCTCTCCAGCCTGTTGTGTTAATTTTTTTAATATGGAGTGAGATATGGATCAGAGTTTGTATTTTTCCATATAGAATATCTAATTGTCCGACAATGCGCTGTTAAACAGGCTATCCTTTGTCCCCGAGAGTCTGGCTATTGTCAAAGCGCAGCTGTCCCTGTATACATGTATCTGCGGACAGGCTTTCTTTCTGCTTCGTGGATTTGTTGGTCTTTATACCACTACTATACTTGCCTTCTTTTTTTGGATCTTGATAGTGATTCTTGTTAGTTCTGATGCTAGTCCTTCAGCTTTGTGTATTTCAAGGCTGTTTTTAGCTACTTGAGGTAGTTTAACTTTGGAAGCAGTTTGTCTAATCCCAGCACTCAGGAGGCAGAGGTAGGAGGATCATCATGAGTTCAAGGTCACCTTGAGACTACATAGTGAATTCCAGGTTAGCCTGAGCTAGAGCAAGACCCTACCTCCAAAAACCAAATAAATAAATGAATATAAAAATAAAAAAATTAAAAATCTTTGGGCTGGAGAGATGGCTTAGCAGTTAAGGCATTTGCCTGCAAAGCCAAAGGACCCAGGTTCAATTCCCCAGGACCCATGTAACCCAGATGCATAAGGTAGTACATGCATCTGGTGTTCATTTGCAGTGGCTGGAGGCCCTGGCACACCCATATTCATATTCATTTTTTCTCTCTCTCTCTCTCTCATATCTCTCTTCCCCCTTCTTGTTCTCAAAAAATAAAAATAGGGCTGGAGAGATGGCTTAGAGGTTAAGTGCTTGTGCTTGCCTGTGAAGCCTAAGGACCCCGGTTCAAGGATCGATTCCCCAGGACCCACGTTAACCAGATGCACAAGGTGGTGCATGCATCTGGAGTTCGTTTGCAGTGGCTAGAGGCCCTGGCACTCCCATTCTCTCTCTCTCTCTGTCTCTCTCTCTCTCTCTGCCTCTTTCTCTCTCTGTCGCTCTCAAATAAATAAATTAAAAAAATAAAAATAAAAATAAATTCTCAGGTGATTTTCCCTGAATTGAATTGAATCTATACATCAATTTGAGGATTGGAGAAGATTTCAGCAGTAATTATAAGGAAAATGTAGGACTAAAGGTAAATTACAGGGAATGATTTATAAGTTGACCCATGTGGAAAGTTAGGGGTAGAATGTTTTCAAAAGGTACTTATGCGGCTGGAGACATGGTTTAGCCATTAAAGTACTTGCCTGCAAAGCCAAAGAGCCCAGGTTTGATTCCCCAGGACCCACGAAAACCAGATGCACAAGGTGGCACATGCGTCTGGAGTTCATTTGCAGTGGCTGGAGGCCCTAGCACACCCATTCTCTTTCTATCTGCCTCTTTCTCTCTCCCTCAAATAAATAAAATGAAAAGGTACTTGTGGAAGATATGAGTGGCCCAGGCTCCTAGGGCTCAGGGGGAGAATGAGTGAGCTGACATGAGATCACACTTCATGGGAAGATTCTCTGAGAAGCCTGAGGGAAATGGTTGGGTGGGCGGTTGCTGGAGGCAGTGACTGGGAATCAGCGTCAGAGGGTTGACTGGACTGAAGAGCTTGAGCTCTGAGATGGGGGGTGGGTGAGGAGAGGAGGTTTGACTCTTTGGACAAGGCTGAATGGCTGAGGAGAGGTCATGACACAAACCACAGCCAGAGAGGTGACATCATGTTCTACAGTGTACAGCGACATCTCCATTCCTGACCCCCTCCCCCCCCAAAAAAAGACTTACCTGTCCAAAATGTTGAAAAAACCCTAGTTCCAAAGACGGAGAGTCAAAGCTGAAAGAGAAATGAGATTGAGAACCCCCTCGACAGCTCATGGGTTTGTGGCGTCCAGGAGAAATGGTCGCTAGTGTGGTGGCACGCAGCGGTACCCTGAATGGTGAAGCATGGTTCTAAGACTCTCCGCTGAGGAATCTTCCAGAAAAGTTTCCAAAATACTACCAAATAAAGCTAGCTTGTTTGTACATTTCCTTAGCCTCAAACAGATGGGAGGAATTTGGAACATATGAGTTGGTTTTCTTAAGAAAATGGCTCTGGGGCTGGAGGGATGGCTTAGCACTTCAGGCGTTTGCCTGCAAAGCCAAAGGACCCAGGTTCGATTCCCCAGGACCCACATTAGCCAGATGCCCATGTGTCTGCAGTTGGTTCGCAGTGGCTGGAAGCCCTGGCGCGCCCATTCTCTCATTCTCTCTCCCTCTTTCTCTGTCAAACAAATAAATGAATAATAAAACATTTTTTAAAAACAGAGAGAGAGAAAACGGTTCTGCCTAGACTTGGATCAGTCCGTTAAGAACTTACCCACTGGTCTGCCATCCGACTGCCAGTACTAGGAAACCTAACTCCAGGCTTGAAGTTCTTGAGTTCTGAAGGGTTCGGGCTTCATGCAGGGCTGACCCAGGGGTCATTACTGTCACTAAGGACCTGGGCTGTCCTCATCCCACACTAGGCCTCATCTGGCCCATCCACGTCAGCCCTCAGTTCCCAGGACACTGTTTGCACTTACCAGGAGGGACTCTTTCTCTGTGGCGGATTTCTCCTTAATTGGTCCATTTCAAGTTCTGTATCCAGCCATGAACATGTTACCGTCATAGCCTTACTGTCCTTATCTTAGACCTGGGCTGTTAGCCAGGGCTAAAGCCGCTTGTCATGTGGCTAGTCCAACTTGAGATATGAAAAAAAAAAAAAAGAATGTAGGTTTTCTCAATAATTCTTCTACAATTCCGTATTAAAAAATGACAGAATTTGAGGATCTCTCTGATTAGATTGGTCTTGGAATTGTTTGCTATAGAGACTGGTGGTATAGAAACTGCCTGGGAGTCTGTAGAAATAGCATGGAATTACTATTACCAACCCCCACATATGTATATGTATGTATATACATGTATATATATATATATATATAGACACAGATAAAGTAGGATGGGCAAATTTCCAAAAATGAACACAGTGAGACTGACATAAGCCAGGAAAGAGTGTTTGTTCATTCATTTTGATTGTATTAAAAAGGCAAATGTGAGCCGGGCGTGGTGGCGCACGCCTTTAATCCCAGCACTCGGGAGGCAGAGGTAGGAGGATCGCCGTGAGTTCGAGGCCACCCTGAGACTCCATAGTGAATTCCAGGTCAGCCTGGGCTAGAGTGAAACCCTACCTCGAAAAACCAAAAAAAAAAAAAAAAAAAAAAAAGGCAAATGTATTGAAATATTTCAGCGAATAAAGGCTAATACGTTTTCATAAATACAGCTTTGGTGATTATAAGAGCGAGGATTATGATCATTGCAACTAGTGAGTGAATTCCTCGTGTCCATCAGTCATCTTAAGCAGCCCTTGTTGGATGGCTCTGCGTTCTTCCATGCCTTCCTTCATAGCCTTGCAGAAGTGTTCATGAGTGTTGCTATGTATCTTAAAAGGAATGCTAAGCTTTCACTCTTCCATCTACTTTTTTTTCCCCCACCTTAATCAGTCTTCAAGTTCACAGAGATGGAGTTGTCACGTTCCTTTGGAGAGTTATGTAACGGCTGACATGCCAGGGGTGCCACGCTTTTCAGTTCACCCTTCCGTTTCTTGACTGGTAGGCACGCGTATGGTCCTCAGCCACACCTTGCCCACCCAGCCCCCCAACAGACAGTGCTGCAGTGAACAACTTTGTACCTATATCCTTACATACTGGTACTTTTTTTTCCTATAGGATAGATTCCCAGAAGTGGAATTTCTTGGTCAAACGGTATGTGTATTTTAAATTTTAATAGATATTGCTAGATTGCCCAAAGGGGTAGCAAATCACCTCTCATGAGAATCCCCATTCCCTACATCCTCACGACGCATCCCTGGACGCCGCTGCCCTTTTTAGTTCTTGCTGACTGCATTATCTCTGATTATTAATTTCTGTTTATTTTACTACCGCTAGTGAACGTATTATGGTATGTCAGTGGTCCATGTGAATTTCTTTTCCTTTTTCTTTTTCTTTTTCCTCATTCATGTTTCATGCCTCTAGCTCATTTTTCCATTTTCCAGTTTTAGGAGCTCTACTCACAGTTCTCAGGTGTTCATCTTCGTTATGGATGTGCAAAAAAACTTTTGTGGAATTTCCCCCTTCATTGATGGTGCCTTTTGCCAATTGAGAAATGTTAATTATTGAATCACATGTGTCTGTCTTCTCCTTTATGGCTTCTGAGTTAATTGTGTTATACTCAAGGTAGCATTTCTACCTCAAGGTGTTCAAACATGCTCTTAAATTTTTTTTTCCTTTAAAAACAGTCAAATTTTACTCCAATTTTAAATTTTGTCTGTGATATGAGATAGGATTCTGCTTTTCTTTCCTAGGTGGTTAACCAGTAACATGAATTCTGTTTGTTACAAGAATCTTTATTTCTCATGGGAGTGACGTGTTCCGTTCCCCTTGTCACATGTAAAGACGATGTATCTCTGTGTCTGTGTGCATATTTTTGGATTGGTCTCTGTGCTGTGTTCTTTGTCTGTTTCTGTATCAGTTCCATGCTGTTTTGATTGCAGTGGCTTTCTAGTGACTTGTAATGTCTGGTAAGTTTTCCTTCGTGAGTCTTCTTTTCACTGTATTACGAGTGTTTTTATTTTCCTATATTTTGGTTAAAGTAATGCCTCAAGTTTGAAATTGGAGAAATTTATCACAAATAGCTCTAATACAAAAGGTAATATAATCACATTATAAAAGTAAGTAAAGCTAAAAGTTAGTATTTCTCAGAATAGGGGTCCCTACCTGATGCTGTGAGCTAGAAGAATACCTAATGGTATTTCTTTTGTCAATTCTTTAAATGTTTTCTTTTCTATGTGGTATATAAACAATTCCTGCAAGTTGCAGAAATAGGAATACAGACTGGACGTTTTATTTTATTTTTTTATTTATTTATTTTATTTTTTTTTTTGGTTTTTCCAGGTAGGGTTTCTCTGTAGTCCAGGCTGGCCTGGATTTACTATGTAGTCTCAGGCTGGCCTTGAACACATGGTAATCCTCCTACCTCTGCCTCCCCAGTGCTGGGACTAAAGGCATGCGCCACCACACCTGGCCAGGCAGGATATTTTAATCCATCAAAGATGTAGATCATTGCTATAAAGCTTATGCGTTTAAAGCTTTCAATGACTGTAATTTTAGAAATAATTGCTATTTCCGTATCAAACCATGAAACATCTACATTGACTAAGGAGTGTGCAGACACAAGGGATGAACCAAAACCTGTCACTGAATTGTGTTTTAAAACCATGCATTTTGGAATCACTTGTGACTTGATTCTTTGTAAGCTCAGTGGAATATTATATGGATTTTGAAACTTGTCACCTTTTAAATTTTAGGAAAAGTTGTCTTATATGTGAGTTGCTCGGGACAGTTGTTTATATTTATGTGAAAGTGGTTTAACTGCGTTCACTTATATTCTTAATTGCTTTTTGAAAACTTGTACTGGAAGACTCCTAAAGGAATGCATACTTGCTGTTTTTATGTTATTTGAAATACTGGAGTGAAGCAGTTATACTGTCCATTCAAGGCAGGGCTTGCATTAGCTTCAAATGAAGACGTACGCAAAAAAAAAAAAAGAAAGAAAGAAAGAAAGAAAGAAAAAAGGTCTATATTGTGTAAAATAAGTAGAGGGATAGCTCCATCTCAGTTCTACTTATATTTATTTGCTTAAGTAGAAAGTCTCATTAGCTTTTCTGTAGCCAATACTGAAGTGGTAAAATAATGGATTGATTATTATTGGGTTATATACTTGCATATAGTACACATCTGAGTTATAAATAGCGATTCTTAATGCTTTTGATGGTAGTTTAATTCAAATAACTGGATTGGTATGACACTTTTGTGTGTGTGTGTGTATGGAAGTTATAAAGATGGTAATTTAGAAAAGAGAGGGGTAATTAAATTGATGACATAAAGACCCAAAAAGATGGTAAGGTTATGTTGATGCCTTCCATATAAAATTATGACCCTCATTAAATCAAAACCATGTATTGTTTTTCTCCTTTAAGGAATGTGATAGGGACTTTTACTTCTTCCTGCCATGTAGTACTCATGGAATCTTCTAGAAAGCATTTCATATACCTTAATTTTGGCCTCTAACACTGTCTCCACTGAAGAACAGCAGGGCATTTCTGTTTCTAAAACATGCCTGAGTACATGGGTGAGAGAGGCAAGATGCTGTTGGTTTTCAGAACAATCAAGAGTAAGCATGTGTGTTGGGCTGGAGAGATGGCTTAGTGGTTAAGCGCTTGCCTGTGAAGCCTAAGGACCCCAGTTCGAGGCTCAATTCCCCAGGACCCACGTTCGCCAGATGCACAAGGGGGTGCACACATCTAGAGTTTGTTTGCAGTGGCTGGAGGCCCTGGTGCACCCATCCTCCCTCCCTCTCTCTCTCTCTCTCTCTCTCTCTCTCTCTCTGCCTCTTTCTCTCTGTCTGTCACTTTCAAATAAATAAAAGTAAACAAAAAAAATTTAAAAAAAGAGCAAGCATGTGTGTCAATGGAGGTTCAAAGGACAGATGGACCAAACTGAAGGGAATTTCTGCTGGCCACAGGCAAACGTGAGCAGCGTAGAGGAAATGACAATTATATGATGCACTCAACCAAGCTGAGCCCAGTGAAAGCCAAGTGTCAATCACGAGCTATGAGGAGAGGACAAATGACAAAAACGCTAAGTAAAAGACACATTTTGCTTCCAGTGCTGCTACATAAACTGCATTTTCATCCACTCACAGTGAGTTTCCTGCACCCAAATGTAATCATCAAAGCTGACAGAGTTGATAAACATAAATATAAAATATATAAAATATGATTAGACTATATCAAATATAATTATGCATGTATTTGTAAAAATTCTGCACTGTTAATCATAAAGTAAAATTGTTTCATAATGTAAGCATAATCTTAGAAACTTAAAATCTCACTAAAAGCCAATAATAACACATCGTAACATTAGTAACAGGGAAGAGGTTTCTTTCATAATAATGTCAGATATTAAGTCATTTATTTGTTACAGGGCTACTCAATTCCTGAAGAAAGAACTATTTAAATTAGGATAGAGACTCTCTCTCTCTTTCCTCTTTGAAACAAATTAAAGCAACCACCTCTATCCAAGTGTTACAGGGTCATGGACAGTAGTATGGCCACGACATAGAGTATTCCTAAAGCCACAAAACTGTAGTTGCTGTAATATAACAAGATATCAAGTCACTTATGATTATAGCACATTATATGATAAGCTGGGAAAATGTAAACAGTATAATAACGAAAATAAATAATGTTCTCAAAAGTTAAGGAGAGGAGCTGGGTGCGGTGGCATATGCCTTAATCCCAGCACTCAGGAGGCAGAAGTGGGAGGATCACTTTGAGTTCAAGGCTGACACTGCATAGTGAATTCCAGGTCAGCCTGAGCTAGAGCAAGACTGTATCTCAAAAACAGGGGGGGGGTGGGGGTGGAGAGATGGCTTAGCGGTTAAGACGCTTGCCTGCAAAGCCAAAGGACCTGGGTTCGTTTCCACAGAACCCACGTAAGCCAGATGCACAAGGGACCACATGCATCTGGAGTTCGTTTACAGTGCTGGAGGCCCTGGCGTGCCCATTCTCTCTCTTTCTACCTGCCTATTTCTGTATCTCTCTCTCTTATTCTTTCTCAAATAAATAAATAAAAAGTAAAATATTTTTAAAAATTCAAAAAACAAAAAAAAAAAATTGAGAGGAAGTAACCTAAAAACTACAACACTGAGTAAAAAGTAAATATTGATTTTCTAAAATTATGAGTTATTGTGTTTATTTAAGGAGGAATTATAATTCATGAGGTTTACTTAGAGGAAATTGATGTCTAAGAAAAGGCTGGAGCAGACACACGCATGCATGCGTGCACACAAGAACTCACACATGTACATATGCGGAAGATCAGACGTACAAGCCCCTTCAGAAGATAGAACAGAGAGGATAAAGAAATAGTGAAGGACTTGATGTTATTTTTCCTCCCTCCCTTCCTTTCTTTCTTCTTTCTTTTTTTGAGACAGGCTCTCATATAGACAAGGCTGGCCTCAAACTCACTCTGTAGGCAAGAATGACCTTGAACTTCTGATCCTCCTGTTTCGACTTCACCCAGTTTGGGGATCCAACCAAGAGCTTTGTGGGTGCATGGCCAAGCACACTACCAACTGAACAATAGCCCTAGGCCTCGCAAGGTGATTAGGTCCCAGAATTTAATGTGAAGTTACTAAGTAAGGGGCTGGATTGATGGCTCAGCCATTAAGATGCTTGCCTTCCAAGCCTAAGGACCAGAGTTTGATTCCCCAGTACTCACGTAAAGCCAGATGCACAAAGTGGCTTCTAGAGTTTGTTGGCAGTGGCTAGAAGCCCTGGCATGCCCATTTATATTCATATTCTCTCTCTCTCTCTCTGGCCCCCCTTGGAAATAAATGGATAAAATTTTAAAAAACTAGATAGTGAGTAAGCAAAGATGTTGGTGTACTGACTTAAGAAATGTGGATATGCCTCCAAATGCCTTTCAGGTGCTATGGTCAAAACAAGGCCCTAAGGCCATAGATAGCCTGCCTGGGCTGAAGAGCAGCTAGAGCCCACCTGTGTTCATGGACACTGTCTCCCTCTTTGTTTTGTGAGGCAGGGTCCCACTCTTCCAGCCTAGGCTAACCTGGAGCTCACTCTGTAGCCCAGGCTGGCCTCAAACTCAAGGCAATCTTCCTGTCTCAGCCTCCCGAGTGCTAGGATTGTGGGTGTGAACCATCTCATAATCTAGATCCACCTCAGTGGAAACAACCTTCTGTGATGTTGTATTTTTTAAATATTTTAATTTATTTTCAAGTGGAGATAGATTGAAGAGAAACAGAAAGAATGGCATGCCAGGACCTCTAGCCACTACAAACGTGCTTCCGATGCATGCACCACTTTGTGGATAAAGTTTTATGGGGTACTGGGGAATCGAACCTGGGTCATTGGGCTTTGCAAGCAAGCACCTTAACCACTGAACCATCTCTCCAACCCAGGATATTGTATTTAAAATTTTTTTTGTTACTTTTATTTATTTACTTGAGAGCAACAGACAGAGAGAGAGAGAGAGAGAATGGGTACGCCAGAGCCTCCTGCCACTGCAAAGGAACTCCAGATGCATGCGCCCCCTTGTGCATCTGGCTAATGTGGGTCCTGGGGAATCGAGCCTCGAACCGGAGTCCTTGGACTTCACAAGCAAGCACTTAACCACTAAGCCATCTCTCCAGCCCGATATTGTATTTTTTTTCTTTTTGAGGCAAGCCCAACAGACTGACCTTATATTTTTTTTAGTGGGAGAGAGAGAGAGAATTGGTGGACCAGGGCCTCTAGCCACTGCAATCGAACTCCAGATATGTGTGTCCCCTTGTGTGTATGTGTGACTTTGCACACTTACATCATTGTGCATCTGGCTTATGTGGGACCTGCAGAGTCGAACATGGGTCCTTAGGCTTCACAGGCAAATGCCTTAACTGCTAAGCCATCTCTCTAGTCCATGACTTTATATTTTTGCAAGGTGGGAGAAATGATATCTACAATTTCAAACCAAGGTTAATGGTTTACATACATCAGTTATCAATTTAAGACTTGTTCCACAAATGGCCAAGTGTAACTTCACTCAACGTGGTTCTAATCAGATCTTACTACACTGTTCTTGTTAAAATTTGCCCTTATTAAACAGTGCATTCATGCGTTTGGCACCATTGTTAATTACTTCCAAATGAAATGCTACCACTTTCCCATTTTTATTTTGCTTTAGTCCACTGCAAGAATTTGATTTAAAAAAATTACTTATTTAGGGGGTAGGGCAGACAGACAGACAGAGAATGGGTGTGCCAGGGCCTGTAGCCACTGCAAATGAACTCCAAAAACATGTGCCACTTTGTGCATCTGGCTTACTTGAGTACTGGGGAATCGAACCTGGGTCCTTGGGCTTTGCAGACAGGTGCCTTAACCACTAAGCCATCTCTCCAGCCCAAGAGTCTGTCTCTTATCCACAGAGGGTAGCAAAATATTGACACCAGTGTTGACTTCCGCACTGCTTACACTTTAGAGAGCTGTGTCAGGGCACAGATGTGATATTCTCCAGAGAACATTAGTTCATGCCTTGTCTCCTGGCTCGCTGTACAAATGGTTACTTGACTGCATGTCTTTCCTCCTGGCCATTGTCCGTCCATTAAGAAATGATTCCAGACAGCTCTATTTATTCCGACCAAGCCATTGGGTCAGTAGCCAGTGACCCCTGCTCGGTGTCTTAGGGCAGGATAGTTGCCTCCGTCTTTTGGGAAACCTACCTGTGAGCTGGTGACATGTACCACCAGCTACACTTGGCTTTCAGGTTAAGATGTGTCAAAGGACTACCTTTCAAAAATGACATATTAGGGCTGGAGAGATGGCTTAGCGGTTAAGCGCTTGCCTGTGAAGCCTAAGCACCCCGGTTCGAGGCTCGATTCCCCAGGACCCACGTTAGCCAGATGCTCAAGGGGGCGCATGCGTCTGGAGTTTGTTTGCAGAGGCTGGATGCCCTGGCGCGCCCATTCTCTCTCTCTCTCTAACTGTCTTTTTCTCTCTCTGTCTGTCACTCTCAAATAAATAAATAAATAAAATACACACACAAAAATGACATATTAAATTTGATCCTTCGCTGTTAGTTCCCTAGCATCATCTTTATCCACGTGCATGTTTAAACGCCACTCTCTGCCGTCATTTCTGCTCGCATTCAAATTCTAATGACAAGAATAACTACTTGCAAAAAAAAAAAAAAAATAGCTCCCATCCCAGTATTGTATTTGTTGGAGACCAGCCTACTGTCACATAGAGAGAGAGGGCTATTGAACCATATGAATAGAAAACTTCAAAAGCAAATCTGTCAAAGGGATCAAAAGTAAAGGTATTTTAAATATAATTGCAGTTGTATTTGCTAGTAGAAAAAAAAAGTCAAAGCATTTCTATTTGATACCATCCTGAATTGTGTGGAAAAAAATTTATAAGAATGAGTAAAATGTTCACAGGCAGGAGGGCCCCTCAGCGTCCTCTAATTTAGGGAAGCACGTGCCCCCCCCCCACCTGCCGCTTACCTGACCAGATCTCCACCACATCTATTACGGCCCCTCCATCTTCATCTTCTCAGGCTGCCAGCCACGGAGCGTAAGATCACACTTGTGGGAACATTCTGGCTGAACAAATATTTTCTTTCACGTGGGGCTTTCAGAAGAATCTTTTCATCTTGGATGGCCAGGTCCCTTGGAGGCTCGAACAATGAGGAGCCTGAGTGAGCTCTTCGGCACCAGAACCCTGGGAGCTTAACACACTTTGAAGTGGATTGTTCCCCATTGAGGGCCACAATAAAAAAAAGTGGGGTTTTCATACTCTTTGTATTGATGTCTGCAAAGCCAGATGGCTTTGTAAAATGAGCCCTCAAAGGGGCACAACTGATTAAAAGAAATGCCAGGTAGTTGAAGGCTCCCATACTCCACGTGAACCTGACACACACACAAAAAAATGTTCTCTTGGGGTGCGTTAATATCAGGGCGTCTCCCCTGTCTTCAGGGGTCAGCCATAGACAGTTGAGCCAGGTGCTGGCAGCAAGGGCCTTCAGAATGTAGGTGACAACCTCTGGGGCAGCTCTCCTGGGACCTGCTGCTAGGCCACAGGAAACTGGCCGGGGGAGGAAAGCCTCAAGGGCTTGCGGGTGTTTTCTAAGGTTGTACCCCACTTCGGGATGTCTGCTCATTTTTAAAAAATTATTATTGGTGTCCCAGATCTGTATTGTCCTGAACCTCCCAAAGTTCCATATGTCACACCCAAGGATGACTGTTATTCATGATTCCGAGTGTGGTGTGAATGAGCATAGAATGGACACCACAGCTTTTGCTCGATCACGCGTGCTGTCTCTCTCTCGTGTGTGTGTGTGTGTGTGTGTGTGTGTCTGGCTGAAGAAATCAATCTTTCTGGCATGCGACCCTGCCCCCTGCCCCTCACCTAAGGGCACAGTCATAGGTTTCTTGTTGTCTAGTGGGGGCTGGTGAAAGTTGACCTTGGAGGTGGAGGGATTCAGAGGCGTGACAGGTTGTTCTTCGGATCCCTATCCTACCAGCGGCCGTGGAAGAGCAAGGCTCTCAGGCAAGTGTTAGCTTGCCCTGCGTCCTCCTCATTGTTCGAGCCTCCAAGGGACCTGGCCATCCAAGATGAAAAGATTCTTCTGAAAGCCCCAGGTTCCTCATCAAGAAACCCAGCCCTTAGTCCTGCGAAGGGTAATGGCTGCGACAACCAAGCCACCTGGGGTTTCCACGGTCCCCCTGTTGCAGATGTGAGGCCGATGGACAGGCCCAGGGGAGACGGCTGAGGACCTGGCCCCCGGCTATCCCTTGGCATCAGCTAATTTCAAAAGACTTTTTTTTTTTAAACTCTGACTTCTTTGAACTTTTATGGATCATTCATAGAGGGAAGTAATCTCGCCATGGACACATCTCAAAGAAGCTTTTTGGAGCAGAAGCTGACATTTGTACACCTGCTATGGGCACTGTCCTCTGAATGGAAGTATAGAATCAATCATATTTCAATGAGGCTGTTGTAGAAACTGGTCATTGTAAAAAATTAAATTGGTGATTTAAGAGGATAAGAAAGGATAAGTGTGGGGAATAAGATCGAAATACATTAAACACAGGTATGAAAATGTCAAAAATGAAACAGATAAATAAAAAAGAAAAAATAGTGATTTAAATAATATTTCTATGAATCCTGTAGAGGAACTAGGAAGTACAGGTAGTAAAAAAAAAGTGCATTCAAGCTGGACATGGTGGCACATGTCTTTACTCTCAGCACTTGGGAGGCAGAGGTAGCAAGAGCACCGTGAGTTCAAGGCCACCCTGAGACTACATAGTGAGTTCTAGGTCAGCCCGGGCTAGACTGAGACCCTACCTCAAAAAAAAAAAAAATGCATTCAGGCTGGAGAGATGGTTTAGTGGTTAAGGTACTTGCCTGTAAAGCCTAAGGACCCAGGTTCCATTCCCCAGAGCCCATGTAAACCAGATGTACAAGGTGGCACATGCATCTGGAATTTGTTTGCAGTGGCTAGAGGCCCTGGCATGCGTGCTCTCTCTCTCTCTCTCCCTCTCTCTCTCTCTGCCTCTGTCTAAAGTAAATAAAAATTAAAAAAATTAAAAATGCATTCAAAATTATCCTAAACCTTATAACTTGGGGAAATGACAGTTTTAAAAGCAGAGAAGTAAGCTTTCACTACTGTCTCGATACTTTAAATGGTATTTCCTTTTAGTCCTTCAAATGTTAATTGCCTTAGCATTTAAGAAATGAGGTGGTATTTTACCTTACTGTGAAAATCCTTTGGTGACAAGGCATCATTTTTTTTTTTTTCTGATTACTTCCATTGTGAAAAAATATAGTACTATAAGGAGTAATTTTACCTATAATATGACCATGTATATATAGTTGCGCAAACATTTTATCATGTTTTTGTCAGATGGGTGCATGTGGCGTTCTGTCATTTGATGGCCATTGGTTCTGAACATTCGTTTTCTTCTCAGCTGGGAAGTGGTCAGTGAGTTCGATGTCCTGTTTGCCCATAAATTTGCTGCTTGTGAACAGGAGCAGGGAGCAAAGCAAATTCCTGGATGTTTCTAGAAGTTGTGTTCAAGTGTTGAGGGCACCGAGGACATTCCTTCCTTTTGAGTAATTTATTTTGTGAAAATCCAAGTGGACCCCTTCTTCCTTCAGCAGCCGATGGTAGGTGTTCAGGTTCCAGAAAGCTTTTGTGTCTTCTGTGCCGGAAATGGCTCTGAACATACATTTTCATAGGCTCGAGGGGTTCACAAAGATGCTGTGTTGCTTCAGAGGAAAACAAAACAAAACAGATTGTCTTTGTTTGCCCTTAACACTTGGACTTTGTCACAGTGCCCCCGAAGCCAGTGTGGCAGCCACTCTGAACCAAGCGGTGATGTGCAGCGTGACTACTGGTCGCGCTTCCCGCGTGGCGCATCCTTCTGGTCCCTTGTACGCGCTGTCCCGCGAATGGGACACCCTCGGAGCTGGGCCTTGGCCACCATCCTCCATGCCTACCGTGGTATTTGGCAGCCAGCAGACAACCCATGGGAAGTTATATAACCCCGATTTATGTGATCTGAAATCGAATTATCTCCCTTACCACTGAGCGGCCTTGTGCCAAACTTAGGCCTTAAGTGAGCAATTAGTTATTGAATTCCTCACTCGTTAAATTATTTCACCCTTTAAGACAAATGTGCCACAAATACAATGGTGGATATTAAGTGGCTTCTCCACTTAATGAACTCCCAGTCTGCTCCAGTTCTGTTCTGTTCTGTTCTGTTGTTTTTTTGTTAATTTCAAGCCTTTATTTTTATTTTATTTTATTTATTATTATTATTATTATTTTGGTTTTTTTGAGGTAGGGGTTCTCTCTCTGTCCCAGGCTGACCTGGAATTCACTATGTACTCTCCGGGTGGCCTTGAACTCATGGTGATCCTCCTACCTCTGCCTCCCGGGTGCTGGGATTAAAGGTGTGGGCCACCACGCCCGGGCTAAGCCTTTATTTTTAGAATAGATGACTGAGCCAGAAAGGTTGGTGCGTACCTTTAATCCCAGGTAGAGATAGGAGAATCACAGTGAGTTCAAGACCAGCCTGAGACTACAGATTCCAGGTTAGCCTGGGCTAGAGTGAGACCCTGACTCAACCCCCAAGCCCCCCCAAAAAACAAAGATGAGTGATAGGTTCATTATTGATGACCCTCTAGTTTGTGATAAAATAGTACAATTTAGCTACTATTTCAATTCTAATTTATCCATGTTGATGAATGGTTTTTTAGGTGGGGTCTAGCTCCCAGGCTGTCCTGGAATTCACTATGTAGTCTCAGGGTGGCCTCGAACAGTGATCCTCCTACATCTGCCACCTGAGTGCTGGGATTAAGGTGTGTGCCACCATGCCAAGCTTGTGTTGATATTTTTGGCTTAGGAGCATTCCCAGCATGAGAGACCTAGACCTCCCCTCACTGGTATGAAATGTGCAGTATGGGAAGTATATATCATGCAAAGTGTATTTCCCATTCACTTGGCTTCAGTTCTCTGTATCGTAGCTTAATTGACGGTGGTTTAATACATTTGAAAAATAGTTGATAAGAAGACATGCATCTGACTGCTTTCTTCTGTGCCAACTGAGGGCCAAAAGGAAAGAGAGGGAATGAGGGTGAGGAGTCGTCGTTAAGTCTACGACACCATTGTTTGTGCTGGGCTTCCGTCCTAGTAAAAGTATAAAAACATCGTTGGGAATAGAAATACCAATTTCATGGTGGTGTTGACGTCTAGGGGAGGAGAAGGAGACTGTGAGAAGGAAGTGCTGCTTGGGACCCTCAGCCGTTGTACATTTGATGTGCTAAGCTGAGTTGTGGATGGGAATGGTTCACTATGTTATTCCCTTCCTGTTTTCTCTCTCTTTTTTTTTAATTGTGAAAACAATAAAGGCTGGGGAGATGGCTTAATGGTTAAGGCACTTGCCTGTGAAGCCTAAAGACCCAGGTGTGATTCCCCACTGACCATGAAAGTCTGATACACAAGGTGGTGTGTGCATCTGGAGTTCATTTGCAGTGGCTGGAGGCCCTGGTGTGCCCATTCTCAATTTCTCTCTGTCTCTGTCTGTCTGTCTGTCTCTGTCTCTCTCTCTCTTGCTCTCTCTCAAATAATTTTTTTTTTTTTTGAGGTAAGGTCTCCTTCTAGCCCAGGCTGACCTGGAATTCACTATATAGTCTCTCAGGGTGGACTTGAACTTAAGGCAATCCTCCAACCTCTGCCTCCCGAGTGCTGGGATTAAAGGTGTGTGCCACCGTGCCTTGCTATAACTATAAAAAAGAAAACAGTAAAAGATTAGAGATTGGGGGCTGGAAAGATGGCTTAGCGGTTAAGCGCTTGCCTGTGAAGCCTGAGGACCCAGGTTCGAGGCTTGATTCCCCAGGACCCACGTTAGCTAGATGCACAAGGGGGTGCACGCATCTGGAGTTTGTTTGCAGTGGCTGGAGGCCCTGGCGCGCCCATTCTCTCTCTCTCCGTCACTCTCAAATAAATAAATAAAAATTAAAAAAAAAGATTAGAGATTGGATATGCATGAGAGTGAGGTTTCTCCAGTCCACTGATAGCACCAGAAGGTATTGATTTTTCTCCAGCTCATTCAACCTCTGCCAGACAATGTCTGCTTGCAAGAGAAACAGTGGGAGGGATGAAAGGAGGAGTTAGAGAAGCATAAAATTACATTCAAGCACCATTGGTGTGTTGAATATACTTAGATATTTGGAGTTGTTGAATCATCAGAAGAGAGCAGTAGTAATACTTTCTGATGCATACTGCTTTCTCTCTCTCTCTCTCTCTCTCTCTCTCTCTCTCTCTCCTTTCTTTTTTGGTTTCAAGGTAGGGTCTTGCTCTATCCCAGGCTGACCTGGCATTCACTCTGTTCACTATGTCGTCTCAGGCTGGCCTCGAACTCAAGGCAATCCTCCTACCTCTGCCTGGGATTAAAGGTATGCACCACCATGCCTGTCTCACTCACGTGGGCACTGGGGAATCAAACCTGGGTGGTTAGGCTTTATGAGCGAGTGCCTTAACCACTGAGCCATCTCTCCAGCCCACGGGACACAATTTAATCCATGATACCTCTCCTTTCTCATGCCCGCTGCTCAAGTCTGGAGGGCAGATTCCACTGGCCAGTAGGTGTTTCCGATATGACTCCTTGTCATTAGTGGAGTGACTCTGCCCTTTCTTCCTGAGCGCTCTGGGCTGGCCTCCGCCATCCTGCTGAAAAGAGCCAGGGACTGTGGAGGACAGAGATGAAAGAAGTTGCTTATTTGGGGAAGAATTGAAAATACATTTGCCAAACAACAAAACAAGCATGAATTATGAGTTGCTCCTTACTACATTTTCTTTCTTTCCTCCTATCCAGACCCTTCGCCATACCTCATTAGAGCAAAGACTAAGATATATCGAAACCCAGTCAATTCCATGTTAGAGGATGGCAAATGAATACTATTTCTACTACATTACCTGTGCATTAAGGCTCTGTGGGGAAGCTTGGAAGTCTCCCCACTAGCTATTAATTAATTAATTAATTAATTAATATTAATTAATTAATTAATTAATTAATTAATTAATTAATTAATTAATTAATTAATTAATTAATTAATTAATTAATTAATTAATTAATTAATTAATTAATTAATTAATTAATTAATTAATTAATTAATTAATTAATTAATTAATTAATTAATTAATTAATTAATTAATTAATTAATTAATTAATTAATTAATTAATTAATTAATTAATTAATTAATTAATTAATTAATTAATTAATTAATTAATTAATTAATTAATTAATTAATTAATTAATTAATTAATTAATTAATTAATTAATTTACTTACTTGAAAGAGAGAGAGATAGAGAGAGAGGCAGATAGAGAATGGGCACTCCAGGGCCTCCAGCCACTGCAAACTCCAGACGCGTGCGCCCCCTCGTGCATCTGGCTAACGTGGGTCCTGGGGAATTGAGCCTCGAACTGGAGTCCTTAGGCTTCACAGGCAGCGCTTAACCGCTAAGCCATCTCTCCAGCCCCGTTTTTTTTTTTTTAAATCCATGATACCCCATTGCCTCCATCACCCTGAAATTTTAAGTCATACTGTGAACAGCGCTGTCAGCAGGGTAGCATGTGTGTGAGACATGCTGTGGGAAAGAGACGGCGACCCCCAGTGCGGGGCTCTGCTCTCCTCCCACTGAAGCCACAACCAGAACGGGAAGATTGACACCTGGCGGTCTGGTTGGACCGCTGAAGCTTTACTGATTTCTTCGTGAGTGCGGGTGCGCATGCGCTGTGCTGCACCTGTGGCAGTCAGAGGACGATATCTGCACATCACTTTCTCTGACACAGGGTCTCTTGTCTTTTCCCTGACTGCAAGTGAACTTCAGACTAGCAGGCTCTGCACACCTCTCCACGTTGTCATAGGTGCATTGGGGCTGAGGATCTATTTGAACCCAGGCCAGCAGGTTTGATAAGCAAGGTCCTTGCATCAGTTTGCCATCTTCCCAGCCCTCACTGGGAAATTTTGGGTACGGAGACAGGGGCTCAACTTTAGAAGTCCACATCTTGCTTTATTCTCTTGCTTTCGCAGAGAGTAATTTCATAAGATCCCTTCTCCATGGAAAAGTTCAGTTGCGTTATTTGATTTGGGCGGACAGGGGAAACGTAGCTGCTACCCACGGATCTTATCTGTCAAGGAATAACGTTGTCTTTTAGTACCAACGAAAAGGGAGAGGGCCTGGAAAGATGGCCCAGAGGTCAAGGCACTTGCCTGCAAAACCTGAAGGCCTAGGTTTGACTCCCCAGTACTCATGTAAAGCCAGATGCACAAGGTGGCGCATGTGTCTGGAGTTTGTTTGCAGTGGCTGGAGGCCCTGGTGCACCCATTCTCTCTGTTTCTCTTCCATCTCTCACTCCTTACTAATACAAAAATGAAAATATTTTTTTTTTAAGTGAAGAATGAAACAGACTCATGTTGAAACTGCTCACACTCAGAGCTCAATTCTCTGTAGGGCAGGTCCTTACTTCAGATCAGAAATCCTGAAAAACTGATCTACATGCGGCAGTGAGGGTTTCTCTACATCAGGGCTGGTAATTAGCTATGCGGGGGTCATGGGCAGGTGATTAGCTCTGTGTCTTGGAGCATGTCTATAATCTTTGATACCTACTTAGGCTATGTAAATACTTTGCACAGTTTTTATTCAATATTTTTTTTCCTATCAGTCTTGGATAGAGTGAAATTTGATATTTTTCTCTATGACAAACCATGAAATTTAGCAATTAAGTCTTTTCATTTCTTCAGAGTCTGCACTTAGTATAAATAAGTTTCAACAAAATGCTGTGTTGAGGTTTTCAAAATATTACTTAGGGGTTCTTTGGCAGCCAGTAAACATAACTCATTATATTCATATCTAATATCCTAGTAGTTACAGTCCATTTCTCTTCTAAGAATCCGATTGTGAAACCATCAGGCACCGGAACGCTCAAGGTTTTCTGGCACCTTTTTTAAAATTTATTTTTATGTATTTGAGAGCGACAAACTGATAGAGAAAGAGGCAGAGAGAGAGAAAGAGAACGGGTATACCAGGGCGTCCAGCCACTGCAAACGAACTCCAGATGCCTGTGCCCCCTTGTGCATCTGGCTAACGTGGGTCCTGGGGAATTGAGCCTCGAACTGGAGTCCTTAGGCTTCACAGGCAAGCGCTTAACTGCTAAGCCATCTCTCCAGCTCCCCCCTTTTTCAACAAAAGCAAAACTTTTGTTTATTTTTATTTATTTGAGAGTGACAGACTGACAGAGAGAGAAAGGGGCAGAGAGAGGATGACTCTGGCACTTTCAAATGTAACGTGGCTGACTTTCTATATGTCTCATTTAATATTGCATCCTGGCATGCATAGACTCTGTCCAGATCTCTTTGGCTAAAGTAAACTCGATACTAGTATTCCTCATTAATACCTGTGTTTACAATGAGCTGCTTTGGGCCTGTTACATAGAAATAATTTAAGTATTCTTTTAAAAAACGATATTTAGAAGTGTGTGAGAGAGAATGGATGCACAAGGCTTCTTGCCACTGGAAGCGAACTCCAGATGCATGTGCCTTTTTGTGTATCTGACTTTACGTGGGTACTGGGGAATCGAACGAGGGCCATTAATGGTTTGCAAGCAAGCACCTTTAACCACTGAGTCATCTCTCCAGCCTAGAAACACTTCAGATTAATAGAAATATCCAGTAATAATTATGTAATTGTTTAATTTGACTCGCTTCAAATGAGGCCTGGAATTATGTATGCATGTGTTTAAGATTTTATCAGCCCAGGGTATAAACACTTGTTCATCATTCTTTTACTATCTAATGAGTTGTTCAAATTTTGGCCCCAGCCATTGTTTTTCTTGGTTGTATATCATCATCTCATTTCTACTTGTTAATTGAATAAAATAAGTCACCTCTTATAAACTCACATTCTGTCAATATTTAGGTGTTTTCTTTCTGGGTTTGGTGGACAGCTTGCTAAAGTAGCTTTCTACCTCCGCCCCCCCCCATAGCTTTCATCTGAAACCCAGTGGTTTTGGCTGCAGAAAGTTAAGAAGCATCATGTTATGGGTTTTTTTTCCTCTACCCTTGTGGCATAGTGCTCTGGATCAAACTTGCTCTTTTTGCGTCTTTAAAAAAAATATTGGGCTGGGGAGAAGGCTTAGCGGTTAAGCGCTCGCCTGTGAAGCTCGAGGCTCAACTCCCCAGGACCCACGTTAGCCAGATGTACAAGGGGGCGCACGCGTCTGGAGTTCATTTGCAGCGGCTGGAGGCCCTGGCGCGCCCATTCTCTCTGTGTCTCTCTCTCCGCCTCTTTCTCACTCTGTTGCTCTCAAATAAATAAATAAATAAAATAAACAAAAAAATTAAAAAATATTAATGTGAGCATGAGAGAGAGACAGATAGAAAGAGAGAATGGGCATGCCAGAGCTTCTAGCCACTGCAGAGGAACTCCAGATGTACACACTACCTTGTACATCTGGCATGACATGGATACTGAGGACTTGAACCTGGATCCTTAGGCTTCATAGGCAAGTGCCTTAAACACTAAGCCATCTCTCTAGCCCTGCACTTTGTTTTTAAGCAGCCTTATATGCACTATATAAAAGGGATTTTATTATGGCGTTTTCATATGTGTATAACATATACCTGGCTCCTATTCACCCTTCAACACCCTGCCTTTTCTCAGCCTCTGCTGGTCTCCTTCCTCTGACCAAATGTCTCCTTTCTGTTTTCATGTCTTATCTACGCATTTTAAAATCTAGACTGCATGTGTAAAAGAAAGCATGTGATATGTAGCTCTCTGTGTCTGGCTTGTTTTGCTTAACATGAGGATTTCCCATTTCATTGATTTTTCCTGCAAAGGCCATCACTTTGTTGTCCTTTATGGCTGAATTAAGCACTGCTGTTTACAGTCAGCGTAGTCTCGTTCTCCACTCATGTGTGTGGATATTTTGTTTGTTTAATTTATGTTCTGGGGGTTTTATTTTTGTTGTTGTTGTTGGTTTTTATTTCTTGCTCTGTATCTTTGTAAGCAAAGTGGATGTCTGGGGACTGTTGGTCTAATTCACTGCTCACCAAATCAGATACTAGTCATAGTCTGCACTCTTAGCCTTTTATTTTTGTTTTATATTTAGAGATGTTTCTCAAATTTGAATAATGTATGAACTTTAAAAGAAAAATGTCTTCATACCCCAAATATGAATATGAATTTTATTTTTTACTGTGGTTTTATGTAAAAAATAATAAAGTCAGATATAAACTTCTGTGTTTAACTATTTACTACTAAAACAGACTGCAGCATAACTACAAAAAAAGACATTTAAATCAATACCAACTTATCATGACGCATTAGTGATAATTTATTGAAACTGCATCGCCTTTCACAATATGAGCGATGTACGGGGTGGTGCAGGCTTCCTTATTTGTTTGTTTTGAGTTGGTATTTTATCAAACTCAGTGTGAAGGTTAGTTCTCCTGTAACATTTCTGATGCAAAGCGTGAGGTAATGACTCTATAAAACCCCACCATATCACTTGGTCTTCATGATGCATTAGGCCTCTGGTCTCCTCTCACTGGTTCAGGGCAGGTGAAGGAGTCACGCTTGATCAACTTATCCACTAGTCCCTGTGGAAACGCAGCACTGAGACTATGAGTGTGAAATTAAAGGTCGTATATTACCAAGACTAATATCATATCCTTTCTATCACACAATTTTTATGTGTAGATTAGCAATGAAAAAGCAGTAACATTTGAAGGTACTAGTATTCATACACCCCCTAAAAAAATCTCTTTGAGATCCTGGTCTGAGAACACTAGTGTATAGAATATACTAAGGAGCAATTTTCTTTTAATGTATTGACTAGATTTGTCATGACTTAGAAGCAGTACTTTTAAGAGAAACAGGCTGAGAGAGAGAGAGAATGAGAATAGGGGGAGTAAAAGGAGCACAGGGCTTCCTAGCCACTGCAAGCGAATTCCAGACACATGTACCACCTTGTGGGTCTGGCTTACATGAGTACTAGGGAATTGAAGCTGGGTCCTTAGGCTTTGCAGGGAAGTGCCTTAAGCACTAAGCCATCTTTCCAGCCCTAAAACAATATTTTTGTTTATTTGTGAGCAGAGAGGGAGAAAACGAGAAGGGGGCCCCAAGAATGGGTGTACCAGCGCCTTTTCCCGCTGTGGACAAACTCCAGATGCCAGGGCCTCCAGCCACTGCAAACGAACTCCAGACATATGCACTCCCTTGTGCATCTGGCTAACATGGGTCCTGGGGAATCGAACTTGGGTCCTTTGACTTTGTAGGCAAATGCTTTAAGCTCTAAGCCATCCCTCCAGCCCAATATTTACATTTTAAAATCGATTGATCTGGGCTTCATTAGTATTTATCGACTTGTTCCTTTTCTAAAACAATTATTTGCATTTTCGCTGGTATTTGGCTTTGTTTACTGTCAGTTTTTGAGGTAGGGTCTCACTGTAGACTGGATGACCTAGAATTCACTTAGTCTCAGGCTGGCCGCAAACTCACAGCGATACCCGATGCCCCTACTTTTGCATCCAGAGTGCTGGGATTAAAGGTTTGCGCCACCACGCACATGCGGCTTTTTTTTAAAAAAAAAATTATTATTGTGAAACCAGCCTTGCTATGAGATGTGTCCTCTGCTGCAGGAAGGCTGACCCTCCAGCCATGGTTGGGTCCCAGGACTGAGTGGACAGAAATGTTCAAAACTGTATGATGATGAAACTGAGGCTGAATTTCTAAACTCAACAGAAACGAGGTGCTTTTGACTTGGTGAGCCCGTTCTCTCTCTAGAGATATTCCTAAATGTTGCACATTGGCCAGGACTAAGATCATGTCCCTTTTTTGCCTTTTCAAAGGCGAGGTTATCTTCCAGGCTAGCCCAGCTATGTGACTTCCTGTCTCCTGGAGTCACTGTGACTCCTCGAAGCAGCTGTGTGATCACCCGGGCAGCGGGTTCTGCGTAGTCCTTGGCGCACGCCAGGAAGCAATGAATGTATGCTACCCGGATTACAGGGAAGCCCTCAAAGTCGACTCACTGTCTCCAGAGAAGGGCCAAGGAGTTGTCGGAAACAGACATCTTCATTTCCCAATTTATTATTAGTCATCAGATTTTGAGACTGTGTGATGGGACGATGTTTTCAACATAAAGGTTGGTGTGTGGGTATTACTAGATCTTCCATGCCATAGATTCGCCATCTTCCCAGGAGCTGATGGAGGCCGAGTCTGTTGTAATCCTGTAACTTCATGGCTACGCACGGAATTTGCCCCTTGGCCCTTTGCAGCCCAGGTTACCCTTTAACCCTTCAAGCACTCGGAGGCATCTTTTAAGTTCTGTCCTTTCTCCATCTCTCGGGTGGGGGGTCCCCAGGACAAGCTTTGCCAGCTCATTAATCAGTGCTGCCTGTGGATCTAGCTTTGTGCTTCTCTACTGCCCAGTGTTTCTCCTTAGCTGCATTTTCTTCCTTTTTAATTCTTTTTTTTTTGGGGGGGGGTGGGTCTCGATCTAGCCCAGGCTGAACTGGAATTCACTATGTAGTCTCAGGATGACCTCGAACTCAAAGCAATCCTCCTACCTCTGCCTCCCGAGTGCTGGGATTAAAGGAGGGTTTTTGGTGTTTTTTTTTTTTTTTTTTCTCTCCTTTTTAATTCGGAGGTTCAGTTACTTCACGTCTGTGGAGCTCATGGGAAACCCACAGCCTGCTAGTGCTATTATGAAACTTGCCCTGGGTCTCACAGCTAGTCCTGGACAGAAGAGGATCCAAATGCCAGTGTTTACTGCTCTTTTCCTGCCTGATTCTATCGTCTTTCTGATATTCTGGTTTCAAAGTGGAAGGTGCTAGTTTTAGGCGATCATTTGGGATAAACTGAATCCTGGCATTCCCACCCAGAAGCACCATGATTTTATCTACAGACCAGTTACACACTGTCTTTGGTCATTTCCTCATTCTGTGGGGAGAGTCACACTGATACTTGACTCATGGGTTCTTTTTTTTAAATTTTGTTTATTTTTATTTATTTACTTTAGAGCGACAGACGGAGAAAGAGGCAGAGATAGAGAGAGGGAAAGAGAATGGGCGCGCCAGGGCCTCCAGCCACTGCAAATGAACTCCAGACGCGTGCGCCCCCTTGTGCATCTGGCTAACGTGGGTCCTGGGGAATTGAGCCTCGAACCGGGGTCCTTAAGCTTCACAGGCAAGCTCTTAACCGCTAAGCCATCTCTCCAGCCCGACTCGTGGGTTCTTAAGACAAATGAAATAATACTGGTGAGAGAATCTTGAACAGTTCCTGATATGTGTTAAGCATGGTGTAGATATGGCAAACAAATAAAACAAAATGACTTCAACTGCAAGGCAATGAAAATGTCTTGATTTCTTTTCCCAGCAATGTCTTTTTCTTAGTAAGTTTCAGCTCTAAATTCCTATCTGCCAGTCCTTGTGTTTAGAAAGTTATAAAACTGACCTGTTTGTGTCCTTGGTTTTATTGTTCTCATTGTTTGCAACTTAGAATAGATCCTTCTTCCCATTTCTTTTTTTTGTTTGTTTGTTTGTTTTGTTTTGTTTTCATTTATTTGAAAGCGACAGACAGAGAGAGAAAGAGGCAGATAGAGAGAGAGAGAGAATGGGCGCACCAGGGCCTCCAGCCGCTGCAAATGAACTCCAGACACGTGCGCCCCCTTGTGCATCTGGCTAACGCGGGTCCTGGGGAGTCGAGCCTCAAACCAGGGTCCTTAGGCTTCACAGGCAAGCTCTCAACTGCTGAGCCATCCCACCAGCCCCTTCTTCCCATTTCTTAAACACTGGGTCATTTTAACTGGATATCTTCATTACAGTGTTTTTCTTTCCTTCTTCTTCTTCCTCTTTTTTTTCAAGGTAGGGTCTCACTCTGGCCTAGACTGACCTGGAATTCACTATGTAGTCTCAGGGTGGCCTCGAACTTACAGCAACCCTCCTACCTCTGCCTCCCGAGTGCTGGGATTAAAGGTGTGTGCCACCATGCCCGGCTGCTTCTTTTTTTTTTTTTTTTTTTAATGAGATCTCTTCCGTGTCTTCTTTTCCTCTAATCTTGGAAATATTTGAGCTCCCAGCAGATGTCATGTGCCATGCATTTTGGTGTGAAGGCATTGGATGCGTGCGCGCGCACACACACACACACACACACACACACGACAAGGATCCTACTAAATTTCCTCAGCGCTTCTAACATACACTAGACCGAGGTATGGTTTGCTAGAGGGGCTTGAGGTAACTTTCGCAAATGCTAATTGATCTGTCTAGCTCCTTATTTTTGAATCTGCATTCCTTGAGGGGGCCTGGCATCAGGCAGGCACAAAATAAACGGCCGTGGTCTAATGCCCTTACAGCTATCGCTGGTGTATACTTGGACCACATTTCATTCCCGTTCTGCTGACCAGCAACTCTCTCCTCCCGCTTGGGTGTAGTCGTCCTTCTGCTAATGGTTTGTGGATCTTTGTGTTTAACGTACGCCCCGTTCTCTGAGCTGCATTCCACTGGCCTGGTGCTGTGCCCTTGTCACGATTATAGACTTAGACTTTCACAATTACTCCTGCTTTTCAGGCTTACGTATATTTTCAGCTCTTCTCCTAGATAACTGCTAAAATGATATTTGAGGTTCTCTCAGCATGCTTTTTTTTCCCTTAAGTGATATGTTAAAAATATAGAGGGCTAGGTACTTAACTCAGAGGGCTGGTACTAGCTTAGCACATGCAAGTCCCTGTGTTCAATCTTCAGCATTTTAAAACCAAAGCAAGGAATAAAAAGGTAGATTTTCTTAAGAAGACAGTTTCAACCCTTTTTAATATATATATATATATGTTTTTTGCCTTTTAAAGAGAATTTTATTTGAGTGGTTCTTACAAAGATTGTTGCAATATGAAAGTCATTTGTTTGATAGAAATATCAAGCTGCCTTTTTAATAGTTAATTTAATGATACTGATGTTAGACTTTAAAAAATCTTCTTACTTATTTCTAAACCATTTTATTTTCATTTGCATCTCTTATAAAGTACATACATTCCTCATTAAGAGTTGACCTCAGTGGATTAAGTGAAGAAAGATAAATATCATATTGTCTTTTCTATGACATGCACAGGCAAACACATATGTACTACACAAAAACAGAAGAGGAAATATTTGGAAAAAGGAAGGAGAGGGAAGGAGGATGGGAGAGGGTAATGGGAAATATATATGGTCAGAATACATGGTATACTTGAACAAAAATGTCACTATGAACCATTCACTTTGTACAGTAGATGGACACTAATATTTTAAATGAGTTTGCCATACTATGGTGTATATTATAGATTTTTATGTTGCATTTTATTTTTTATTTTTTTCAATTTTTTGTTCATTTCTATTTATTTATTTGAGAGTGACAGAGAGAGAAAGAAGCAGGTAGAGAGAGAGCGAGGATGGGCGCGCCAGGGCCTCCAGCCACTGCAAAGGAACTCCAGACGCATGCGCCCCCTTGTGCATCTAGCTAATGTGGGTCCTGGGGAATCAAACCTGGGTCCTTAGGCTTTGCAGGCAAGCGCCTTAACACCACTGAGCCATCTCTCCAGGCCTACATTTTCTTTTTTTGTCAGTAGAAGCAAACTGTTGAAGCTTATATACTTACTGGGGTCTGTTCAAGATAATTAACTCATTAATTTCCATAGTTTTTCAGTTGACCCTATTAGGCTTTTGAGATTCAAAATCATGTTATGTACAAATAATGATAATTCCTATTTTTCAATATTTCTTACCTCCTATACATTATATTATACTGAAATGAGCACTCAGAATATTGGTAGTGGGTGACTTTTTCCTGGAAGAGTTCTAATGCATGATGAAGATAAAAGATAAAATATAGGGCTGGAGAGATGGCTTAGCGGTTAAGTGCTTGCCTGTGAAGCCTAAGGACCCCAGTTTGAGGCTCGATTCCCCAGGACCCACGTTAGCCAGATGCACAAGGGGGCGCACGCATCTGGAGTTTGTTTGCAGCGGCTAGAAGCCCTGGCGTGCCCATTCTCTCTATCCCTCTCTTTCTGCCTCTTTCTCTCTCTGTCTATTGCTCTCAAATAAATAAAAATAAACAAAAAATATATTCCCTAGTATAAGAACAATTATATAACTAAGCAATTTTTGAAAGTTAAATAATTTTGTCACATAATACCTTTTTCGTATGGACGTTTAGGACCTAGCCCTGTCAATCAGAAGGGTGCTGTCTTGGTTGGTGTTTCGGTGAGTTTGCTAGTGGCTGTGTTCCGGTCGTGGGGTAGAAAAGAGTTAAGATTCGCCAGGGTTGTGCACTGGAAGCCAGGAGCTCTACAACCCAACAGATGCTGGCAAATCAGAGATGTCCCGAGTCACTCAGAAACCATAACTGTGACCGTGACCGTGCTCTGCCCAGGGACACATGAAGCTAACTGATTCTGTGTCTGTCTAGAAGGGAAGAGTCCTTTTCTCTGCTGGTAGGTAGCTTCTTCCAAAGCATACATTGTCCACAGGGCTGTCGCTCTCGGGAGGTAGAGACTGGCTCTTGGGTAGTGAAACAAGTAAATTTTGACCCTTCAGGACCCCACAACTCCTAAGCGCATGTCATATACTAGGTAGGTTGGAAACGTAGAGGGAAAGAAGGTGTCCCCTTATGGGAATGCTAATGGAAGGGAAAGAATGTTGAGAAATAGTGATTTAGAGCATTTTAGTTTTTAAAATATTTTATTTATTTAAGAGAGAGAGATAAATAGAGAATGGGTGCACCAGGGCTTTTAGCCACTGCAAACTCCAGATGCATGTGCCACCTTGAGAATCTGGCTTTACAAGGGTGCTGGGGAATCAAACCCGAGTCCTTTGAATTTACCGGCAAGTGTCTTAACTATTAAAGCCATTTCTCCAGCCCCCATTTAGTTTTTTATGTACAGTGTCTTATGTAGGAGTGTTAAGAGACAAGATCTTATGACCAAAGCACAAGAGAAAGGCAGGTAACATAACTTAAAGTTGTAAGTGTTGTTCTAGAGGTTGGTGTTACGACATGTAGACCAAGCCACACAGTCAGTGTTAAAAAATAAAACAAAACAAACAAAACAGATGAGGGTTAGAGGGATGGCTTAGTGGTTAAGGCGTTTGCCTGCAAAGCCAAAGGACCCAGGTTTGATTCCCAAGGACCCAGGTAAGTCAGATGCTCAAGGTGGCACATGCGTCTGGAGTTCATTTGCAGTGGCTGGTGGACCTGGTGCACCCATTTTCTCTCTCTCTCTCTCTCAAATAAATAAATAAAAATAAAGTAAAACAAACAAACATAAAAAAAAACAGATGAGCTGGACATGTTGATGCATGTTTTTAATCCCAGCACTCAGGAAGCAGAGGCAGGGGAATTGCTATGAGTTCAAGGCCACACAGTGACTGCATAGAGAATTCCATGTCAGCTTGGGCTAGAGTGAGACCCTACCTTGGAAAATAAGCAAAAAATAAAATAGGTAAAAATTTCAAAAGTTTCACCAGAGAACTTGCACCAAGGACAAAACAAGCTAAGAGCAACTTTTCAAAGTACAATACCAGAAATGACGAAGAGCTTGAATGGGTTTAACACACGCTTAGATGATTAGGCCCAGCATTAGATGGGCTAGGAGCCTGGAGCACGTGCTATTAGAAATCAAGGCCCCTGGGCAGGAGAGGGGCTCGCTTCTGGGAAAGGATGAAGACTGATGAGGCTGAGAGACTGCGCCTGTTTGGTCCCCAGCACCCACCTGAACAGCTGGCCATGGGCACACATGTCTGTAACTCCTGTCTCAGAGGGGAGCAGACCCCAGAGAACTGCTGGGTTGCAAGGAAAAAAGATACAGAAAGCTCCCAGTTAAGCGTATCCAGCTTAAATAGGTCCTGCCGAAAGCCACGGAGAGAGACACCCGACGTTCCTCTAGCCACAGTAAGCCAGAGAAGCCCGTGCGGGTGAACGTGTGAGCCACCACATGGGCACAAAAACTTGTGTATACACACACACCCCAGAGAGGTAAAGTGACGTATCTAGTCCACTAGCAAATTTTTCGAGACGCACCCCCTTTTTCCCATATCCCTGGCAACAGTAGATATTTTAGCCATGCTTATGATGCGTGAAATGATACCACTGACATAATTTCCATTTCCATCTGTATCGAAACATTTCCATCTGTATCGAAACAGCTTCTCGCCTGGCTCTCTAGGTATTCTCTGAGATCACCTAGTCGTGCGTGCCCGTAGAGCGTCTCAGAAGTGATCTAATCGTGTACACTCGCATGTTATCTCTGGGGTCATTGCATTCTTCATACCAGGCTGCACGTATTTCATAGATGATATAGCCTCTTGTTATCTCCATTACAAATAAAATTTCCAGACATAAAATGTTGCTGATTTTTTTTTTATTAAAAGTCTAGTCATATTTGAATGCTGGAATATAATAAAATATTAGCGAAATGCTGTATTTGCCATTGGATCTTTAGCCTGATTCACAATGTAATTTCTACGGGACTTTGTCTGGGTCTTGGATTCATTTGGTCCGGTTACTGTATACTTAGAAAGTAATCACTATAACCATTGTCTGATTGGCAAATTGAACCGTTATGTAGGTATGATTAAGTCGCTGATGGCTTTCCTGCTGTTTGAGATGTCACTGTGTTGATACAACAGTGGGAATACGTCTGTGTGAGGGAGTTAGCAAGATGGGTCTGTAGCTAAAACTGTTTAGTTCCTGGCATGCGTGTGTGTGAATAGTTCTGTTGATTTCTCCCTACCTTGGTAAAGGGGACTGTACTAGATGTCAGGCCTCTAGGATTTTTTTTTTTTTTTTTTTAGGGTTTATTATGTCATGAGAGAAGTATATCATAAGAGACGACTTATTTTGGCTTTGTAGATTGACAATCTTAATCTGTTACAAATAGCAAGATTTATAAGCTGAGTGGTTTATGAATAGCAAAAGCTTTTTGTTACAAATTCTGGAATACTAGGAAGTTAAGGTCAGGGCTGTTTCCTGGTTCACAGAGGGTCATTTTCCCCTCATGTGGTGGTTATAGAAATGGCTCTCTGAGCCAGGTGTGGTGGTGCACGCCTTTAATCCCAGCACTCGGGAGGCAGAGGTAGGAGGATCGCCGTGAGTTCGAAGCCAACCTGAGACGACATAGTCAGCCTGGGCCTAGAGTAAGACCCTACTTGGAGAAAAACAAAAAAGCAAGTTGAGGGGAGGAAAGGGGTGGGGAATGGAGGGAAAGGTCAAGGGAGGGGAGGGCTCTCTGGGACCTCTTGGATCAGGGCTCTGCTCTCACTCTTACAAACTCTACGTCATGACCATCCATGTCTAAATATGAAACTGGAGTTAGGATTTTAGCATAAGGATTTGGGCAGGGTGAGACATTCAGACCGTAGTACTAGTCATTTTACCTCCATCCCCTGCCACCCGCTTCATGTTGGACAGGGTAAAGAATCCTTCCAGGTCTCGACTTTGTGACCAATGAGCTGAGGTTGATGACAGCACCCACCTCGCAGCATTGGATGTGATAATGCAGCCAGAGGGCTAGCCGGAGCAGGGGGATTACAGTGAGCTCTTCCAGCACAGCAGGCCTGTTCACACTCACGTCAGCATACAGAGCATTGAACGGATAGCTACCGGATACAAAGACCCGAAGGTGGCCTGTGAGATGAAAGAATGCTTCAAGCTCATGCCCATCTTGTAAAGTTCTTAAATATGTTTTATTTATTTATTTATTTACTTGAGAGAGAGAATAGGCGCACCAGGGCCTCCAGCCACTGCAAACGAATTCCAGATGCATGTTTCCCCTTGTGCATCCGGCGTACGTGGGATTTGGAGACTTTAACCGGCATCCTTTGGCTTTGCAGGCAAAGGCCTTAACTGCTAAGGCATCTATCCAGCACCCCACCCCGACCCCAATCTTGTTCTTTTGAGAAGTAAGCATTGCCTACAGGGAGGTTTCAAATGCCTAAACAGCCCTGTTGTTACTGTCTCTTGTATCTGTGTCAGGACAGATGACAGACATTTATGTCAAATACTGATTATGGCCCATTCCGAGTGGCTTGCTTCTGTCACAGACTTGCATGGCAAACGTATGCCCTCAAGTTTTCTCTTTGAGTAAAAGTTATTACTAATAGTACTTGAAACTTTTTAATACTTACTTGAGTATTTCCATTCTAGCTCCAGGAACTCTGGGTCATCGATTATAGTCAAGGAAATAAGTACTTACCGACAATAGGGAATGAATTTCCCTGTAGTGACATTCTGAAATATTTTGAGGCATTGAGTGACGTAAATCATATTTTTTAAAGAATCAAAGTTAGAGCATGATAAATGGTAGAAAATAATTCTGAGTAAGTAAATGTGTGCTTTGCACTCGCTGGTCTCTGAAAAGTCAAGGCCAGCTTTTAGGGAACCTCAGAGATTCTTGTTTCTTATAGAGGTCAAACGTTTTTAAGGTCTATAGCAACTCATTGCATTTTGCTCTCTTCATTTTAAAGTTTAGGTGTGCAATTTTCATTTTTAAAACTTTAGAGTATTTTTGATTTTGCTACTTAAGAAATAGTTCGCAGTTCAATTTCTTTTGAATGTCTTTATTGTTCCTAATGATTTTCTATAGTGTCACATGGTTTATGTGCCAAGCATTTCTAAAATAATGTTTGCAGTTTCCCTTTCGTACAGAAAATTGGTCCTGGGTATCCTCTGTGATTAATGAGCTTGTGTAGTTCTGCTATGCTCACAATTCCATACCCCTTCAGTTGTTATTCTGAGTCCTTTTAAAATAAAAGCCTTCAAGGGCATCTTTGATATGCTTTTTACATTGGGCTGGAGAGATGGCCCAGTGGTTAAAGGCGCTTATTCGCAAAGTCTGATGGCTATGGTTCAATTCCCCAGCACATGTAAAGCCAGAAGCACAAGGTGTGCCCATACTCTCTGTCTCTTTCTGTCTGTCTCTTTCTCTCAAATAAATAAATAAAAATATGCTTTTAAAAGATTTATATAAAAAAATAAAAATAAAAAAGATTTATATCATGATAATAAAGTTAAAACTTCAAATATATGAGTAAAAAATTTGTACACTGGTAACTTTAAATTGAAACTCTATATTACAGTAATCAGAGATACTAGAGCTTCTGTTAAAGTTTTCTTTTTAAAGTTTTCTTTCAAAGTTTCCTAAAGTTTTCTTTTTAGCCAGACGTGGTGGCGCACACCTTTAATCCCAGCACTTGGGAGGCAGAGGTAGGAGGATCGCCGTGAGTTCGAGGCCACCCTGAGACTACATAGTGAATTCCAGGTCAGCCTGAGCTAGAGTGAGACTCTACCTCCAAAAACCAAAACCAAACCAAAACAAAAAAGATGAAACTTAAAGTTTTCTTTTTAAAGTTGTACTTACTGATAACTTTCCTATAAGTATATAATGTACTTTGATCATAATCCCCCCTTTACCTTGTCTTGTGTCTTCTCCCCATTCTCTTCCTCTGAACCTCTTTTTCCCAATGAGTCCAGTTTCTACTTCCTTCTGTGTGTGACCCACGGCGTTTAGGGGTTCAGTGAATGTTGCCTGCATGGGTGTGGAGGGTGGATAATTTACCAGAGCCCATGAACTTACTAGTGGCTTCAACAATAAACAAAATGTCTCTTCCACCAAGCATTTCCTGCCTATTAACTCCTCAAGGGGGAGTGGAGGGCTCAGGCCTCTGCCGCCATCCATGCTGGGGTGTTAATGGGCTCAGTCAGTAGTAACCTGCAGGTCTTGGGCAGGTAAGGGCACTTGCGGTGGGGTCATAAATACAGCGGTCATCTCGTGCCCAGAAGATAGTTTCCCACAGCACCTCTCCTGACTCCCTGGCTCTTAGATTCTTTCAGCTCCTTCCAGCTCCTTCCAGCTCCTTCCACAATGTCCCCTAAGCCTCGGAGGGGTGATAGAGTGTCTCAGTTAGTGCTGAGCACGCCACAGTCACATATTCTCAGCACTTGGATGAGTTTTGAGACTCCCCAGCAGTCATTGCCAACTGCAAACTTGAAGCTTCTCTGAGCAGAGGTGAGAGCAGCCCTGGTCAATGGGCATCGACATAGACATTTGAAGGGCAGTGCCGTGCATCCAGCACATCTGTTTAGCCAAACACGAGCAGTAGCCTACTCCCTAGGGCTCTGTAATCTTCCCAGCCATAGACGTTTGATGAGGTTTCAGGATCAGGCAGGAAACCCCTTTAGATACCAAGCCTCAAGTGCAAGCAGACAGCAGTTGGTTTCCCCCGTAACACTCATGCCACTATGGCACCAGTGGGCACACCTTGCCCGAGTTGGTAGCTTGTGTATCTACAGAGTCCACCACTGGTTACTTTGTTTACTTGTCTCCTCCTGACAACCTTCACAGCCCCTTCTAGCACTGCCGTAGCCGGCCGCCGGGGGAGAGGCTTTCAGTTGGGTTCCAGCTTGATTTCTCAGTGGCCTGCAACCCAGGCCTGTGGCGTCCTCAGCACTGCGGTCTGCTGTCTAGTTCTGGCAGGCAAGCAAGAAGTGGCACTCGCCTGTACTGTCTCAGGAAGCCCAGGGCTCTCTGTGACCAACCACCAACTGGGCATTTATTGCACCCTTGGCACTGGGAGTTCCCTAAAATTTTCTTTGCCACAGATATTTAGACAGCATCCACCAGAGTGTCTGGTGCAATAAATCCCCAGATATTTTCCCTCCCTCTTCCTTTCTTTTGTTAATATGTATATTGTGAGTTCTTGCTGATATTTTTCTTCCCCGAGGTTCTGGAAATATAAACACGTGCTATATATTTTGGGGGGAAAAGTCTCACTCTAGCTATAGTCCAGCTTGCCCTGCAACTCACTCTGTAGTCCAGGCTGCTCTCGTGCTTGGCGGGAGCCTCCTACTTCATATCAGTGCTGGGATTGCAAGCATAAGCAGTTTGTCTTAGATTATTTCTGTGTAGCAAGTATTCATTATGTTTTTAAAATTTTTATTTGAGACAGAGAGAAAGGGGGTGGGGAGAGAGGGGGGGGGATGAAGCATAGGTATGCCAGGGCCTCTTGCTACTTTAAACAAACTCATGCACCACATTGTGCATCTGGCTTTACATGGATACTGGAGTATCGAACCCAGACCATCAGGCTTTACAAACAAGCACCTTTAACTGCTGAGTCATCTCTCCAGCCTTAAATATTAATAATCTTCATTCGTTACTATAGCACCTGTTTGTGTTCTGGTAGTTCTATGTGTCAGAAGTCTGGACAGAGCGCAGTAGGATATTCTCCCAGGCTCTCCGGGTTGTGGGCAGAATTCCGCTTCTTGCCGTATAGAGCTTGTGGTCACTTACTCAACGTGGAAGCTGGCTGGAGCGCTTCCTGTTGCTTCACCTTCGGGTTTTGTTGTTGTTGTTTTTGGTTTTTCGAGGTAGGGTCTCAGTCTGGCTCAGGCTGACCTGGACTTCACTATGGAGTCTCAGGGTGGCCTTGAACTCACAGTGTTCCCCCTACCTCTGCCTCCCAAGGGCTGGGATTAAAGGCATGCGCCACCACGCCCAGCTTCACCTTGTTTTCAAGTATGTTCTTGATGAGGCGAGAGCCACTCGTGATGCGCTATGGATTAAGGGGGTGGCAATGAGTTGGTAACCTCACCCTGGCAGCCTTCATTGATCAGAGACGTGACTGCAGGGTGTGTGGCATTGTGGGTGGGAGGCTGGGGTTTGGGGGGTTGTCTCCTGATACTTCCGCCTCCCACATCATGGACTTTCAAAATGAAATAAATGGACATCTGTTGTTGGTGTTGCCAGACGTGGCACTCTGACCTGGACTATAAAGGAATAAAACTTAGGCCCGTAGAGACTGTTTCAAAGTTTCGTCGCCCTCCAGGGCTCAGCGAACAAATGTTGAAGGCAACATCTTGGTTGTGGAAAAATCTCCCCAGGAGGGCTAGACTACATGCAGTGGGCACGTGCCCCTTCTGTTCCACAAGCATTCTCAGGATCACTGTTTAGGGGAATGCAGGCCTTCCTGGGCTCTAATCGCTGAGCCCTGTGAGAATCATAGAAGTCCATGGCTGCCTCCTGCAACACAGCTCCTGGGGGCGGGGCATCACCAAGGTTCCGCCCACAGGGGCACGGCCAGACTGGGCACCACCCCTTCTTCAGCCTCTGCTCCTGTCCTGGTACAATCTTCCAGCATTGAGCAGGAGGCTCAGATTTAGTTTAATAAGTTAATAATATGCCAATAATAAAATAATATAATGTAATAAATATGTTCTTCAGATCACACTACTCACAGTAAGTTTATTTTTATATTTGTTTATTTGCAAGCAGAGAGAGAGAGAAATACAGAGAAGAGAGACAGAGAGAATAGGCACTCCAGGGTCTCTAGTCAGTGCAGACGAACTCCAGAAGCATGTGCCACTTTGTGCATCTGGCTTACGTGGGTCCTGGGAAATCGAACCTGAGTCCTTAGGCTTTGCAGGCAAGCGCCTTTTCCTCTAAGCCATTTCTCCAGCCCTCACAGTAAGCGTTTAAATGGCTCCTGGTAGACCTGTGTAGTAGGGTGTGAGTGAAGCTAACAGGCCAGCACGTCCGTCCTTTAGCCTTTTTATTTAGCTATGATCTCTGTGCAATTTGTACCAAGAGATAACATAAAAGGTCACTAGCTAACCCACATGTACACGGTAGGTAGAAGAGTCTCAAATACAGCCCCCTCTCTTTTTCTCTGCCTCGCATCTTGAGTTCTGTCATGGAGTCCCCACCTTTAACATGTGCCCTGAGGAAAGAGAGAGCCACTCCGAGGGAGTCCCCACCGGGAGCATCGTGGTGGTGACAAAGGGCCCAAACTGGAGGAGCTGTGCCTGTCCAAGGTCACATGAAGGGCTGTGGGCAGAAACAGAGGGCGAGGACAGAACGCCTACCTTGATTTTGCCTTATTTTTATTGCTGTGACCTCAATTTGATACCTCAGTGTCCTAGTTTGCGGCTTAATCTTTCTTGAATTTCCTTACGGATCTCCCGAATAAGGTGTTGGTGTTTGCCTAAATTTAGATGTTATTATTATTTTTTTTTCTCATCCTCAATTTGACTTTCTTCTCATTCACCGCCTCGGGTAAGATAAATAAATAAATGAATCCTTTTTCCCTTTGATCTCCGTTTCAGGCTGTTCAAAATGTATGGCTGGCAGCCTTCAAAGGAGGAACGCGGGCATCATGGATGTTTTATTCAGTGCATTTCTGCTCTGCCCTTTGTACAGCTATTCAAATTGCTGTGTGAGGGCCTGAAAGGTTGCCATGATTCTTGCCAGCAGTAGATGACAAATGGTAACATGTAAGTGAGTGTCCCGGGTGTACCGGAAATTTCCGTGGCAGCCTCTATTTCATGGAAGTTTTGTTTTCCATGTCATGCTAAAAAAGTTCATTCTAAATTCTTTAGCCAGATTCAGGTCTTACCTGATGTGCAATGCAGGGAGAGAAAATAGTTTAGAAGGCAATGACTAGTTGAGGACGCATTAAAAACGCACAGAGTAAGTTCTAGAACAGATTGTTTTTAATAATTCCGCGCCTTTGGGACAGACGACGTCTCCTTTTTCTGCCCACCCTCGTTGGAGGTCCACTTCTTTTTCCTCTGGCTGCGGTGAAATCTTTCAAAGATCATTACCTTAGTGCCCCCTAATGAAATGTAAATAAAATGAATGATTACAGCTTGATTATGGGTCCAATATTTATGATACTCCTGGTAACTTGCTGCATAAATTTATGTACGCAAGTAAATTCTCTTAGGGACAGTCTGCGTGAGAGTCTCTCCTTCTTTCCAGTTTTTTATGTTGCACTAATTCTTTTCACCTCCGCGTGCTTTATTGTTTCTTCTTCCTTGGAAGTAGGACCCTGGAAAATGAATTTTATTATTCTTTTTTTTTTCACGGCTGACTTTTATGGTCCCTGTTGGGTTTGGACTAAGGCCTGAGGTGCTCGGTAGATTGTGGCCTGTCAGGAACAGTGGGAGAAAGGGGCTTGGCTTTTCAGCTTCCTTCTTACGCAGCATCCGTCTCCCCACCGAGGAAAAGGTGGCTGCCTTGCTCCCTCCCATCCTTTCTTACAAAGTGAGTCAGCTTCCAAGTCTGTATTTTGATGACAGTCACAAAGTAAGGGGTTAACAGTATTCTTGGCTTAGCTAAATTTCAAATATTTTAAGTTTTCTACTCTGTCACCTACACATGGGAAGTTAGCCTCCCACTCAATTGAGCTACTGAAAACCACTTTGCCCTGCTGTCTCTTCTTTCTAGAATTTTTTTTTTTATTTTTGTTAACTCTCCGTGGGCTCATCTCTAATTTGCCCAACCTTTAAAGCATTTTCTATAGCTAGAAGCAAAATTACCCTGCAAGGCTGTACTTGTGATCAGAGCCTGGTTTGAATGGCAGGGGAAAGGAAATTCCATTTTAACTTATTTGAGAGACAGAAAGAGAGGGGGAGAGAGAGAGAGAGAGAGAGAGAGAGAGAGAGAAGAGAGAATGGGTGCACCAGGGCCTCTAGCCAGTGCAAATGAACTCCAGATGCTTATGTGGGTCCGGGGGAATCTAACCTGGGTCCTTTGGCTTTGCAGGCAGGCACCTTAACTGCTAAGCCATCTCTCCAGCCCGCCATTTTAATTTAGATTTGAAATCCTGAATAGGTTTCCTTCCTTAAAGTTGGGATTTAAGAATGTACACTTAGGGGTACTGGCAGGAGGATCAGAAGTTCAAGGCCAGCCTGGGCTACATGAGATATCACTTCAAGAACAATGAAACATTAAATCGCAGCCCCTCATTTAGACTTAATAGCTTGTGATGTGTGGTGTGAGCACTAGCAGAGGGGGAAATACTGCGGATGCAGAAGCCACAGCTGTCACCCCAAAGGTTATCCATAAGAGATAGTTTCTTTTGGAGCCAAATATGAGTGACGGTGGCCCAGGAACACAGAGCTAGGTCACCCCAAATTCCATGTTCCAACGTGTGAACAGTTTCATGGAGGTTTGACAGTCATAGAAGAAAAGCAAATTATGAATCAAGGCACCTTTCAAATACATTGGCTGGGGCTGGAGAGATGGCTTAGTGGTTAAGTGCTTGCCTATGAAGTCTAAGGACCCCGGTTCAAGGCTCGATACCCCAGGACCCACGTTAGCCAGATGCACAAGGGGACGCACGCGTCTGGAGTTCCGTTTGCAGTGGCTGGAGGCCCTGGTGCGCCTATTCTCTCCCTCCCTCCCTCTCTCTCTCTCTCTCTCTCTCTGTCTCTTTCTCTGTCACTGTCACATAAAATAAAAATAAAAACAACCAATACATTGGCTGACCATCAGGTGGGCAGGTTACCATACAATATGCATGTATAGAGAGTAACCCTGTTTTCTGGCTTCTCCAGTCCAGAGTGGTAACTAACTGTTCACAAAATAATTACCCAGGTATTGAGCTAAAAGCTTCCTCAGTGTGACTCTACTTTTGGCAATCTTTGTTAACAATTAATTAGTTCTTTACTTTGTCAAGTATGTACAAGGTGCCTTCTCTCTCCCTGTGTCTCTCTGTGTGTGTGCACACACACGTGCACATGTGTGTGTATTATGGTAAAGCACTTATTCTAAAACAGTGAAAAATTATGTGAGCTTGGGTTTCGTGGACATTTTATTATCTATCATACGTTATTTTAAGTTGACCTTTGTATGATAGATACTTTCCTATACTAGACACAATGATAGATATGACAGGCAGGAGAGCTTGCAGAATTTAATAGGATAATGTGGGTCCCTAACTTAAATTAGGGCAAAGATCACTTTGAGCAAGGGGTATGTAAATATGAATGAAATATTTTGAGTTATACAACAGATTTTTTCATGGATAAAATTTGGGAAGTTTTTTAATCACTGAGTACCTCACGTTCACAGACAATATATACACACATTCCTGAAGAAACAAAAAAAACTTTATGTGTCATCAAAAATTTTGAGTAGGTCATGATTTAAATCATAATATATGTTGATGGGAAGAATACTAAGGACTGGCAATAATTGCTGTGGTATAATTATTGAAGAAGGGAATGACAGGGGCTGGAAATAAATGCAAGACGAAAAGGAAGATGTATCAGAAGTAGAAGAATAAGATCAGGGTTTAGATCGGCAACATTTGAGGAAGCCCTGGGTCGTACGAAGAGGGTTAGAGCATGAATCACTGTGATGTCAGATCTCCACAAGTGGATGATAGAACACAAGTGAATGATAGAACAGGAATAGGTGTGATGTCAGGACTCCACAATTGGATGATAGAAGAGGAATAGGTGTGATGTCAGGTCTCCACAATTGGATGATAGAAGAGGAATAGGTGTGATGTCAGGTCTCCACAAGTGGATGATAGAAGAGGAATAGGTGTGATGTCAGGACTCCACAAGTGGATGTGAGAACACAAGAGAATGATAGAACAGGAATAGGTGTGATATCAGGTCTCCACTAGTGGATGATAGAAGAGGAATAGGTGTGATGTCAGGTCTCCACAAGTGGATGTGAGAACACAAGAGAATGATAGAACAGGAATAGGTGTGATATCAGGTCTCCACAAAGTGGATGCTAGAACAGGAATAGGTGTGATGTCAGGTCTCCACAAGTGGATGCTAGAACACAAGTGGATGATAGAAGAGGAATAGGTGTGATGTCAGGACTCCACAAAGTGGATGCTAGAACAGGAATAGGTGTGATGTCAGGTCTCCACAATTGGATGCGAGAACACAAGTGAGTGATAGAACAGGAATAGGTGTGATGTCAGGATCCACAAGTGAATGCTTGCTTTAGAGGACAAAGTTCAAATGTTCACTCTAACTATCCAAATCTAAAATGTCCTTGATGATTTTCCTTGTTTTCTCCCCCTTTTTGAGAGAACAGCAGTTATTTTAACACAGGATTATCAGCATCAAGTCAAAGTAAAACCATGGGGGGCTGGAGAGAATGCTTAGTGATTAAGGCACTTGCCTGAAAAGCCTAAAGACCCAGGTTCAATTCCCCAGAACCCACGTAAGGCAGACGCACATGGCAGTGCATATGTCTGGAGTTCACTAAAATAGCTAATAAATCAGTCAATAGATAAAGCCAATGCTGTGAGTAGATACGTATGGTTATGTGCGATGTAGACCGTATCTGTCTCACCTTCAGTGCTGAGAGCAGATTCATCAAATGTGTCCTATGTTAGACTTCACAGTGCAATCCCGATAAATTAACCAGAGCATGCTCTCTTTCTCACATTTGCCCATTTATTTTTAAGGCTGTTTTCAAGGATCTAGATGGAGAGGAAAAAAAGTGAGGTGGATGGAAGGCCTACCCTCCCTGGCAGGTGGACCCAAAGTTCAAGGTCATCCTGAACTATATATGTCAAGTTCAACACCAACTTGGGATGTTTAGGAATGTCTCAAAAGAAAAAAAAATGGATTTCGTTCCAGCCGGGGGCCCTTGGAATACTCAGTTCCTAGTCCTGCATGTCTTTTCTCATTGATAAAGTAGGGATAATAGTGCTGGTGGGTTGTAGTGTGTGAAACTGAGTCGCACGTGCTAATGAGCCATCTCCCTGGCCCAGTGCTGTGGTTTATAGTGGACATAACCACATGTAATGAGTACCTCAAAAGAATGAAATAGGGCTGGAGAGATGGCTTAGTGGTTAAGCGCTTGCCTGTGAAGCCTAAGGACCCAAGTTTGATTCCCCAGTACCCACGTAAAGCCGGATGCACCAGGTTGCACATGTGTCTGGAGTTTGTTTGCTTCTGGACCCATCCATATTCCTTATCAATCAATCTCTCTCTCTCTCTCTCTCTCTCTCTCTCTCTCTCTCTCTCTGTGTGCCTCTCAAATAAGTAAATAAATAGAATATGAAATAGATACACCAGAGCCCTATTTTTTTTGTTTATTTTTATTTATTTATTTGAAAGCGACGGACAGAGAGCAGGAGAGAGGCAGATATAGACAGAGAGAATGGGCGCGCCAGGGCCTCCAGCCACTGCAAACGAACTCCAGATGCTTGTGCCCCCTTGTGCATCTGGCTAACGTGGGTCCTGGAGAATCAAGCCTCGAACCAGGGTCCTCAGGCTTCACAGGCAAGTGCTTAACCGCTAAGCCATCTCTCCAGCCCCCAAAGCCCTATTTTTTGACAACAGGAGCTAAACATGGTGTTGGGGAACATATGGCAGCAGACAAGCTCTTTTTTCAGTTGTCGCCTCTAGAGTTTGCTTGGCAGATTGTGAAGGCTTTTCAGCAATATTGTGTCATCCAACTTACTTTGACATTGAGAGGTCTCTGGTCTGGACCACGCCTCTCACATACATTTGACTGCAGTTGCTCACCCTGCTGTTAAGAGTAAATTTTTGCTTTGAATTAAATACATGGAGTGTGTCACTTAGAAAAATGCTTTTGGGGGCTGGAGGGATGGCTTAGTGGTTAAGGCATTTGCCTGCAAAGCCAAAGGACGCAGGTTCGATTCCCCAGGACCCATGTTAGTCAGATGCACAAGGGGGCGCATGCACTTGGAGTTCATTTGCAGTGGCTGGAGGCCCTGGCGTACCCATTCTCATTCTCTCTCCCTCCCTCACTCCCTCCCCCTTCCTCACTTCCTCCCTCCCTCCCTCTCCCTCTCTCTTTCCTCCTCTCTTCTTCCCCCTACCTCTCTCCTCCCCCTCCCTGTCTCCTCCCCCTCCCTGTCTCTTCCCCCTCCCTGTCTCTTCCCCCTCCCTGTCTCCTCCCCCTCCCTGTCTCCTCCCCCTCCCTCTCCCTCCCTCTCCCTCCCTCCCCCTCCCTCCCTCTCCCTCCCTCTCTCTCCTCCCCCTTCCCCTCCCTCTCCCTCCCTCTCCCTCCCTCTCCCTCCCCCTCCTTTCCTCTCCCTCCCTCCCTCTACCTCCCTCCTACCCCCTCCCTCTCTCCCTCCCTTCCTCTCCCTCCCTCTCCCTCCCTCCCTCTCCCTCCCTCTCCCTCCCTCTCCCTCCCTCCCTCTCCCTCCCTCTCCCTCCCTCCCTCTCCCTCCCTCTCCCTCCCTCTCCCTCCCTCTCCCTCTCTCTCCCTCCCTCTCTCTCCTCCCCCTTCCCCTCCCTCTCCCTCCCTCTCCCTCCCTCTCCCTCCCTCTCCCTCCCCCTCCTTCCTCTCCCTCCCTCCCTCTACCTCCCTCCTACCCCCTCCCTCTCTCCCTCCCTTCCTCTCCCTCCCTCCTACCCCCTCCCTCCCTCTCTCCCTCCCTCCCTCCCTCCCTCTCCCTCTTTGTCTGTCAAATAAATAAATTAATTAAATATTTTAGAAAAATGCTTCCTGGATCATTTTTTCTTCAAATCATTATCTATATTTGGGACAGTTTCTGGTTTACAGTAGCAGAAACAATGCAACAATCTGATCTTAGTTCAATCACTTGCTAATCACGCAATATTGGACAGTAGTTAATTAATTTGCTCATTAAATGCACCCTTCAGGCTTCTGTTTTCAGTATGTATAGATGTTGCATTTTCTTACACATTTGTTTTTGTTCTAATTTCCTTGATGCTGATTTAATTTACTTTTCTATATTGTTTCACTGGTTGATTTAACAAGCAGCTATTGAGTAGATATGTGTGCCCTGCCTCAAGTTCCGGAGACAGTGGTGTTTAGTATAAACAACATTTTCAAGAGGGGAGGGGATTTGAAGGGACTCAGAAGTAGTCGTTGCTTTTAGGAAAGATTTTGCTCCAGACTTCAGTTTGGGAGATTTTCCCAAAGTGGTCATGCCCCGTGTAAGCAGGACATAGGTGAGAAAACAAGACATGATATCCACATTCTTAGTTCCTTTCAATATCTTCCCCACTTCATACCCCCACCCCCGCACTGCCTGCTCACAACCCTGATTGTAACAGTGTATGTGGGCTATGCCTGAAGTCACATTTCTAAGAAACAAAGCATACATTTTTCCTTTAAAAACAAAAAAGAGCCGGGCGTGGTGGCGCACGCCTTTAATCCCAGCACTTGGGAGGCAGAGGTACGAGGATCGCCTTGAGTTCGAGGCCACACTGAGACTCCATAGTGAATTCCAGGTCAACCTGGGTTAGAGTGAGACCCTACCTCGAAAAACCAAAAAAAAAAAAAAAAAAAGAAAACTTGTGGCAAAACCTCGGGGCCCTCACACTCCCATCTGAACGGTGTGCACGTGCCCAGTTCTGCACTGCATTCGAGTGCCGCACATCCGTCACGACCATCTGACTCCAGACCTTTCTCCTGTGCCCCAGCTGAAGCTCTGTGCCGTCCAACGTTAACTCCCCTCCTCACGTGCCTCGATCCTGACAACTCTCCATCCCTGGCATAGGTGGAAGAGGACATTACATCCCAAACCACAATAGTTCCCTCTCTCCTTTCATTGCTTTGCCGCGTAGAAATGGAAATGACTGAACCACAAGGTATTTCTGTACCTAAACTTTTGAGGAATCACCGCACCTTCTTTGCACGGCCTGTGCTCTTTTCCATCCCCACAGATTACACTATCTTTTGCCCACCATTGATTCTATTAGCTGCCTTTTAAAATTTATTTATTTATTTGAGGGAGAGAGAAAGAATGGGTGTGCCAGGGCCTCCAGTCACTACAAACTCCAGATGCATGCACCACCTTGTGCATCTGGCTTATGTGGGTACTGGGGAAATCAAACCTGGGTCCTTCAAATTTATAGGCAAGTGCCTTAACCACTAAGCCATCTCTCCAGCCCATAGCTACTTTTTTGTTGTTGTTGTTTAGATAAAATATCTGAAAGAAGAAAATGAAGGGAGAAAGGATTGATTTGGGGTCATGATTTGAGAGCATACCATCTGATGTGGCGGGGAAGGCATGATGGGGTTCGGGGTGGCTTGGTATGAGGCTCGATCCGACAGATCAGGAAGCACAAACGGGGACTAGAAGCAGAGCTAGGCTCTAACCATCACTGCCTCCAGCTAGGCCCTACCTCCTAGAGTATCCACGCTGTCCCAAAACAGTATGCCCCACTAGGGCTCAAGGGTTGAAACCTTTGAGCCTGGGATGCAGGCCATTTCACGTTCATTTCTTGTGGTTAAGTTTGTAGGGTGCATCCATATTTCTGTGTGTAGTTATGGGTCATTTTGTTGCATAATGGTGCCCTTGGGTATTTAGTCATTTTGTTATGTTAGGTGTTGGAGTAATTTCCATTTTGGGTCTGTCACAAGCATTGTTACACTTATATGTCATGGTTATGTTGCTGTGTTGGATTTTTTTTTCCCTTATATTACAGAACAAAAGCTTTAAGGTGAACATTCTTGTAGAATGCCCATAGCTTTGATTGTTTATAACAGCTGACCGCATAGCCAACCTGTGATGACTTAGACAAAGGGGCATTTTGGGTCACATAATTGGGCATTTAGGTATACGGCTCCAGGGCTGGATTGGAGCTTGCCTGAATAACCGCTACCCAGGTCTGCTCGTGCCTATGTTGATTCTGTCCTTGTAGCTGCTGTAGATACTCAAGGGGTGGTCACAGATGGCCAAAGATATCTAATATCTTATCTATTTATTTATTTATTTGCAAGTATAGAGATATAGACACAGAGAGAGAAGTGTGGGCACCCCGGGGCCTCTAGCCGCTGCAAACGAACTCCAGATGCACGCACCACTTGGTGCATCTGGCTCTACATGCATACCGGGCAATCATCCCAGGTTATAAGGCTTTGCAGGCAACCAATTTAACCACTGATCCTTCTCTCCAGCCCTCTCAAGGTATTTACACTCCCAGCTTGAAATATAGCAGGAAGGTAAACTCTTGTCTTATTTCCCTAACACAACTTAAGCCATGTATACATCCCTGAAGGCATCACTGGGCCCAGAGGATAGGTTCACATCCACTTGATGCATGGAGCATTTATGCAAAGGAGTGGGATGGGCAGATGAGGGATGTACCCCCGACCAAACTGGACCACAGTTTCTATCTGAATGAAGAAAAGAGGGTGTGGGCGCGCCAGCCAGCATGATTCAAGCTGCTTACGCTGATGGCTTTCAGCGGGTTATAAGTGAGCTCTGTGGTGGAACTTCAGCACTGACGTTGAAACCAGAGAAATCTTGATACTTGAGATAGAAAGGCTTGTCTTGGAGAGGTTTGTGACCTCACGCAAACTGGTATCGGGTCTTAAACTTGGTCTTATGAAGAAGAGCATGGGCTTCTGTTTGATTGATTTGATTTTTTTTTTTTTTTTTGGTCATTCTGGGGACTAAACCCAGGGTCTTGCACAGGTCAGCCAAGTGCCTTACCACTGGGCAATATCCCTAGCCCTGGGTATGGAGAGACAGTCTGATTCTGTGGCTGAGACTGGCCTTGAAGTATGCCATCATGCTACCAAATATGGGCATTTTATTTTCCTTTTTAATAATTTAAAATGTATTTCTTTATTCATAAGGAGAGAGAGAATGAGAGTGGGCACGTCAAAGCCACTGCAAATGAACTCCAAATGCATGCGCTACTTTGTGCGTCTGCCTGAAAGTAGGTACTGGGGAATGAAACCCAGGCTAAGCCATCTCTCCAGCCCCAAATATGGGCATTTTAAAATCCTCCTTCCTTTTCAGGTGCTACTCTGTTCATTCCTCCATATTGTGTTCCCTTGCTTTTCTGTTTTCTTTCTGTTTATAAAGGCTTTGACTCACATTGATTATGGGAGAGATAATGTTGAAAGAAAGAAAATCACAGAATCTTAGAAATGAAATGGTTCACTTCTCTCCCATTTTTAAACTGCTATTGTGTCTAGCTGAATATGTTAGATAACAAGTGCAAGCAAATTAGATGATGTTTCAATAAAAGTGAGTACAATAAAATTCAGAGATATAGCAGGGACAGTCTCTGGCAGCTAATCCTTCTTTTTAACATTAATTCTTATTCTTATCAAAATGTAATATATAGAGTTTTAAAAATTAAATAATCCTGCTAGGCTTAGGAAAAACTGAGTTCTCACCCCACCCCACCCCCCTTTTGAGCCCTCTTCTCTCAGAGCACATACTCACGTTATGCATACTTCTCAGGAATGCATTTCGGTTGCTTTGTCTTAGTTCCCATTTTGTACTTTATATCTCGACTTCATTTACAATGTGGAAGACTTAACTCTTCCACTGCCTCATCCCCCACTATCCTGTTTTTCCTTTCTCTAGTTTCTCCTTATAGACACAACACTGGGAAGCATGATTTTTTTTCCCCCAGCTATATCAGTTTTCAGTGTCCATATTATTTCAGTTATGTGCATTAGCTGATTATTGCTACAGTAACGAATTACCATCACAGTGTTCGGAAGCAGCACAAATTTAGTATCTTACAGTTCTAGGGACCGAAAGCCTGATGTGGATCTTTCAGGCTGGAATGAAGAGCCGCCTTCGTTCTGCAAGCCAGCTCTTTTCCGTTTGTAGTTTGCAGTTTGCAGAAGCCTTTGGTCCTGGCCCATCTCCCCAGACTCTGCTTCAGCCACCTCTCTGTCTTTGACTTCTCTCCAGCTTTATAAGGTCTCTCAAGAGTACATCGAGTGGTGGGGTGGGCATGGTGGCGCCCGCCTTTAATCCCAGCACTCGGGAGGCAGAGGTAGGAGGATCGCTGTGAATTCAAAGCCAGCCTGAGACTACATAGTGAATTCCAGGTCAGCCTGAGCTAGAGCGAGACCCTACCTTGAAAAACCAAAAGTAAAATAAAATAAAGATTACACTACACTGAATGCACTCAAAGAATGCAGATCATGCCTTTGGCCTGGCTCCCTTAATCACAGTAGCAATGCCCCACTTGTATCCGATGAGGTATTCACAAGGTTGTGGGCGTGAGATTTTTAGGTGGGAGACAGTGTTCTGCTCACAATGTATGTGTCCGCGTACATATGTGTGGGTGCAAACATACGTATGTATGTGTCCCACCCCACACTGACCACAACTCCTTTTGCCTATTTAGTTTTGTGTTGTTCCTAGAGCTGGTAATTGGGTTGATCTCCCTCAAGTTAGATTTTATGTACACTAGCATCTTTACACATTCTCCTTCAGAGCTGTGAAGTCCTCGGTGGTGCTTTCCATGCCATCGGACCCATCAGACAGCCCCTCAGGGGGCCTTGCGTGGAAGCCGTTCCCGAACCCTTAGCCCGCTGCTCCAAGGCCATAAACTGCATATATCACACAGGCCTCCTTAGGCCTTCCAGTCATTCAGGGCAAGGTAGACTATATACATGATATATCAGGTAGTGATAAATGCAATGCATCAAGGGCTGGAGAGATGCCTTAGCGGTTAAGGCCTTTGCCAGCAAAGCCAAAGGATCCCGGTTCGATTCCCCAGGACCCACGTTAGTCAGATGCACAAGGGGGCACATGCATCTGGAGTTCGTTTACAGTGGTTAGAGGCCATGGTGTGCCCACTCTCTTTCCTTCTCTCTGCCTCTTTTTTTTTTCTCTCTCTCTCTCTCTCTCTCTCAAATAAATAAGTTTTAAAAACCTAAAAACAAATTTAAAAAGAAAAATGCATCAGATAAAGGTAAGGAAACACTGGGTGTGGGAGTCTTGCGTTTCTAAAGAGGGCAGTCGGGCAAGGCGGGAAGGAACTCCGTCCCAGGTATCTGGAACAAGTGTGCCACGTCTTTCTGCTTCTGGAAAGACAATTCGTGTGAAAGGAAGAAAGATTTGTTTTGGATCATGGCTTCAGAGGCTTCAGCATGAAGCCCAGCCAGCTAGCTCTGTCGCTTTGGAGCTGTGGTAAGGCAAAGGAGGAAGGCCTGTGGTCGAGCAAGGCTGATCATCTCACGGCCAAAGGAAGCTGAGAGAACATAGAGGCGCCAGGCTGGCGATATTACTGTCAAGGCCATGCCCTCACTGTGACCTCACTGCTTCCTATTAAGCCTAAATCACTTTTAAAAATATATATATTTTGTTTGTTTACTTGCAAGGACAGAGAGAGAGAGAGAGAAAGAAAATAAATGAATGGGCACGCCAGGGCCTCAAGTCACTGCAAATGAACTCCAGATGCATGTGACACTGTGCATCTGGTGTTATGTGGATAATGGGGAATCAGGCCCAGGTCCTTAGGCTTTGTAGGCAAACACCTTAATCACTGAGCCATCTCTCCAGCCCAAGCCTAATGTTCTGAAGGTTCTAGCACCACTCAGTAGTGCTACAGGCAAGGAACCAGACCTTCATTCAACACATAGGTCTTTGGAGAACCTTTAATATCCAAACTATGACAGGAGGGTGGGTGTAAGGAGCGTGAGACAGGGGTAGGACTTGGCATTTGTGGAGAACAGTGCATGGGGAGGAACAGGTAGACGTGTGACCATCACGTGGAGCTTTGGACACTAGACAGGTTGATATAATTTGACTTTATCTACCTGTGGTAGTTTGAATGGATGTCCCCCAGTAGATTCAGGAGTTCATTACAGCTTGTAACGTGTTCGATTTCCCACGGCCTCACTGGAGGGCCGTGTTGCTGTGGACAGATCCTCGGGTCCAGCTCTAAGGTGCGTTTGGGGGTGGATCTGGAATTCCAGCCAAGAGAGGTGCAGGGTGCCTGAGCTCAGCCTGGGGTTCCTCGAGTGTGCTTGCTTGTGCTGGTGGTGTTTGCTTTTCTCTCTGCGTGGATCTGTGAAAAGGGGGCCAGCTTCTTCCACCATGACAGAGCTTCCTGTGAACTTCCGAATAAGTCCCTTCCTCCCACAAACTCTGTCTGTTTTAGGAGGTTCAGCTGAGCAAAGTGAAGCCGACAACTACATACCCTTCACACAGTGTTTTAAAGAATTAGTAACTTGGTCTAGAGGGATGGCTTAGCGGTTAAGGCAATTGCCTGCAAAGCCAAAGAACCCAGGTTCTATTCCCCAGGACCCACGTTAGCCAGATGCACAAGGGGGCACACGCATCTGGAGTTTGTTTGCAGTGGCTGGAGGCCCTAGAGTGCCCTTTCTCTCTCTCTCTATCTCTCCATCTTTCTCTGTCAAGTAAATAATAAATAACAATAAAATATCTTTTAAAAAGTAACTCGTAGCTAGTTTTCTCTCATGTATATTATGTTTTACTTTTTCCTCCCTCAATTACTTGGAAGCACACCTTTATACATATTATTTCATCTGTCTGTTTTTGTAGGTTTGTTTATGTATCTCTAAAAGGTAACTTAAATGTAATTATGATCCAGTATTATACTTAAACATAATTGAGCTAAGTGTGGAGGCTCACACGTATAGTCGCAGCATTCATAAGGCTGAGGTAGGAAGAATGCTATGAGTTTGAGGCCAACCTGTGCTACAGAGTGAGTTTCATGTCAGCCTGGGCTATAGTGACCTTGCCTGAAAAAAAATCAAAATAATAATTGACATTTAGCAGACATTCATATTGTATATGTGTATGCATAAACACATTATATATACACATTTATATATCAGTATATAATGTCTACCTTACAATTTATGAAAGTCTATCTGTTCTTTGATATCAAGACCCACAAAAAATTCATGTGTTACAATTAGTTGCTATGTCTCATAAGTCTTTTTAAAAATTAATTATTTATTTCAGAGAGAGGGAGAAAAATAGAAAAAGCACATGGGTATTCCAGGACCTGCTGCTGCTGCAGACTCTAAACACCTGCACCACTCTGTGTGTCTGTCTTTATATGGGTATTGGGGAATCAATCCTGGGCCACAGGCTTTGTGAGCAAGTGTCTTTACCACTGAGCCATCTCTTCCTGCTCTTGCAAGTCTTTTGTTGTTGTTGTTTTTCAAGGCAGGGTCTCACTCTAGTCCAGACTGACCTGGAATTGACTATGTACTCTCAGGGTGGCCTTGAACTCACAGCAATCATCCTACCTCTGCCTTCAAAGTGCTGTGATTAAGGGCAGGCCACCACCACACCTGGCTTCATAAATCTCTCTTTTTTTTTAATAATCTTTAGATTCAATCATCAATTTCTTTCTTGACCTCACTGAAAATAATCACATTAACTAGCTGTACAAGATAGTAATTGTATTACTTTAGGCAAACAGGCATATGTTTTGAATTTCATAGCTGAGCGCTTGCTCATCACATCTCTATTTTACCCAGAGTTGATGTGACTTTTGGTGGGATTAATTCTTATGTGTTGCTTCAAGAGACAGTGTTGCTGAGTATGGTGACACACGCCTTTAATCCCAGTGTTCTGGAGGCAGTGGTAGGAGGATCTCTGTGACTTTGAGGCCAGCCTGAGGCTACTGGGTGAATTCCAGGTCAGCCTGGCCTAGAGTGAGACCCTATCTCAAAAAACCAAAACCAAAAAAAATAAAAATAAAAAATAGAGAGAGAGACAGTCCGTCTCTGTGGTTTTCCCAGTTTAGATGTACTGATTAGGTTAGGGTGCGGAAAATGGTGATATTCAATGTTTCCCACTCTTTCTTTCTTCACCTCTATAAAGAGAATCATTACCCCATCTATGGGGTGCAGCCCATAAGGAAGCAAGGTAAGTGCTTCATTTTTCCCTTTTCCCATGATACACTGGACTGCTGTGTCATATCCTCCAACGTAACTCTGGCCACCTTCCTTCCTCTTTCCCATCCTCCTTGCTCAGTTTCGTGACTCAAACACTTAGTATATGTGAATACATTGCCATTATCGTTCCTACTGATACCCAGTGATCTCTCTAAGGTCTAAGAATGCTAACGTTTTAGCTTTTAGTGAGAGCAGAGAACTCTTGGAAGGTTTTGACCAGAAGAGTGACCCAGTCCAGAAAAGGGAACCCTCTGTCAATTCCCCATGGCCTCCAAGGTGAAGAGGGTGTCTGGGAGGATGAGTGAGGAGGAAATGAATCCAGCTAAACGTGGGTCCTGCTGGTTTGGGTAGAGAGAATAGTGGGATTCTGCTTGCTTCACATCATAAAGAGGCTCGTTTAGGAGGTGAGGGAGGTGGGGTGTGAAGGTGACGCTGCATCTGAATATTTTGTACCGGGAGCACTTAAAGGAACTTCAAGTGAGAACGTTCTGCCATCCATTGACAACATGAAGCTCAAATGCGCTTTAGAGCATCTGGGTGTAGAAATCTATTGGTTATTGTTGCCGTCAGTTCCGTGTCGCTGGGATGAACACCCGAACTGGGCACTGTTTATGGGAAGAAGGGATTTATTCCGAGCTTGCAGATCCAGGGGAAAGTTTCGTCTGAGGTGGAGGAAGCTGCTTCCACACATCCAAACAGAGAGGAAAACCTGCTGCAAGGGAAGCACCAGCGCCGGCTCAGAGTCCAAGAAGCCGCAAACACAAGCTGGCGACAAGCAGCATGGACCCTCCGAGAGCACAGCCTGCTCTGGGTACTCTGGGCTGGCAACCAGAGCCACCCCCTAAACACTCCTCGACGCTGGACCCCAGGATCTGCCTCCAGTGACGCCTCCTCCAGCCAGGTGGCTGGAGACCCCACTTACAAGCTTTAATAAAACACCTGAGTCTATGGGGGACACACATTCTAATTATCACAAATGTATTCTAATACGTTTCCTAAAATGCAGATCTCCCATAAAACTTCAAAGTGTTTCTGAGCTCTACTTTTGCCATCACTGAAGTGTGTTTCTTTCCCCAGTTGTTTTTAAAAGCCTTATCACTGAAGACTTAAAATCAACATTCCAAAATAAGGTCCATCCCCTTTTGTAGTCTATAATATTTTTATTATTTCCTCTTGTCATACCTCTGTTCTTATCTTAAGTTCCAATTATTTTATATACTCCTGTTTCCTCCCCATGGAGGTGAGGACTGTCCCATGGCTACATTTCCAGTGTGAACTTGTTGCTTTTAAACAGTAAGAGTGTTGGTTAGTTGTGTGACCTCTGTTGGAGGCAAAGTTGGTAATTAGTTAAAATCAACAGGTACCCTAGTGCAAGTTGTCAGGTAAAAGTTTAGAAAGGGGTTTGGGGACTACCATATTAATCTCTGTGAGTCTATATGCACTTTTGCAGAGTGAGAAACAGCTGCTCTCATGGTGACTATGCAAATGAGAAAAATGGGCTGGAGAGATGGCTGAGCGGTTAAGCGCTTGCCTGTGAAGCCTAAGGACCCCGGTTCGAGGCACAATTCCCCAGGACCCACGTTAGCCAGATGCACAAGGGGGCGCTCACAGTCTGGAGTTCATTTGCAAGTGGCTGGACGCCCCGGCGCACCCATTCTCTCTCTTTGCCTCTTTCTCTGTCTGTCGCTCTCAAATAAATAAGTAAAAATAAGCAAATGAAATGAGAAAAATGTGGTAGAAGCCATGGCGAAGTCTTCCGGAGTTAGGCACAGGTTTGGCAGAGTGCAAAAAAGGCTGGATTTCAGCCCCGATTCCCTTCTTGCTTGGACCCTTTGTGAAGAATACCATCTGAACAACCATGCCTGGCACCCTGTCCTAGGAAGGTTTGTGGGGTTGGCACCAACACACCACCATCTAACCGAACAACAGGCCACCAGCTGTGTACCTGTGAGCCCTCAAGAGATGGAGCTTGACTTTATAAACTCTGACGGTGACCATATGCACATTACTCTTGAATGCAGTTTGACGTTCTCTCTCTCTCTCTCTCTCTCTCTCTCTCTCTCTCTCTGTGTGTGTGTGTGTGTAGCTTTATAGTACATGAAAATTAGAATTCTTGATAAAATAAAATTCTAATTTGTTCCGCTGTTTCTTCTCAACAAACTGGTTGCCAAATTTTAAAACATTTTAAAATGCATTAGAGGAAGTGACTCAGATATGTTCTTCACACACGACAATGGAAGTACAGTTAGTTCCAAGTTTTGAATACTGTGAAAAAAATTGTGTTCTTTGAATAAATACAGGATGAAACTTCGGGCTGGCGTAATACATGCGATCTCCTTCCTAGTTCATATTAGGTTGGGTTGGTAAAGTCTGTAGCACTCCTTAAACATCAACTTTTCAAAACTACAAGCTCTAGTCTCTTACATTTCTAGTTGATTCACAAGTCTTTGCCTCAAAACAGAGTTCAGCTTCCCCCAAATTAGCAAATTACTCCTCTTCTTGATGATTGCCATATATAGAAAAAAAATCTAATTATTTTCGCTGGGCACCATTCCTGATTCCTTGAGGAATGTGAGTGTGGCTGTTAACGTCAAGTGAGTAGTCAACACCACCTCCCCAGGGTGGCTGATTTCTGTCCCAAGTGTCATAGGGTTGGGGAGGGATTGGGGGGGGACAACTGACATTTTTGCTGAGATCAACTCCTTTAAGAATGATAGTGTTGCTTTGTATTTTGTTTTCTCTAGTCTGCGTGCCTGAAAAGGACTCTTAATTTCACTGAGGTGAAAAGTAGGTCTCTGAGTGGAGCGACTTTCTTTAAAAAAAAAAAAAAAAAAAAAATCAGAAACCAATTACTTGATATGCAGAGCTGCAAGGCTTGCTCCTTTAACGAAATCAGTGCAGTGTGCACCACCGTTAACCTGAGGAAAACCGCTGACAGCCGGCTCTGGGTTCCTCCAGAGGTGGAAGGACCCAAACTTGCAGGATCCCGCTCCCCCTGGAGAGGGTTTTAGTCCAGTCCTGTAGAGAGGGCTCCTTTGGCTTTCTGTCACGGCTGGACGGACGGACGGACAGACGCTGGCAGGGCGAGTGGGTGTCAGGATCACAATAGAGTGTGGTAACATATAAAAAGCATGAAAACCCAGCGGGAAAGGCTGCAGATTCCGGGGCTGACCTTGGAGTAAGTATTGTCTGTCTTTAATATTTTAATGCCTTGCTGCATGCCTCTCGCTTTCCCTTTTCCTGGCGACCAATAGCCATTTAGCATTTGTTTGTACTGTCAGCTTCAGAGCACTGCAGTGGGAGGTAGAGGAGCATGTCTCTAATGCATGCATTCGCCTTCAGCTGCTGTGCAAAGCCAGACCCCGGCGCGTTTTTTATTCTCTTTTTTCCCCCCCTTTTTTTTTCCTGGCACTGCCGTCAGTGAAGGCGCCGGTGGGTGCGTATTTAAAGTTAGTGAACCTCAGTTCTGGAAACAGCTTAACAGCTCATTGTGAAAGAATGCATCAGTAGGCCATGGTGTATCTGTCTTTTTTTTTTTTTTCTCTCTCTCTCTCCTCTTACTGTTTGTTTCTGCTCATGGCTCCTCTTTCTAAAGAAAGGCCGCTGACTGCATTGAATAATGGAAAACACTGTAATGCATTAGAGTGCAGGAGAAAGGTAATTTGTGACAGTCATTCCATGTGATCCACGTTTCCTCAGTGCAGGAGGATATTAATGAACTGGAGGGCATTGGGAGCCTCTGCAGAACCTCTAGCCACTGCATGCACTGTGTTTACCTTGTGGAGCTCTGTGTCTGCTTAGCTGTTTCGTTTTTTCTTTTCCTCCTCCTGTCCTTTTCTTCTTTTTGTAATAACCCATTAACTCATCTCACTGCCTTCTGGTTTGATGCAGTGATGTGAAAATGTCCACATCTAATTTGTGGCGCAGAAGTTAGACATCTGTGATGCAGGAAGTGTCAGCAAATTTTTATTTTAAATCTGTTCGTCAAAGATGCCGAAGCTGTGAGTTAGTCTGCGCGGGCACACTTAACATGATAAACAGTCGTATATAAACCTGGGAGGGAGCAAAATAGAAATATCCACGTCTGTCAGTTACAGCACAGAGAGGAGATGATACGTTCGTGACATATGTCCGAGTCCTCCTCATCTCATCCTGCTGTCTCTCCAGGAAGACAACTGTGCCCGTCTCTAAGTATCCATTATTCCTCTCCAGTTCTGTACATCCATCAGGCAAGAGATGACTTCCTGAATCAATGCAGAAGCAAGTGCAAAACCGTCTAATGTGGACACTTTTCACATCAGCCCTTCCTCTAAAATCATGTACTGATTTTATACCAATGAGACGCTACTCACTTGTTAAAAAAAAAAAAGTTAGAGGGCTCTCATACCCTTGTAGACGTGGCATTTGTCCTAACAGAGATGAAAACAGTTATTACCCATTTCTCCAATTACTTCTTTCCCTCCCTCTGCCCGTAACTAACATGTAATTCCCACCATCTACCTGGAATACCTTAGTGCTGTTAGAATGCCTTTCCCCTCCCCACCTCTAACCCCTCACCCTACTGGCATTCTGAAACAGCACTCCTGAGGTACCCAAGGCTGTGACCCTAAGACCCACCATCACGGCCCTGCTCATTGGCTCTGACCCCCCCGTGTTTCCTGGTGCTGCTTCCTGTGGACTTAATACATCTCACGTCACACCATACCTTTCCTCGCCTTTCGTGTTTTTTAGCATCTTGTCTGCATTCTGAGTGACATTTAAAGTAACTTTGTCAACTGCCAACTTGGTAGAATCAATCATTCCGATTTGTAATGTTAAAGCCTGCGTGGTGCCCCAAGTTTCATGGCATTGCTCTTAATGGCACAAGACATGGGGGTCAGCGAAAATATGGGGTTCTCCCTGGGTTTTGATCCAGTATCACGCTCATCTCTTGGCGTGGCCTCTGCCGTGGTAAATGTTACTGTACATTTCAAGTAGATTACTGCTGTCACTGAGGCACTGAGTGGACAGAAGATTACTCTTAAATGTCACTGTCACATTAACATGTCATTTACTTTGAATATTCTGTTTACGTTGAAGTGTAAAATTCCTCTGAGGTAGACACAGGTACCCTCACATTTATTTATGGAGAAAGCTAAGTCTAAGTGCCTAGAGAAATATGGCAGTGAAGAGTCTCATCAGTGATATTATTAAATGCACGTCTAAGGTATATGATTCCAGTTATTTGGAGGCCAGCTTAAAGAGTCCCAACTTATGACCAAACATGTATACAATAGTTTTGGGATCATCTCTCCTGAAACACTCTGTCTTTCTTTCAGTAGAGTTTATTTCCCAGGCCCTGCAACTAGGAAGTATAATATGAGCATATTTTATTCTCTGTAGATGCAGTCCAGAATTTTATCACGGCCCGGGACCGTTTATGGTTCCTGTTTCAAAATGGATTTTAATTTCTAATGATGAGATTTAAAAAACATATTATTTGAGAATGAGAGAGACCTGAGAAAGAGAGAGAAAATGGGAACACCAGGGCCTTCTTGCCACTGCAAAGTAATTCCAAATACACCATCCACTTTGTGCATGTGGCTTTATGTGGGTCATGGGAAATCAGACCCTGGATGGCAGGTTTTGCAAGTAAGCACCTTTAACCAATGAGCCATCTCTTCAGCCCCTAAATAATGAGATTTTTAAATAAATAAGTCTTTCAAGAGTTAAGGAATTACGAATTTATATAGAAATTGATGATAGCTTTCCATTTCCTGAAAAGGAAGCTAAGATTTTTTTTTTTCTTTAGCATCAGATCTGCTTCTTAGACACTTGATGGTACACAACATAGGTGTTTTCACGTGGACACAGGGTATACGGGTCAGTGCCTGTGTGTGTTCTGAGGACAGGAAGGGAAAGGTGGGATTGTGCTGTATATACATAAGCTGACAGGTGGGTGTGTCAGCGGGTCTTCCCTAGGAACCTTCCAATGAGCTGCTAAGTTCAGTACAGTACGTGTAAGCAGTTACTGAACATTCTCCAAAGGCAAAAGGAGGCCATTTCCTTCTTACCAAGTCGTGGCACCAACCTGGAGAATGTTTTTTTTTTTTTTTTAAGGTATCAAACGTTATTGGACTCCTTTATTAAACAAATGGAAGCATTTTAGGCAATGACAATGTCATATTTAATTTGATGCCAAATACAGCCAACTCTCAGGTATCCACGTAGTAGGGAGATGAGGATACCATTAAGTACTTGCAAGTGTCTGGAAACCATATTTTTTGGGGTGGTCACTGTTGTCACCTCTCTGTGCCCAGCTATCTTGAGATGGCCGCCTCATTCCAAGCCCAATCCCAAAGGCAAGGAAAACCTGATGCGGTACAGAGTCATGGTTCACAAAGAGGCAGTGTGCTCTTTAAGAAACACATTGTGCTGTAGCTGGGGTGCGTGCTATTGACTTCATCCTGAGAGTTGGGAGCAAAATATCTAATATTTTTGCTTGATTTTTGCCATGCAAAAAAAAAATTTGGGGATTGACCGTATGAACTGTACCCTCTGATAGGCCCATTGGCACAATTCTTGCTGGCACAACGTCCAGTGTTTTCATCTCCCTACCAGGGAGTAAACAGAGGGCCGAAAGCACAGAAGCTGAATGGAGCCCGTTCGAACCATCTTGCGGTGAATATTTGAGAGTCGGCTGTTGCACGTGTTTGTTGGTTTGGATGAGTTAGAAGGAGCATGCATTACAATGATCCATTGATAACTGAATGTGAGAAAGAACTCTCTAGAAAGTAAAATCATGAATAGCTATATGTAGAATTTTTTTTAAAGGTATTATAAATAGAAGCATAAGAAGGTTTTGTGTCGTTGGCCTTGAGGATTAGAAAAACTATGCTGGGTCACCATTATACACAGACTTGCTTTTCTTTGCAAGTACTTAAAGACACATCTCCCCTCTATGGAAACGCTAGTGATTTGCTTTTTAAAATCGACAGTATTTAACCTGGTTTTTTGCTGTGTATTATGTGGTAACTACCCTTCATGAGCCCTGATGCACACTTGCCAACGATTGTTAATCTTGAAGAGCGCTTGCTCCATGTCCAATGGACGTAAAGGAACAGGGCGCGTCCTTTGGCTCAGAAATGGCTTGGTAGCGAGGTATCTGCCAAGTCACGCAAGGGCGTGTGGTTAAGCCATCCCCAGCGGCCCTGGTAACTGCGCGTCTGTGATTCTGGCCGCAGAGGGAACACAGTCTGTACAGTGAGCTATGTGCTATTTTTACCGCCATCATTTCTCCCACTTGGAATGACATTATTTTAACTTTCAGTCTCACTCCAAGGAGCCTGAGTCCAACCCCATCGAGCCCAGGCAGCCCCTACAGCCCTCTGTTCTTTCACTTCTGGAGGTAAGCAGCCACAGGCCTGCCGGACCGCTCGTCTCTCTTCCCCAGGTCACCCCGTGCCAGACCTCTCTGGACCCTGCAGCGCCCGGGCACCCACTCCTGCGTGGGAGGAGACTGGCTGGATCCCCCCCACCTTGGTGGTGGGACCCCCTGAGACCTGGGCTCACTGCTTGTTGCCGTTCCTAAGGATTTTCCACTTGGTGTCTGGGTGATTAGTTACTTGACGTCTGTGTATGTGACAGTTTTGGTTTTTTTTTAAATACTTGCTTAAGAAGTTGGACGTCATTTCATACATCTCTTATCACGATGTAATTTATTAGAATTCCTAAAAAACTTTGCTTAACTTGTGCCCTACCAGCATCTAGCTGTTTCTACAAACTAGTTGATATACTATTTATTTTAACTATAGACTATTTAAATTTTCCCAAGAGAGTTGGTAGTTTTAAAATCCGTTCTGAAAACTTCCACTTCCATCCCCTCACCCCATATGCTGGTTTCGGTTTATCTTTGTTTTCCACGGGATTTATGTTAATTATCTTTCTGTCACTGTGGCAAATTAACTGACATACTTAAAAAAAATTATTTGAGAGAGAGGAGAGAGAGAGAGAGAGAGGGAACAGGTGCACCAGGGCCTCTAGCCACTCTGCTGACTAACTCCAGATGCTTGTACCACCTTGTGCACCTGGCTTACCTGGGTCCTGGGGAATCAAACCTGGGTCCTTAGGTTTCGAACGCAAGTGCCTTAACCGCTAAGCCATTTATCCAGCCCCAGATTAACTGATATAAACAACTTAGAAGTGGAAAGGTTTGTTTGGCTCGTGAGTTCAGAAGTTTTGGGCCATGGTTACTTGGTCGCATTCGGAGAACCTGTGATGAGGGAGAGCAGGGTGGTGGGAAGCAGGTGTTAGCAAAGCTGCTCATGCCGTGGCAGACAGAAAGCAGAGAGAAGGGAGAAGTGGCCATTCCAGCAAATCTTCCAAGGGAGGACCCCCAAACCTGCAAGTGGGCTCCGCCTCCTGAAGTCCCTGCAATGCTGTGGACCAGTCTCAGCGGGAGCTTTTGTAGGACATCTTAGCCCAGTTTATTGCAAGACTACATGATAGGAAAACTAACAACATCCTACAATCATGCATATAAGCTCATGAATTTTCTATCTTTGTATATAATGAATCTCCTTGTATCTAATCAGAATATTTACACAGGACCCAGCCTCCCTCTTATTTTATGAATCCCAGGGAAGAAAATAGAATAAACTTCAAGTTAATGAGGAGGGCACACTAAATTACTTAAATTTATAAATATTCTTACCAGGCATGATGGTGCACCCCTTTAATCCCAGCACCTGGGAGGCAGAGGTAGTAGGATCATTATCAGTTTGAGGCCATCCCGAGACTACATGCTAAATTCCAGGTCAGCCTGGGCTTAGAGTGAGACCCTACCTTGAAAAACCAAAAATAAATGAATAAATGAATAAATAATATTTTCTATATGCAAATGAACAAAAACTTTGCCATCCATGGCTAGTTCCCTAAAAAATACCAACCTGCAATCTTTGGATAGTATCAGTTGTATAGCCCACCGTATTTGTTTCTGTCGCATTTCTAAAATATGACTGAACGGAAATCTGCAAAATGAATTGACTAGGAACATGAATTAGTGACTTTGAACTTTGGTTTTGGTCTGCTGTTGGCGGGATTATATTTATTATTATAAAAATGACTTTTAACATGAGAGTCATAAGTAATAGCTTTTTTTTTTTTTTTTTTTTTGGTTTTTAGAGGAAGAGTCTCATACTAGTCCAGGCTGACCTGGAATTCACTATGTAGTCTCAGGGTGGCCTTGAACTCATGGCGATCCTCCTGCATCTGCCTCCCGAGTGCTGGGATTAAAGGCGTGCACCACCATGCCCGGCTTAAGTAATAGCTTTTATACAGCGTTCTCTGAACATAATAGATCGTAAAGCATAGTATTTTTTTTTTCTCTATCTAGAGAATTCCATTGCTCTTGTAATTTCCTGCCAATTTGGGACGATTTAGCCACAAGAAATTGAAGTGTCTTATAAACTCCTTTCCTCTAGTGTCACATGTCTTCATGGAATGCTCACTTATCTGTGACGTTGCTAAAGTCAGTATGCTGTTCAAAATAAGGTGCCACCCATCAGGGAGGGAAGAGGAGATGGGACAAAATGCTGTCGCAGCACAGCCGACGGTGAGGCCCTGAAGGGTGCTCTAGGGTAGTTTTATGGAGCTGGTTTGTGTGAGCTGGGCCTTAAACGGTCTTGCGAGGGTTTAGTCTTGAAGTGGGGGAAAAGGCAAAACAAGACATGTCAAAATCAAGCTGGAGAGATGGCTTAGAGGTTAAGGCACTTGCCTGTGAAGCCTAAGGACCCAGGTTCAATTCTCCAGGTCCCACGTAAGCTAGATGCACAAGGTGGCACATGTGTGTGGAGTTCCTTGTGCAGTGGCTGGAGGCCCTTGCACACCCGTGTTCGTTCTCTCTCTTCCCCTCTCTTTGCCTCAAGTAAAATTAAATAAAGTTATTTAAATAAAAGAAGTGAAAATCAAGGAGGTAAGAAAGTGTAGTATATTCTAAGAACAATGCATGTTGATAGGTCATAGGGAGGATAGAATGGAAGAATTGAATTGGAATTCAATAGAATAATGGAATCGAAGAGAGATTCATATGAACTTAAAAATTAATTTGAGTGGTGCTAAGGAGATGGTTCAGAGGTTAAATGCACTTGCTTACAAAGCTTACTGGCATGAGTTTGATTCCCCAGGACCCATGTAAAGCCAGATGCACAAACTAGTGCATGTGTCTGGAGTTCATTTGCAGCAGCTGGAGACCCTGGCTCACCCAGGCCTTCACTCCCTCTCTCTTTCTCTTATAAATAAACAGAATTAATTTGGGACCATGTTATGTAGGACCTGAAATGCTTACCTGTAAAGTTTGACAATTATTTTTAAGAATCTAGAAGTTGCAGATGTTTTATTTTTTGCTTTTTTTTTTTTTAATTCTTATTTGAGAGAGAGAGAAAGTATGACCACCCCAGGAGACCTCCTGCCACTTGCAAATGAGCTCCAAATGCATGTGCCACTTTGTGCATCTCGCTTCACAGGGTACTAGGGAAGCAAGCCTGGGCCTCCAGATTTTGTAAACAAGCCACTTTAATTGCTAGGGCATCTCTCTAACCCACAGATGTTTTTGATTATGACAATGACCAGCTTGTATTCAAAGTGAGTAAATGTAGCCTTGCTGGTATCAGTGGTGATGCAGGATTTTGTGTCCAGGGAAGAGTTAAATTACATAAAGATGCAGGAGTTCCCAGGCCTCTGAACCCCATCTTTTGTGCTCTTATCCGATTTGGCAAAGAATTGAAAAAAAAAAAAACAACTCTGAGAAGGGTAAATTATGAATTATGAGGATGATTTTTAGAGAGAATTAGGATCCAGGGAAATGCTAACTGAAAGACTGAAGCCAGAAGGGAATTCTCTTCCTTGCCCACCTGGAAAGGTGGTGGGAGATGTGGAGAGTCTCCTTTCCAGAGAAATCTCCCAGGAAAAGGCCTGGGGAGAAGGCATGGGCGCACACAGGACAGGCGAAGCATGAATGCCCAGGCCCCGAGATCCATTTCACCTTGGACATCACGCGGGGGGGCGGGGGCGGAAAAAGCTCAGAGAATGGATGGGGAAAGATTTGGGGCTTAAAGAGAAACCATACGTGTGACAGAGAGCGGAAGGCATCTAAATAGAAGGCGGTAGAGTACTATACCAAGAAGAAATCCTTCCCTTTTCTCAGCTGAGCTGGGAAGGTAGAGAGAGAGAGAGAAGTTTACACACTTGGCTTCAGGCAGAGCCACAGGATGGGGCGCGGGGGGAGGAGCAAGACAAAGAAGAGATTATGCCCAGATCAGAAATCTGATTAGGATGAGCCTAGTCATTGGATTCATGTGTGTGAGGGAGAGACCTGATTGGTTGGTGGACTCAAGAGGGGGACTCAGGAGGGGCCAGCCCACCCAGGAGTTCCAGGCCTGGGAAAACTTGAAGCAGCAGCAGGAAGGTGCCTTAGGGAAAGTGTTGCTTGCAGCCACTTTAGATGAGGCTAAATCAGACGCAGGTTCTAGTCTCTCTGGGGCAGGCCAGGTGGTATCTGTGTTCTCTGTTGGTGTCTGTCCCTGGATGACTGCCTATTTAAGAAAAAACAAAAGCTATTTTGTCCGTGTTCCTCCTTCAATGGTTGGTCAGATTTTAGACAACTAGGAACTTAGTTTTGGAATGGGATAACTGCAGTGAAATGAATTCAGGTAAAAAATCACAAAGTAGGGCTGGGGGAATGGCTTAGCGGTTAAGGCGTTTGCCTGTGAAGTCTAAGGACCCCGGTTCGGTTCGATTCCATTCCATTCCCCAGGACCCACATAAGCCAGATGCATAAGGTGGCGCATGTGTCTGGAGTTCGTTTACAGTGGCTAGAAGTCCTGGTATGCCCATTCTGTCTTCCTCTCTGCCTCTTCCCCCCTCCTCAAATAAATAAAAGTACTTTTTTAAAAAAATCACAAAGTACTTTACAGTTGGCCAAGTGATGTATACGGATAGCTTCACTCAAATGAACCCAGTGTGATACACCAGGAAAGTATTGCTCTTGTTAACAGAGGACGCTAACACACGCAGAGATTAAGCAGCTTGGCCACAGCCCAGGACTCAGAGTGAAGCCTCACATCTTGCCACTGGGGGTAACAAGGCATCCACACTGCCATGTGATCATTGAAATTGGATTTTAATTGTCTGATTTAGGTAGACCTTGTGACCTGCTGATGATCGTTTTAGTTCCCAAGTGCCTTGCTCAATATACGTGGAGTTCAGTGTGTGAAAAGGGCTTATTGGAGAGTAAACAAGTAGCCGGGCATGGTGGCGCACACCTTCAATCCCAGCGCTCGGGAGGCAGAGGTAGGAAGATCGCTGTGAGTTCGAGGCCACCCTGAGACTAGAGACCCTGAGGATTTCAGCATTATCAAGGGACACAGGGGCTCCGTATCCTGTGCTTTCGGTGATGTCCTGAGCACAAAAATGTGAGTTCTAGACTAGTTCTTTGAGGATGGTGTAACCTGGATATGACCCACATCACATCGCTGCCTCTTTTATTGTCAAAATGTGGTGTTCTGACCATACCTAATGAAATAGGACAAATTTGGATTTAGGAAAAGGAGCAAGTGGGTTTGGTAGGTAGTTAACAATCTCTGGGCTGGGGAGATGGCTCAGTGGTTCAAGACACTTAACTGGCAAAGACTGATGGTGCACGGTTTAGTTCTCCAGTTCTCAAACAAAGCCAGACTCACAGTGATGCACGTATTTGGTGTGCATTGGCTGTGGCAAGTGCCCCTGGCGTGCCCGGAGTCTTTCTCTGCCCTCTGTTTCTCTACTTGGAAATAAATTTTAAAAATTTAACATAATTTTTTTTTTTTTTTGGTAAGGTCTCACTCTAGCCCAGGCTGACCTAGAATTCACTATGTAGTCTCAGGGTGACCTTGAACTCACAGCAATCCTCCTACCTCTGCCTCCGGAGTACTGGGATTAAAGGCATGGACCACCACGACCGGCTAAAATATGTATATTTTTTAAATAGCAATCTTTGTCACAGAAGTTAATGAAAGAAAGGTAGCTATTGTTCAGTAGGTAAGTTGTGACGAATGATTGTCGTAGAAATTTTTTAGCAGGAGTGCCTTGACTGGGACCCAGAAGAGTCGATTTAGGGAGGCAGGACAATGTGATCCTGAAGAGCCTGCCCTTTAACACCCAGAGACATGGCTAGACAGGCTTATCTGGCTGACAGCTTGGAAATAAGTGACCCTGATCATGTGTTCCCAAATGATATTGTAAATTATAGGAATTCAAATATGTGCATGTGCCATTGAAGAAGGGCAGGCCCTGGCTCCCTGCACAGATAGGTTGTTTTTTTCTCCCATTGAGCTAGACTTCTTCCCTGTGGATTTCGGTGTGCAGGTCTTGGGGGGGGGGTGATGGCAGTGGATGGCAGTAGTGCTCTTTAGAGGCGCTGACATGGACTTTCTAAATGTGGCAGAACACGGTCCTGCTCCTTGCCCAGCAAAGCTCAGGAGGCACACTTTGCCCGGAGTGGAGTTGGCTCTTTCCTGCGGGTTCCCCGGGAGTCTCTTGTGCCACCTTGCTGAAGGTTGACCCGGCAGTGTGGCAGCTACAACCTGGAACTGTGGTACGGAGGTGTCCACAGGCTCAGTGTGAGAGGAAGAATTGTCTGTGGAAAGCTTACGGAGATGTGGTGGCCTGCCTCAAAGTCCGTGGGTGTAAGGGAAGCTGGATGCCCATTTGGCTAAAAAGAAGCGGCATTCCATCCGGCATTGAGTGAGGAATGAGGCCACGTTCTCCCAAAGGCCCTTCCATCCCCGGTTTCTTAACCCTTCTTAAGAATCTTAAGAATTCTTGGGCTGGAGAGATGGTTTAGAGGTTAATCACTTGCCTGTGAAGCCTAAGGACCCCGGTTCAAGGCTTGATCCCCCAGGACCCACGTTAGCCAGATGCACAAGGGGGCGCACGCATCTGGAGTCTGTTTGCAGTGGCTGGAGGCCCTGCTGTGCCCATTCTCTCTCTCTCTCCCTCCCTCTTTCTCTCTCTCTGTCAAATAAATAAATAAATAAATAAAAAGAAACACAAAAAAATTTTAAAAAAAGAATTCCTAACCAGCCCTGGAGAAAGAACCAAAACATATAACTTGATTTACAGACAAAGGAGATATATACATTGTTCACTGATAAACTGATATGTGTATATATTTATGTATATTTATGTGCAAACTTCTTGGTTTATCAGCTACTAATGTGACAGAGCACCTTCAAGACCTTATCACTGACATATGCCTGCCCTCTCCCACTTTTTATTTTTATTTATTTGAGAGAGGAGAGAAAGAGAGAGAGAGAATGGGTGCGCCAGGGCCTCCAGCCCCTGCAATGGAACTCCAGACACTTGCACCACCTTGTGCATCTGGCTTACGTGGGTCCTGGGGAATCGAGCCTAAGTCCTTTGGCTTTGCAGGCAAACGCCTTAACCGCTAAGCCATCTGTCCAGCCCCCTCTCCCACTTCTGATACAGACACAGCAACTAAGAATTTCCATGATCCCCGCTGTCTAACTGGCTCGGTGTTGTTCTGCAACGATAGTACTTGTGCCTTCTGAGTGGGGGAGAGTGACTTGTGCCAGCCCCTGTCTGGGCTGGGCATAGAGCATGAGGTTCCAAGGAGGACACCTTACACCTTCACCTTGGCATCTAGCATGCTGCATCCTCACTAGGGACCCAGGAAGCAGTCAGAGGCTGGCCACCTTACTGGGTGGTCCTGACTGTTCCATCCCCCAACATCTGGGGGCCACCGTGGAGCTCAGGCTGCTCCTCCTGTACCCTGCTGGTCTGTTCTCCTACCTGTCCTTGTGTCCCCCAGATTCCCATGGTGTAAACACACAGTCAGCATGTTGGAGTTGGCAGGGAGAAGGTATTCTTTTTTCTTTCTTTCTTTGGTTTTTCAAGGTAGGGTTTCACTCTGGTCCAGGCTGACCTGAAATTCACTATGTAGTCTCAGGGTGGCCTCAAACTCACGGCAATCCTCCTACCTCTGCCTCCCGAGTGCTGGGATTAAAGGCGTGCACCACCACGCCCAACTTTAACAATTTTTTTTTTTTTTTTTGGTTTTTCATATTTCTTCTCCTTACTTCTCCCAAGTCCTTCTCTCTGCTTCAGTTGGGGTGGAAAACACACATGCCACATTGCTGGTCGAATGCAGTGCTTATTTCAAAGAAGAACAGTGTCCTTGTACTATAAACTCCATGAGGAGAACACGTTTTCTCTCTCTCTCTCTCTTTCTCTCTCTGTCTCTCTCTCTCTCTCTCTCTCCCTGCCATGAATGTATTCACCAAACTGGAAATAGTGCCTGACATGCACAGGAGAGGCCCCACGAATACGTATTGATTGAATATTCATTGTGTTGTTGCCTGGGACATGAGCCTGCTCTGGTGTTTAGCCGTTATACCGGGAACATTTACGTACCAAGAATGTTTTGAGAATAGCCCTGATAGTGCAGGAGGGTTTGCATTTTTTTCTTTTTTAAAAATATTTTTATTTTATTTATTTGAGAGAGGGATTGAGAAAAAGAGAGAGAGAATGGGTGCACCAGGGCCTCCAGCCACTGCAAACGAACTCCAGATGCGTGCACCACCTTCTGCATCTGGCTTATGTGGGTCCTGGGGAATCAAACCTGGATCCTTTGGCTTTGCAGGCAAGAGCTTAACCACTAAGCCATCTCTTCAGCCCTCTTTGTTTGAGGAAGGGTCTCTTTCTAGCTCAGACTGACCTGGAATTGACTGTTCAACCTCAGGCTGTCCTTGAACTCACATTGATCCTCCTACCTCCAGCTCCCAAGTGCTGGCATTAGAGGCGTGTGTCACCACCCCCAGCCACACTTTTAAAAAATATATATTTATTTTAGAAATAGAAAAAGAGGCAGATAGAGAGAGAGAGAGAGACAGAGATTGAGAATGGGCGCACCAGGGCCTCCTTCCCCTACAAATGAACTCCAGACCCATGCGCCACTTTGTGCATCTGTCCTTACTTGGGTATTGGGGAATTGAACCCAGGCTGTCAGGCTTTGCAAGCGAGCACCTTTAACTGCTGAGCCATCTCTCCTAGCACCTTTCACAGCATTTGGTTTTTAAAGATGGTCCCCAACTTATAGTAGCTCCACTTACTGATATCTTGACTTTTTTTTTTTGAGAGAGAGAGAGAATGGGCATGCACGCCAGGGCCTCTCAGCTGCTGTGAATGAACTCTAGATGCATGTGCCCCCTTGTGTGCATGTGTAATATTGTACACTTGTGTCACTGTAAGTGTGGCTATGTGGGACCTAGAGATTCGAACATATGTTCTTTAGGCTTCGCAGGCAAACACCTCGACCACTAAGCCATCTCTCCAACCCTGTATTGACTTTTAAAAATATATATTTTTTTGTTATTTATTTATTTGCAAGCAGAGGGAGACAGAAGAGAGGCAGAGAGAGAGAGAATGAGAACAGACACACCAGGGCCCCTAGCTGTTGCAAATAAACTCCAGATGCATGCCCCACATCGTACATCTGGATTTACATGGGTACCAGGGATTTGAACCAGGGTGGTTAGGCTTTGCAGGCAAGAGCCATAACTGCTGAGCCATCTCTCCAGCCCCTGTATTGGCTCTTTTCTGGTGCAGTAGTGATATGAATAGAAGCCTTAATTTGACCTTTGAACTTTGCTCCTTTCCTGGACTCCTGGTGGGTGGTCAGAACCCTGTCTTTAAGTACCATGTGCAGTGTCCAGCCAGCCTTGAGATTGGGAGAGGAAAACAGCCGAGATGTCAAGTGTTACTCGACCATTGTGTTCAGGAGGTTGTGGGCGTTAAATGATCTTTTATTGGGGCAGAACCTCATCCCAATTTGAGAAACATCACTATTAGGCATCAAGTCAACTAATTCATTGTGGGACGTGGTTTGAAAAAGGAAGAGCATTGTGACCTGGAGACTTCTGGAACGAGTTTCCAGAAACAGAAACCCTGAAGTGCATCTATATTTCTTTCTGTCAGTATTTTCTTTTTTTTGTTTTTTTGAGGTAGGGTCCACTGTAGTGCAGGCTGACCTGGAATTCACTGTGGAGTCTCAGGGTGGCCTCGAACTCATGGCAATCCTCCTACCTCTGCCTCCCGAGTGCTGGGATTATAGCTGACTGGGCATGGAGGCATTTGAGTTTCTGACCACGAGGCACGCAGAGTCATGGTGCCCGAGTCCTTGCCAATATTGTCAGTGCACCTGCACTTTGTGATCTTGGGAAAGTTGTATACTTTGTGGACCTTAGCAGTCTTCGTCTGTGAATGACCTACTAACTCAGCGACAACATACAAGAAGCAGTTTATCAGGTGTTGAGTGTGATTTGGATTATCAAGAATGGGATACATGAGGGATGAGAGATGGCCCTTTGGGTAGTGCATTTGCCTGAAATGCCTAATGGCCTGGGTTCAATTCCCCAGGACCCATGCAAAGCCAGATGCACGAAGTGGAGCATGCATCTGGAATTTGTTTGCAGTGGCTAGAGGCTATGGCATGCCAATTCTCTCTCTCTCTCAGATAAAGCAATATTTTTTTTTTGTTTTTAAGTCATGGGGCACATGTTGGTTTTGGGAGTAGAGGTTGGGAAAAGTAGACGGTGTCTTAACAGGAATGGCATCAAAAGCAGTTGTTGGGCTGGGGAACCGGATCAGTCATTAAGAGCGCTTGCTTCCCCAGTACCACGTGAAGCCAGATGCACAGAGTGACGCACCCATTATCATTCTGTTTCTCTGCTCGCAAAACAAATAAATGAATAAACAAATGAAATAAAATTACCTTTTAAAAATGTCAGCTCACGCTGTCTTCCTAAGAGCGGGTGCATTTGCGCTGCCTCTGCTGCTGGAAAGGCTACTGGGCAACTGCGGCTGCCTGGATCCCCTAGCTTCCCTGTTGCCATGGTGAAGGGCAGGCCTGGTGTTTACCTAAAGCGTGGTGGTGTGTTTCCATTCTGTGTCTCCTCCCCGGGAGCCTGAATGCAGGGCTGGCTGACTGCGGAACCACCGGCCCCCCTGTTTGCTTCGTTTCCCCTCAGAATGAGCACGAGTGGGTCGACTTGTCCTGCAGGGACTCGCCCTAGCCCAGGCTGATGTGGAATGCACTGTGGCGTCCCAGGGTGGTCTCGAACTCACGGTGATCCTCCTACCTCTGCCTCTCGGGTGCTGGGATTAAAGGCATGCGCCACCACGCCCGCAGACCTGTCCTCTTGTCGTTTGCCCCCTTTGATCTCCAGGGAGAATGTTCAAAAGTCTGTAGGTGCTGGTACCCAGTGATAATTTCTCTGTACTCTCCAGCTAGCAGTTCTGGTGGTTTTGTGCGTGTGTTGGTTTAATGAATGACATTAACCATTCCTGAGGCTTGTTTCTGAATTATCCTTCCATAGTAAGACCTGTGGCCGTGCACGCTGTGCAGGCCTGTGGGTGTGTCACAGGCAGGGACGGGGCAGGTTGTCAGCTGCAGAGGTCACTGGAGAGGTGACAGGGTTAGTGTGGACAGGACTGTGAATACTTCTGCCTGCCTTACCCTTGCGTAGTTTCTACATGCACCATCATTGGGAAACTTCTGTTATAAGAATACAAAGGAAAAATGAGATGATAGGTCTCTGGTTGTCCAGTGAGGGAGGAGTAAGCTTAACCAGGCAAATGTCACTGGAGCAAAGCCAAAGATAATTAACTTGCTTTGGAGGGCTTTATTTTATTTTAATTTCTTTTAATTTTTAAAAAATATTTTATTTTCTGGGTGTGGTGGCGCATACCTTTAATCCCAGCACTCGGGAGGCAGAGGTAGGAGGATCGCTGTGAGTTCAAGGCCACCCTAAGACTACAGAGTGAATTCCAGGTCAGCCTGAGCTTGAGTGAAGCCCTACCTTGAAACCCTCCCCTGAAAAAAATTATTTGAGAGCTGGAAGGATGGCTTAGTGGTTAAGGCATCTGCCTGCAAAGCCAAAGGACCCAGGTTTGATTCGCCAGGATCCACATTAGGCAGATGCACAAGGTGGCACACGCATCTGGAGTTTGTTTGCAGTGGCTAGAGACCCTGGCGCACCCATTCTTTCTCTCTCTCCCCCTGTCTCTTTCTCTGTCAAATAAATAAAAATAAAATATTTTATAAAACAGTATTTTATTTGAGAGAGAAGGAGTTGATAGATATATAGAGAATAGGCGCCCCAGGGCCTCCAGCCACTGCAAATGAACTCCAGACTCATGTGCCACCTTGTGCATCTGGCTTAAGTGGGTACTGGGGAATTGAATTTGAGTTCTTAGGATTTTCAGGCAAGTGCCTTAACCACAAAGCCATCTCTCCAGCCCATCCAGCTGGCCTCAAACTCACAGCAGTCCTCTTACCTCAGCCTGCTGAGGGCAAAGATTACAGATGTGTGCCAGTGTACCCGACTTACCTTGCTTCAGTCCGATATCTACACAGTTTCCCTTGGTGTGCTTGGAATATGTTATTGAGACAAGATCTTGCTATATAGCCAGGGCTGTCCTTAAACTCTCAGTCCTGATGCCCCAACATCCCAAGTGATGGGACTGAAGGTGTGTGCCACCATGCCTGACTTAACTATACTTCATTATAATACTGATATATATAGCATATACTATATATTAATGAGACTCATCAACTCATCGGCCACACAGCTGCCGAATGTAGCTAGAAGACGAAGATGGCAGCGACGTCCAAGCCACCGGAGTCCCTCAAGCGTGTCAGTCCTGAGGCCGAGACCGGGGCACGATGGCCAGAAGCACTCGTCTGTTGTTGGCCCTGGACATTAGCGCTGTTTCCCTCGCTGGCTTTTCCGTTCGGCCCCCTGACGGGTTAAAACTCCACAGTCACCCACCCAGATGTCTGCGTGGGTGGCAGCCTAGTGACAGCGTCTGTGGACAGCTCGCCGGGCGCCTGGCACTGCCCCAGGTGCTCACGAGCCCTGCGCCCGGGAGGCGGGGGATGGCTTCGCTGGACAGGTGTGGAAGTGGAGGCAGAGAAGGAACCGATCTCCAGGGTCGCCATTGTCCTGCTGTGGATGCGAACCTGCCCTATGTCCTCATCGTCACCCTCCAAGTCTGAGCAGCAGCTCCGTGCCACGTCCCGGTGTCCAGGAACGCGGCTTGCTGTGGTGCCCAGGCGGCACCTGGCTGGAAAGCCACGTTCTCATCCTGTGGCACAGGGTGATACTCTGTTCCCCTGCAGCGTCCCCTGGCCGTCCTTCCGGGGGTGTTTTCAGCGGAGAGGACCCCACCACAGAAAGAGCTTTGGCCAGCGGGTCCGAAGCTGTACTTGATATGCATTGTTCCCGTCATCTGCCTTTTAAATTTTCTTTTATTTTGGCTTTTCAAGGTAGGGTCTCCCTCTAGCCCAGGCTGCCCTGGAATTCACTCTGTAGTCTCAGGCTGGCCTCGAACTCACAGCACTAGGCAGTCCTCCTCCCTCTGCTCCCGGGGTGCTGGGATGAAAGGCGTGTGCGAACATGCCTGGCCCTAATTTTTTTTTCTTTCTTTTAATGAAGAGTCTGGATGCTGAGATGGGGGTCAAACTGGGCTCACAGGGCAGCCAGGCGCTGTGGCTCCCAGATCTGCACTGCTTCAAGCTAAACCACTTGAGCCTGTCTCTTTAAACTGGGCTGGCCAGCTGCTTCCTGAGGAGGCCATGTTTGCGCCACCAGGAGGAGAGTTTTCAGACTGTCCTTTAGTTCTGTCAGGAGAGACTCCTCCTCAAACCCGAAGAAGGGGTCCCACTCCACTCAAGGAGCCTGGACGCTTCTTTTGGACCATCTGCTCTTAGCTCCTCCTTTGGTCCTGGTAGCCCAGTGTCTATGACTGTATTGTCTTTTCTGGCCCAAATATTAGGACTATTTAGACTCAACCAACTTTTTGAGATTTGGTTTGAGATTATTTTAAAATTACTCCGTGGACCTTTCAGAGCAATCTTACCAGATGTTCTTGAGGTAAATGAAGAAAGTTCCTGGGGGTGGGTGGGTGGGGGTGGGTGGAGGCAGGCTCTGCCCTGTGTTTGATTTTGCAACCAGAAAAGTGAATACATTGTACATCATTTTTAAAAACCTGTTTCCTACATTTAAAAACAAAAGTGATTACAGTCATTAACACCCACTGTGTTGATGAGGGAAAGGAGGTGTGATGTTGCTTGAAAATATAAGGTGGTGATGATAATGTGAGGCCCGACGTTTCCAGTGAGAGGAGTCAGATAAATGCCGAATTAAAAAAAAAGAAAGAAAGGAAAGATTCTGAAGTCTCTCCAGCAGGAACATAGATGATAATACCTCGTGGAGGTGTTGTGAGAATTAATTAGGTAACATTTGTGAAGTTTTCCAAGAAGATCACTCTCTTTATCATTATCAGCTTTTGTATTGTTCTTGGAAACCCAGCATTCACAGTGAACTACAAAACCTGACCTTGGTGTTGGGGGGGAAGTTGCATATTCTAATTGCACGTAACAGAGGGAATGATGGGATATTGTCAAACACGTGGTGGTACCCATGGTCCCGAGAGAAAAGGAGTTAAGCTAAATCTCATGGAGCTTTAAGTTTTCCTGCTTTCTTTCTCAATGACACTGGACTCGGCTAAATCACTTCTGGTTATACATAATAAAACATTGCAGAGATAGCCCAAAATGAGAGAATGTTTATTTTCTTGCAATGAGATTAGAATTGCTTTTCCTTTACGCGTTATGTGAAATAGACTTGTCTACACATACCTTGGACCAAATTCTGAGTTCAAAACTTTGTTTATAAACCAGGCGTGGTGACGCACACCTTTAATCCCAGCACAAGGGAGGCAGAGGTAGGAGGATCGCAGTGAGTTTGAGGCCACCCTGAGACTACAATAGTGAATTCCAGGTCAGCCTGAGCTAGAGTGAGACCCTACCTTGGAAAACCAAAAAAAAAAAAAAAAAAATTTTAATTAGAAACCAACTCAAAATAAAAAGGTCATTTCCATCAAAGACCTCCAGCACTTTAATTTAATTTTAATTTAATTTAATTTCCTTGTAGTGTGCATATGTGCGTAGGTGAAAGTGAGGTCCATTGCCTTTAACCATTGAGCCATCTCTCCAGCCCTCTGGTAGTTCTTGAGTACTGTAAGCGTGTTTCTGTGTTAGTGCTTATGATCCTGTGTTCCTGAGACATTCTCCTGCTCTTTCCATTAAAAAACAAAATCTGAGCTGGAGAGATGGCTAAGCGGTTAAGGCACTTGACTGCAAAGCCTAAGAACCTGGGTTCAATTCCCCAGCACCCAACATAAAGCTGGATGCACAAAGTGGCACGTGCATCTGGAGTTTGCAGTGGTTGGAGGCCTTGGCGTACCTATTTTTTCTCTCACTCGCTGTCTGCAAATAAATAAATAATTTTTTTGAAATCTCAAACCTTCAACAAAAAGTGAAAGAGTGATTAATGCCCAGGATCACCATGATTCCTTGCCCTCCCTCACCTCAGCCCCTTATTTATTTATTTATTGTGGTTTCTTTTGAGGTAGGGTCTGGATGTAGCCCCCAGGCTGATCTGGAACTCACTCTGTATTCTCAGGGTGACCTCAAACTCATGATGATCCTCCTACCTCTGCCTCCTGTGTACTGGGATTAAAGGTGTGTCCCACCATGCCTGGCTTATTTATGTATTTATGTATTATTTATTTATTTATTTATTTATTGCTGAGATACTTGAGAGCAATTTGGAGACATTTAAATACTTAAGCATGTATCCCCACAAACATTTACATTTTCCCCTATAACACGCTCCTATTATTGTACCCCCAAAAGGTAGCATCATTTTAATGGCACATGTCCACTATTTTTACTTGTGTCTCTTGTTTTTTTGAGGCAAGCCCAATGGAGTGGCTTTTTTTTTTTTTTAATGTGAGAGAGCGAGAGAGGGAGAGAGAGAAAGAATTGGAGCACCTAGGCCTCTAGCCAATGTAATTGAACTCCAGATGCATGTGCCACCTAGAGAGCATGTGCGACCTTGGGCATGCGTCACCTTGTGTGTCTGGTGTGTGTGGGATCTGGAGAGCCGAACATGGCCCTTAGGCTTTGCAGGCAAGCGCCTTACCTGCTAAGCCATCTCTCTAGCCCTACTTGTGCCTATTTTAACACAAATGTCATTGAAAGTTTTATTTTTTAAAGAATATTTTATTTATTTATTTGTTTATCTGAGGGATAGTGAGAGGAAGAAAGAGGCAGAGAGAGAGAGAGAGAGAGAGAGAGAGAGAGAATGGGCACACCAGGGCCTCCAGTCACTGCAAACGAACTCCAGACACATGTGCCACCCACCTCTGCATATGGTTTTATGTGGGTACTGGGGAATTGAACCTGGGTCCTTAGGCTTCCCAGACAAATGCATGAACTGCTGAGTCATCTCTCCAGCCCAAAAGTTTTCTTTTATTTCTCATGGGCCTGGGGATCAAACTAAGGCATGCATATATACATATATAAAGTCCAGGATTCACTTAAAATCAAACATTGCATTGAGTTGCTATGTGTCTTTCTCTTCTTTAGTTTTTATAGTTCTCTTTATTCCCCACCTCTGTTTAGAACACTGACCATTTTCATTACTACTGTGTAGTGTGGATTCTCCACACCTCCGTTTTTGTGACAGTTTCTTCGTGTTCAGCTTCAACTTAAAGTTACCTGGCCAGAACAGGTGAGATGCTGTCTCATGGCACTACCTGAGGAAGCCCAAAACCTGATGCCAACAGATTTCTCCATTTAGTGATGTCCCCTTTCTTTGCTTAGTACTCTCCTGGGTGACTTTTTTAAAAGTACTTTTTTTATTTATTAGAGAGAGAGGGATAGAATGGGTATACCAGGGGCTCTAGCCACTGCAGATAAACTCCAGACACATGCGCCCCCATGTGCATCTGGTCACATGGGTTCTGGGGAGCCAAACCTGGATCCTTGGACTTCATAGGCAAGCACGTGTAAGCCATCTCTCTAGCTCCAGGATGCCTTTTTCTGTCCATCACCTCCCCTAGCAAGCTTCCAATCCGTGGGCTTTAAATTCATACATCACCTTCTTTGAATCAGTGACTGTGAAGAAATTTGTTTCAACTTTCTAATTCTGTTGTTAGCTGATGTCACTTAGGAAAACTTTCCTTCCTCCTCCTCCCACCATTTTTTTAATCTTTCTTATTTATTTTATTTTTCGAGTTTATTCAGTGTCTTGTATATAAGCAAGCACTCGATCACTGATCTACAATCCCCAATTCCTCCTTTTTCTTTTCTTAAAACTTTTTTATTGACAGCTTCTATATGTATACACAATAAAACCATGATAATTCCCTCCCTCCACCTCCATTCCCCCTCTCAAATCCAATGTCCATCGAATCCCCTCCTCCTTCCAGTTAGACTTTCAGAGCCTGGAACTACATACACAAGACCTTCAAATAGAAGGAAAAGATGGTGACATCCCACCATTCCCTTAGGAGTGTCACTGTTGACTCATGCATTTTAAACAAGAAAATAGGGGCTGGAGAGGTGGCTTAGTGGTTAAGGTGCTTGCCTGAGAAGCCTAAGGATGGAGGTTTCATTCTCCAAGTCCCACGTAAGCCAGATGCGCAAGGTGGCCCATGTGTCTGGAGTTCGTTTGCGGTGGCTGGAGGCCCTGGCATGCCCATTCATACACATACACTCTCCCTCTCTCTCTCTCTGTCTCAAATAAATAAATAAAATGTTTAAAAAATTTTAAACAAGAAGGGCTGGAGAGATGGCTTAGCAGTTAAGTGCTTGCCTGTGAAGCCTAAGGACCCTGGTTCAAGGCTCGATTCCCCAGTACCCACATTAGCCAGATGCACAAGGGGGCGTATGTGTCTAGAGTTCGTTTGCAGTGGCTGGAGGCCCTGACACACCCATTCGCCCTCTCTCCCTCCCTCCCTCCCTCTCTCTCTCTCCCTCTCTCTCTATCTGCCTCTTTCTCTCTCTGTCGCTCTCAAGTAAATAAATAAAAAAATGAACAAAAAATGTAAACAAGAGAACAGAACTTAAGCATACATTTGACATATAAAAACCCATAGCCGTCGTGTCCATTTGTGGTGGGCATGCTGCCCTAAGATCATCTGTAAGGAGCCTTTAAAACTGACTCTGGGTCCTTCCGACATGACCCGATTAGCCTGTAAGAATGCCCTCATTTTCTGGCACAACAAGATGTTCTAGCTGTCCGGAACAGCTAAAGGAACACCCACATGTCACCCACTGGGTTCTTTCCCTTGCTGTCTGAACTAAATGTTACTGTAACAGTGTTCCCCAGACACCATCTAAGTACCCCACCACCCCCTTTCCCTGCTGCATTAACTTCTCTGTGCTGAATATTCTTTGATAGATCATAGATAGATAGACTGATTGATTATTTACTTATGAGAGAGAGAATGAGCACACCAGGGCCTCCAGCCACTGCAAACAGACTCCAGACACATGCACCACCTCGTGCATCTAGCTTACGTGGGTTCTGGGGCGTCAAACCTAGGTCCTTAGGTTTTGCAGGCAAGCGCCTTAACCTCTGAGCATCTCTCCAGCCCTGTAGCGAATGTTCTAACCTGGTGCCACACATTTCTTTCTTTCCTTGTTTATTGTTCCTAATTAGAATGAAAGCCGCAGGTCGGCAGGCGTTTGTCTGTCTGGTTGAGTACTGATGCCAAGTACAGCCTCAGTAGACTTGTCGGAGAGAGGGATGAATGAGTGAGGGAGTGAATTCACTCCTGCTCTGAGCCTATGGCGAGCTCTTCCAGATCAGCTGCTGTTGTCTTTCTGGTTCTTGGCACCGGCATGAATCAAAGTGACTGCAAGGGGTTCACAGTCATTGGTGTGAAATTCGGTGCGATGTTTCTTAGTGTCCCTGCCTTTGGATTCTGGGATCTTCAGAACTGTTGCCACGCATTACAAATGTCACTCCTTGCAAGCACTTGGCAGTTGACAGTGAAGAAATATTTAAGATGCAGTTCGCTGAACATAAGGTCTAGCTATTTTAGCAGTTTCTTTTGAATTTTTTTTATTTTATTTACTTATTTGAGACAGAGAGAGGGAAGGAGTGAGATGGAGGGAGGGAGGGAGAAGGAGAAAATGGGCACGCCTGGGCCTCCAGCCACTGCAAACAAACTCCAGACACATGTGCCACCTTGTGCATCTGGCTTATTGGGACCTGGAGAATTGAACCTGGGTCCTTAGGCTTTGCAGGCAAGTGCCTTAAGTGCAAAGCCATCTCTCCAGCCTGCATTTTTTTAAATTTTTAAAATATTTTACTTATTTGACAGAGAAAGAGGAAGAGAGAATGGGCACCCCAGGGCCTTCAGCCACTGCAAAGGAACTCCAAACACGTGCGCCCCCTTGTGCATCTGGCTAACGTGGATCCAGGGGAATTGAACCTGGGTCCTTTAGCTTTGCAGGCAAATGCCTTAACCCTTAAGTCATCCCTCCAGCCCAGCATTTTTTTTAAATGGAACTCTGGACTGAGAATTTTTGCATGGAATCTAATGTTAGGAGCTAAAATTGAGTTGAATAAAGGTTTTCTAAAAGGGGAAAAAAATACCCGTTCCATTCTTAATACCTTAAAAGACTTCATGAGACTTTTAAATGATGAGTTGCATGTTATCTCTAAAGAATTTGTATTCTAACTGAGATGATGAGAACTAAGAAGAGAATCGGAGTAAGAATCACGTATTACACTTATTACCATTAATTTCATGCTGTGAGCCCAATGGAAGGTCTAAAGATACCAGATCCAAACCGTTGGGACTTATGAATGAACGTTGTGTTACTTGGAAAAAGCCTTTGCAGATGTGATTCATTTAAGGAAATGGGGAGGTGACCCTGATGGCCGTGGAGCCCGTCACAGGGTCTTTCAAAGAGGAGGCGTAGAGAGATTTAACACAAATAAAAACTGGAAGAGGCCAGGGACACACTCGCTTCAAGAACCTCCAGGGAGTGTATCCTGTCACGGCCTTGGTGTGGCCACGTGACACTGATTTCCGACTTCAGACCTCCAAAACGTGCCATAATAATTTACTCCATGGTTTAAAATCATCCCTTTGGAAGCCAGGTGTGGTGGAACACGCCTTCAATCCCAGCACTCGGGAGGCAGAGGTAGGAGGATCGCCGTGCGTTCAAGGCCAGTCTGAGACTACACAGTGAATTCCAGGTCAGCCTGGACCAGAGTGAGACCCTACCACGAAAACCAAAAAAAAAAAAAAGAAAAGAAAAGAAAAGAAAAAAATCAGCCCTTTGGAATTGTTTTTTGTTGTTTGTTCATTTTTCAAGGAACGAAGAGGAGAGAGGGTAGAAACAAAAGGAATGGAAAATAAGCCAGGGCTGGAGAGATGGCTCAGCGGATAAGGTGCTTGCCTACAAAGCCCAATGACCCTAGTTTGATTCCCAAGTTCCCACATAAGGCCAGATGCACAAGGGGGCGCATGCATCTGGAGTTTGTTTGCAGAGACTGGACACCCTGGTGCGCCTATTCTGTCTCTCCTCTCCCCTCCCCTCCCCTCCCCTCTTCTCCTCTCTCTGCTTGCAAATAAAGACAACAATATTTAAAACTACAAAAGAAGCAGGTATCCTGAAAGTTTGCATAATACTAGGGAGTGAATAGAGGGGATTTCCACGGTAAGGCAAGGTTCGTTCGTTAAGGAAAGTTGGGAAGAATAGACTACATAGTGTGCGTGCATGTGTGTGTGTGTGCGTGTGTGTGTGCAAATGTGCAGCATGTACACTCACGTGCAGTGAACACAGAACAGACGGTAGCCCTCTCCCGCCATTGGCTCATCCATGTGTGTTCTTGAGATGGGGTTTCTCACTAAATCTGGAACTTGCTGTCTTTGTGAGCCCCAGGGGCTCTCTGGTGTCTGCTGGCTGCAGAGTCAGGCTGCAGAGGTGCATGACCACACCTCGCAGCTTAAGCAGGTGCCAGGAAGTTGAACTCAGGTGCTCGCAGGCCCCCGTGGCCCTCGCGCATGCCTGACACGTGCTCTTCCCCAGCTTCTCAGCCCCACTGCATAGTTCTGCCTGCTAGTCTTGGAAGGTTGTTTTTTTGTAACTTTTTATTGACAACCTCCATACATAGAGACAATACACCATGATCATAGTCTATTCCCACTATTCTGTTCTCCCCTCCCAAAACTTCCCCCACTATTGAATCCCTTTTTCTGAAAAATTTTAAAAATATTTATTTTGAGGGGGGGCAGGCAGGCAGATAGATAGAGAATGGGCATACCAGGGCCTCCAGCCGCTGCAACAAACTCCGGATGCATTCCCCACCTTGTGTATCTGGCCTTACGTGGGTACTGGGGAAATCAAACCTGGGTCCTTTTGGCTTGTAGGCAAGTCCGTTAACCACTATGCAATCTTTCCAGCCCTGAAAGTTTTTTTAAAATATTTGATTATTCATTTATATGACAGAGAAGAGGGAGAGAGAGAGAGAGAGAGAATGGGTGCACCAGGGTCTCCAGCCACTGCGAACCAACTCCAGATGCATGCGCCGCCTCGTGCATCTGGCTAACGTGGGAGCTGGGGAATTGAACCTGGGTCCTTTGGCTTTGCAGGCAAGCGCCTTAACCTCTAAGCCATCACTCCAGCCCAGCCCTGAACGTTTTTTATTCATCAGGGAAGTAGGATGATGAGCATGCTAGTTGAGTAGGATTTCTGCTCTGGAGAAGCACGGTGTGGATGGCGTGGAAGAAGGGACGTACCCAAGACCCTAGAAAGAAGTGAGCAAGAAAAGCAACGTTGAGAAAGGAAAAAGGAGCTCGGGAACATTAGGAGGCCTTGGCAGGGTCTGTTGAAGTTTGGCATTAGACAACCTGGGAGAACTGGACTGCCCCAGATAGAAGCAGAGACTAAAATCTATATTGAAGATAATGCTTTCACATTTGGTTATGTTGGCTGTGCTTTTTGGTTTTTTGACGTAAGGTCTCGCTCTGGCCCCAGACTGACCTGGAATTCACTATGCAGCCTCAGGCTGGCCTCGAACTCACAGCAGTCCTCCTGCCTCAGCCTCCCCGCCACTAGGATTAAAGGAGAGTGCCACTACGCCCGTACTTTCAGCTCCAAAAGTGCTGGGCCTGGTGGCCTTGGAGGGAAGCAAGCTTACCGCAGGCTGGGGAGACTTTCACAGGAATGAAGGTGGAGAGGCGTTGGTAGCGACCCTTGGGCCTCTTTCAAACTGTGCGGGAAGAAGCAACTTCCCCGTGGCATCTCCGTTGCTGTGTGGCCCTGTGGTTTGCGTGGGAGTCAGGAAACTCAGCGTGACCCCAGGGTCGGGCTGGTTCTGGTTACAAGTGTCCTCAGCTGGAGTTTGCACTGAAATGACTCGAGTCCAATTACTTAGGGAGTAAACCTAGAATTCTCACCTGGAGAAATGCTTGCATGGCCCAAAGCATCTACTAGCCACAACCCGCCCCCCCCCAAGCCTCCCTCCTGTCCCCAGAAATAACCCCAGAGCTGCAGAACCCCAGGCTGTAGGCACGGGGAACGTCCATCTGTTCTTTCTTCCGCCAAAATAGGGCTGTTGTGCTAACCTGGGCCACGCAGGATTGTTAACACATCAAGTTGACTGTCAAGAGACGGAATGAGCTTTCTGTCAAGGCTCTTTCTACCTGAGCTATCAGACTCTCCCCGCAGTAATTCAATCACCCCGTGGACGCTGGGCGGGCAGACATGGTTAGAGGATGTCATTGAGCTTTCTGAGAACGTTTTTGTGAGTTGTTCAAGCTCTGCCGTCCTTGCCCATAGAGCTATTGAGAGTGTCTGCACGCGTGTATATATAGACTGCATTCAGCTCAGGACAGCCTGCGGCTTATGAATACAGACAGTTGTTATTCATGTGACTGCTTTGTGGAGAATAATTCAGACTGTTGTCATCTTTAATTTGTCAAGGGAAAATCATTGACACATACCATCATGATGATAAGATTTTTTTGCGCACATGCGTGTGTGTGTGTGTGTGAGAGAGAGAGAGAGAGATGAGAGAGAGAGAGAGAGAGGAGTCATTTGAGGAAAAATACATGCCCTTGTAATGTCAAGCTACTTGCTGGGCACAAAACTCTATTTAAATGTAAGGAACTCTTTAACCACTTCTGGACCACATCTGGGTGGCCAGATAGAAGGAGCTACCTCCAATCTGCACATCTGGTACTAATCTATGCCCCAGGTGTCAAGAATGTCTGGTAAACATCACCAGCTGCAGCCACACTCACGCACACAAATAAAACTGATGCTTGAGTTATAAGTTATACCCATATCATAGCTAATGCAAACCTACATATCAAATCAGTTAAAATTGGGCTGGCGAGATGGCTTAGCAGATAAGGTGCTTGCCTGCAAAGCCAAACGACCTAGGTTCATTCCCCAGGACCCATATAAGCCAGATGCACAAGGGGGCACACATGTCTGGAGTTCGTTTGCAGTGGCTTGAGGCCCTGGGGCACCCATTCTGTCTCACTTCTCCCCCCTCAAATAAAGAAATAAATAGAATATTTTTAAAAGTATTTTTAGAAGTGGGTTAAATGATGATGAGGGCTGGAGAGAGAGAGAGAAAGATTGCTCAGTGGCTAAAGTCCACACAAGCAGGAGGGCCTGTCTGAATTCAGATGATTAGTATCATGTAAAAACCTGGCATGGTACCACAACTCTGTCATTCCAGACCCTAGGAGGCAGAGACGGGCAGATCCACTAGGGCTAGCCAAGCTACCTGAATCGATGCGTTCAGTGTGAGACCCTGCCTCAATAAATAGAGTGGAGAGCATTGAGGATGACACATGATGTTGACCTGTGTCGTCCACATGCATGTGTGCACACACACATAATGAACACACACACACGTCACATGCAAAAGAAAAAAAAATGAAGATTAACAGGAGCTCAAACTTTTTCCAAGGTACTTTTACAATAAAATTCCTAATGTAACTGAGGTCAAAATTTAACTGAACCAGGCGTGGTGGCACACGCCTTTTAATCCCAGTACTAGAGAGGCAGCGGTAGGCAAATAACCATGAGTTCCAGGCCACCCTGAGACTACATAGTGAATTCCAGCTCAGCCTGGGCTCAAAACAAACAAAAATTTAATGAAGAGTTTCTGATACTCAAGGCAAGAATGAAACACAGTTGATCCTTCTGTCTAATACAAGAAAGCATTTCAGTTTTGGATCTCTATCTTTTTTTTTTAATACATGGAATTAATAAGAAATCTTTAAGTCAATAGGTGATAATCTTCAGTCATCAGAAGGCTTGATAGCATTTTATAAATTTATCATAGTGGTGGGACAGTTTGAACGTGAAATATCCGGATAGTCTCATGTATTTGCGATTAAACTTCCCTCATGATTTCTAGCAGGGGGAGCTTTTGGAAAGCAGAGCCTTGCCGGGGGAGGTGTCCCCTGTGGAGCAGACAGGGGAAGACCTCATGATTTATTTTTTTCTTGGTTTTTCGAGGTAGGGTCTCACTCTAGCCCAGGCTGACCTGGAATTCACTGTGTATTCTCAGGGTGGCCTCAAACTCACAGCGGTCCTCCTACCTCTGCCTCCCAAGTGCTGGGATTAAAGGCGTGAGCCACCACGCCCGGCTGACCTCATGATTTTGTCGTCCAGCCTCGCTTGCCAGTGTTAGCTAACCTGCTCTTGCTGCTTCCCCCCAGCCCATGTGACAAAATCCGATGCCGCGCCGTCTCTGCCGTGATGAAACTAGACCTTGACACCGTACTCCAGAATGACCCCTTCTCTCCATAAGCTGTGTTTGATTAGGTGTTCCGTCGTAGCCACGGGTAGATCCATCGGCTGCAAGCGCGACAGTGAAAAGTGGAAGTTCTGCAGGTGTTGCAAGAACATTGGTTTTCGGGAACATGACAGAGGGCCGGGCTTAGCTTAGCATGCCTCTGTCTGTCTTCTGAATGCTAATCACTCCTGACCTGCAGTTAGTTCTATAAGTAATGCTCTGGTGGCCCTACGACGAGCCAGGTATTCTGGGTGAGGGGTAGCTCTCTGATTTTTATTTTATTTTTTACTTTTTTGGTTTTTCAAGGCAGGGTCTCACTCTAGCCCAGGCGACCTGGAATTCACTATGGAGTCTCAGGGTGGCCTCGAACTCACAGCCATCCTCCTACCTCTGCCTCCCAAGTGCTGGGATTAAAGGCGTGTGCCACCACGCCCGGCTAGCTCTCTGATTTTGACATTAGCGAGGGGTCTGGGGAATGTAGCAGAAACAAAAGGTTCTCTCATCCAAGGAAGTCAGTTGCAAAGATATCTGCTGGCCAGGATGGTGGTGGGGTAATAGTGTGTGTTGTTGCTGTTTTCTCAAGGAAAGCAAAGACTGTACTAGAAAAAAAAACTAGTTCCAGACTGAGATCTCAACACAGCATGCGATTGAGGAAGGGAGATATCATTAGGGCAAAAAAAAAAAAAAAAAAGTTTGGTTTGTTTTTAAGGCAAAATGTTGTAACCTGCTGCCTATTCTATATACCTTACAGCATCGTACGATCATCATGTGGCTTTGAGTAGCCCTGCTTATTGTTAAGCCTTGTAGTGTGAATTTCTTGTAAAATAAAACCTAGGATGACTGAATAGTAATGATTTGTAAAATAAAGTTACAGACATTGAATTTTATTTATTTATTTATTTATTTATTTATTTTGGTTTTTCGAGGTAGGGCTCCATCTAGCCCAAGCTGACCTGGAATTAACTATGTAGTCTCAGGGTGGTCTCGAACTCACAATGATCCTCCTACCTCTGCCTTCTGCATGCTGGGATTAAAGGCGTGCACCAGCATGCCAGCTGATGGGTGTTTTTTTTTTTTTTTTATGGGAAATCATCAGCTCAAAGCAGAAAAGAGGTTCTGAAAGACATGACTGTAAGTTGTGTCTTCCTTCTAAGGATTATTAAGACTAGGTTTTTCTATGTGACTACTGTTCTGTAAGGTCCAGTGAGAACGCCACGTTGAGAGAGATTCTGAATCTCCGTCGAGTGGCGAAACACTGGGTACGTGAGCAGTCAGGGGCGCCTACTGTGGAGATTGTGGGGGGCGGGGTGGAGAGGCATGGGACCCTGCTGTAGGCCCTCTCCAAACTGCACGTGCGATGTCAGTGAGGGCCCTGAGGAACTGTAGCGATCACAAAAGTACCCGTTCATTTTCACACTGGTTCATTTTCACATTGACCATGCTTCTAGAAACAATTCCTGCTTCACTCTGCATAAAGAACATATGTCTGTCACCCTGAGAATAAATGAGGTGGTTGAAAGGGAATGTTGGTTTGACCTTTACTGATTTTTTGTGGTTTTGTTTTTTTGTTTTTTTTACCCCATTGCAATTTGGTGTGATAAGTTTGTTTAGGAGATTATCTAAGTTCATCAGGGAAATAGGCTGGTAGTTTTCTTTTCTTGCGGCATCCCTGCCTGGTTTTGGTATTAGGGTGATACTAGCTTCATAGATGGGGTTGGGGAGCTTTCCCTGTTCTCTAATTGTGTGGCACAGTTTGAGGAAGATTGGTTTGAGTTCTTCCATGAAGGTTTGATCGAATTCAGCTAAGAAGCCATCTGTCCTGGACTCTTCTTTTGGGGGAGGTTTTTGATTTCCTTTCCAATCTCCATTGAAATTTGGGATTTCAGTTTTCAAGAGACTCTCCGGCCCACTCCGATTCTGAGGACCAGTGAGGGGCATCTCTCCTGGAGATGCCTGGAACACTCACGTGGGATCGCTGCCAAGATCAGTGTGGCTCAGTAACTGTGAAGTGCCCTCTCCAGCCCAGGGACTCCTTACCACATGCCAGCTTTTAACGGGACCCTGATGAGAGCCCAGTGAGGTCATTCTTACTCTTTCTTTCTTTGGACTCTGTCCCGTCACTGGTTTGTGGCAGCCTCAGTGTGATTTGAGGTCTCAACCTGAAGAGGCTGGAATAGCTAGCAACACGGTGATGCCACCCCCCCCCACTGTCAGCATTTACATACAGGAACTAACTTGTGTCTCATAAGCTAGGAACTGGTGAGTCCAGAGTCTGGCCTCTTCATCCATTTATTTTCTTATTTATTTTACTCATTTATTTATTAGGGGGGGGAATGGACATGCCAGGGGCCTCTAGCCACTATAAATGAACCCCAGACACATGCGCCGCCTTGTGCATCTGGCTGTAAAGTGGGTACCAGGGAATCAAACCTGGGTCCTTCAGCTTTGCAGGCAAGCGCCTTACCCGCGAAGCCATCTCTCCAGCACCTTGCCTCTTCCTTAATGACCTTGCATATCTCAGCTTTTCTTTTTTTTTTAATTTTTAATTTTTTATTTTGTTTATTTATTTATTTATTTATTTTTTTTTTCTTTATTAGTCAGTTTTGTATTCAGCAAATACAGTCAGTTTGGTACCATTATTAGGCTCATCCATGACCTACCCCCTCCTCTTGGCCCCTCCTTGTTGAGGTATACGGGTCATGCATTGTAGAGTTAGCCCACAGTTATGGGTAAGCTAAATGTCTCTGCATATCATGACCCAACATGTGGCTCTGACATTCTTTCCGTCCCCTCTTCCGCAAAATTTCCCTGAGCCATGTTGGGTTCATTTTTGGTCTGCTTCAGTGATGAGGTGTTGGGGGCCTCTGAGGCTCTGGCTCTCTGATTTGGTAGGAGTTGATTTTTCTCTGTGCTGATCTCCTTCCCCCTTGTGCTGGTATCCGGTTCACCAGGAAAACAGCCCCCTTGCTTGTTTCTCCAATTTTTCTTAGTTTCAGCCGGGGCCCTTTTGAGGTATGATGGGGTGGCTCTCTCCTTAGGATCTACATCTATCTGAAAAAGAGAAGCAGATTCTCCAACGGAGAGTAAGTTAGCACCAGGACAAATGAGATAACCCTTACTTTTTTTTTTTTAATAGAGAATTTAATAGGTGTAGGCCCTCTTGTAGCCCACAATTGATGGTAGCTTGATATTGGAGAAACAAGTCAGAACCATATCCAAACATAAGCCCACTCTCCAATATCTCAGCTTTTCTTTGGTAGAAGGTGGTTCCTTATCTCTGTCAGTTGTATCCCACTTGGAATGTGAAACCGTGTGCTACCCTTTAACGTCCCAAGTTCTTTCTTTACACCAGGAGACAGAACCTGATTTTACTAAGGATTTGGCAAAGTTTCTTCCTTGCTTAGTGTTATGCCCAGTTCTCAGTGACCCCAGTGACCACCAAGGAGAACCAAACACGCATGCAAAGGCAAAGAGCTTTATTTCGGGCTCAAGCTCGGACTCTTGACTTCACCAGCACAGTGGATCCATGCAAGAGCCCCGAGTAGCGGGAGGGCAGGGTTTTTATAGGGATTTGAACAAAGAAGCAGGGGGCGGTTACATGATTGGTTGATTTAAACAGTAACTGTACTTGTACTCTTCTGATTGGCTGGGGCAGAGAGGCGGAAGGGACAAATCTTGGGCATGCCTGGACACGTCTAGGGCTGACTCAGGTCCTCTGCCTGAGCGGGAATTTGGAACTCAGGCCTAGCCGGGGCAGCGCCTTACTGAAGCCTGTCGTGGTGCCAGTCTGGTTTCTGGGTCTTTCACTTACAGGGCGACTTAGCAGTGCACTTGAGTGGCAGGGATTGTCTGGCCAGCTACCTGTATCAAGTAGCTATGAAAGAGTCATTAGAGAAGACAAGGAACTTAGGTTATCCATGAAGCTGTGGGCTTGTGAAGCCAGCGCAACAATGTAAGAGAATCCCACCATTGTTGTTCAGGGGAAGGTGGTGAGGCCTAAACAAATGACAGCAATAAAAGTCACTTAGAGAGATGCCACTCAAAGCAATACCTGGGTTCTCTTGAGAATGTCGTATCGAGGTGAAACCCAGCCTTGGTCTGTCTGGTCTAGAAACAGCGTCTCGCTCTGACGGCCTCTTATTCTCCCGGGCTGGTGTTTCGGTGGCAGATATCAGCACATCCGTTAGTGCACTCCGCCTCCTGAAGGAGCTGCCTTGACCATAGCTGTGTCAGCCCATGTTTTCTCCCTCATTGAAGTGTCTCTCTGCCGTGTGTCCAAAGGAGGCAGCCACCCTGCAAACACTGTAGAAGCCTTGTGCCCTGTGACTAGTACCTGCCTGTACAGAGTTCATTGAATCGTTAGATTTAGGGTTTTTAAAATATTTTATTTATTTATTTATTTGACTGGGACAGTGGGGTAGAGGCAGATAGGACGGGTACACCAGGGCCTCCCACTGTAAATAAACTCCAGCTGCATGTGCCACTTGGTGCATCTGGCTTTATGTGGGTACTAGGGAATTGGTCCTTAGACTTTGCAGGCAAGTGCCTTAACTGCTAAGACAACTTCCCAGCCCAGGTTTAGTTATTCTTAAAAGAATATTTTTATTTATTTATTCTTATTTACTTATTTGAGAGAGGGAGAGAAAGAGATAGACAGAGAAAAAGAGACAGAGAATGGGCACATCAGGGCCTCCAACTAGTGCAGTGAACTCCAGATCCATGTGCCACCTTGTGCATCTGGCTTATGTGGGTTCTGGGGAATCAAACCTGGGTCCTTAGGCTTCGCAGGCAAGTGCCTAACTGCTAAGCCATTTCTCCAGCCCTTAGTTATTATTATTTTTTTTTTTAGATTTGGTTAAAATGTCAATCTGAAGTCCATTATACTATGTATGTATTGAAGAATGCTACCCCATTTATCCAGCCCTTTGCCACCAGAGAGCTTGCACTTATAGCTATATGTCTTTTCTTTAAAAAAAAATTGTGTACACACACACACATATATAATGATTTATTTCCAAGTAGACACATACACAGACAGAGAGAATGGGCACACCAGGGCCTCTAGCCACTGCAAATGAAATCCAGATGCAGACACCCCTTTCTGCATCTGGCTTACATGGGTCCTGGGGAATTGAACCCAGGTCCTTAGGCTTTGCAGGCAAGTGCCTTAACTGCTGAGCCCTCTCTCCAGCCTGCCATGTCTTTTCTTTAGGAGAAGTATACAGTAGGATGTCAGTGGTTGGCATCTTGTGGGTAAGATGCCTCATAAAGGCCAAGGCATGGACTTCCCTTAGGAGGGCTTAGTCTGTGGCCCTTAATCTCTGAGTTACTTTTTCTCCATGGTAACAGATGACCACAAGTTTGCTTTGTTTCAGAAGTATGAATGGAACGTTGTTATCCTGACCTGGCCGGAAGCTGGGATTTAGGATCCTGCTTTAGAGGTGAGGGAAGGTTATTCATTGGGGCGTACTCAGACCTCACATTATAAATACCCTTCCATTCGCAGGAATGTGTGGTATGTCACTTGGATGATTTCTGTAAGAGACATGGGGCTACTGACATAGTCCCTTTGAGTCTCAATTTTCTGTCTTTATGATGGGAAAGTAGCAAACAACACGAACAACACGGAGAAGTTACTTACTCGTGAATAGTTGTTGTCAAGCTGATAATGAGGATGGGCAAGACTTGCTGTGCAGTGCTGTGATTCGCTGATAGAGACTCTATTCAGGTCCCACGGTTTGTATGCAGTCTTATTACAGATGGAAATGGAAATCTAGGGAAATACAAAGACATCTCCTATGACATAAAAGACTAGTGATCGGGCTGGAGAGATGGCTTAGCAGTTAAGCGCTTCCCTGTGAAACCTAAGAACCCCGGTTCAAGGCTCGATTCCCCAGTACCAATGTGAGCCAGATGCACAAGGTGGCACATGCATCTGGGAGTTTGTTTGCAGTGTGGTTGGAGGCCCTGGTGTGCCCATTCGCTCTCTCTCTCTCTCTCTGCCTCTTTCTTTCTCTGTCTGTCTCTGAAATAAATAAAAAGAAACAAAAATTTAAAAAAGACTGGCGGTCACAGTGTAAAATATCGTGAGACATAAACAACGGACAGAAAGAGAAAAGACTCATCGTTTATGCTTCTGCAATTCTTCCGGCTGAAAGTGTTTAGGGATGACACAGAGCAGCCCAGCCTTCATCTCTGTCTGTCCCTTTTGAGGTAGGGTGTCACCGTAGCCCAGGCTGACCTGGAACTCATTCCGTAGTCCCAGGCTGACCTCGAACCCACAGCGATCCTCCTACCTCAGCCTCCCACGTGCTGGGATGAGAGACGTGCACCACCAATGCCTGGCACTTATAAGCTTCATCTCAGCACATGGTTTTGAGCATCCGTTACTAATCTTGGGCGGGCAGGGGTTAGGGGGTGCAGTGATCAACAGAATTGAGAGTGCTCTGTGCTCGCATGGAGTTCGCAGTCCAGCGGACACAAAGGCTAAAGTTTGAAGATGTACCATACATAGGACAGTAAAACGCTGCAGAGTAACACATACTGTGGAGAAATCAAGCAGGCTAGTGAGGGGGCTTCTCTCTGAGAAAGAGGCTGAACAGTAGAGAGACCTGCAAGAAACTCAACGCTCGTAGCAGCAGAGCGTGAGAAGGTGAGGGGACCAGAGGAGCAGCGCGAGCTCGGAGGTGGAGGAAGCAAGTGGAATTCTCCTTTAAGCACGACAGAAGCCCTTGAGTTTCTTAGGTAGGGGGAGAAGGGAGAAAGTGATCCGAGGCGCCTTTGAGAAGTTTCCTGTGCTTGTAGCATGTAGGAGGAAAGAGGTCCATGTGGCTACAGTGTCTGGATGACATGGGAGAAGTGACAGGCCCAGCAAGTATTCCTTTTTTATATATATGTTTTAATTTTATTTTTGAGAGAGAGGAGAGAGAATTGGAGTTCAGCCACTGCCGTTGAACTCCGGGTGCTTGCGCCACCTAGTGGGCACGTGCGACCTTGCGCTTGCCTCACCTTTGCGCGTCTGGCTTACGTGGGATCTGGAGAGAGGTCAAACCTGGGTCCGTAGGATTCGCAGGCAAGCGCCTGAACTGCTAAGCCATTTCTCCAACCTGCCCAGGCTGTATTCTAAAGTGAGAACACAAAGGACTTCCCTGGGCATGAATGAGAGAATGGCCTTTAAGGGAAGAACAGCAACAAATAGCTCCTTGATTGTCTGCTGCAGTGGTTAGATGGTGGCTGTCCTCACAGAGGTGTTGGCGTGGGGAGGGGGGAAGCTGGGGAGGAGTCTCCTAGAGGGAAAGTAGGTCATGCTTTATTTATGTTAAATTTGAGATGCCCCGTGTGGCAGCCAGATCAAGTCTGGAGTTGGGAGGAAAGGTTAGAACCAGAGAAGCGAGAGACTTCCAGGCGAGCAGGTGCTCATAGGTCAGAGGAGTGGACAAGGCGGCTCCAAGACAGATTCCTGAGCCTCTGCATGTTTAAATGTCAGGACCTAAGATATCCTGGCCAGGGGCAGGAGGAACACAAGGTGACCAGAAGCCCAATGAAGCAAGAGTGGGAGAAAACCTCCGAATAGAGTGCTTCTGAAAACCGATGCCAGTCTGCACACAGCTCCACGTGTAGGCTGTGGCGTGATGGGACCTTTGAGAGGGAGGAGTGGACAATTTTTGTAATTTTTTTTTTCTTTTGGTTTTCTAAGGTAGGATCTCACTCTAACTCAGGCTGACCTGGAAGTCACTATGTAGTCTCAGGATGGCCTCGAAATCACAGCATTCCTCCTACCTCTGCCTCAGAGTGCTGGGATTAAAGGCATGCGCCACCACTCCCGGCAGGAGTAGACAAATTTTTTGTTTTGTTTTGTTTTGTTTTTGAGGTAGGGTTGGGCTGTAGCCCTGGAACTTACAAAGGGATGGAGTTAAGAGCAGACAGATGAGTGAATGGTAACATGTAAGTGCCGAGGGAAAGGCTTGTAGTGGAAGGAAGGATCCTAGCCCTTATGGTAACAGCATCCCCACGATGTCCCTCCTGGCTGTTGCAAGCTCGCTGAGATCTTTCCTTGTAGATGCCTTCCCGGTTCCTGCTACCCAGTCAGGCGTGTGTAGTGCTAGCCCCCCCCCCCCAGAGTGATGTCACGGCTTACATTCCTCTTTCCCTTCAACTTCCAGCCCACCTGTGCATGTCTGGGTAGCCGACAAAAGCCGTAGAGTACATAAGATAGAAGGAACAACTTCGATAAGGTTTGGGTAGGAGAAATGAGAGATGAGGCTGGGGATGCAAAACATGGGCAGTAAAGGTGAAATTGGTTTACAAAAGCAGAGGCCTCACCCCCCCTCCCCCATTTCTTTTTGGTCAGCTCTAGCCCAGGCTGACCTGGAATTCACTGTGTAGTCTCAGGCTGGCCTCGAACTCACAGCGATCCTCCTACCTCTGCCTCCCAAGTGCTGGGATTAAAGGCGTGTGCCACCACACCTGGTTTAGTGCCACTCTTTCTATGTCATTTAGGTAGGGAAAAAAAAAAAAAAAGCCAGCCGTTGTGGTGGTTTGATTCAGGTGTTCCCCATGAAGTTAGGTCTTCTGAACGCTAGCTTCCCCTGCTGATGGCAATTGGAAATCAAAGTCTTCTGGAGGTGGCGTATTACTGGGGTCAGGCTGCTGGGTGTCACAGCCAGTGTCCCCATGCCAGTGTTTGGGACACTGTCGTTTCTGTTGTCCACCTGATGTTGCTCATGCCATCATTTTCCCTGCCATCGTGGAGCTTCCCCCTTGAGCCTGAAAGCCAAAATAAACCTCTCTTTTCCCCCACAAGCTGCTCTTGGTTGGTTGATTTCTACCAGCAATGTGAACCTGACTGCGACAGCCATGGATTTAACATGGTAACCAAAGACTCCAGTACTTGGGGCAGCGTCTGTGAAAACCTCAGCTTCCTTTGTTTGTTTGTTTGATTTTTTTTTTTCTTTCACCTCCTAGTGAAAAAAGATTTGAAGTCCCCTCTGTGTACACACGCATTGTTGAGCCACTTATTCATCCCACCAACATGTATTGATTGCCAATAATGACCCAGCGGTCGAGCCTGGGCTGTCCGCAACCTTCCCTCAGGGCAGACAGACAGGAAAGTGGTTAACTTTAATATAATAACTGACCAGAGGAGAGAGGATTAATTCTGTCTGATTCAGTTTCCACAGGATGTAGAAGGATAAAACGTCACCTCTCAGGACAAGAAGAAAAGCTTTCAGGGAAGCAGCAGGCACAGCTGTGGTCTGTGGCTCGGAAGTCACGGGCTCCCGGGAGACTCTGGTGGGTGCGCGGGGAGGGGCAACGCTATATCAGGCTGGACAGAGAGACTGACACTAGGTTGGGCTTTATTGTAATAATAAAATAAAATAATAATAAATAAAAAATAATAAAAAGAATAGTTGTTCTTTAATAAATATATATATATATATTATTTTTTTAGGGCTGGAGAGATGGCTTACTGGTTCATACACTCGCCTGCAAAGCCTAAGGATCCAGGTTCAATTCCCCAGGACCCATGTAAGCCAGATGCACAAGGTGGCACATGCATCTGGAGTTCATTTGCAGTGGCTGGAAACCCTAGCATGTCCATTCTCTCTCCCTGTCTCTCAAATAAGTGAATAAATAAAATATTTATTTTTAAAAAATTTATTTGAGGGAGAGAGAGAGAGAGAAAAAGAAATGAGGTAGACAAAGAGACAGAGAGAGTATGGGCACGCCAGGGCCTCCTGGCATTGCAAATGAACTCCAGACCCATGCACCACTTTGTGCATCTGGCTTTACATGGGTACCGGGGAATCAAACTGAAGACCTCCAGGCTTTGCAAGCAAGTTCCTTCAACCTCTTAGGCATCTCGCCTGCCCCCATAATTGCTCTTACTTGTGGAAAAACAGGCAGATGTGCACATCAGTTTTCCTTTTCCATGTTTGTTTCCACCGCAGTTTTTCTTGTTGCTGAAGGACATCACCTCTTAGGTAAACTGTCACCTCAGCAAACAAATCACGTGGAAGACTCATATTCGTATTCTTCCCTCTCCGGCTCCGTCTATATTTCATTGCACAAATGCGTGCCTTACATGCGGGCTCCTCTGCACCCCCGTCAATATCTTGGATAAGATTGGGTCAGCCAGGGTGGTCTGGCTGTAGACGTCGATGTCTTCAATGCGTATGAAATGATATCGATTTATGAGTCTTCTGGAAGCTGCGTGTATGAGAGCAAATATTCCCCGATGCTCCTGTATTCAATAGCATGAAGAAATCAAAGCTACTCCTTCATGGGCCATATTTCAGTTCAGAAGCTTATTTTGTTTTATTCCTTATTTTGGAGGGGGCTTTTGAGGTAGCATCTCGCTCTAGCCCAAGCTGGCCTGCATTTCATAGTTGTTGTCTCAGGCTGGTCTCAAACTCACAGCCATCCTCCTACCTCTGCCTCCTGAGTGCTGGGATTAAAGACATGTGCCACGATGCCTGGCCAGAAGGGTTTGCGTTTGTTTGGTTGGTTGGTTGGTTTTGGTTTTCAATGTAGTGTCTCGCTCTAGTCCAGGCTGACCTGGAATTCACTGTGTATTGAACTCATGGTAATCCTCCTACCTCTGCCTCCTGAGTGCTGGGATCAAAGGAGTGCACCATCACGCCAAGCTTCTTTTATTTTTATTTTATTTAGTTAGTTAGTTAGTTGGGTTTTTGAGGTAGAGTCTCACTCTAGTTCAGGCTGACCTGGAATTCACTATGTAGTCTCAGGATGGCCTCAAACTCACGGCGATCCTCCTACCTCTGCCTCGCGAGTGCTGGGATTAAAGGCGTGCGCCACCACGCCCGGCCCTTATTTATTTTTTAGGTAAAATAAATGTGCATGTGGAAGTTTGTGTGACTGAAACGAGAGAGTCTTCTTTTAAGGAATCTTTTCCATGTCTTAAGAAGGACATTCTTTTAGCCTACTTTAGTATTTTTATAAGTGAAAAATGAATCATGCTTCGAGTTTATTTGGCATAACCTTCCTTCTTTGGTGTGTGACATACCGGGCATGGTGATGAGTTATGTGTAGCGTGTTTTTGCAAATCGGAACCTTTGGAGAAGTCGAGCATCTGTGTAGCTGAAATGGCTTAGGATATATACCCTACTAAAAAATAACTTTAATACTTTTAAAGAAAATCCAATCTTTTGCCGTGTATTTTTGATGTAACAAAACTTTAGTGATAATGTGATCTCTTTCTTCCTTCCTTTCTTTCTTTCTCTTGGCTGTGTCATGCCTCTGAGAAGTTAATGGTTTAAGGAAAATTCTCGGGCCCAACAGATCATGTCAAATGTTTGGTTTGGTAGGATTAATATTTTAACTGCACAGTGACAGTGAGAGCAGTGTCCCAGTTTTCGGGATGATTACGTAAGCTAATGAGCCTCATCTATTAAAAAAACTTGTGGAAACAAAAAGCTATTTATCATGCAGATTCCTTTGCCTATGCCTAGAGGACACTGAAGTAAGTATTAAGTACTTACAGTGAGGTTACATTTAATTAAGGTCTCTCTGCTCCTGATGCTGAGGTTAATAATTCATGACACCATAGTAGACATGTTTAGCATCACTCTATTATTTTTAAAAATATATTTTATTTATTTATTTGAGGGACAGAAAGAGGGAGAGAGAGAGAAAGAATGGGCATGCCAGGGCATCCAGCCACTGCAAACGAACTCCAGACGCATGTGTCACCCTCCACCCTTGTGCATATGGCTTAGGTGGGTCCTGGGGAATTGAACCGAGGTCCTTTGGCTTTGCAGACAAACGCCTTAACCTCTAAGCCATCTCTCCAGCCCCTAGTATTGCTTTATTTTTCAAAAACTCACTGGTTATTCAGGCTCGTGGTGGTTTGAATGTATGTCCCCCATAGACTCAGATGTTTATGAAAGCTTGTCTCCAGCTGCCTGCCTGGAGGAAGTGTCACTGGGGGCACGTCCTGGGATCCAGCCCTAAGGTGTGTTTTGGGGGACACGGGGTTCTGATTTCTAGCCTAAGGAATGAGGAGAGATTTGAGCTCTGCCTGGGTCCCTGCTTGTTGCTTTTTGGTGTTTGCTAGCTGTTTTGGTCTCTCTCTCTCTCTCTGCTTGGATTTATAAAAGGGAGCCAGCTTCTTAGTGAGCTCCCCTGGATCTGTAAGCTTGAGATAAATCCCTTCATCCCCTAAACTGTGTCTGCTTCACATGTTCATCCCAGCCACGTGGGGCTGTCTGCAACAGGTGGCTTGGTCCCACTGGCTTAGGCTTTCCCTTTCAGTCACATTCACAGTCCCCTGAATTTCTTCCCTTACAAGAGAACAGAAGAATCACTGGGCTGCGGAGTTATATACCTTGGCCACTAGAGGGAAGGGACTCTGGGGTCCATTCAGGGTGCTGTTCTTAGTGCCCTTACTCCCACAGCTACCCTCGTATCTCTCCTGCAGAGGCATCTGCAGGGCATGGGAGGGGACAGAAGGAAAGCAGTCCTTCTAGGTATAGATACGGGACGTGGGCGGCCACGTTCGTCTGCAATTTGAGGTCCAGCCAATTCCTTGAGGAAAGCTCCCATGTGCCAAGCACCTTCTTGGGGATTCTTCCAAAGCCATTTTGGCCATTAGGTGTGATATGAATGCCATTTCTAGAACATCAGACAGCGTTCTAAACATGTGAAATGTCAACAGAACCCTCTCGCCAGCCCTGTGAGGTGTGTACTGTCATTCCCACTAAAAAAATTATTCATTTATTTTCAAACACAGAGAGAATATGGGTGCACCAGGGCCTCTCACCACTGCAAATGAACTCCAGATGCATATACCATCTTGTGCATCTGGCTTTACGTGGGTACTGAGGAACTGAACATCGGTCGTTAGGTTTTACAGGCAAATGCCTTAACCACTAAGCCATCTTTCCAGCCCTATTCATAGTTTTTTTTTTTGTTTTTTGTTTTTTTTTTCCTGGTAGGGTTTGGCTCTAGCCCAAGCTGGCCTGGAATTCACCGTGCAGTCTGTGGCTGGTCTGGAACACACAGTGACTCTCCTTCCTCTGCTCCCCGAGTGCCGGGATTAAAGGTTGCGCCACCATGCCCGTCCCCATTCCCATTTTACAGAGTAATGAAGTAAGGTTCTGAAAGGTTAGGTAACTTCATCAGGGTCACTGAATTCATGGGCACTATTGGGGTCTCTATAAACCCTAGCAGCGCCTCCAGCCCGTGTTCACCACTGTTGTAAGACACCTGAGCTCCTACCCCGCCCCGTTTCTAAAGCACTAACAGACATTAGCAGTCACGTAAGTGCTCTGTTTGCAGTTTGCGTCTCACATCTTTGCACTTCATGAGAACTTACTTTCTTTTCTTTTTTCTTTTCTTTGAGGTAGGGTCTCGCTGTAGCCCAGGCCGACCTGGAATTCACTATGTAGTCTCAGGGTAGCCTCGAACTCACGGTGATCCTCCTACCTCTGCCTCCCGAGTGCTGGGATTAAAGGTGTGCACCACCACACCTGGTGAGAAATACAGTATTTTTTTTTTAATCAACACTTTATCAAGGTCTTTCCAAGAATACAGTGAAAAACATAGCTACTTTAGGCCAAAGTTATTTTGAACCAAGGACAAAGGAAACATTTTTCTAAAACAAATGGACTTAAGTTTTTTTTCAGTGCAAATTGAAAGAATTTCTTGACTATCTGAAACCTTTCTTTTACCTGATAACTTTCTGTATCTGAATTTGATTAAAATTTTAAAATCTGTATTCAGATACTAAATATTCCAGAACTTAACTGAGAACTTTACTTTTGTAGGTTTAGTCTTCTCCCAGGCAGCCCTCACGGTTGTCTTAGGCACATGGAGAAACTAAAACAGAGGTACAGTTTGCCAGCTGTTGATCACTCTCTGGAAGACTCCATGTAGCAAGAACCCAACACCCTTTCATGAAGTGAAATTTAGGGACAATTGGTAGATTTTTATTCATACTTGTTTCTTTTGATCAAAAAAAATATATTTTGAGCCTGCTATGGTGACACATGCCTTTAATACCAGCACCCAGGAGGTGAGGTGAGAGCATGAGAGTGTGTTCCAGGCCAGCCTGAGACTACAGAGTGAATTCCAGGTCAGTCTCGGCTAGAGGGAGACCCTACCTCAAAAAGAAACAAAAGACAAAAATTTTAATTAAAAAAAAAATGGCCAGGCGTGGTGGCGCACGCCTTTAATCCCAGCACTTGGGAGGCGGAGGTAGGAGAATCTTCATGAGTTCGAAGCCACCCTGAGACTCCATAGTGAATTTCAGGTCAGCCTGGGCTAGAGTGAGACCCTACCTCGAAAAACCAAAAAAATAAAAATAAAAATTTGACCTCTTTGAAAGCAATTTTTATATGGCCTTCGAAACTCGATTAATTTGTGAAACCAATCATATATGTCATTTAAAAGTATATTCTTTTGGGCTGGAGAGATGGCTCAGTGTTAGTTAAGGTGCTTGCCTGCAAAGCCAAAGGACCTGAGTTCGATTCCCCAGACCCCATGTAAGTCAGAGGCACAAGGTGGCACATGCTTCTGGAGTACGTTTGCAGTGGCTGGAAGCCCTGGTGTGCCCATTCTCTCTCTCTCTCACACACACACACACACACACACACACATTCTGCCTCTTTCCCTCTCTCAAATAATAAAATAAAATATTGTTAAAAGATTAAAAGTATATTATTTTTATTTTTTAATTTATTATGATTATTTTATTATTTATTTATTGCCTTTTCACGGTAGGGTGTGCCTCCTGAGTGCTGGGATTAAAGGCGTGCGCCACCACGCCCGGCGAAAAGCACACTCTTCCTATGACATCGGTTTCAGACTTGATTTCAGCACCATCTAGTCATCCTGTACCACGTCACCTCTCAGTTGATGACAAATTTATCATGACGTGTTTTTCCGTGAGACTTTCTCGTAAGTTGTTTGCCTGGGCTTGTACATTTTCAGATAGGAATCTAGTCCACAGTTTCCTGGAACCTGACAGAGAGATTAAATGCAATTTCATTGGGGAAACAAATATTATTGTTTTTTTTTAACTTGACTATTTGTGGGAGAAGAGCACTTTATGAATTTAGTTCCCTCCTGAAGTGCTGATCCTTTGGATTTTTTTTTTTTTTTTTAAAGCACAGTTCAGAATTGTTTCAGTGAAAGTTTCTCCAAAATTAAGATGGTTCTGCAGTATAGCACCTGAACTGCTTCTCTGGAGAATGGGTGGGCCAGGTCCTCCAGCCACTGCAAATGAATTCCAAATGCATGTGGCACCTTGTGCATCTGGCTTTACATGGGTACCAGGGAAGCAAACTCAGGTCCTTAGGCTTTGCAGGCAAGCACCTTAACCGCTGGGCCATCTCTTCATCCCCTGTTTATTATTATTATTTTTTAATTGTATTTATTTACCTGCAAGGACTGAGGGAGAAAGAAAGGAAGGAAGGAAGGGAGGGAGGGAGGGAGGGAGGAAGGAAGGAAAGGAGGGAGAGAGGAAGGGAGGGAGGAAGGAAGGGAGGGAGGGAGGAAGGGAGGGAGGAAGGGAGGGAGGGAGGAAGGGAGAGAGGGAGGAAGGGAGAGAAAGGACATGCCAGGGCTTCCTACCACTGTAACCAAACTCCAGACGCATGCGCTACCCTGTACATCTGGCTTCACGTGGGCACTGGGGAATTGAACCCAGGCCTTAAGGTTTTGGTAGCAAGTGCCTTAACCATTGACCAATCTCTCCAACCCTGTTCATTGGTTTTGACTTGCTTCCCTTGGAGGATAGCTCGCTGAGAAAAATCAGTACTTGGTAGCATAGCTTATTTTTATATTTTATTTATTTGAGAGAAAGAGAGAGAGAGAGAGGGAATGAATGGGTATGCCAGGGCCTCTAGCCACTGCAAATGAACTCCAAACAGATGGACCCCTTGTGCATCAGGCTTTTGTGGGTATTGTGGAACTGAACTTTGAACCCTGGTCCTTTTTTTTTTTTAATGTTTTTTGTTATTGTTCAATTTATTTATTTATTTATTTGAGAGTGACAGAGAGAGGAAGAGGCAGATAGAGAGAAAGAGAGAGAATTGGCGCGCCAGGGACTCCAGCCACTGCAAACGAACTCCAGACGCGTGCGCCCCCTTGTGCATCTGGCTAACGTGGGTCCTGGAGAATCAAGCCTCGAACCGGGGTCCTTAGGCTTCACAGGCAAGCGCTTAACCGCTAAGCCATCTCTCCAGCCCACTTTTTTTTTTTTTTTTTTAAGGAAGGATTTCTGCTCTAGCCCAGGCTGACCTGGAATGGCCTCATACTCCCAGCGATCCTCCCACCTCTGCCTCCCAAGTGCTGGGATTAAAGGCTGTCACTTCCCCTCAGTCCTCAAAGAGAGCCTGAGCCTTCCTGTTTTTTTCTGTGCATTTTCATGGAGTTGCTTTAAGAAGCCAGGAAACCTGATAAAATTACTGAAACACTGGAAACTTCTGTTAATGTATGTTTTAATGTATATTAAAACACTAGTAGAAATAAAATAAGTTTTATAATTACCTACGGTAAATAGTTTCCAATTTGCCATGAGCCCTACAGAGATCTTTCTGTGTGTATATATGACTGTGTACTATTGTAATCATTGCATAGTTATAGTTTTCCAGTGCTCTTTTTTTTTTTTCAAAGTAGGATCTTGCTCTAGCCCAGGCTGACCTGGAATTCACTATGTAGTCTCAGGAAAACCTCAAACTCATGGTGATCCTCCCTACCTCTGCCTCCTGAGTGCCGGGATTGAAGGTGTGCACCACCACACCGGGCTTTCTAGTCCTCTTTTGTTAACAGAAGGTATCGCCGTGCTATTGCATAATCTGCATCATGGTCATTGATGGTGGTGGCTACATAAGTAGGTCGTCTAACTTGTTGTTTAGGAAATAACAAAGGTAGTTTTGCCGACATCAGGGACTAGCGGCCTTCCCAGTGCCCTGCACCCTCATTTTTGTTTTTGTCCAGGGAACGGGGATAGGGCCATGGAGTGAGGACCTCTGCTTGTTGGGAAGCCTGCCCCCTGATTGCGATTGGTGGCATCCTCCACTGTCCTGAGACCCCATCACATACGCCCTGTACTTGTCTCTAAGGCTTCCAGTTTTCCCTGAAATTGTAAGCCCAGTGACATGGTTCCATCACCATGATCACCTAATGTGCTAATTCTTTCTTTTTTTTTTTTTTTTGTTTATTTGAAGCAAGGTTTTATGTAGCCAAGGGTAGCCTCAAACTCACTGAAGCTGGCACTGAATTCCTGATCATCCTGCCTCCACTTCTCAAGTGCTGAGATTGCAGGCATGCACCACCACACCACGTTGAAATGTTTATGCTCATTTAAAAGTGAGGAGAGGGGCCTCTGCAATCAGAGCAAAAGGAAGGGCTGGGGGGTGGGTGGCTTAGCAGTTAAAGTGCTGGACTTCGGAGACTAAGGATCCCGGTTCGATTCCCCAGGACTCATGTAAGCCAGATGCAAAAGGTGGCACATGTGTCTGGAGTTCATTTGCAGTGGCTGGAGACTCTGAAGCACCCATTTTCTCTCTCTCAAATAATTTTTTTTTTTAAAAAAAGATGCTATATGGGAAACTTGGCAGAGAAGGCCACATGGCAGGAAAGGGTACAGAGGCACAGGCAACTTTGTGCCAGACAGACAGACGTGGTCTGTTCATTTGGTGCCACTCCTTGGAAGTGTGACGCGGTGGAGGAATTTACTGTGGAAACTGACCCGTGTGAGCCAGGAGGCCCCGGGCGGCTGTGACGGGGAAGCCAGCAGGTTAACCCTGAGCGCCAGCCACGGGGCACCTCCAATTCTCATCTGTTCTCCACCATGGGGGGGCCGGGTGTGGATCGCGTTCCCAGCAAGATTGGGTTTGTAGCCTCCGAAAAAGGATACAGTAATAAATGCTGTATTTTAGCCATCCTTATTGGGAAGGACAGTAAAAAGGTAGTAACAGTTTTTGGTTCATTAAAAAAATAAATAAATAAACCATTAAAATCTGCTCAGGTATTATGGACTTAAATTTGTAGTGTAACTTTTGTTACTCGTTATGAAGACTGTTGATAGTGACCTTGCTCCAAAAGAACAACCATGTAACTAGTGGACAGTAGACAGCCAGGTTTTGGAAGCATCCTCTTAACAGCTTGTGTACGGCAGTTGGAGAAGTAGAAAATTAACAGCGCTTCCTTTTGTTTGTTTACCAACCTTAGAGAACAGTACGTGTGTATCCGTTCATTCTGCTGAGTATTCATTCTGTACTTTCAGGCATGCGCAGATGAATAGACTCTGTCCTTGTATCTGGGGAGCTCAAAGGATAGCAGGGGAGGAGAGCTGTAAAGATGTCACCGCGCTGCAGAAGGCTAGCTATGAAAGAGGCATGCAATGGCCCCTCTCACTCACGGGGGAGCCAGGAAGAAATCTACTTACTGTGAGCAGGACAAAGTCAGGCGCGCTTGGCTGCAGGGCGACCTTAGCTGCTCACACTGGAAAGACGGGCAGCAGCTTTCCAAGCAGAAGAAGTGGAAATTCTAGAAAGCGGGAACAGGAGGTGCCGAGGCAGTGAGGTGTGGCAGAACTGACGGCATTGGGAAGTTCCGAGTAATTCAGTATTTCTGACAAGTACATATTTTCCTGTTATTGGAGCATAAACCATGAGAAGACATGTGTCAGGGGACGAGGCGGGAGGTGTTAATTTTCCTGTGATGCCCTCACAAACCTTGTAGCTAAGAATCACTCGAGAGCTTAGTGGATACAGATTCCGAAGTTTCAACCCCACAAACTCCTGAATCAATAGGTGCAGAGAAGACTCCCCCAAATGTGCATTTCTTTGCTAAAATTTCATTTATTTGCAAACAGATTATATGTGTGTGTGTGTATGTATGTGAATATATGTGTGTGTGTGTATCTATCTATCTATCTATGTATCTATCTATCTATCTATCTATCATCTATCTATATATATGGGGAGAGAGAGAGAGAGAGATTGAATATGGGCATGCCAGGGCCTCTAGCCAATGCAAACAAACTCCAGATGCATGTAGCACTTTGTGCGTCTGGCTTTATGTGGGTACTGGGGAACAGAACCCAGGTCACAAGGCATTTAAGACAAGCTCTTTAACTGCTGAGCCATGTCTCCAGGTCCCAAGAATGAATTTCTTTTTCTTTTTCTTTTTCTTTTTTTTCTTTTCTTTTCTTTTCTTTTTTTTTTTTTTTTTTTTTTTTTTTGAGGTAGGGTTTCACTCTAGCTCAGGCTGACCTGGAATTTACTCTGTAATCTCAGGGTGGCCTCGAACTCACGACAATCCTCCTACCTCTGCCTCCTGAGTGCTGGGATTGAAGGCATGCGCCACCACACCTGACCCATGCATGCATTTCTAACAAGTGGTCCAGTTGATCCAATGATGAGATGTGGAAATCATCCTGGGGGAAATATTGATGTACAGCAATGGGGATCCTTAACCTTTGTTTCAGGGCTGAGTGGCAGGGTTGAATGGCTCCACATGAGTAGAAGGAACACTGAGAAGCAGGAAGGACGAAGCAACAATCCAGCTAAGAAATAGGAGTCAGGGCTGGAGAGATGGCTCAATGGTTAAGGCGCTTGCCTGCAAAATCTGAGGACCCAGGTTCGATCCCCCAATCCTCACATAAAGCTGGATGCGCAAAGTGACACGTGCAGCTGGAGTTCATTTGCAGTGGCTGGAGGCCCTCGTGTGCCCATTCTTTCTCAGGCTCTCTTCCCTCTCTCTCTCCTTGCAAATAAATATTTTTAAAAATAAAAATTAAAAAAATAAAAATAAAGAAATAGTGGGGGTCATTACCAGGTGTGGGTAATAGAGAGACAATGTAAGAATCTGTTGTTCTGTTATCATTTTGTATACAATGAAAGCTTTTGCCCAGTTTACCTTTTCATGTTTCCTAATTTTCTGCCACTTTAATTTTTTAAAATAAATGCTTTAAAAATAATGACATCAAAATTGAAGAAAGACCAGTAGGAAAGAAGGGATTTAATGCAGGGCAGATGTGCAGGGAGGGAAGGCAGAGGGAGGGGATTCTGGTCATGGTATATTGTCTACATGTAGGGAGCTTATCAATAAAATATAATTTTTTTATTTGTATGTGAGAGAGAGAAAGAGGGAAAATGGGCAAACCAGTAATGCCACTCATAATCTCACACAGATATTTACTAAAATGCCTTATTTTCATTTTAATTCATGTAACATAGAAAGACGTTTTAATGGGCTAAGAGATAGCTTAGCAGTTAAGGCAATTGCCTGCAAAGCCTAAGGACCCAGGTTTGATTCCCCAGTACCCATGCAAGCCACATGTACAAGATGGTGCATACACCAGGAGTTCCTTTGCAGTGGTTGGAGGCCCTGGCATGCCCATTCTCTCTCTATCTGCCTCTTCTTCTCTCTTTCTCTCCTTCTTTCTTTCTCTCTTTCAGATAAATATAAAATATTCAAAAAATAAAAACCAACAATAGCAACAACAAAAAGAACCTCCTGTTTTTTTCAGCCATCATGATCTCACTAAAGAAAGGCAAAAACCTCTGAGTTTTCTAGTTTTGTGCAAGATAACAAGTATATGTGTAATAAATTATAGCTATTTAATATGTGGATTGAGGAATACCAGTTTTTGCTGAATACTAATCTAGGCATTAAAAACTTGCTCGCTTTTCAAGTGTGGATGATTTTGTGAGTTATGAAAGAAGAAAACCTACAGAATAATGCAGGAAAATGAGTCTAAAATTCAAAACCACTCACATAAATACACAGCCTCACTAATGTGTAAATAGCAATGCGTCTATTCAGCCTGAGACATAGTGTTGTATGGATTTATAAACCATCCAAGTTTGAAAATACCCATTTTCTCAGCTGCCTTAGACAGGTGAGGATTTATGTCTGAAAGACAGAAATATTTTTCATTTTTATATTACGAAATTCCTCGGAGTAGAAATGGCTTCTTTTGAAAAGAAATTTTACATACAGCTTTTACACATGCATTTTAGTTCGTGCGTCAAGATTGCCGATCAGATTGTATGAAAGTGATAGTGAAAGACTGTGTTCCATTTTTAATTTTGTAAATTCTTCATCATGTACTAAAATTTGTTGTAGTGTGTTCTTTTCACAGTCATGAGAACGAGACAGCCTAAATGTGTCACTTTGGGAAATTCAAGTTTTTGTTTAATTAAAAATAACTAATTCAAAGGTAAAAAGTAGGAGCCGGAGAGATGGCTCAGTGGTTTAGGCACTTGCTTGAAAAGTCTGAAGGCCTGGGTTCAATTCCCCAGTACCCGTGTACAGCCAGATGCACAGAGGCACATGCGTCTGGAATTCATTTGCAGTGGCAGGAGGCCCTGGTACACCCATTCTCTCTGCCTCTCTACCTTCTCTGCTTATTAATAAATAAAAATATATCAAAAGATATTATTATATATATTATATAAAAGAAAAAGATATTAAAAGTATAGAGTTGGAGAGATGGCTTAGCGGTTAAGGTATTTGCCTGCAAAGCCAAAGGACCTCGGTTCAAATCCCCAGGACCCACTTAGCCAGATGCACAAGGTGGCACATGCATCTGGAGTTCATTTGCAGTGGCTGGAGGCCCTGGCATGCCCATTCCCCCCACCTCCCCCGCCGTCTGTCTCTCTGCCTCTTTCTCACTCTCTCAAATAAATAAATAAATAAATAAATAAATAAAATAAAAAGTATAAAGGTAAACCTCACTCATCCTCTCACACAGATGCCACTAAAATGCCTTATTTTCATTTCATAACATAGAAAGATGTTTTAAGCAATATGTATCATATAACTCTTCTTTTGTTATTTCAGGAGGATTCTCCATCCATTACATATTGTGAAAACAATGTTTTAGTTTCTTCTGGCTAGCACAACAAATCCTTCTCTGAAAAATTTAGGAGTCAGACAGAAGCTTGAAATCTGCCGCCTCCTTTGGTCTGAAGTCAAGGTCCGCACAGGTCTGAGCACAGCCAGTTTTCCCAGCCCTTGTCCGGCTACTGCGGCTGCATTCCTTGGCTCTTGGCCCCTCCTTCCAACTTTAAAACCAGCCCCAATAGCACCTTATTTCAGTGTTCTGTGATTGTCTTTTTCCAAGCTCTTTCTTCCTTATATTCTTTACATTTTATTTATTTATCCATTTATTTATCCATTTATTTATTTGAGGGAAAGAGAGAGAGAGAATGGGTGCACCAGGGCCTCTAGCTACTGCAAACGAACTACAGATGTATGTACTTCCTTGTGCATCTGGCTTATGTAGGTTCTGGGGAATCAAACCTGGGTCCTTAGGCTTCACATGCAAGTGCCTTGACTGTTAAGCCATCTCTCCAGCCCTTTCTTCCCTACATTCTAGAGATTTGTGAGAGTTCATTTAGGACCCATGTTGATAACCTAAAATAATGTCTCAATCCCAAAGTCTATCCTTAAATTTCATCTGTAGGATGTTTCTTGTCATCTAAGTACCACATTTATTTTTATATTTTTGCACAGTTTTTCAGGGTAGGGTCTCGCTCTAGTCTACGCTGACATGGAATTCACCATGTACTCTCATGGTAGCCTCGAGCTCATGACGATCTTCCTACCCCTGCCTTGCAAGTACTGAGATTCAAGGCATGTGCCACTATGCCTGGCTAAGTACCACATTTATAAGCACCTATGTTTATATTTATATGAATTATATATATTTATATAAGAACCTGTACTTACAGGTTATTCAGAGTAGAGCTTGATAGCTCTGGAATTATCCAGCCTACTGTAGGGGTTTGTACTGGTTTCTGAAGTTATAACACCATTTCATGATTATTTTAGGATTGTCTGATAATGCCCTTGCCTTGTACCTGTGGGACTCCCACCCACACACAAAATGATGCTGTGTCAAGGGACTCTGAGATTAATTTGCATACCTGAATATCTTTGTATACATACTTGGCCATTTTCTTTGTCTAAATTCTATAAGTGGCTTTATATGTCAGATATTTTTATATAGATAATGTGCCTGTGCATACATGTGTGCTTTTATCTTCCAAGCTGCCTCTGAGATCGTTAGTTTATAGTAACCTCACCCACGATGAATGTTACCACTTTTAACCTTTGCCAGTAAGGCAAAAATGACATTTGATATTTCAATCACGTTTCTCTGATAACCATTCTTTGCTGACTTTCTGTTTATTGCCTCATGCAGTGATATTTCTTTATTTTTTTCTGTATAAAAATGAAATAATTTGGAACTGGAGGGATGGCTTAGTGGTTAAGGTGCTTGCCTACAAAACCTAAGGACCCAGTTTCTGTTCCCCAGTACCTACGTAAAGCCAGATGCACGTGACTGGTGCGTGCATATGGTGCTTGTTTGCAGTGGCTAGAAGCCCTGGTGCATCCATTCTCTCTCTCTCTCTCTCTCTCTCTCTCTCTCTCTCTCTCCTTTTCTCATAAATAAATGAATAAAAAATTTAAATGATATAATTTAATGTACACTTAACTGAAACTTTGTTTAAGACTTCTTAGCTAAATATTTCATGCTCTTACTAACATACCCTGCTTTGTGACAGTCTGAATCAGCTTTAACGCTGGAGTAAAATCTTGCTTGTCACAGAAGCATATGGCTTCCCGTCTCTGTGGCCCTTCGTGGCACTTTGATGGCAACCCCTTCCTCTTATGTTAATGGGACAATTCTCCGTAACCACGGTGATCTGACCTGAAAAAATGTCCAGGAAAGGATGAACTGATAAATTAGCCTTAATCTCACATTGCAGAAAGGCCTTGGCGTCAGCTACTAAAGGGCTAAATATAACCATGCTGACCCACTTAAACCAAATTGACACCTCTTATAATTGCGCTGTAATTCATGCTCAGGTGCACTATGAGAAACGGTGCCCCTCGGACCCTGACTCCTGGATCAAGAAGCTCTCTGTCCTTGAAGTTAACTCCAAACTCAGAGGCAAATGCACCAAATTAGTAGCCAAGGTTTCACTGTTACCACCAAAGCGCACCTAACATCTCATCTGCAATTAATTATATACACATGCATGCCCATTAATTGGCTATAGATGCCTAGCCCCTGTTTCTTGGCATCTTGGAATCTGGGAGACCATAGATAGATTCCTAATAGGTACAGAAAATATAAATGATGGAGTAGACTTGAGGGCTTATAAAGCTCAAATAGGAGTAGGTAGAGAAAGGTTTTTCAAACATGCACAGGAGACCAGAGAGATGGCTCAGCGGTGAATGGCATTTGCTTGCAAAGCCTTGACGGCCTCAATTCGAGTCGCCAGGTACCCACTTAAAGCCAGATAGAAAAGCAGCGCATGTGCCTGGACTTACTTTACAGTGTCAGGGAGTCTCTGGTGCACCTATTCTCCCTCCTTCTCTGTCCGCCCCTTTCTCTCTCCCTTAAATAAATTTAAAAAAAAAATTAAAAACATGCACAGGGTCGGTCTTCAGAGAACCCCATCCTCATTCTCTTCTTACCCCTGCCCACCCCTCACTCCTCCCTCATCTCTGTTTCCCCTTTCCTTCTCCCTTGTCTTAGCATGCAGACCCTTGATGGCATGGTATGGCAGACTGAAAGGTGACGGAGGTAGCTCCTGCCTCCAAGGAGCTCTTGCTATATTAAGGTGCTAATCTGCAAGCAGGCTTGGATATTGGCATAGTGATGGAACCTTTTGTACATGCAGGAGTTGTCCACGACAGAGCCCAGTAGAGAGATGGATGTCCCTCATCCACCGGTGTTGTCTGCCTCACACAAAGGCTGCCCAGAGGCCGTAGTTAGAAAGTTCATTATTAAAACAAGATAGGATTCCGCCTTGCTCGTGTGTGTGTGTGTGTGTGTGTGTGTGTGTAAGAGAGAGAGTCAGAAGGGTGCTGACCTCCAAGTTGTGTATTCTGCTCCATGATTGGTAGCTTTGTTACAGGCCCATACTCTATGTGAGTTATTGATGGAGTTTCCAGATAGCTGTTTTATTTTATTTATTCATTTATTTATTTAAGAGAGAGACAATGGGCATGCTAGGGCCTCTGGCCACTGCAGACAAACTCCAGATACATGCAACACCCTGTGCATCTGGCTTATGTGAGTACTGGAGAATCGAACCTGGGTCCTTAGGCTTTGCAGGCTGGTGCCTTCACTGCTAAGCCATCTCTCCGGGCCTCAGATAGCTGTTTCAGAATGGAGGGCCACACTGGGCTCTGGATCTTCCAGTAGCCTTCTTCCTGTACCTTCTCTGCTCTTCTCCTGTGGAGATAGGATCTTATGAACAAAATACATGGCACACATGTACAAAACTGCTCAAAACAAAACAGATGGCAAATCGCTCCTTTTCCCCATTGTTTTATCTGTCCACTTTAGAAACCTGAATCTTACCTTGTGACATTAACATTTTTTATAATATTTCCAGGATAATGTAGCCCTGAATATTGTCTATCTTGGTTTGAAGCATTCATATCACACCAAGGCCTCTAGCCACTGCAAATGACCTCCAGATTCATGCACCACTTTGTGTATCTGGTGTTATGTGGGTACTTGGGAACCAAACCTGGGTCCTCAGGCTTTACAGGCAAGCACCTTAACCGCTAAGGCATCTCTTCTTTCGCACTTGGCATTCTTTACGTGTGGCATTCTTTCTGCATCCTGTGCGCTTGCGTGCGCGCTCGCTCTCTCTCTCTCTCTCTCTCTCTCTCTCGTTCTTTCTCTCTCTCTGTCACATTTCTATCCCAGTATTTATATTTTATTTCTCAAACATCGGGGCTGTGCTGAGTGCTCTTCACATGCCTCTCCGCAATCTCAGGAGGACATTCAGAAGGTGACCAAGTGGATTTGTGAGTGTGAATAACCTTGGGACGTAGTCGCCTCTAGATGCTGGCTATGAGGGTTGAGAGGAGTAAAAGTAAGTTTATATGAGCAGTCCTAGGCTGTGCCAGGACCAGGGAGAATGGCCCTGCACACTTCTGTCCGTGCGTCTGTGCTTCGTGTCTTCATGCTGCCCGTGCCTACACGACCACAGAATCCTGCCAGGAGCTGGTTGCTTCCCCATCCTCCAACACCCTAGAAAACTTACCCTCCTCGTAGTATGTAAGTTCAAGCCAGCACCTGGGAGCATCATTTCTTTTTTTTAAATTTTTTTTTTGTTTATTTGTTTATTTGAGAGCAACAGACAGAGACAGAAAGAGGCAGAGAGAGAGAGAGAGAGAGAATGGGTGCGCCAGGGCCTCCAGCCACCGCAGATGAACTCCAGACGCGTGCGCCCCCTTGTGCATCTGGCTAACGTGGGTCCTGGGGAATCGAGCCTTGAACCGGGGTCCTTAGGCTTCACAGGCAAGCGCTTAACCGCTAAGCCATCTCTCCAGCCCTGGGAGGATCATTTCTTAACACTGCTCTCTGAGGGTGCTGGGAAGGCTCACTCAGGCCAGCAAAAAGGGCCTGACATCTTTGTTACATAGAAGGGGAGTGAAACGTGAAGGATTGGACCCTTTCTTACCTACTCCTCTTTTATGTAGGATGACAACTCATTGTCCCATCTCCTATATGTGCCTTAGAGAAACAATGTCTAATCGTTGCCAACTGGATAAATGACAGAGCAAGTCTGGATCCTGAAATTTATCCATTGTTCTGTCATCTTAGATGTTGTGCAATAGGTAGACGATCTTTCAGTATCTGTATGTGGGTCTAGACCCATGATGTGCATAAGAATATCTCATAATCTCAATTTCTTCTTAGTTGTTTAGTGAGTTTATTGTAATTACTACTAACGCCTTAGTTTCTTCCTATATAATTATTTTCTCTGTAGAAAAATGTCTGTAGTTCTGACAGTTTTAATCCCTGTGTTTACTGACAGCTTTGCCTTGTGAATCACAGGTTCCTGAATCAAGTCTAACAGGTTAGGAGACAGGTTATGCTTGAACGTCACACCTACTCTTATCTTCGGTGGGTATGGGAATACATTAGGTACTTTCTCTGTATTAACTAATTCATTTCTGGCTGTGTGTGCACTTTACCTAGACTTATATTTTCAGTTTGGATAAACCCAAACCTTCTCGAGCCTTTCAAATAAAAATATCAAAGGCTGGACCTGGTGGATGCCAGCACTCGGGAGTCAGAGGTAGGAGGATGTCTCTGAGTTCAAAGCCAGCCTGAGACTACAACATAGTGAATTCCAGGTCAGCCTGGCCTAGAGCAAGACCCTAACTCGACAAAAAAATAAAATTAAAAAAAAATAAATCAATAAATAAGAAAGAAAGAAAACATCAAAGTGTCTTTGAGAATTTGCTAAGATCCTTCAACATGAAGAGTAGAGTAAGGGCATCTCATGCAAACAGGCCAAGACATACATCATTTGACCAAGAGAAAAAAATAAATGTTTTTTTTTTGTTGTTGTCAATTTACCCATTGGAGCTGCTGTCATCCTCCTGGGCAATGCCAGTTGCATGGATTTTTCTTTCTAGAAGGAGCATGGAGCATAGGAGAGTTCGGAAGCGCAGAGGGCGTCAGGTTTGAAGGCCATCCAGAGGTGAAATCTCAGCTTTTGTATGTCCTTCAGCTTTTGAAACGTCCTTCTAGGAAACGAGGCTGTTTCTCCTTTGGATCCAAACCTCCTTCCGCATAGTCCTTTTACTGTTCATGGTCAGATTGTTCTTGTTCCCTAAATTCTCTCTGCTTTCAACAGTGAAGTCCTTCAGTTCATCGCTTTTATAGCACAGTTGCAAGTCCTCACACCACCTTGATTGCTCTCCTCTGGGCACACTACAATATGCAGTTCTTCTCTTCCTCTGAAAGGTAGCTCAGAAAATCTTCAGTTTGCATGTGCAATAGGGAGGTGGGACTGAAAAGGAGTCTCCCTTGAGTTTGGATTGACATTTCTTTCTTTTTCTAAAAAAAAAGTATTTTTAATTCTTATTTAAGAAAGAGATTGGGCATGCCAGGGCCTGTAGCCACCACAAACAAGCTCCAGATGCATGTACCACCTTGTGCATCTGAGTTCATGTGGGTACTGGGAAATGAAACCTGGGTCCGTAGGCTTTGGAGGCAAATGACTTCATTGCTAAGAGCCCTCTTCATCCCTTAGTGTTTTATTTAATTATTTGCAAGGAAAGAGAGAGAGAGAAGAGAGAGAGAGAGAGAGAGAGAGGGAGGGAGAGCAAGTGCTAGAGAGAGAAAATAGGCATGTTAAGGCCTCTAGCCATTACAAACAACCTCCAGATACATGTGCCAGGTTCTGGAAATACAGAGGTCAATAAAATGTGGCTTTGGCTCTGTGGAATTCACAGCGTAGTGGGGAGTCAGCAGTTAGCTGTCGATTATAATACAGTGTGATCACCATCTGGGTAGAGTCAGGAGTAGAGAACATGCTGGGGAATGTTCTCTGCTTCATACTCACATAAACTATTCTTTGTTTAATACCTCATTTATTTGAGAGAGAGAGAGAGAGAGAGAAAGAGGCAAATAGACAGTGTGAGTGAGAGAATGGGTGTGCCATGGCCTCTAGCCACTGCAAACAAATGCCAGATGTATGTATGCCACCCTGTGCATCTGGCTTTATGTGGGGAATCAAACCCAGGTCGTCAGGCTTTGCAGGTAAGAACCTTAGCTGTGAAGCCAGTTAAAGACTCTCCAGCCCCGCCGACGATTCCTTTAGCAACGCTGGTTTGCCAGTGTTTGCCCGTGGCAGGTGCTCACGTTGCACGGAAGGGTTTGTGTATGTCAGCTCGTTTTCATTTATACAGTGCGGCCTCGCAGAGGTTGGTCCTATTACAGATACATATTGCACTTCGGAAAAAATAAGTAGAGATTAAGTGATTTTCCCAAGGTTGTCACAGTAAGGGTTGATTTCAGAATTCAAAGCCAACATTTTGTTACTGGTATTGAGAGAAATGGAGTTTTTTCCCAGCCCTGGTTGGGCTTAGCTTAGGGGTTAAAGTGCTGGATACTCAATGATCACAGAAGTGGCCCTTGAGTTCTTGTCTTACTACCAGCAAAGAATTGACAAACAGGCAAAAAAAAAAAAAAAAGGAAGGTAAATTAAGGAAGATTTAAAGGGGCTGGAGAGATGGCTTAGCAGCTAAGAGCTTGCCTGTGAAGCCTAAGGACCCTGGTTTGAGGCTCCATTCCCCAGAACCCATGTTAGCCAGATGCACAAGGGGGCGCACGTACCCGGAGTTCATTTGCAGTGGCTGGAGGCCCTGGCACGCCCATTCTCTCTCTCTCTCTATGTGCCTCTTTCTCTCCTGTCATTTTCAAATAAATAAATAAAAATAAACAAATAATTAAAACAAAAGATTTAAGAGAGTATGGTAGAAAGTAAAAAATAAAGTAGAAAAGCTCTCGGGCTGGGAAGCTGGGAGGGATCCTGAGCAGGTAGCTACATGGTGACCTGCATTGGGTTTTCTTATAACCCTGGAGATGGAAATTAGACATCCAGTTGAGACAAGCTTCATTGCCTTGTCAAATGTATATGGAGGATCTTGATTAGAGGGTGGCTTGGGGGTAGGGCAGGGGTGGGGGGCTGGGGAGAGAGAGAAGACTCTGTAGATGGGGGAAAATCCCAGGAAAAAATTCCTAGAAGGAAGAATAATGTAGCTGAATGCAGCTGTCCCAGATCACCATGTTTCGTCAAGCTTGCATGCCCATCTGGTCTATCCAAGGGCAGGTGGGCATCAAGGTTCCCGTGGACAGGTGCCCTTAACTGACTACCTACAGAGGAAGGCTATCTTGTTCCTAATCTCTATCAGTATCACTTTCTAAAGGCTTTATTTCCAGCGATAGCCCCCAAGCACCTCCAACTGGTGGTTTGGCTCTGCCAGATGTCAACAGCATCCGTGCAGACGTTTCTGGCTGTTCTTTGTGGTACTTAGTGGGTAAAGTCAAGGATGCTAGCAGTACATATCATCCAGAGTACAAAGAAAGCCTCCCTAGCAAAGAATTACCCAGGGAAACGTGTCTATACGGGGCTAGTGAGATGGCTAGGTGGTTAAGGTGCTTGCCTGCAAAGCCTAGGGACCCAGGTTCAGGACCCACGTAAAGCAGATGCATAAGGTTCAGCAGGCGTCTGGAATACATTTGCAGTGGCTAAAAGCCCTGGCATGCCCATTCTCCCTCCCTCTCTCTCTCTCTCTCAGCCTCTTTCTCAAATAAATAATGTTTTAAGTGTCAGTACTGAGAAACTGCAGTATGGGGGCTATGTGGTGTCTAGCTGCCCCTCGGTATCCAGCAACCCCGGAGGGTGCCAGAGATCATCAATTCTTCTTATTTTTATTTTTGTTCATTTTTATTTATTTATTGGAGAGCGACAGACAGAGAAAGAGGCAGGTAAAGAGAGAGATAGAATGGGCGCGCCAGGGCCTCCAGCCACTGGAAACGAACTCCAGATGCGTGTGCCCCCTTGTGCATCTGGCTAATGTGGGTCTTGGGGAATTGAGCCTCGAACCAGGGACCTTAGGCTTCACAGGCAAGCGCTTAACCACTAAGCCATCTCTCCAGCCCAAGAGATCATCAATTCTTGAGGCTCCGTGATCAAATGGCAGAATATTTGCATATGAATTCTGCACTCATATACTGTAAGTCACCTCTAGCCATGCCACGTTAATGGTTGTGATACGGTGCTGTTAAGGGAACGAGGACAAGAAAAAAGTCTGGAGAGATGGCTCAGTAGGTCAGACCCTTGCCTGCAGTACATAATGACCCGCGTTTGATTCCCCAGCACCCCTGTAAAGCCAGATGCACATGGTGGCACATGTATCTGGAGTTCATTTGCAGTCGCTAGAGGCCATAGTGAACCCATTCTCTCCCTCTCCCCCCTCTCTGTTTCTCCCTTTTCAAATACATAAAAAAAAAAAAAAATAGGACTGGAAAGATGGCTCAGCAGTTAAGGTGTTTGACTGCAAAGACTGACTGCCTGGGCTTGATTTCCCTGTACCCATGTAAAATCACATGCACATTCTTCTGCGACAGCTGGATGCCCTGGCGTGCCCATTATCACTGTCTCTCTTCTCTCTCTCTCTCTCTGCTTATAAATAAATAAGAATATTTTTAACAATGAGAAAAGATGCCGGGCGTGGTGGCGCACGCCTTTAATCCCAGCACTCGGGAGGCTGAGGTAGGAGGATCGCCATGAGTTCGAGGCCACCCTGAGACTCCATAGTGAATTCCAGGTCAGCCTGGGCTAGAGTGAGACCCTACCTCAAAAAAAAAAAAAAAAATGAGAAAAGATGTCTGTACATGTTCATTAATGATGGAATTTTATTATTGTTATTAGTCTTTATTATTGTTGTTATTTGCAACAGGGTCTTGTTACGTAGCTCAGGCTGGCCTAGGACTCAGGCCGTCCTGTGTCAGACCTCTGCAGGCTCAGTGCGTAGGCATGCTCCACCACACCGGGCTGTTTGCAGTCAGGCTACTGTGAGTCTGTGGATGTGGAACCTGTGATCAGTGAGCAGCGATTGTACCTAAACATGTTTGATAGACGAGAGAGAGAGGTGACTTACAGAACAGAAGTACTGAACCGAGGCTCAGTATGTTGGGAAGTGTGTTATGTCACTAATGTCCTTTAGTCTTGGTTCTTAAATGCAAATTAAAAGAATATTGTTTTTTTTTTGGGGGGGGTGGGGTCTCACTCTATTTCAGGCAGAAGGGATATTGTTCTTTATTCTTCTCTCTCTCTCTCTCTCTCTCTGTGTGTGTGTGTGTGTGTGTGTATACACTTCAAGGATCTGTAGAAAAGGGGGAGGTTATAAGAAAGCCCTGTATAAGAAGTAGCATCCAGGCTGGAGATGTGGCCATGTAGTTCAGTGGTAGGTCACTTGCCCTGCATGTGCAAGGTCCTGGGTTTGATTACTGCCCCTCCCCTAACAAAGAATTATCACAGGCAACTCTTCTACTGAGGGCCACGCAATTCCTATTACAACAACTTCACAGCAGCTAATTTAAATTTTCCTCCCCTCCCCGTTTGTGTCCTTGGGCACCGACATTGGTACTTTGGGGAGCTATTTAAGAGCCTGCGCCTTTATTCTCCATGAATAAGGGTAAGTTTGCTCCCCCCCCCCCTTTGCTCTCAGGCTGCAGCCTGCTGGGAGGGGCTGTGATGAAATCAGTGCCAGGCAGTTTATTCACGTGCGATTGTTGACTCACACTCCTAACGCGTGACGCCAGACAGGTGTGCGCCGTCGTCATCCATCAGATGGATGTGAACTCGCCAATTTCGTTTCACTGCGGTTTCCAGTGAGTGAGTGAGTGAGTGTGTGTGTGTGTGTGTGCGCGCGCGCGCGCGCGTGTGTCCTATCAAACAGCGTCACTCCTGGCAGTCATTAGGGACTTCCCTGGGTGCTTTGGGGCTTGGTCCTCCGGTGACTCACTCCCCTCCCCCCATACACACCAGCCTTCAGGTGAGCGAGGCACACACTTGACTGATTCTCGGCTGGCAGCTGCATTTATTTATTTATTTAAGGGGACGGATCCATTGTAGGCTGCGGGGGAGGGTGGGGAGCAGCGAGGCCGCATGATGCCCAGTCCCCGCAGAGCTCTGGGCTGGGTGGGTGGGGGTGGGTGGGGTGCTCCCTTGTCTGTGTGCTCCACCCCAAGGCCCCTGCTCCAGTGATGGGGACCACCATCCAGTCTGGGAAGGGGCCCTGTTGTCCCGGACCCTGGGAGGGATGGGGGGGGGTGGGGACGTAGAGGTGTCAGGTTCAAGTCCTGCCATAGGCCAACATTCTAAAAGTGCCTTTAAGTTTCCACTCTGCTCCCCTCTCCAGAAGGGGAGGCCGAGGGAGGATTTTTTTTTTCCCCTCCCTATTCCTGTTCTTTCCCTGTGTGTAGACACCAAAAGGAAGCGCAGCACTGGGCATGTTCGGATGTGAGTGGCTTTGCTGATAAGCAAGCCACAGTCTCCCGGAACCACAGACTTAAAATAGTCGGTGGGGTTCTCCTCCTCCTCCCCTCCCGGGGCGGCGAATGGTATCTGCCGAACAGATGACCCAGTACCTCGGACTGAATCACACACACACACACACACACACACACGGAGACAGCATTTCCAGCAGGACGCCCGCCCGCCCGGACCAGACTCCTGTAATTACGCTTCTCAGCTGGCGCAGGCTCGCTGGGAGAGGGCAGACCCACGAGGAAATAAGTTTCCCGAACCTTTCAGTAGGCTGTGCATTCATTAAAGGCCGGCCCAGGGACACCTCCAAGTTGCTCCTGAGACCACAGTTCACAGCATGCTTGCTTTGGAGGGACTGAGGAGATAATTGGGACTTTTCCCCCTCTTCTCCCCTTTCTTTCTTTATTGTTATTATTATTATTTTTTCCTCCACTGGTGTGATCTCACGCGGCCTTGAACTCGCAGTGAACTGAAGAAAGAAAGAAATGGATATGTCTGACCCCAATTTCTGGACTGTGCTCTCAAACTTTACTTTGCCTCATTTGAGGAGTGGAAATAGACTTCGGCGCACACAAAGGTAAAAAAACAAACAAACAAACAACCACAAAAACCAGCCGGATGCCCCCTGGAAGAGGGAGTGCTGTCTTCCAGAGGCCTGGCTGGTGCCCGGGTCTCCTCTAGGTATCTGGGGTTGAAAAGTTTCTAGCTGGCCAGGGGGCCTCTCTGTTTCTTGTATTCCCCTCTCCCCAGGGCTTCCTGAGAGATCTTGTGAATGTGATCTCAGAGACTTTTTGCAAATGTAGACAATCGGAAAATGCCTGTGAGTGGTGGGGAGAGGAGAGAGAGCGAGAGAGACTTTGTCGCACGCTGCCCGCTTATCCGCTCATGCTTGCTCTTTCATTGGCCCTGGCGTGGGCCTCTGGCACCCCAATCTCTCAGAAGCTTTCTCTGTTCCTTATTTGCGCTATCATCTGTAAGATGCAAATGTGTGATGCGTAGCTAGCCCAAATTAGCCTACTTCGTACTGACTGCAGAACTTTGCTAATTTTGATTTTTTTTTTTTTTACACTGGTTTGCTGGCATTTATTACTAATCCAGGGTTGGCCTTTTCGTTTCGTAATGTATAGGAGGCAGGATGGTAAGGGGGCATCCTTTTAAGCTATGATGAGGCTCTCTTCCTGGAATTGAGAGGCAGGTGGGTCAGAGGGAGTTTACAGGCAGTCGTAATGAGAGAATATGTTTACAGGAGTTGTGTCTCCTCCCTAGTTCCTGTCCAGAGCAGGTAATTAGCACTGTTTGGGTTTTTAGAGGGCCATACCCTCCTAGTTGTGGAAATACAGATTCTTTGCTTTCTACCTAAACTTGCCCTGCACACACATGTGAACCCATTGGAAAGGAACAGGCTCGCCAAATAAACAGGATGCATATTATCAGATTTGGAACTGCATAATCTCTGTGTGCCACTGTTCAGAGAACACCCGAAAATGGTCTTTTGCTTTGGTAAAACCTGTTAAAAAAAAAAAAAAAAACTCTGAAAAACTTAGTCATGTTTCTTTTGAAAATTTCCATGGTATTTTTTTTTCCTGTGGGTCTTATGTTTTATTTTTTATTTATATTTGCCAGAGAAAGAGGCAGAGAGAGAGAGAGAGAGAGAGAGAGAATGAATGAATGAATGGGCGTACCAAGGCCCTCAGCTGTTGCAAATGAACTCCAGAAGCATGTACCACCTTGTGCATCTGGCTTACATGGGTCCTGGGGAATCGAACCTAGGTCCTCTAGCATCACAGCCATCCCTCCAGCCCGGTATTTCATTTTTAAAAATGGTTTATGTATTTATTTATTTATGTGAGAGAGAGAGAAAGAATGGGCACACCAGGGCCTTTAGCCAGTACAAATGAGCTCCAGACACACACGTCACCTTGTGCATCTGGGTTACGTGGGGAAGCGAACCTGGGTCCTTAGATTTTGCAGGCAAGTGCTTTAACCACTAAGCCATCTCTCTATCTTTGCATGGTACTTCTTGCATTTTAGAATACTTCACATAGGCGACATACAGACAATTCATACTCGTGTGTGTGTGTATGTGTGTGTGTGAGAGAGAGAGAGAGGGAGGCAGGGAGGAGTAAAATCCAGCAGGTTTTAATGTCATACTATGAATGCACCTTAAATAATGTCAATGTCACTAAAACCATGTAAGGTTCTAACATGGTGACTTGAATGTATGGCTATGACGTTCTTGGTTTATATATAGTTGTTGTTGTTATATAGTATGTTTAAGTAACCCCTTGGTGCCTCGTGGTGGCAAATGATATAGCTTCCCGGCTGTTCAGTTGCATTCTCACCTGGTCAGTTTGATGGAGCCTTTGATATTTTCCCAGTGGTATTGTCCTGGCTCAGGTGCTCTTGCCTGGAGCCCTTGGTTCTTGAGCCGATAAGGAGGCCCAGGTGTATCACACCTGTGTGTCTGATCCTAAAGAACAGGTACGGACTTTATTTCTGCTCCCTGTTGATACTGCTCCTGGGAGAGTCTGTGCTACTCATTCTCCACTTGGACAGAGTCTGAATTTTGGGTAATTTCTGATCCAGCCTGGTCACTCCAGACCACTCACCCTGGCAGCACCAGCAGAGCTGAAGTTATCTAAGTCAGGAGCGAAGGGGTAGTAGGTTTGTTTGGGTGTATGGGGGTGGGAGGGGGGCATGCGGCTGCTTCCATTTACCAAATCATAGACCTGTATTTTTGATTCAGCAAGACAGAGAGAGAGAGAGAGAGAGGGAGGGAGGGAGAGAGATGATGGTCTTCCCTGCCTGCTAGGAGTCGACATTGTCCAGCCGGCTTCTGGGGATCTTCTGGGCTACTTGGAGATTGGAAATAAGTGCCCTGTCTACATCCATCTGTCCAGTGCTGGGTGCTTACAGGTTCAGTGTCGTTATCCAAACTCCTGGGAGCAGAAGAGTTGTCACAGTGTGGAATCTGCACCTAGAGTTGACTGTTTCTGAAATGTTCCAAAACCTGAAACTTTGGGAACACACACCAAAGTTACGATTTTGGAGCAGCTTGGGTTTCATGTTTCCAGAAAAAGGGCGCCCAGCCTGTGTCATGTAGATTTGGGAAGATGAAGGGATTCTCACTCCCAGGATAACAATGTGTGGCTGTGTGGGCTGGAGAGATGGCTTACTGGTTAAGGCGCTGTCCTGCGAAGCCCGAGGACCCATGTTCGGTTCCCCAGGACCCATGTAAACCAGATGCACGGGGTGGCACATGCGTCAGGAGTTCATTTGCAGAGCCTGGAGGCCGAGGTACACCCATTCTCTCTCCCTCTGCCTCTTTTTCTCTCTCTCAGTAAATAAATAACGTGTGGCTGTGCATTCTGGTGTCAGACAGTGACCAGTTCTTTTCCTGAGGACACGAGGTGTAGGTTTATGTTGTGACCCATCCCTTCTGCAACATGCCTCGCTGTGCTGAACCCGCTCTTCTCCCAGCCCAGCCCCAGACCTTTCCTGGCCGGCAGGTTCCCCGAGGCACCTCCTTCCCAAGGGCTTCTTTCTTCCCAAGGGGCGCTTTCCTCATGCCAGTCTTGCTGAAGGAGCTCAGCGACATGTCTCCACCCTTGGGATCTCCACCCTGCTCAAGGCTCGCATCTGTGCCCTTGCTGTCTGATCTTCAGACTTTTATGTTTTTTTTCGTTGTGAATATTGCATCTCAGGTCCTTGTTCTGATTTACAATGAACTCCATTTTAACTCCTTTTTCAATATTAATGTCTTTGGCCTAAGAGTAAAATTTAGCTCCAAGCCCGCGAAAAGGCTGTAGAACCCATAAGGATAGGAGGAGGCGGCGGCATGGGCCGCGTAAATGAAGGAAAGATCAGATGGTTTCATAGCCTCACGTTAAACCTGCCTAATGGGAGCCGTTGTCATCACCTTTGGGTTTTTATTGTATCCATCTCCCTGCTTGTTTATTAATTTCTCCTCTCACATGAAACCTTTTAAGGTTTCTCTTCCAATGCACAGTCCTTCCTCGCCTAGAAGTCTTGGAGTGTTTTTTTTTTTTTTTTTCATTTTACTTATTTATTTATGAGAGAGAAAGAGGCAGATAGAGAGAGAATGGGTGTGCCAGGGCCTCTAGCCAACTGCGAATGGACCCCAGACACACACACCGCCTTGCACATCTGGTGTTCCGTGGGTGCTGGGGAATTGAACTCAGGTCTTGAGGCTTTGCAAGCAAGTGCCTTAATTGCTGAGCCTTCTCTCCAGCCCCTCGCCCTGGAGTTTCTGGAGGGAGAAGCTCACAGGATTACTTTCAGGCCTAGATCTGTAGGACAATAGACTACTGATGGTCCCACAAGCCATCCTTGCTCCCCAGACGCAGCACAGCGATCTGTCCCTTCTTTTCCGTCTTGTCTAGAGGAGGCTGGGGGCTGTCTGTACACAGGCTCCTTGGACACTGCTCTGGTGTCCAGCTTGGCGCCCTTGGGAGCGTGTCCCTTTGTGTCTGTCATTGCCCTTCATCAAGGATGTCACCTTCTGCCTTGAGGGACACAGAGCTGAACTTCACAGAGTGACTCTTTGATTAAAAAAATTTTTTTGTTTATCCTGAGCTGGGCATGGTGGGGCACGCCTTTAATCCCAGCACTCGGGAGGCAGAGGGAGGAGGATCGCCGTGAGTTCGAGGCCACCCTGAGACTACATAGTGAATTCTAGGTCAGCCTGGGCCAGAGTGAGACCCTACCATGAAAAACCAAAAAAAAAAAGAAAAAAAGAATTGTTTTTGGTTTAGACTGAAGTCAAATACGCATGTTCCAGCAGCTTTCGAGGCCTCATTGTGTGGCTGTGGCATTCTTTGGGAATCCTCTCTCCATCAAGGAGAGTAGTCACCTTGCGTTCCTGCCCATGCATGTGTTCATGACAACTTTTCTTTCCTCACTGATTTAAGGACTTTGGGAGCCAGGCATGGTGGCGCACACCTTTAATCCCAGCACTTCAGAGGCTGAGGTAGAAGGATAGCCATGAGTTCAAGGCCAGCCTGAGACTATATAGTGAATTCCAGGTCAGCCTGGGCTAGAGCGAGACCCCACCTCAAAAAAAAAACAAAAAAAAAACAAGTTTAGTAGCATGAGGTGAGACTCTTCCTGGTGACTTTGTAAACAAAGGCTGCTGAGGCCTACCCAGTACTGCTGAATTCCCAGGTTGGCTTTTGGCTGTGTGGAAATGGGTCTTGAGAATCACTTTCAACGTCCATGTTCAAAAATCTGGTACGTTTTTGTATGGCTTGAGTAGTCCTCTCTAAACTAGCATGGCCTCCCTTCCCATCCATCAATCAACCCCTTGCCACGCTAATGAGCTGGTGATTCGCGTTTCCAAATACGTTTCCCTGAAAATCTGAAGTTGCAAGAACCAAGGCATGGGAGAACTTTGCTTGCCCGCTGTCTGTGTTGTTGCTGACCATGCTGGCTGAGTTTGCATTGCTGGATTTGCACCGGGTCCTGTGAGCTGCAGATACTCACAGAGCTCCCCAACTTCTGTAGTTGTCAAGGCACATTGAACTGTTGGCTACCCCTGCATCTTCCCATCAGAAAGATGTGTAGCATTTGGTTGAGGGGTTTTTTTTGTGAATTTTTCTGTTGGTGTCAGTAAACTTGTACAAACCCTTTTACCCAAAGCCCAGTTACATTGACATCCACTAAGAACCCACCATGCGCCTGAGTACTGTGACCCAAAGCTGCAAGCCAGAGGCCTGCCTTGCATGACATAAGTCCGTGAATCATCACAAACCGGGCCGGTGGAGGAGTCTTTCCAAGGGATGAATAAGCCAGAGGTCAGCACGCAGGAGAGACGTTGGTGCAGGAAGTCTGGAGGGTCACCACGTAGACACAGGGCCACTCGCGGAGGTCTTGTAAGATGGGCTGTTATTTGTCAGACAGGATAGGGCCTCTCAAGGGGTCAAAGAAGTGGGGTGTCCAGAGGCACAGGGGCAGTGACTTCACGTAGCTGTGTGTCGCTGGAGCAGGAAGAACCAGACAGAGCCTAGCTCAGCATTGCAAAAGCAGAGACTCAAAGAGGCCATGGTTAGGAGATTGCTTCTAGAACCAGTTCACTTGGGTTGAACCCTGCACTCATGTGACGTTATGATAGGAAGGGTCTTTGAGCTTCAGTCGCCCCACGTGTGATATGGGGATAAGTCCCTTAGTGGGTTACAGCGAATTGTGTGAGTTTCATAACTGCTTCCTGCCATCCCTCCCTCCCTCCCTGCAAGTTCTCCGCAGTCCCGGTGCCCTGCCCGCGGCGGTAAGGCTCGCCCCGTCACCCTCTCATCACCCGTGAATTCTAACCTGGCCCATGCGCGTCGTAGTTAACTAATGCAGTGACTTGCAAATAAAAACTCTGAGCGCATCTCAGCCGTTGACCTCACCGTGATCATTGCGACACAGGGAGGAGTAGTGGGTGGTGAGGTTGGGAAGGAGAGTCCGGGAGCTTAGCTTTCATCCTTGGGGGAGAGAGATCTAGTGGGCTTGGGGAGTTCAGGACTGGGAGTGGGTTGACCTCTGGGCACCAATCAGTAAACACCACGGAAACTTGTTGTAGGACTAAACCAAAAAAAAGGGGGTGCCTTTGAGAAAAAGGAAGGATGTAATGTTGGTAGGAGTCAGTGACTCTTTAGGTCTGAGGAACAAGTAAGGACCTTTATAATACTTCTGTATTATTATTATTTATTTATTGTGTGTGTGTGTGTATGAGAGAGAGAGGGGGGGGGGAGAGAGAATAGGTACCAGGGCCTCCAGCCACTGCAAATGAACTCCAAATGCATGCATCATTTTATGCATCTGGCTTACATGGGTACTGGGGAATTGAACCTGGGTCCTTAGGCTTCAGAGGCAAGTGCCTTCAACACTAAGCCATCACTGTAGCCCCCAATAAGGATTTCACATTGTCCACGGAAGGTGCTTTTGTAGGCCTGGGAGATAGAGGAGCACCCCTATACCTATAAAAGAGAGAGACAGGGAGTGTGTGTGTGTGTGTGTGTGTGTGAGAGAGAGAGAGAGAGAGAGAGAGAGAGAGACACGAATCTGCACTTGTCCTTGATGCCCAAAATACAATTAAATACACACTTGCTGAAAAGTCATTGCGTGCCGCACTTATTTGGCTTCCAGTCCGTGCTGGGCAAGGGAAACGGCCATGAACCAGACCGCGTGCTTGGGTGTCACCAGGAAACATGTATCTGTGTAAGTCCATTGCCACATGGAAGTCCGTGTCCCCACAGCTGGAAGCAAGAGCTGTGACGAGAGGGAACCCCTGTGGGCGTGGGGCGGGGGACTGCCTGAAATCTTGTGGCCCGGGAAGGTTTTCCAATAAGGTAATAGTTAAAGGGAGACAGTGAGCTATGGGAACAAAAAATCGGGGCGCAGTTATCTGGGAACATCAAAGGCTCTGAGGCAGGACAGAGAGAAAGTCCTCCGGGCAGGAAGTTGACAATTCAGGTACGGAGCGCTGGAGCCGGCTGAGCCGGAAAGTTGGAGCTCGGAGTCATCTTCAGACCCTGGGGGGTGGCCAGAAGCCTAGCTGAGGGTGGCCCGAGATGGAGCTGAGGACAGAAAAGATGACTTCGGGGAGGGGGTCCCCTAAGAGTGAAAGGTGACCATGGTGCAGAAATGAAGGGTGTGTTTTGGCTGGCCTCAACACCAACACTCTCTCCCCCCAGTGCTGGGCGGTCATGTCACTAACAGGAAACAGTGGAGTGAGGAACTTGAGACTGTGGGTGGTCACCGTCTGTGGGCAGCTAAATCCAGCGGGCACACAGCAGGGTGCCAAGCGACCTGTGGGCCCTCTCCGTGACTCACATCCCCTCTCTCGCCGCTCTTCCCTTTGCCCGGCCCCCTCCCTGGAAGCTCCAGCTCTTTCCTCTGTGTGTCGGTTGGAGTTTCTCTTATTTCAAAGGCGTGACTCAGCTGGGCATGGTGGCACATGCCTGTCATCCCAGCATGCAACAGATAGAGGCAGGAGGGTGTCCACACATCTGAACAGAGCCTGGTTTGTGCAGTGAGACACACAGAGAGAGGCAGACAGACCGGGGTCCCACCGGGCCTCATTTTCCCCACCATCTCTTCGTTTCCTCCTGGGCTTTGGCAGCCAGCCTTCCCCCTCCAGCATGGTCCACAGGTGGCAGAAACCTGGCCCCACGTGTCATGTCTCCTGTCTTCATCTCCATGCCTGACCTGCGGGCCCGGCCCCTCCTCGAGTCCCTGAGCCCATTTCCTCCCACACCTTGCCCTGCCCAGGCCTGTCTCATAACTGCTTCCTTTCATCCTCCCCTCTCCCTGTTCTGCGCCCTACCCCACCGTGCCATTCACTCATCGCTACTAATGTGCCCTGAAGCCGGTCTGCAGTGCCCCAGCCTCCATGCGGGCAAGGGGGAGCTGAGGGAGGCAGGCCTGGGCATCTGTGGCTTTCAGTGGTGTCTGCTGGACTGGCCAGGCTTCCCCCACGTGACGGACTTGTCCCGCACTGGGCAGCCCCCGTGGAAGCCGACCGCATCCAGAGGACATCAAGCAATCCTATACTCAGGGTCACTAAGGGCTGCTGCATTCTCGGTGTGACCTTACAATGGGCGCTCCCAGGAGTGTTTATGCTGCCCTGGGATGTTCAGGGTTTTCTTTTCTTTTCTTTTTTTCTTTTGTGAGGAGAAAGGGAGAGGGAGAGAGGAAAGGAATGAGAGGAGGAGGGGAGGACAGAGTGATAAGAGAGATGTGTGTGAAAGTTCAAAGAACAGGTTCCAAAGGAAGGTTATCAACCATTAGAATGTTGTGCGTGTGCTTTCGTGGGGAGGCCTGAGTTCTTTTCTGTAATTGTGCAGCACTGGGGTGTCTGTCTGTCTGTCTGTGTTTCTCTGTCTTAACATTCAGAGCACTGGGATAAATGGATAGTATATTGGTAAGTCCGCAGCATAGTAGAATTTTTTTATTCTTTTAAGTCTTTGCTTGGATTTCTTTGATTTTTACTTATTTATTTGAGAGAGAAAGAGAAGGAAGCAGAGCCAACTGCGAATGGACCCCAGACACACGCACCGCCTTGCACATCTGGTGTTCCGTGGGTGCTGGGGAATTGAACTCAGGTCTTGAGGCTTTGCAAGCAAGTGCCTTAATTGCTGAGCCTTCTCTCCAGCCCCTTGTCCTGGAGTTTCTGGAGGGAGAAGCTCACAGGATTACTTTCAGGCCTAGATCTGTAGGACAACAGACTACTGATGGTCCCACAAGCCATCCTTGCTCCCCAGACGCAGCACAGCGATCTGTCCCTTCTTTTCCGTCTTGTCCAGAGGAGACTGGGGGCTGTCTGCACACAGGCTCGTTGGACATTGCTCTGCTGTCCAGCTTGGCGCCCTTGGGAGCGTGTCCCTTTGTGTCTGTCATTGCCCTTCTCGTCCCTCAAGGATGTCACCTTCTGCCTTGAGGGACACAGAGCTGAACTTCACAGAGTGACTCTTTGATTAAAAAAAAATTTTGTTTGTACTGAGCTGGGTGTGGTGGCGCACGCCTTTAATCCCAGCACTAGGGAGGCAGAGGGAGGAGGATCGCCGTGAGTTCGAGGCCACCCTGAGACTACATAGTGAATTCTAGGTCAGCCTGGGTCAGAGTGAGACCCTACCTCGAAAAACCAAAAAAAAAAAAAAAAACATTTGTTTTTGGTTTAGACTGAAGTCAAATACGCATGTTCCAGCAGCTTTCAACGCCTCATTGTGTGGCTGTGGCATTCTTTGGGAATCCTCTCTCCATCAAGGAGAGTAGTCACCTTGCGTTCCTGCCCGTGCATGTGCTCATGACACCTTTTCTTTCCCCACTGATTTAAGGACTTTGGGAGCCAGGCATGGTGGCGCACACCTTTAACCCCAGCACTCCAGAGGCTGAGGTAGAAGGATGGCCATGAGTTCAAGGCCAGCCTGAGACTATATAGTGAATTCCAGGTCAGCCTGGGCTAGAGCGAGACCCCACCTCAAAAAAAAAAAACAAAAAAACCAAGTTTAGTAGCATGAGGTGAGACTCTTCCTGGTGACTTTGTAAACAAAGGCTGCTGAGGCCTACCCAGTACTGCTGAATTCCCAGGTTGGCTTTTGGCTGTGTGGAAATGGGTCTTGAGAATCACTTTCAATGTCCATGTTCAAAAATCTGGTGTGATTTTGTATGGCTTGAGTAGTCCTCTCTAAACTAGCATGGCCTCCCTTCCCATCCATCAATCAACCCCTTGCCACGCTAATGATCTGGTGATTCGCGTTTCCAAATACATTTCCCTGAAAATCTGAAGTTGCAAGAACCAAGGCATGGGAGAAATTTGCTTGCCCGCTGTCTGTGTTGTTGCTGACCGTGCTGGCTGAGTTTGCATTGCTGGATTTGCACCGGGTCCTGTGAGCTGCAGATACTCACAGAGCTCCCCAACTTCTGTAGTTGTCAAGGCACATTGAACTGTTGGCTACCCCTGCATCTTCCCGTCAGAAAGATGTGTAGCGTTTGGTTGAGGGTGTTTTTTTTTTTTGTGAATTTTTCTGTTGGTGTCAGTAAACTTGTACAAACCCTTTTACCCAAAGCCCAGTTACATTGACATCCACTAAGAACCCACATGCGCCTGAGTACTGTGACCCAAAGCTGCAAGCCAGAGGCCTGCCTTGCATGACATAAGTCCGTGAATCATCGCAAACCGGGCCGGTGGAGGAGTCTTTCCAAGGGACGAATAAGCCAGAGGTCAGCACGCAGGAGAGACGTTGGTGCAGGAAGTCTGGAGGGTCACCATGTAGACACAGGGCCACTCGCGGAGGTCTTGTAAGATGGGCGGTTATTTGTCAGACAGGATAGGGCCTCTCAAGGGGTCAAAGAAGTGGGGTGTCCAGAGGCACAGGGGCAGTGACTTCACGTAGCTGTGTGTCGCTGGAGCAGGAAGAACCAGACAGAGCCTAGCTCAGCATTGCAAAAGCAGAGACTCAAAGAGGCCATGGTTAGGAGATTGCTTCTAGAACCAGTTCACTTGGGTTGAACCCTGCACTCATGTGACGTTATGATAGGAAGGGTCTTTGAGCTTCAGTCGCCCCACGTGTGATATGGGGATAAGTCCCTTAGTGGGTTACAGCGAATTGTGTGAGTTTCATAACTGCTTCCTGCCATCCCTCCCTCCCTCCCTGCAAGTTCTCCGCAGTCCCGGTGCCCTGCCCGCGGCGGTAAGGCTCGCCCCGTCACCCTCTCATCACCCGTGAATTCTAACCTGGCCCATGCGCGTCGTAGTTAACTAATGCAGTGACTTGCAAATAAAAACTCTGAGCGCATCTCAGCCGTTGACCTCACCGTGATCATTGCGACACAGGGAGGAGTAGTGGGTGGTGAGGTTGGGAAGGAGAGTCCGGGAGCTTAGCTTTCATCCTTGGGGGAGAGAGATCTAGTGGACGTGGGGAGCTCAGGACTGGGAGTGGGTTGACCTCTGGGCACCAATCAGTAAACACCACGGAAACTTGTTGTAGGACTAAACCAAAAAAAAGGGGGTGCCTTTGAGAAAAAGGAAGGATGTAATGTTGGTAGGAGTCAGTGACTCTTTAGGTCTGAGGAACAAGTAAGGACCTTTATAATACTTCTGTATTATTATTATTTATTTATTGTGTGTGTGTGTGTATGAGAGAGAGAGAGAGGGGGGGGGGAAGAGAGACTAGGTACCAGGGCCTCCAGCCACTGCAAATGAACTCCAAATGCATGCATCATTTTATGCATCTGGCTTACATGGGTACTGGGGAATTGAACCTGGGTCCTTAGGCTTCGGAGGCAAGTGCCTTCACCACTAAGCCATCGCTCTAGCCCCCAATAAGGATTTCACAATGTCCATGGAAGGTGCTTTTGTAGGCCTGGGAGATAGAGGAGCACCCCTATACCTATAAAAGAGAGAGACAGGGAGAGTGTGTGTTTGTGTGTGTGTGTGTGTGTGAGAGAGAGAGAGAGAGAGAGAGAGAGAGAGAGAGAGAGAGAGAGAGACACGAATCTGCACTTGTCCTTGATGCCCAAAATACAATTAAATACACACTTGCTGAAAAGTCATTGCGTGCCGCACTTATTTGGCTTCCAGTCCGTGCTGGGCAAGGGAAACGGCCATGAACCAGACCGCGTGCTTGGGTGTCACCAGGAAACATGTATCTGTGTAAGTCCATTGCCACATGGAAGTCCGTGTCCCAACAGCTGAAAGCAAGAGCTGTGACGAGAGGGAACCCCTCTGGGCGTGGGGCGGGGGACTGCCTGAAATCTTGTGGCCAGGGAAGGTTTTCCAATAAGGTAATAGTTAAAGGGAGACAGTGAGCTATGGGAACAAAAAATCGGGGCGCAGTTATCTGGGAACATCAAAGGCTCTGAGGCAGGACAGAGAAAGTCCTCCGGGCAGGAAGTTGACAATTCAGGTACGGAGAGCTGGAGCCGGCTGAGCCGGAAAGTTGGAGCTCGGAGTCATCTTCAGACCCTGGGGGGTGGCCAGAAGCCTAGCTGAGGGTGGCCCGAGATGGAGCTGAGGACAGAAAAGATGACTTCGGGGAGGGGGTCCCCTAAGAGTGAAAGGTGACCATGGTGCAGAAATGAAGGGTGTGTTTTGGCTGGCCTCAACACCAACACTCTCTCCCCCCAGTGCTGGGCGGTCATGTCACTAACAGGAAACAGTGGAGTGAGGAACTTGAGACTGTGGGTGGTCACCGTCTGTGGGCAGCTAAATCCAGCGGGCACACAGCAGGGTGCCAAGCGACCTGTGGGCCCTCTCCGTGACTCACATCCCCTCTCTCGCCGCTCTTCCCTTTGCCCGGCCCCCTCCCTGGAAGCTCCAGCTCTTTCCTCTGTGTGTCGGTTGGAGTTTCTCTTATTTCAAAGGCGTGACTCAGCTGGGCATGGTGGCACATGCCTGTCATCCCAGCATGCAACAGATAGAGGCAGGAGGGTGTCCACACATCTGAACAGAGCCTGGTTTGTGCAGTGAGACACACAGAGAGAGGCAGACAGACCGGGGTCCCACCGGGCCTCGTTTTCCCCACCATCTCTTCGTTTCCTCCAGGGCTCTGGCAGCCAGCCTTCCCCCTCCAGCATGGTCCACAGGTGGCAGAAACCTGGCCCCACGTGTCATGTCTCCTGTCTTCATCTCCATGCCTGACCTGCGGGCCCGGCCCCTCCTCGAGTCCCTGAGCCCATTTCCTCCCACACCTTGCCCTGCCCAGGCCTGTCTCGTAACTGCTTCCTTTCATCCTCCCCTCTCCCTGTTCTGCGCCCTACCCCGCTGTGCCATTCGCTCATCGCTGCCAATGTGCCCTGAAGCCGGTCTGCAGTGCCCCAGCCTCCATGCGGGCAAGGGGGAGCTGAGGGAGGCAGGCCTGGGCACCTGTGGCTTTCAGTGGTGTCTGCTGGACTGGCCAGGCTTCCCCCACGTGACGGACTTGTCCCGCACTGGGCAGCCCCCGTGGAAGCCGACCGCATCCAGAGGACATCAAGCAATCCTATACGCAGGGTCACTAAGGGCTGCTGCATTCTCGGTGTGACCTTACAATGGGCGCTCCCAGGAGTGTTTATGCTGCCCTGGGATGTTCAGGGTTTTCTTTTCTTTTCTTTTTTTCTTTTGTGAGGAGAAAGGGAGAGGGAGAGAGGAAAGGAATGAGAGGAGGAGGGGAGGACAGAGTGATAAGAGAGACGTGTGTGAAAGTTCAAAGAACAGGTTCCAAAGGAAGGTTATCAACCATTAGAATGTTGTGCGTGTGCTTTCGTGGGGAGGCCTGAGTTCTTTTCTGTAATTGTGCAGCACTGGGGTGTCTGTCTGTCTGTCTGTGTTTCTCTGTCTTAACATTCAGAGCACTGGGATAAATGGATAGTATATTGGTAAGTCCGCAGCATAGTAGAATTTTTTTATTCTTTTAAGTCTTTGCTTGGATTTCTTTGATTTTTACTTATTTATTTGAGAGAGAAAGAGAAGGAAGCAGAGAGAGAATGGGCTAACCAGGGCCTCCAGCCACAGCAAACGAACTCTAGACACAGCAAACAAACTCCAGACACGTGCACCACTTTGTGCATCTGGCTTACCCGGGTCCTGGGGAATCGAACCTGGGTCCTTAGGCTTCACAGATGAGCACTTTAACTGCTAAGCCATTGCTCCTAGGCCCTGCCTGGTTTTCTTTATAGATACATCATTTTATTAGAAGTTAAATAATGCCTTTCCAATAGGGAAGTCACATACTTTAAGACAGAGACTATAAAGGCTGACCAGTACTGGTGTCAAGAAATTCTGAGCCCCATGGTGAGATGGTTCGGAGGGGACCAGGGCTGGCGCTGAATACCTCATCATGGTTGAAGCGGAAAAAGCTCGTCTCTCAGGGAGATTAAGACTGGTGGCCCTGGACCCGTGTGCACCCAGCCCATCCACACCCATCTCTACTGTGAGCTTGAACAAAGCTTTTTTAATCTGAGCTGCCTTCATTACGCGTCACCTAGTCATTTGAGTGTGACATCATGGTAAGTGAACAATCCCTTTGAAAGTTAAGTAGTAGTCCTGGGGCTGCCAGGATGAAAGTAGTCACAGGGTGTGTGTAACTCCTATCTATTAAAAGCTGTCATTCTCTGTCAGTACAAGTGTTGACTAGATAGTAGTCGTGTGTGTGTGTATGTGTGTGTGTGAGATGCATGACACATTTTGTAACTAGAGAGATTTCTGAGTCAAAAGTTTACACTGGGCTGGAGAGATTGCTTAGTGGTTAGGGCTCTTGCCTGCAAAGCCAAAAGACCCAGGTTCAGTTCCCCAGGACCCACATAAGCCAGTTCCACAAGTGTCTGCAGTTAGTTTGCAAGCAGCTGGAGGCCCTGGCGCACCCATTCTCCCTCTCCCAACCCCACCCCCACTTTTCGCTCTGAAATAAATCAGTAAAAATATTGTTTGGAAAGTTCACAGGGTTGTTAAAGCCTATAGTTCTGGTACTTTGTGCTCCCTCAAGTCTGTATACAGGGAAATAAAGGAAGTTCCGTCACGAATGTCACTTTCAGTTCTGAAAAGGTTGACCTTCGTCCTTGTTATAGACTGGGAACACCTGGGGGAGTTTTTGCTATGCTAATGGCCATTGGGCATGCTTACTAGAAAAGGTAATTATCTTGATATCAAACTGAACAGTCCTGTTGCTCTGTCTTAAACAAAAAAGACTCTAGCACCGACTTGAGGCTGTGACCCAACACTTGAAGGTAAAATGCACTGATAAGAATAGACAGTCATTAATGTTTATCTTTATTTTTTTATGATAGAGAATTGGCATGCCAGGGCCTCCAACAACCGCAGTCAGACTGCTGGTGCCCGGGCCACTTTGTGTGCACATGTGACCTTGTGTGTTTGTATTACCCTGTGCGTCTGGCTTACGTCGGACCTGGATAGTCGAACCTGGGTCCTTAGGCTTCGCAGGCAAGCGCCGTAACCGCTAAGCCATCTCTCCAGCCCCACAAACGTTTCTCTTTTAAGTGTCCAGTTGCTTACTCTGTCACAGAACCCTGGGGGTTTGTACGTTCTTTTGACGTTTTGGCCTTGCACTCATCAGTGGCTCTCGGTTTGTTTGTTAAGGTCTCTTACCCAAGGTAGTTATAGGGGAAAGTGCAGGCAAAATCCAGATCAATGCATGTCCTAGGCCAACCACCGTTTGTATTCTGAGGGTCTTGGCTGTGCTTTTAGCTCTCTGAGGTAAAAACCAGTTTTCCGTGTCCTAATGCGAGAGGGACATTCAAGCTGCAGGTGTCTTGGAATCCTGAATTAGATTCAGAGTGAGTCACCTGGTGGAGGAAGGCGTGTCGGATGGATCATGGTTGTGCAACTTGCCCAGGTCTCCCAGGGCCGCGGGATGACAGGAAAGGAAGCTTGAATTTTCCAGGCCCATTGACCGTGTGGGTGTTCGTAGAAGTGGCCTGTGTCATGCTTTTGAGCTGTCTAACTTTAGATGTTGGAGCACATGTTTATGTCTCAGACTTGACTGTGTCACTTCCAGAACACTCGCTGTTAGCCTGTTACCAGCCACTGCGGAATCTCGTGGCTATTAATTCCAGAGGGTGTCACTAAGCCGGGGCCTTTCACAAAGAGCCACTTAGGCCCCCTTCACGTTCAACGTGTATGTCTTTGCAAACGCAGCATGTCAGATATTGAAACCAGAAATGATAATTGTCAAATGGCTCGTTTTATAGAGCTGCGGAGGAGCAAAAGGGGGCAAAATAACGTTTTCCATGGGAAAAACTACCAGCTGGGTATAAGCACTCCAGGAAACGGCCTTAAATGCAGCCTTTGTTACTGTAAAACAATAGCCGTGAAGTGGCCATTACGTAATGTTATTTCTGAAGTCTGACTTGGATGGCTTGTTGGTTTTGGAACTTGGAAAAGAATTCCTGTAAAACTATTACTTTCACTTGGCTAATCTCAAGTTCTGAGATACAAAATAAAAATTGAAGAATTTTCCGAATCAACGACCTGCAGTGCTTAGTGTCTTCTCTGTGTGATGATAGACCGGGCTGATGTGCTGTTGTTGTTTTTTTTAAATTTCAGGTGAAGACTAACATCTCTACCTGGTGGTCGTCTTCACCCTACCACCCATGCCTGTACACAGGCAGTTTGCTTGCCCTAGACGGGCACACTGTGCTTGCATAACCCCTCAAGCAGGCAGGCAGGTGGTAAATCATTCGAATGCCACCCGTACTGGCAAACTGAGTGATCAGGACTTGTATTCCCCATCCATGGTAGTTTCCTAAGCAGGAGCCTTGCTCACCTCCGAGCTCAAGTAGCCAGAGTGGCCAGTGGCTGGACAGGCAAAGGGTACCAGAGGGGGGGGGGGATAGTTTGTGCTGTGGAGTCAGTGGAGCGTTTCTGTGTTGATGAGTCATAATTCCCTGTGTGCTTTAGGGTTTAGTGTCTAAGGTTAGATGTTTGGACCATGGAATTATTAAAAAAACAAAACAAAACAGGTTGTCATGTTCCTGTGTGGCGTCCTTTCTTGGTAGATAGATGTCTTCTCTCTCACCACATTCAGGTAAGTTAGCATTAGAAATCAGACTTTTCGGTTTTGTTTTTGTTTTTGAGATAGGGTCTCGCTCTAGTCCAGGCTGACCTGCAGTGCACTATGTAGTCTCAGGGTGGCCTCGAACTCCCAGCAATCCTCCTACCACTGCCTCCCAAGTGCTGGGATTAAAGGCGTGCGCCATCACGTCCAGCTGAAATAAGAATTTTTATAGCTGAGAAACCAGTAGTGTGCTTTTCTTAACATAGGTCCAGGCTCACTATTAGTGACCTGCTCCCTTCAATCCGTGTCTTGGATTTTGGTGCTGTTTTACCAGCAAAGACTTCACCAAGATGCTACTCCTTGTAGGTGGACTCCATATTTGACATGGTGACAACTGCTAATTATTTAATGGCTTCTTGCAGGGAACACTAAAGAGGTTTCTTAACTTATTTAAAATATGTTTTTATTTGCAAGGAGAGAAAGAGAGAGAGAGAGAGAATGAATGAGCCAGGCATGGTGACGCACGCCTTTAATCCCAGCATTTGGGAGGCAGAGGTAGGAGGGTCACCATGAATTTGAGTCCACCCTGAGACTACTTAGTGAATTCCAGGTTAGTCTGGGCTACAGTAGAACCCTACCTCAAAAAAGAAAAAAAGAAAGAAAGAGAAAGAATGAAACACTTGCCGTCACCAACAAACTGCAGATGCATGGGCCACTTTTTAAAATTTTTTTTAAAAAAATATTTTATTTTTATTTATTTATTTGAGAGAGGGAAAGAGGCAGAGAGACAGAGAGAGAGAGAGAGAGAGAGAGAGAGGGAGAGAAAGAGAGAGAGAGAATGGGCGCACCAGGGCCTCCAGCCACTGCAAACGAACTCCACACGCGTGCGCCCCCTTGTGCATCTGGCAAACGTGGGTCCTGGGGAATCGCGCCTCGAACCGGGGTCCTTAGGCTTCATGAGCAAGCACTTAACCACTAAGCCATCTCTCCAGCCCGACATGGGCCACTTTGTGCATCTGGTTTTATGTGGGTACTGGGGAATTGAACCTGGGACAGCAAGCAATTGTGTTTAACCACTGAGCCATCTCCTCGGCCCAGGTTTCTTACTTTTTGAGACTTAAAATTAGCGTGCTTTCATACATCACAGTTGGGGTAAAGTGGGTTGCAACATGCAGACACTGAGGTGGTCCCACACTGGTAGTGTACCCCTTTTTCAAGTCATTCCTGGGATACACACTCTCTGTAGAGTGGGCCCCAGGTTGGAAACCCATGAAAGAAAGAGCTCTGACTCTTGCCAGCGAGACACATTCAGAAGTGCTGTAGGCGAGCCAGGGTAAATATATATGCCCTTTATACGTCCTTTGACTTAGCAGAAATCGCTGCTGCACACTCACTTTGGCATTAAGGAAGCTCGTCATAGCCTATTGTTCCAGAAAGATTGTAGCCTTGTCTTAAGCCCGTTCCTTAGTTCCCATGTGAGTGACATGAGCAGCCAGCAGCCGGAGAAACAGCCTTCTCTTTGCAAGCCTTCCATCCATCGTTAATGGGTGTGCCCGGCAGGCAGTGGCCCTGCTAGCTGTTCCTTCAGCCACTTGACAGGTTTGATTTCAAGTCTATTTAATTGAGAAACTATCATGGTCCGGAGGTATCCATGGCTCAGCACGTACGGACTGTGTCGGGAAGTCCCAGGTGTGTATATGTCGTAACCGCTGCGCTGAAGCTGTTAAGTCATGTGCTTTTGTTTTTGCTGATGCTTTGCCCTGCCTTCGTGTGCTAGTCTTTGGAGGTGTCCTCGGGTTTGGATTGAGGAGGGCAGGGACTCCCCATCCTAGAGTTAAGGAAGTCTTCTTTCCATCCCTCTCCCTTGACTGCCTTTCAAGCACGAGCCAGACAAGCCAAGTGATTGTACACTGGACCAGAAGACAGGGAAGCTAAGAGCCGGAGGAGTTACCTGGGAAACATGGGAAATTAATTGCAGTTAAAAATACTTTGAGGGGGTGACTTGTGAATCACCCGGGGGCCTGCTGGAGAGCCCGAATGGCCCTCTGAAACCTGATAACCCGGTACCCTAGTTCCTGTAAGCTTGGCTTCTATGGACAGGGTCTGAGGTTGAGTCTCGTTCCCTTACTTCTCCATTTCTGTAGCAGATAGCCATCAGGTGTCTTGCATATAACCGGCTATATGATCACCATGTGGGGAAAAGAGATAACGTATGGCATGGTCGTCTTGATTTAGCTCTTTCAGTCCAGTGAGATTAGAGAGGCATTGTAGGCAAATAATTATAGTAACATACAGTCACTGGCAGATCTTATAGGCTTTTCTTTCCTAGCTGAGGAGAAGGGAAAGCAAAAATATCTGTCGGAAAATTTAATTATTTATTTATTTGAGGGGGAAGCAACTAGAGGAGGGTTAGGGAAGGGAGAGCATGGACACACCAGGGACTCTGGTCACTGCAAACCAACTCCAGACACACGTACCACCTTGTGCATCTGGCTTTACATGGATACTTGGGAACTGAACCTGGGTCTTTTGGCTTGGCTGGCAAACGCCTTCACTGCTAAGCCATCTCTTTAGCCCTGGAAAATTTTTGACACACGTTGATTCATTGAATCCTCTCCACCATGCTGTGATAAAGGTAACATCATGATGTTTATGGTACAGATAAGACACAGGGGAAATGATGTCATAGTCCCCATATCTAGCCAGTAATGAGTGGAGAGTCCGGCTTCCTAAAGATACAGACTTCCAGAAATATACTAATTATCGCAAATAATATTTGTAAAGTACGGCCCCAGGATGTTAATTTTACAGAACGGCAGCCTCTTGGCAATTTGGAAGATATTTGTGGAACAGAGAGCTCTGATAAATTTGATCTTTACTATAGAAATGCCACCTGCTGTCTGAGGGAAGAGAGCGAAACATAGAAGTGGGTTTTACTTTGTTTTAAAATTGCCACCTGCTGCTTTTTCTTTCCCATTAATGGAAATTGTATATGTATTCTCCTGTAATTTCCTCATCCTGAAACATCACGGGTTATAATGGTGTTTGAGTGGGCTTGAGCTTTCAAACTGAAGCCTTGCTTAGGATGTAGTTCTGAACAGCTGCTATTTCATGGGCCTTTTGAATGAGTAACACCCTACTGCACATTGCTTGTTCGTTTGTTCTTCTTTTCTTTTCTTTCTCTCTCTTTGTGTATATAATGGGTTGTGTTTGGGGGGTATGGGGTATGCACATGTATATGCCCTTGTTGTAACACCCTATGTACTGTTCCCCTGTGGCGAGGGGTGGGGATTTGAAGTGGCTCAAGCAGAACTTGGGGTGACCTGTTCTCATTCTGATTGGAACTGATTCCGGAATTGGCTGGGTGACTTCCTGATCTCCTGTTTGCAGGACTGGAGTTACAGGCACATGTGGCCACACCCGGCTCTTTGGGTAGGATCTGGAGTTTTAGACTCAGGTGGCTTTAGCCCCCCCTCACCCCCCCGGCCCTCATGTCTGTGCAGGAAGCACACTTCATGGCTGGGCCGTCTCTGCAGCCCACCAGGCTGATTTCCCCGAGATTTCACTCTATGTATTATAAAACCTTGTGTATCCACACATCATTCATTCATTCATGTATGTATGTATGTATGTATAACTTGCTTACATCTAAAATCATGCTAATATTGGTGATAGGGCCTACAGCTCAAGTTCTAGAAAATACAGGAGTTCCAACATCCGATGGGACAATAAATGGGAATGCCAGGAAAGGTCTCCTGGGGAATTTTTGAAGTGAATTCCTTATAGCCTTCCTTCCCTTTCAAAAGTTAAGCGATTCCCTTTTAATATGGTAAACTGTGGAATTTTTTTTTTAAAACAAGGGCCATACTTTGATGCCACTCACTTAAAACACATGTTTTCCTTAAGGAAAATCATTATATTTAGAGATCCAAGAAGTAACTGCTTTATAATGTGTAAAACAGCTGTATCCCAATATGCTACAGAAGAAATCTGCAACGTGCAGAAGACACAAATTCTGCGTCCAGAATTCTCTAAACCGCACGAATCCCTTCACTGGCCGGCTCTCAGCTTCCTGTGCTACATGAACTGTCCTTGAGGAAGGACTGCCGCCTTTGAAGGACAGAATGCAAGATATCCTCCCTTTGGGCACTCATGCCCATTCTCTCTCTCTAATAAGTAAATAAAAATATTTTAAAAAATTTTAACAGGCTTTGGGCTGAAGAGATGGCTTAGCTTTTGAGGCAGTTGTCTGCAATACATAAGGACCCAGATTTGATCTCCCAGGACCTGCATAAGCCAGATGCCCAAGGTGGCCCATGCTTCTGGAGTTCATTTGCAGTGGCTCGAGGCCCTGGTGCTGCACGCATCGTCTCCATCTCTCTCAAATAAGTAAGGAAAAAAAAAAGAATAGGTTTTATTTTCCTCTGATCATGTTTGCGTAAGTGAAAACACATATCCCAGCATTTATACTTTGTTGTACCTCCTGCTTTAGGATCTGCTGCTTCCCCGCGGTGAGATTCTTGCAAATACTCAGCTTTGCATTGTTTAGACCGTGGGAATTAAAGAAATAGTTGGCAAATACAAGAAAGAATGGGAACTGAGCCTGCTGCTACCTCATGTAATCCCAGGTACTTGGGAGGCCCAGGCAGGAGGGTCACAGACTCAAGGTCTACCTGGGCTACAGACTGAGTACCCAGCCTGGGTTAATCTCGTGAGACCTCGTCTCAAAATAAAAAGTGAAAAGCAGGGAGCCAGGGGTATAGCTTAGGGGCATAGCACTTGCCTAGGATGTTCGATCCCCAGTGCCACAAGAAGCAAAGCTACAGGGAGGAGAACAGGGAAGAAGGAAGGTAAGGAAGGAAGGGAGGGAGGGAGGGACAAAAGAAGGGAAGATGAAGGGATGAAAGAAGAAAGGAATGCCCAGAGTGTGTTTCCAGCCACCTCCCTGGAATGCAGCTGGGGTGCAAGGAACTGCTTGTAACATCACCTTGAAAGGTCTCACGTTTTAGGGCTGGTCCTCCTCCTCCTCCTCCTCCTCCTCCTCCTCCTCCTTCTTCTTTACTTAGAGCTCTCTTGAAATGCTCCCCTTAAGAATACTACTACAAACTCAAATTCCAATTACCATCTCCCCACAGGCTTAAATGTTAAACTCGAGATCTAAACTCCATCCCTTACGTATGTGAACAGGCCTGCTAGATAGCAAGCCAATTAACGTAGTTTTCGGAAGGTGCAGAAATGTGTTTTTCCTTCATCTGCCCCAGCTCTCCCTTTCCTTTCTGCCTTTCTCCCCTCTGAGGAAAATCAGCACTTAATTTTAAGATATATTTCACAACCCTCTAAATGATGTTTTCTGATTTGCTTAAACATATCTTTATTTGAGAAGAGGGAGGGAGAGAGAAAGAGGCATATATATATATATATATATATAGAGAGAGAGAGAGAGAGAGAGAGAGAGAGAGAGCACGCGAGGGAGCGTGCACGAGCACACGCCAGGGCCTTTGGGCCCTGCAAATGAACTCCAGATGTATGCATCACCTTGTGCCTTACGTAGGTTCTTTGGCATGTGTCTTAACTGCTAAGCCATCTCTCCAGCCGTTTTTTTTTTTTTTAAATATTTAATTATTTATTTGTTGAGAGAGTGAGAGAGAAAGAGGCAAATAGAGAAAGAGAGAGAGTGGGCATGCCAGAGCCACTGCAAATGAACTCCAGTTGTACGTGCCACCTTGGGCAACTGGTTTTACGTGGGTACTGGAGAATGGAACTCCGGTCCTTCAGCTTTGCGGGCAAGTGCCTTGAACACTGACCACCTCTCTAGCCCTATTTTCTGATTCTTAAAGAAAGTAGTTTCAGGGCTAGAGAGATTGCTCAGTGGTTAAAGGCGTTTGCTTGCTTGCCAAGCCTGACAGTCTGACAACTTGAGTTCGATTCCCCAGTACCCACGTAAAGCCAGATGCAGAAAGTAGTGCATGGGGTTCATTTTGCAGTTGCAGGAAGCTCTGGTGCACCCATGCTCATTCTCTTTTTGTCTGACTCCTTCTCTCCGTCTCTCTCAAATAAATAAAAATTTTTAAAAGTAGTCTTAGTCATGGAAACTTTAAAAAAAAATTATTAATCCTATGTCATGGATTAAAATTTATGGACCTCTAAGTATGTCCAGGTGACTTCTTTTGTTTTGAAGTTAAGCATACTGGCTGGAGAAATGGCTCAGTGGTTAAGGCACTTGCCTGCAAAGCCTCACGACCTGAGTTCAATTCCCCAGTACCCGTGTCAAGCCAGATGCAAAGTGGCCCATGCATTTGGAGTTTGTTTGCAGTGGCAGGTGGCCCTAGTGTGCCCATTCTCATTCTCTCTCCTCCCCCATCTCTGTTTACAAATAAATAAGTAAACTATTAGAAAGTTAAGCATACTGACTCTTAAATTACAAATGAAACTGGCAGAGACACCTGGTTGATAATTCTTCTCATTGTAAGATGAGTAAGTGAATGTTTAGCCACCGAAGTTTCGAGGTGGGAAGCAGCAGAGCTGGCCTTGAACCTTGTCTTAAGGGTCCAAGTGAGGACGGCTATGGTGCAAATGAAGTCTTTAATAGCTCGAGAGGAAAACAGGGGAGGGAGTGAGGAAGGCGGTTAAAGTTCACTCGTGTTTATTGTCTGTTTTTCCTTGAGTTTCAGGCACTGAACTTTGCATGTCGTGTTGACAGTTTCTTTCTTCTTGTCCTCAAGTGGTAGTTCAGGGCAGTTGGCCAGTACTTGCTTTTCCATCTCTGCCTTGTTTCCCAGCTCTGTTATAGGCCTCCTCAAGATGAACTGCCACGTGCTTTATTTATTTTTTATATTTATTTGCAAGGAGAGAGAAAGAGGGGGCTGGAATGGGTGCACCAGGGCCTCTTGCCACTGTAAAAGAATTCCAAACACATCTGACACTTTCTGCCTCTGTCTTTACATGGGTATTGGAGAATTGAACCCAAGCTATCCAGCTTTGCAAGCAAGTACCTTTAACTACTGGGCCATCTCTCCAGTCCTCACATCCTTTTATTTAATACTTATTTGGGAGAAAGGGAGAGAACGGGTACACCAGGGCCTCCAGCCACTGCACACGAACTCCAGACGCATGCACCATCTTGTGCATCTGGCTTACATGGGTCCTGAGGAATTGAACCCGGCTCCTTAGGCTTTGCAGGCAAGCACCTTAATTGCTAAGCCATCTCTCCAGCCCTGCGAGCACTTTTTAATGTCCTCTCTGTTTCATGATAGATGGACTTAGGTTAGGTGATACAAACTGAATCTGGCAATTTTTCCTTTGGTCAGTACACTCCTGTTCATCTGGATTCAACCTGCGAGGCCGTGCTCTCGGGGTAGAAAGACGTCAGACTTCGGATTTGGGCGTTTCTTTCTTGGGTTCGCTCTGGTCACCTCACCTCTTATCCGTGGTATCCACCTTTTGCAGACCTTAGATAAGATAGACTGTGAAGTTCCCAGGGCAGGAGTGGCCAGGCTCCAGCCTGTAGGCCCAGTGTGGTTTTTGTTTATGTATTTTTCTTCCTGAGGTAGGCTCTCACTCTGCTGACCAGAAATTCACCGTGTGGTCTCAGGCTGGCCTTGAACTCATGGTGCGCCTCCCACCTCTGTCTCTCAAGGGCTGGGATTAAAGGTGTGCGCCACCACGCCCGGCCCAGCCTGGTTTTGTGTGACGAGCTTCACTGAAAGCCACTCACTCCGGGGCTGTCCGAGGCGGCTTTGTGCCCGAAGGCAGAACGCACTGGGTGTAGTAGAGCCCTCGGGTCTGCAGAGCCAAGAGGAGGCACAGTCTGACGCTGCCCGTGACCCACGCTGCCCTAGTTCAAAACCTGCAATGTCAACTTCACCTTCTGAGTGTTTAAGTTCGGTCTTTTGTTTCAGGTACTTATCTCCTTAGACACTCTACCCTGAAAGTTCTTTCAGGTAGGGCCTTCCCTAGGGAACCTTCTAGAACCCACATCCCTCCTCCTCTTTTGGAATATGGCTGGAGACCAGAGCCTCGAGCCGTGGAGTGGGACTGAACGTGTTGAGACATCTCCACGTGCCCACCACTGGGCTTGTAGAATGCCAAAGATGCTGCAAGGAAAGGGGAAATGCAGGGCTGGAGAGATGGCTTAGCGGTTAAGCGCTTGCCTGTGAAGCCTAAGGACACCGGTTCGAGGCTCAACTCCCCAGGACCCACGTTAGCCAGATGCACAAGGGGGCACACGCGTCTGGAGTTCGTTTGCAGTGGCTGGAGGCCCTGGCACGCCCATTCTCTCTCCCTCTCTCTATCTGCCTCTTTCTCTCTGTCTGTCGCTCTCAAATAAATTAATAAAAATAACAAAAAATATTTAAAAAAAAAAGAAAGGGGAAATGCAGACATGTGTCATGTGGAGCCTACCTGATGTACTTGAGAATATTTCACGGTGTCTATGCCTAGGTATATTCAATCTCTACTTTCCTTCTTTTTATTATTATTATTCTTATTTGTTTTTGGTTGTTCGAGGTAGGGTCTTACTCTAGCCCAGGCTGGCCTGTAATCCACTAAGTAGTCTCAGGCTGGCCTCAAAGTCACGTGACCTCAGCCTCCCAAGTGCTAGGATTAAAGATGTGTGCCACCAAGCCTGGCCAACCTCTGCTTTCTAAACCAACTCTAAAACTGAAATTTAATCATATTAGCAAAGGACCTTCTGAATATTACAGCAGAAGTTCCTGAAACATAGGAACAATTCTTTTAGGACCAATAAACATTTATTAATTTTTTTAAAACTATTTAAGAGAGAGAGAGAATGGGCATGCCAGGGCCTGTAGCCACTACAAACTCACTCCAGGTGCATGTGCCACCTTGTTTATCTGGCTTACGTGGGTCCTGGGGAATCAAACCTGGGTCCTTAGGCTTTGCAGGTAAGCATCTTAACCACTAAGCCATCTCTCCAGCTACCTCCCCCTTTTCTGTGTGTGAGGGCTTATTTTGTTTGGCTTTTAAAAAATATTTTTATTTGTTTATTTGAGAGAAAGAGAATGAAAGAGGCAGATTGAGAGAGAGAGAGAGGGAGAAAATGGATGCGCCAGGGCTTCCAGCCACTGCAAACAAACTCCATATGCATGTGACACTTTGTACATCTGGCTTATATGGGTCCTGGGGAATTGAACCTGGATCCTTTGGTTTTGCAGGCAAGTACCTTAACCGCTTAGCCATCTCTCCAGCCCTTGTTTGGCTCTTTAAGCAAAGTGAACTCAGAGTTTCTTAGAAGATATGAGTGAGTACGGATACCCTGGTGTCTAGTAGAAAATTGAGAATTAGGGTAGAGGGTGGTAAAATGTGCTGGGTGAAGATTTCTGACTGATCCCCACTTTCCCACACGCAGTTCAGAGAAAGACGGGGGAGGAGGGGGTTTCTGAGCTGCTTAGGCCAATTATGCTCGTGTGATTTTTGTTTTTATTTTAAAAATGGAGCCGGGCATGGTGGTGTAGGCCTTTAATCCCAGCACTCAGGAGGCAGAGGTAGGAGGATCACCATGAGTTCGAGGCCACCCTGAGACTCCATAGTGAATTCCAGGTCAGCCTGGACTAGAGTGAAACCCTACCTTGAAAAAATAATAAAAATAAATAAATAAATAAATAAACAAACAAACATGGAGGAATATATGCCAGAAACATAAGGATGTTTTCAGTGTTTTAACATGAGCTTGTACGTTAAAATATTGTGAAGAAATGACAAGATCCTGACCTCTGGTGATGCAGAGTCCTCCTAACTCTTTCTCACTACCCGTCCTCCAGCAGATCCTCCCATCACGGTTCCTTGTGGGCGCTCAGTCCCTCCCTGTTAGCCTTTGGCCCAGCCCGCTGCACTTGCGCATACGTTTATCTGAATTTCCACCTGATCACAAGTGTGTTGAGGCGCAGACTTGATGCCAACGTAGTGCCTGGCACATAGTGCACAGTTAATAAAGGTTTATTGACTAAAAGCACTGTTCTGTGAACATAGAGAGGGAATTTTTTTTTTTTTTTCTGTCTTTTGGACTATTTCCTAGGATCAATTCCCAGAATGGAGATTTCTAGGCCGAAGTGACGTGAACATGTTTGTGAATCTTAATACGTGGCGCCAGGGAGCTTTTATGTCTGCGTGAGATGACTGCCCAGCTTGTGATTCGCGTTACTGCGCAGCGCATGATAGTGCTCGGTTGGCAGTCTGGTGCTCCATATTTTCCCCTGTGGAAAAGTGACAGTGGGGTACATCGTCGCCAAATTGAAGTCTGGAATGAGCCTTGCATACGCTTTAGGCTGACATCCTTCTTAAAAAAAAATAATTCAAATCCTTTCTGTGGAACTCGGGACATAGAGAGAAGTGGTTGGCAGGAACAAATTGTTGAACAAAAGATACTGTCTTAGGGGATGGGGAGATGGCTTAGCGGTGGAGGCACCTGCCTACAAAGGCTAAGGACCCAGGATCAGTGCCCCAGGACCCACGTGAGCCAGATGCACAAGGTAGCGCATGCATCTGGAGTTTGTTTGTAGTGGCTAAAGGCCCTGGAGCACCCATTCTCATTCTCTCATTCATTCTCTCTCTCTCTCTCTCTCTCTCTGTCTAAATAAATACATAAATACGTAAATAAATATAAATAAAAGATAATGCTGTTTTAGGAACCAAAAATTCTTGGAGTTTTGTTATTGTTCTGAACCTTTACTGACTTACCATCAGTATTTTAAGAAAGCAATTAGATATTTTTTTACTTGCTTCCCGCCCCCCTTCAACACATTTCATGTTCAAATTTGAAATATTCCTAAATGTAAATTGCTGTTAATGGCCATTCCAAGGTCTGCTTTGATCAAAGCTGGGGACTGTTTGTCTAATGTCAAGTGCATTTCCATCTTCAATTGACCCGACTCATGTGTGGGAAGTAAGATTGAACTCCATGCTGGGACCTTGGGAAACAGTAGCTTTCATTTTGTTTTTCTACTTTTTTTTTTAGTTTGATAGTTTCCATTCCCTTGTCACTTTTAAAAAATATTTTATTTTTATTTATTTGACAGAGAAAGAGAGAGGGGGGGAATATGGGCGCGCCAGAGCCTCCAGTCACCGCAAACAAACTCTAGACGTGTGTGCCCCTTGTGCATCTGGCTAACGTGGATCCTGGGGAATCAAACCTGGGTCCTTTGGCTTTGCAGGCAAACGCCTTAATCACTAAGCCATCTCTCCAGCCCCCCTTGTCTCTTTTTTTAATTAATTAATTTTTAATTAATTATTCACACAGTGTGTATACAGTCAAGTTAGTACCATCGTTAGCCTCCTCTCTGTCCTCCCCCCTCCGCAGGGACCCTCCTCGTTGGGGAATGTCGTCGTGCATGGTGGGGTTAGCCATCAGTTATGAGTGAGAGGCAATGTCTCTGTGCATAATGTCCCAATGTGAGGCTCTAACAATCTTTTTACCCTCTCTTCCTCAAATTTCCCTGAGCCATGTTGGGTTCATTTTGGGTCTGGTTCAGTGATGAGGTCTTGGGAGCCTCTGTGTCTCTGGATGTCTGATTTGGTAGGAGTTGATTGTTACCTGTGTCAATCTCCTTCACCCTTGTGCTGGTACCAGGTTCACCAGGAAAGCAGCACTCTTGCTCATTTCCCCAGTTACTCTCCCTTATCTCTTCGTATTTTTCAGGTTCATGAATTATGAATGATAAATAGCCGTGCCCATCTTTTGATCCAAGTAAGAAACATAGAGTCACCCACATGACATAAGATGGCATGTGGTGTTTGTGAGAGCCAAGACAGATGGAGAAAGAGCAGTTTTATTGAAATACACAGGGGAGGCTGAGGTGGACAGGAAGGGTCAATGTATATTCTTTTTTTTTTTTTTTTTTTTTTTTTTTGAGGCTATCCCAACAGAGTGGCTTTTTTTTTTTAATGTGAGAAAAAGAAGTGGGGGAGAGAATTGGTGCACCAGGGCCTCCAGCCACTATAGTCAAACTCCAGATGCATACGCCACCTTGTGCACATGTGTGACCTTGTGCAATAGCGTCACCTTCTGCATCTGGCTTATGTGGGATCTGGGGAGTCAAACATGGGTCCTTAGGCTTTGCAGACAAGCTCCTTAAGTGCTAAGCCATCTCTCCAGCCCTCAATGTGTATTCTAAGAAATTATGATTGGTGGTGGCCCTAACATATCTATTCCATTGTAGGTCTACTTATTTCCAGTGTCACTTCAATTTAGACTTAAGGTGAGGATGTCAATTTCTGGGAACATAACCAGATAAAGGAGTTAAAAAAAAAAAAAAACAAAAAACCTTGTACATGCTACATCTGGCTTTCAGATATTTTTTTTCCTCAAACCAAAGGCTGTTAACCTAATTAAATATATTTTAGGATAATCTTTGAGAAGTTAATAATTGTATGCTAGCCCCTGTGCACACTCATTCCAAGCTGTCAGTTGTAAAGGATTCCATGAGCCACGGAGTCAGTGTTTCTGAAACTCTGTCCCTTCAGGAACTTGAAGATCGAAGCGGTTGAGGTCCTGTCACTCAGATCTTTGCCAAGTGTCTGCGCCTCGTGTGCCTTAGAGCGAAGATTCTAGAGGAACAAGTCCCCCTCAACCCAAAAGGCTGCGCTCTCGTTTGACGTGTTCTGTCTTATTTGCAGACTCGTGAGTGGGAACCGGAGAGTAGGCAGTCATAAGACAGGCAGACCGGCTAACATAAGGCACACAAATGTCTTCTGAAGTGCTGCTCCGCACACGTCAGTGTTCACTTCCGTCCGCTCACTGGATTTAGTGGTGAGCACACCTTCCACTGATCTGATCACATCCCGTCTCCAGAACTGCCTTCATCCTGCGTACTCTGGACCCATTAAACATCACATCCCCGTCTTCCTCCCTCAGCTCCTGGCAACAACCTGGGCCTTTAGCCACTGCAAACAAAGTCCAGCTGCATGGGCCGCTTTGTGCATCTGGCTTGACATGGGCAATGGGGACTTGAACCCAGGCCATTAGGCACTGAGCTGTTTCCCTGGCCCTGATGGGGTTTTTTTTTTTGTTTGTTTGTTTATTTGTTTTTTTTAAATTTTTGTTCATTTTTATTTATTTGAGAGCAACAGAGAGAGAAAGAGGCAGAGAGAGAGAATGGGCATTCCAGGGCTTCCAGCCACTGCAAACAAACTCCAGATGTGTGCGCCCCCTTGTGCATCTGGCTAACGTGAGTCCTGGGGAATCGAGCCTTGAACCAGGGTCCTTAGGCTTCACAGGCAAGCACTTAACCACTAAGCCATCTCTCCAGCCCTGTTTTTTGTTTTTTGTTTTTTAATCATGGGTTCTGCTGGTGGTGTAGCAAAGCCTATGGATATCTTTTAAAGATATTATTTGACAGCCCAGTGAAAACACTTGTGATGTGTGCCGCTCTTTCAAGCATCTCAGATGTGAAAATCTAGAAGGTCTGGGAGGTAACGTAGCTTTGCCTCGATCCTGAGACATGATCTTTACTGTTTCTGTGGTAACTGCAGCTATGGGAATGTGTGTGATTTCGGTTGGAGATAAGACCATAATGACCACTAGTACTGTGAATAAGCATACCTTTAGAGGTGAAAGAAATGCTACATTTTGCTTTCTGATTAGTGACAACTGTGGTTTTTTATTTTTCTTTTCTTTTTTTTGTTTTTGCCTTCTAGGATTTTTTTTTTTTTTGTTTTTCGAGGTAGGTTCTCACTCTAGCCAAGGCTGACCTGGAATTCACTCTGTATTTTCAGGGTGGCCTTGAACTCCTGGCGATCCTCCTACCTCTGCCTCCTGAGTGCTGGGATTAAAGGCGTGTGCCACCATGCCTGGCTTAGGATAAAATTTCTTATTGGGCAAGTGTAAGAATATAACGTAAAAGCTTACAATATGAACATATAACTAGAATAATTCTTTTGTTTTCTTTCATTTTCTTTTCTTTTTTCTTTTACTTTTCTTTCTCTTTTCTTTTTCTCTTTTATTTATTTATTTATTTATTATTTTGAAGGTAGGGTCTGTCTCTAGCCCAGGATGACCCGGCACTCACTGTAGTTCCAGACAGGCCTCAAACTCATAGTGACCCTCGTACCTCTGCCTCCTGAGCGCTGGGGTGAAAGGTGTCTGCCCTCATGCCCCAGCTTGGCATGTTCGTGTTCTGTTTAAGCAATCCAAGTTCATCAACTTAATGAATTCTACACATAGCCCACTCTGCCCACTTTGAAAAGTCCCCACACTTCAGGGTAGGAATAGCTGGCTTGGCATCTCCCTGGTGGCCTTACGGGTTTTGATGCTCCAGTATATGAGGGAGACTGACACAGCTAACCTTTTGAGTTTGTCAGGATGCTCTACCAGGAGGTGACATCGCTGTGTGGATGTAACGTCGGCAAAGGAACCATGGATTCCTAGTGCTGGGAAGTAACCAGACAGAAGTTCACTGTGTCGCCTTCACTCCTTTCTCCCAGCCCAAGCATATGAGTAGTTGAGATAATAACCACCCTTATTAGTTGGCCTAGGACGGACCCAAAGGCCAGAGCTTATGGAAGTGTGACTGTCCTGCAGTGTAGTCCAGGCTGGCCTCGAACTCCTGATTCTCTGCCTCCACGTCTGTCATAATTTCCTACCCACGTGCGCCACCACCACCCACTGCTGTCTCCACTGTGTGTGTTATAACTAGTGTCTCTCATGTACAAAGGAGCCTGGATCTCTTATCATCCTCTTTTTTATTTGTTTATGTTTTTGTAGGAAGAGAGAGGTAGACAGAAGAGAGACAGCGAATGGGTGCACCCGAGTCTGCAGCCACTGCAAATAAACCCCAGATGCATGCTGTACTTTGTGCATCTGGGTTACTGGGGTGCTGGGGAATTAAACCTGAGTCGTTAGGCTTTGCAGACAAGTGCACCTTCACTTCTGATCTATCTTTCCAGCCTATCTCTCACCATCTTCTATCACACGGTTAGGGTTAGGGTGATTTTGCAATCAAGAGGGGCCATGACTATATAAAGACCATTTTCTGAACCCACCTCCCTTTCAGGCTCGAACTATATTGCCTGGCTAAAGAGGAATGACTTTAAGAAAAAGTTGAGAAAAATAATAATGGCAAAGCTGTTTTCTCTTTCTTCTTCCTTTTCTTATTTTGTCCATGAGAGCTAGCTGTGTAGCCCAGGCTAGATTCAAACTGCACATCCTACGGCCTAAGTACTGGGATTATAGGTACGTGCCACCACACCTGGTACATCTACTTGTGATAAAATCATTTTCTTTCTGAGAGTGTGTGTGTGTTTTAATGATCAAGGCCCACGTGTGTCGTGAAGAAGGGGAGTGGCGAGCAAAGTGTACCCTTTCAGATGGGGATGCCACGTCTTCTCAAGTACCCACCTGCCATCCTGTCCTTTTGGAGAGAAAAAAAAAAAAAGAAAGTGGGCAAGTCGTGCAGTCTTCTAAATGTCTTGTCTTGTAACTACTGCAAGGGGATCTCACAAGGAAAAGAGCTTGACTTTAGGTTGCCCTATTAAAGCCTCAGTCAGTGTATATGCAGACACCTAGCCTGTTAGCCTGGGCAGTCAAGCTCTGAGCCTTGGTTTCTCTCTGCGTGTGAACAGGGAATTCAGAGGCAGCAAAAAGGATGTGTTGTAAATGCAGAGTTATTTCCAGGTTACAAGGTCCTCTGCCAATATGAGATAGGAAGCTGGAAGCATAGAGTATAAGCAATTTTTCCTCCTGTGGATCAATATCTTTTATTGACTCTTCTGGGACTTGCATACAATTTTCTATTGTGGTCGTTTATGCTAATCAGCATGAAGCAGAATAATTGTAAATCATAGCCCCTGAGGAACATTTATTTTTCCCCCTCCTGTAATAGTCAAGACCTCAGAGTTATTTCCAAAAGCGATGGAGAGAGCATTGTGTCATGCCCTGGTGACTGGAGGCTGGCTCAGATGTGGATGGCAAGGACTCCTTCCCTCCTGATCTTTGGGATTCACCTCCTGTTTTAATCCTGACTGCACAAGCAAATATAATTCTTCCTGAAAAGAAATCAGATTCACATTAGCCAACTACCTTCCTGTACGGAAATCTAAATTCACCATATTAACTACAATATGTCCCATTTTAATGTTTCTACAGAAATCATTAAATGTTCACTTCATCAGGGAGGCCTATGTCTGCAATTTCTGTAAATTAGCAGAGTTGTTGCTAGAAGATGCATAAGGATAGTTGCTATATACATTTTTTGATGATACATTTCAGATAATTAGCATAGAAGACAGTAGTTTCTTTTTACTTTAATGTTGTCCTAAGATAGTTTGACCACCATTCGCTTATTTGTAGTCTAGACGTCGGTGAAATGTACAGTTATTACACAAAGAAAGTGAACGATACGTGTGCTGAGCACTAGCTCATACAGACATCCTTTGTCATTATGAGTGCCCCAAATGGACTATGATAGCAAACTGGTCTCTGCCTACACATATATCCCACAGGTAGATGCAAGTGTGTGGTGTGCATATCATGGCCAGGGTGGGGGGGGCGGTTAGTGGTACCCGGTGGTCCATCTGTAGAAAGAAGCACTCTTGAGAGATGAAGTTTTAGGCATGGCTTCTGTGCAACTGTATTCATGGTGGGGGAGACTGCTTCCGGTTTTATTTCAGCAATTCCAAATAGAACCTTTCTCTGCCAACTTGACAAGTAGCCCTGCGTCCTCTAAGAATGAGAGGCGTTTTTGCTTGGAGAGTTCTCAGTCTATAGGTAGGTTTGGATTTGCCAATGAAAGGAGAGTTGGATAAGATAAACAAGCTGCTTTTTGTCTTGTCTGTTTTAAGCAATTCAGGTTGACAGAAGCATCCCGATTTACTTCATCTGTCACTAGAACACCTTTAAGGTTAAGAAGATAAGCCTGAGCCGGAGAGATGGCTCAGCAGTTATGGTGTTCGCATGAAAAACCTAACAGCCCAGGTTTGATTCCCCACGATCCACATAAAGCCAGATGCACAAAAGTGGCACCAGAGTTCGTTTGTAGTGGCTAGAGGCCCTGGCCTGCCTGTTCTCTTTGTCCCTCTTCTCTTTATCCCTCTCTCTGCTTGCAGATGAATAAAAATATTTTTTAAAAAAGATCTGCCTACAGCGGAGAGGGGCCGGGATCCCCTTGGGGAAGGAGATGGGGCTTGCAGATGAATAAAAATATTTAAAAAAAAAAAAGATCTGCCTATGGTGGAGAGGGGCCGGGATTCCCTTGGGGAAGGAGATGGGGTTTGCAGAGTTGAGTGGGCGTGGCTCCTCCTCATCTTCTGCATCGATTTCTCAGTAACTCAGTAGTGTTCGTGGAGCACTTCTCAGTGTCTTGCACATTGCCCTGTGGAGACCCTGGGAAGGAGAAGGATGGTTCCTGTGTGAGGAATGAATCAGACATGAGGTGGGAATAGCAAGACAGAAGCAGTCACGAGAGCAAGCCGGGCAGAGTGGCACACTTTAATCCCAGCACTCGGGAGGCAGAGGTAGGAGGATCGCCATGAGTTCGAGGCCACCCTGAGACTCCATAGTGAATTCCAGGTCAGCCTGGGCTAGAGTGAAACCCGACCTTGAAAACCAAATAAACAAAAACCAAAACAATATCTGCCAGGTGTCAGCTGTGTTTACCCCTGTCAATCATGCCACAGTGGGAACAGAGGGGAACCCGATCACACCCAAGACACCCAGAATCAACGCGTGGGCTGTCAGCCACATTGGCGGATGACTGAGGTCAGCAAAAGCTAGGATAGAATATTCTGGACGAAGAATATTCTGGGCACAGTTTCTAAGCAGACTTTGGGCTTGGAGTTGGGCGGAGATTTCAGGAGAGCGATAAGTAAGGACCTGGGATTTTTCTCTGAAGGTAGAGGTACGGCTGAGAAGTTTGTACTGGGCAGGGTTTGAAGACTCCTGACAAGGCAGATGGTTGGGCAGCGGATGGATTCTGCTAGAGCCCACGTTGCATCACAGGCTTCTGAGCAGAGAAGGGGAGGATGATGTCCTTGAGAGCAAAGGGAGATAGACGCTCGGGGAGTAAAAGCCACCAGGTTGGGTGACTAGTTAAGTGAGTCAAGGGAGGTGGAGCCGCCGCAGGCTGGTGTCCTCCTTAGGCTGGCGGATGGTGCAGGTAGCTGAATGGAGACACAGGAAGTGGGACAGGTTGGGCAAAGATGGTCACTTCAGCTTGGGACTCAACTGAGCTAAGCTTCTTGCTGAGTGTAGATGTTGACTACGTGGGTCTGGGTGGGACACAGCGATGAGTCCCCGGTCAGGGATTGAGTCAGCCTCATAAAGTCTAACGAGGAATGCCGAAGGTAATTAAGGTTGAATATTTTTCTCTCTGGAGCCTCTGGGATTGAGAGCTGTCTAGACCCAACACGGAATCCGATCTTTCCAGCCCTCTGTTTCCCCAAACGAAGTGCAGATGGGGGAACGGGGAAGCAAGTTCCCCACGAGTAGTCTGTCCCGGAAGGGGGACAGGTACAGAGCTAGCTTACACAGTTAACCGTCCCTCAGTCACATGTGCGCTGGCTTCTCTGGAGGTGTGCCTGGGATTTGAACAGCTCACGTTTCCTTAGAGTTGAAAGCCTGTGTGTGAAGGGGCCCAGCATCCTAAGCGTGCAGTCTGCTCAGAAAAATGAGGTCCAAGTCAAGGGTGGGAAGAACTGGAGATGGAAAACTCTGTGACTGGCGGAGACTGTGTGCAGACCGCTGTGGTCCTGCTGTTTGGTTGCTTTTTGGTGGTTTTAGTTTCTTGTTAGCTTGTTTTTTTTTATTTTTTTTATTTTTCTCATACTATAGCCTAGGCTGGTCTTAAACTCCTGGAGGACTTTGTGTAGAGCCCAGGCTGGTCTTGACTTCACAGAGCCACCAGGTGTCGCTAGGATCAGTATGACCTACCGTGACAGTTTGTATTTTATTTTATTTTTCACTCTTCTTCCTTGACAAGGACAAAGGTATCACTTACTTAGAGTCTCAGTTGGTACTGTGATTTTTGAGTCCTTAGAGAAGGAAAATGAGATGGGTAGACTGGTAGGAGTTTTATAAGAAAGCCGCATTTCCCCACAAGGGGAAAAGGAACAGGAAAGACGCAAGCTGTCGCTCACTCCTGTTGAGGGTGTAATTAACCATGTCATTGAAATGGCTGTGTGTATAATTGGAAGGTTTGTGCCATATACAGTTTGTGCTATTGAATCTGAAAAAAAACACAAAATTCATTTATTATGCTTATTTTGAACTTCTGAATTACACATCACAAAATTGGTACTTAATGAAATATTTTCATTTACATTAAAATGTAGACATATTTCACGTTGAAGTATGCCTCAAGATTTCACATGAATCAATAGTAAATGTTCTGAACAGTCAGGGGCCTCTAGGGAATTGTAAAAGCAAATTCTAAATCAAATATCTCTTCACTTAGATTACATAGGGATAAATGCCCACGTTCTCCCCCTTTAAATCTTCATTTAAACTTTTCCCAGGACATTGCAGTGCGTGAGCCCTGTGGTTAGCTCGGTAATCACGGTACTCCTCCATTCCGTCGCCCCCTGACCATTTAGAGCCGTTTCCCTTTTAAACTGTGGCGCGAGCCGGCTCAGTCCTGGCAGGAGTTCTAGGAGGACCAGCTGATGGTTATTAGATAGCCGTTGTAAAATGGCACCGCGGTCATCATTTCGGTTTTCTGAAGATCCCTGATGGCAAAAATAGATAATCCAAGCGACATTTTCACAAAGAAACAAATGCCTTTTCAATTCTGCACACGTCATTCCAGAGCAGTCCTCAGGCCAACCGGAGCCTCGGGGGTGACATTTGGAACAAGACCTGTTTTTTATGAGTAGTGAGATTGTGGAGGTTAGCCTCTCCACTCTATTTTCCAGTTTTGAGAGTTAGTATGGGGGCTGGAGAGATGGCCCAGTGGTTAGAGGCACTTGCTTGCAAAGCCTGATGGCCCAGCTTTGGTTCCCCAGGACCCACGTAAAGCCAGATACACGGAGTGTCCCGTGCACCTGGAGTTCATTTGCAGTGGCAGGAGGCTCCAGCCTGCCCATACTCCTTCTCTGTCCACCTCTTTCTTTCTCCTTAAATAGATTAATGTGAAGCATAGCACTGTGCAAGCCTTCCATACTTGAGATACCAACTGTCTTATAAAGTGGGGTTCTGTACCCCAGCACTTTCCTATCTTGGGTGTTGATGTCACTTTTAAACAATGCATTTTATAAAGTCTCGGGCACCTCCAAGACTATATTTGTTTTTGGATTTTTTTTTAATGGATTTTTTGAGGTAGGGTCTGGCTCTAGCCCAGGCTGACCTGGAATTCATCAGGTAGTCTCAGGCTGGCCTCAAGCTCACAATGATCCTCCTACCTCTGCCTTCCCGGAGTGCTGTGATTAAAGGCGTGCGCCACCACACCCAGCTCCGAGACTGTATTTTTATTTAGCATTTTGGTACAATAGAGCATTGTGCTAAAGAGGCCGAGGCCCTGGGTGTTGATCCCATGCCAGTCAGCTTCCACAGTGAAAATGTTTTCTTTCCCTCTCTCCTGTAGCTTCAGCCATTGTTTGAGAACTTGCTGATAACATTTAGCATCTCTTTTCAAAGTCTGCGTGACGTGAGGCTGCCTGGGTCCCCAGCAGTCAGGCTGATGTCAGTTGGGCGTAGTTGCTTCACACAGGGACACTGTTTTCTCCTGTGGGAAGGAAAGCCCATGTCTTTGTGGGATGGTCCCGCTAGAGCCATGCGCATCAGCCCACTTAAGGGATGTACGTTCCTGGTGGACGTGGGGGACAACTAAATGTACATATTCCACACTTCTGTGCCTTCACGTAGACAAAGCCAGCATGCTGGCCGCTTCAGCAGGAGACAGGACAGATCGCAAAGTTGAGGTCAAAGGAGGGCGAGCAGGGCTGGAGGGATGGCTTAGTGGTTAAGGCATTTGCCTGCAAAGCTAAAGGACCGAGGTTCAATTCCCCTGGACCCACGTTAGCCAGATGCACAAGGGGGTGCACACGTTTGGAGTTCGTTTGCAGTGGCTGGAGGCCCTGGCACGCCCATTCTCTCTCTCTCTCTCTCTCCCTCTCCCTCTTTCTCTGTCAAATAAAGAAATAAATAAAACATTTTTTTAAAAAGGAGGGCGAGCAGTTGTCTGTCCCCTCTTGAACATGACTGAATGCCCATCAAAGTTTTAATGACATCTTTTATTTTTTTAATTTAGTTACTTATTTGAAAGAGAGAAAGAGGGAGAGAGAGAATGGGCATGATGCCCGGGCCCCCAGCCACTGCAAATGAACTCCAGATGCATATGCCCCCTTGTGCATCTGGCTAACGTGGGTCCTGGAGAATCAAACCTGGATCCTTTTGTTTTGTAGGCAAATGGCTTAACCACTATGTCATCCCTCTAGCGCAATAAGGACATCTTTTAAATTCTGTCTGGGGACACAGGGGCTCTTATTATTAATGCATTGAATGTTGAATAAGTTGGAAAGATTGGCTGAGCCCTATTTTCATAATGGACGGTGACTATTTGACATTTACAGTAGTCCACGCCATTTGTGGTAAAATAAATAAGTGCTTTTGGGCTGGAGAGATGGCTCAGTGGTTAAGGTGCTTGCCTGCAAAGCCAAACTACGTGGGTCTCATTCCCCAGTAGCCACGTAAAACCAGATGCACGAAGTGGCACATGCATCTGGAGTTCTTTTGCGGTGGCTAGAGGCCCTGGTGTGCCTATTCTCTCACCTCTCTTTCTCTCTCGTAAATAAGTAAATACTTTAAAAAATAAAGTAAATACATTTGTATTTGGAACTATTTTGCTAGGTTTCTCCCCTGTAAAACTTACAATAGTTTCTCTCTCACTCTCTTTTTTTATTACATTAAAAGTGAAATGCTGAAAAAAAAAAATCGCAGCCCAGATTTGTTAAATCTACGTGATCTGGTCCAACCCCATTAGGCCTGACTGCAGAGAGCTATCTGGGGAAAAAGCAGGGCTCGTCTTACTTCCGTGAGCCTGCAGTCCAGGCCTGGAGGACGTGCTGTGTCTGTCCCCAGGGGCCTGTATGACTTTCCCGCATGTCACCCTTTCGCAGGTCAGGAGGGTGCCTCTGCCAGACGGACAGTTGGCAGGCTGTGTCCTTTCCTTGGAGAACTGATTCGTAAGGCTCGTCCAGGTGGGGAACTAGATCACTGGCGTCCTCTGCCTCACAGGACACATGTGGAACTGAGTCAGTGGAAAATTCACTCACTCATCGCGACCTACTTCTGTCACTTGCACTGAAGGTGTGCTTACTGGTCCAACGCAGGCTGTCCCCCTTCCAGACGCTCGTGTTCTGTGGCCGCTTTAACCCCTGAGCCTAGAGACTGTTGTAGCAACCATACAGTTGCCTAAGTGACCTCAGAAATAATCCAGTTGTACCTGTAGTCTCTTTTGTGTTTTAATATTTTATTTTATTTTTTTGCAAGCAGAGAGAGACACAGAGAGAAGAAAGACAAAGAGAATGGCATGCCAGGGTCTCCAGGCACTGCAAACGAACTCCAGATACATGAGGCACTTTGTGTGCCCTGGCTGTGTGTGGGTACTAAGGAATCAAACCCCCGACCTTAGGTTTTGAAGGCAAGTGTCTTAACCACTGAGCTATCGCTCCAGCCTGCTAATCTATTTTAAAATGAGGCTGTAGAGGCCAGGAGAATCAGGCTTAGGATAATTCTCAGCACAGCCTGACCCACAATCACTGTTTGCTAATGAGGACTCTAAGATTTTAGGAGAAAATGTGAAATTTAAGAAAGCGTATTTGTAGAAGGATCCAAGCTCATTATGAACAAACTCTCCCACCTTCATGTTCAGCAAAAATTTTCTTTCCTAATTTTATTTACTTATTTCAAATAGTTCCCTCCTTTAAAAAGTTATTTGCAAGGGGAGAGAGAGAGAAAAAAAAAAATGGGTGCACTAGGGCCTCTAGCCACTGAAAACAAACTCCAGATGCATGTACCACTTTGTGTATCTGACTTTAAGTGGGTGCTGGGGAATCAAACCCAGGTCCTTAGGTATTGCAGGCAAACACCTGAGCCATCTCTCCTTCAGATTTCACCTTTTTTAAAAAAAAATATTTTATTTCTATTTATTTATTTATTTGACAGAGAAAGAGGGAGAAAGAGAGAGAGAATGAGTGTGCCAGGGCCTCCAGCCCCTGCAAACAAATTCCAGATGCGAGCACCCGCTTGCACGCCTGGCTAACGTGGGTTCTGGGGAATCGAACCTGGGTCCTTTGGCTTCGCAGGCTAATACCTTAACCGCTAAGCCATCCCTCCAGCCCAGATTTCACCTTTTTAACAGCTTAATCAACTGTGCCTTTATGCCAGGTAGTACACTGGGGCTGCCCAAGGAGTGAGATAAGTGCTTGTCTCCAGGAGGCTTTGTATATTAGAGTGCAGAAGATTATACACCAAAACCAAAATGGAGTGGGAGACTCCTTACGTAGCTTGGTTAATTCTTAGCATTCAGGTCCTGTCTGTCTGGAACAGGAAGTGTATTTATCCCATGCAGTCATGCCTGACAGCACAGGGAACAGTCATCGGCCACCAAGCTTTATGAACGTGATGAAATAAAATGATTCATTGAAAATTTGACTCCACAAATGATAGAAAACACAACTACATAGGCACCCACAGGAATACCTACGAATAACTGTAGGACCTTGATTCACCATTGTTTATTTTGTGTCTAATACTGTACAGACAACAAAATATGAGCAGAGGTAATACCCATTCAACATGCACACAAGATGGGTATCTTAGAATAAGCAGTACATCGTTTTGCTCTAGTGTAACCATTCTTGCAAAAACTTTCAGCTATAGAATGAATAGCCTTACTAAATATATGGCAGTCAATGAGCCAGTATATCCGAGTAGAATTGTGCTTTGAAAAACATCTCTCTTAGCAAGCAGCTAATTAATTCTCTGTATGAACAACTCACCCTTTAAAAAAAAGAAAAAAGTGCGTGTATGGGGGGGGGAGAGCTTTTACTGACTTCACAACACTTTGTATTTTTAGCTTTTTTCCCCCCTTTCCTTTCTCTTTTGACAGCAGTACTTAAAAGGTGGCAACTATCAACATTAAAATAACAAAGTGGAATTTTGCTCTCAGCTAACTGATGAACTCATAAGCATTTCTTTATTTGGGTCCCAATTTCTTTTCCTTTTATTCCCAGTTGTTACGGATGCTTTTCCGTGTTAAGGAGACTTGTGTAAATTAAAAATCAGGGTCAGAAAAAAAAAAAATCGTAATCAGGGTCAGGCTGAGCTAGCTCCATCGTTTACATTCTCGAAAATGTTCTGCGCTTTCTGACTAGGAGAAAGAAGCTTCTAGTAGTCAAAGTCCTAAGTGGAGGGGCTGGAGAGATGGCTCAGTAATTAAGACGCTTGCCTGCATAGCCTAAGGACCCAGGTTTGATCCCCCAGGACCCACGTAAAGCCAGATGCACAAAGTGGAGCGTGCGTCTGGAGTTGGTTTGCAGTGGCTGGATGAACTAGCATGTCCATTGTCTGCCTCTTTTTCTCAAATAAGTAAATAAATTAAACATTTTTTTTTTTAAAAAAAGTCCTATGTGGAGCAGCCGGTTCTACAGCAAATAGCAGCTAGTTGATGTTCCGTGAGGCAGGGTTATGCGGTTCCCAGTGAATTTCATCAGAATGATCTGGTCTTTCTGCAATAGGAAACACTGATTAACCTTGCCTCTGCTGCAGGAAGACAGTTGGTTAGCATTCACTGTCTCATTCGCCTTCTCACCCTTTACTTCCTCTGATAAAATAAGTCTTTTTTCAAAGAAAATGACCAGTTTATTGACAAATACCGCTACACGTGAGCCCGCACCCTCAGAGGTGCGTGTACACGGTGCAGAGTGAGAATCTACTTCTAATCCGCGCTGTGTCTCACTCTAGATACAGAGCCCTGCTCCCCTCTTTGGCCTTCCATGAAGGAGCCCCCCTCCCCCCATGGATGCTTTTGCTTCATAGCAAATCACATTTCAAACAGCAGATTAGAGCCTAAGCCAGTTGGCCAGCAACCTAAGTATAAAGTGCCTTATCTGGCTTTATATAATCTCTTCACTTTGAAAGAACTCTCCTAAGAATGCTTGATGCTGTTGTTGTTTTTTTTTTTTTATTCTGGTGGGATCCTCAGAAGTCACACTTAGCCACACCAGTAGATCCTGCCTGGTCCTGCCTTGGTCCGCACCCCATTGGAAGGCGTGCTCTCTAAGGCAGCCTTTGGGGCGGGCCTAGCTGGGACAGAGATGGGGTCCAGGCTGAGGGTACAACAGGCCTTTGGATGAGTGGGGGGCCAGCAGAAGGACCCTCAAACTCCAAGGGCATCCCTATTGGTTCTCTCTGGTGTCAGGTTCCCAGTTTACATGTTCCATCCACTGTGAGAGTCAGGTGGCGGCCTTCCCCAAGAGCCAGGTGCTGTAGTGACCACTGACCAGGTTGTCATCAGCAGAGCCTGCGTGAGGGCTTTGTCCTTCCTTCCCGTGTGACAATGTGATTTCAGTCACAGTCTGTGGTGCAGCACTGTTTTTCTGTTCATTCTCTGAAAATTGAATGTGAGACACACTTTGTTTTTTTTTATGTTCTTGTGCAGTATGGTAATCACGACCCAAATGTAAATTCAGGAATTACGGCTTTGAGTGGATGAATGTATTTAACAATAAAACGGGGCAAAGATGACGTCCATGGAGTTCTCCATTATCTTAGAGACGCAGGTTATCTGTAACAACACGCTCCATAGACATTCGAAAGGGATGGTGTCGTTTATGATCAGTGTGTGAACTGCAAAAATAAAAAGCCAGTAGGTCCCCTCGCCGTAGAGACCACTCACCCCCAAATGTCTGCAACACGTGCTTTTTTGTCGTTGTGTTGTTTTGTTTTGTTTTTGGTGGTGTGGCTTCTTTGGCTTGAGGGATTTTTTTTTTTTTTTTGCATGTTCTTGGTTTTATTGTTTGCATTATGAATAAAGGAGACATTTTTTTTTTTCACTTCATTTCTGTAGTTCACCAAACTTTCAGAAAGCCCCACTGTCTCCCCATTGTCACTGACGGCTATTTGTGAGCACATCTGTGGCAGCCATGGCATTGTCATTAAAGGGTACACACAGTTCCTTCCCATGACAAAGCGTGTATTCAATTCTCTGGACGTTGTTTCTATTTTCATAGGTTTAGGGCCGGTCCTGAGGGCGGATGGGCTTGGGCGAGGGCTGGAAGAACATAGCTTAGACTGAAGGTTTCCTGGGAAGGGTAGCTCGGTTGTGTTCTCACTGGCTGTAGGGTATGTGGGCGCTGGCTGCTCTCCTCCCTACAGCAGAGAATGAGCTGCTCCCGCAGTCCGGGGGTACAGCCCCTTGCAGACTCAAGGTTCCCTGTGGTCCTGTGTAGCCCAAGCCTGCATTTGCCAGTGATGTTGCCCAGCCAGACTGGGATGTGGCATGTCTTAGTGCCTGTCATCGGCGGGAACATAGGTTTTGGCACTTGGAAAGTGAGTATAGCTTCTGTTCTTAAACTGTCCCCTGAGCCCAAGCCACGTGCATGCCATCTGCTGTCACTGAGAGGCCCAAGGACCCCGCATTATTCACTCACACAGTAAGATGTGCAGCCAGGCTCCTCTCCTCTCCTCTCCTCTCCTCTCCTCTCCTCTCCTCTCCTCTCCTGTCCTCTCCTCCCAGGGTGAAAAGCAGATCCTGTCTTCTAACCTGGGCTGGCCAGTCCCTTTCATTTCCTGCAGATACATCTCTCAGCAAGCAAGGAAGGCCCTGGGGCTTTGCCTTTGGGGGCCCCCCATCTCTACTTCCAGTCTTATTTATCTATTTGAGAGAAGAGAGAATGGGTGCATCAGGACCTCCAGCTGCTGCAAACGCACACCAGATGCCACTTGCCCCCTGTGCACCTGTGCGGCGTGGCGTGCCTGCGTCACTGTGCATCGGCTTACGTGGGACCTGGAGATTCAAACATGAGTCCTTAGGCTTCTCGGGCAAAGCAAAACCGAAATCCTTTAAGAATCTTCCAAGGCCCAGGGACCCACACCACACTGGAGGCCCAAAGACTTCCTGGGATATGAAAAAGAAGAAATACTCTTCCTTCTCTTCCAGTACAAAGAACACACAAATGTGTGTCATAAGAACACACAAAGACATGGTCCTGTTACAGATGCGTTGCTGTCCCTCCCTCTCTGCCTCTGTCCTGACTCAGGATGTGTAACTTTCATTATACATTGTGCTTCCAATGGCACGTGTCTCCTAACTGCACAATAGACTCACTTTAAACTGCAAGGAAATGTCTCTCCCTCCCTCCCACCCTCCCTCTCTCTCTTTCTCTCTTCCTTCCTTCCTTCCTTCCTTCCTTCCTTCCTTCCTTCCTTCCTTCCTTCCTTCCTTCCTTCCTTCCTTCCTTCCTTCCTTCCTTCCTTCCTTCCTTCCTTCCTTCCTTCCTTCCTTCCTTCCTTCCTTCCTTCCTTCCTTCCTTCCTTCCTTCCTTCCTTCCTTCCTTCCTTCCTTCCTTCCTTCCTTCCTTCCTTCCTTCCTTCCTTCCTTCCTTCCTTCCTTCCTTCCTTCCTTCCTTCCTTCCTTCCTTCCTTCCTTCCTTCCTTCCTTCCTTCCTTCCTTCCTTCCTTCCTTCCTTCCTTCCTTCCTTCCTTCCTTCCTTCCTTCCTTCCTTCCTTCCTTCCTTCCTTCCTTCCTTCCTTCCTTCCTTCCTTCCTTCCTTCCTTCCTTCCTTCCTTCCTTCCTTCCTTCCTTCCTTCCTTCCTTCCTTCCTTCCTTCCTTCCTTCCTTCCTTCCTTCCTTCCTTCCTTCCTTCCTTCCTTCCTTCCTTCCTTCCTTCCTTCCTTCCTTCCTTCCTTCCTTCCTTCCTTCCTTCCTTCCTTCCTTCCTTCCTTCCTTCCTTCCTTCCTTCCTTCCTTCCTTCCTTCCTTCCTTCCTTCCTTCCTTCCTTCCTTCCTTCCTTCCTTCCTTCCTTCCTTCCTTCCTTCCTTCCTTCCTTCCTTCCTTCCTTCCTTCCTTCCTTCCTTCCTTCCTTCCTTCCTTCCTTCCTTCCTTCCTTCCTTCCTTCCTTCCTTCCTTCCTTCCTTCCTTCCTTCCTTCCTTCCTTCCTTCCTTCCTTCCTTCCTTCCTTCCTTCCTTCCTTCCTTCCTTCCTTCCTTCCTTCCTTCCTTCCTTCCTTCCTTCCTTCCTTCCTTCCTTCCTTCCTTCCTTCCTTCCTTCCTTCCTTCCTTGAAAAATGACTAATTTCTGAAGCAAGGCTGTGGCAGTGAGGACCAGGAGGATTGCATGGTTAGATTTAGCATTTATAATTAAAATACCAGTAACTCTTCCTGACTGTGCTGTGAGCTCACTGCCAGTATTTCTTCCCGACGCTCCCCTCAACTCCTTCCTCATTTTCTGTTCTCTTCCTTTCTTGTCTTTCTTTCCTTCCCTCTTTCCATTTTTCTTTCCCTCCCTCCCACCCTCCCTCTCTCTCTTTCTCTCCTTCCTTCCTTCCTTCCTTTCTGTACCACATGCTAAACAGTTGGAGCTCGCCCGTTCTTTCTCTCTCTCTCTCTTTCTTTCTAAATTAGACACTGATTTTTGATTCTACTTTTGTCCAATGTAATGTAAACATTTTAAAACTCATTTAATAAAAGTCATGCATTTTATTTAACAATATATTACAAACGCATTAAGTAATAATTCTGAGAACCACTCATGCCCCCCACTGTCTCTCTTTCTCATTGATAACGTTTCTCTTTTGTTGACTTTCTTTCCTTTCTATATAACTTAAAAAAAAAATACCTTCACCTAAAACAGGAACATTTAGCCTGCTGGTATGTTAAATTTTTCTCTAACGGATGCATCTCTTTTAGGTGATTTTACATATTGTTTTATTTTCTTGTTAAACTTTGGTCATTTTTCAAAATTCCAGGTATCTAGTTTGTCAAAACTGAGGTGGACAGAATTTTGTTTTATTTTATTTATTTTTATTGTGCTTCCAATGGCACAGTGTCTCCTAACTGCACAATAGACTCACTTTAAACTGCAAGGAAATGTCTCTCCCTCCCTCCCACCCATTTCCTGCTTGCAAACTCATAGGCAGTTCTCTGAAATCTGGGGCAATATACTCTTCAAAAAATGTTGGGGGATTTTTGGTGGAGTAACAAAACTTACAAAGCTACTAAACAGCAGAAAAACCAGTCGAGTTAAAACAATAAGACCGAGTTGATGGTTGTATTGTTACTATAAAATGTCACTATAGCCTATTGTTTACCACCCATAGTTCCCCCCTCCCCCACATTATCTTAATTTTTCTTTTTGGTAGGGCTGGAAATTGAACTTGGAGCCTTGCCTGTGCTAGTCAAGGGCTCTGCTACTGAGCTATCGTCACAGGCCAAACTGTTGAATCTTCTCCATGAGAAAATATGGACCTCAGTGTTTGAGTAATTTGCTTTTAAATAAAGTAAGGTTTACTGTTATTTATTTGCAAGCAGAGAAAGAGAGAGTAAGGAGCACACCAGCCACTACAAATGAACTCCAGATGCATGTGCCACTTTGTCAGGTTTTGCAGGAAAAGTGCTGTAACCACTGAGCCATCTCCCCAGCCTGCCTATCTATCTATCTATCTATCTATCTATCTATCTATCTATCTATCTATCATCTATCTATCTATCTACCTATCTATATTGACTTTTTAACTAAGTACTTGAGTGGAATGTAGTATCACACACATTTTAGGCAAACACTTTACTAAACCTGTATCCTTAGTCCACTTTTTACTTTTAAAAAAATGTTCTTATTAAGGAGAAACTTTGTATGGACACCTCAAATGGTACCATTATTTCTCTCTTCCCCACCACTGAGAGCCCTCCTCAAGAGGATTGCTGGTATTCGCCATGGGCTTTTAGGTTATGAGTTCTGTTTCTAAACTTTTATTATTTTTGCCAGTGTCTCCCTCGGTTGCCCAGTCTAACCTTGAACTTGCTCTGTAACGGATCTCAGCCTTGAACTTTTGATCGCCCAGAGTAGTGTAACTATGATTACAGGCCTGCGCCATCCAGCCCGACAGAGCAGCATATTATCATTTGTTGTGCGTAGCGTCAAGAATTTGTACCGTCCGTGAGGCAAACTCATAACCCATGTGTTCCTTCCCCTTACCATGTCATTTTGCAAGATCACACACCTTGGCTGCTACTCAGTGTTTCCGAAAACCCGGGACTGTGAAAAGAACCCTTAATTTAAGGATAGAGAAAATGCTCTGTCACGTCAATGACTGCTACAGTTGTGTGATTATACTGCTATGGAAAAGATGATGTTCCAAAGAGCTCGTAACGAAGCCCGTGCATGGCTCCCTAGGCGGCTGCTGGCCGCCCTCCTGTTCAAGGTCAGCTTGGCTACGTTGCGGTGTCCGTGCGTGCTTTGCTTCTCCACCAGTGTTTCAGATTGCGTCTAGAAACAATAAGCAAAAATAGCCAACAGCAGATTTCGTAGCCGCTTCTTTCACAGGGTCAGTGGTTTGCTGGCATTATTTTGAGGTGTCATAATTCTAGTCTTGGCTTCTTGGCACACAGTGCGATTTTGGGCGAGCGACTCGGGATCCCTGTCTGTGTGGCAAGCTTGCACCGCAGGGTGCCATCTCTCCTTTCCACTGAATTTCTCCTTAGAATGCTCCCATGGGAAGGTTGGGGATTCCATAACTGTAATAAACAGGAACCTAGGGCACAATGAACAGGAACTCTCTGAGTCACTCGGGGAACGGGGAAGGACTTGAGGCTGGGTGTCAGGAGAGTACAGGGAGAAGGGGAATTGTTCTGGTTTGCTGGAGCCCAAGATACTTACTAATAAGGACTAAACGTCAGACTAGGGATGAGTGAGGTCAGCTGCCTACACATCCTGCAACTGGGAGAAACCGATGGCCATGTCCATAAGAGGAAAGCCAGGGATCTGAGCGAGGCACCATCAGAGGTGGTTTCTCTTGTCACCCGGGCACGCTGCCTCGTGGATGTTCCACACAGAGACTCCTCCTATTCCTTCTCTTAGAGTTCAGGGGAAAGAGTGAGGAAGGTGAGAGAATGTAGGAAGTATATCATGTATAAATATGAATATATATCTATATGTATATACAATATTTTATTTATTTGAGAGAGAGAGAAAAAGGCAGAGAGAAAGAGAGAGAACAGGTATGCCAGGGCCTCCAGCCACTGCAAACAAACTCCATACGCTTGTGCCACCTTGTGCGTCTGGCTTTACTTGGGTACTAGAGACTCAAACCCAGGGCATTAGGCTTTGCAGGCAAGCACCAATAATTATTTATTTGAGAGGGAGAAAGAAGCAGAGAGAAGAGAGAGAATGGGCACACCAGGGCCTCCAGCCACTGTCAACGAACTCCAGATGTATGTGCCCCCTTGTGCATCTGGCTTACATGGGTCCTGGAGAGTCAAACCGGCATCCTCTGGCTTTGCAGGCAGTTGCCTTAACCACTAAGCCATCTCTCCAGCCCTTGTTTATATTTTTTGAGGCAAGTTCACACCGTATAGTCTCCGCCTGTGATCTTCTGCCTCTGCCTCTTCCTTCCTCCCAGTGTCGGGGTTGTGGTGTGGTCCACTGTCCCCAGAAGGACATCATCTTTGTACAAGGATGAGTACAATCAAAGGATTGACAGGTTGGGGCTGTGGATGGCGCGGGAGTCGGAAAGACGTAAATGTTAAGCTCTTGAGTGTTTTAGTTTGAAATGTGTTGTTGGTAAATACTCAAGAAGAGAAGCCCATCTCAGTGTTTTAGAAGCTTCTGGTCTTCTGCTGGCAAGTGTGCTCCTGAATGCAGGCGGTTAGTCTTCTCTCCAAAGCGAGTGGGATACGCCACACACCTGGATGTGGCGCCCACATGTGTAATCCCAGCACCCCGGAGGGCGGAGGAGGAGGATCTCGAGTTCAAGGCCATCCTGGGCTCCACAGCAGGTCCTATTTCATAAAGGAAGTCGGGGCGGGGGAGAGGGGTACTTCAGTACACGAAGCGATTTCGTGGTCTCTTTAATATCGTGAGTCATCTATATGGAAATAACGAAGCAAACAAGCCACTTTCAGGGGATTAAGAACCAGAAATGAGCATGGGCTTAGCAATTCATGAAGAAGCAATGGGACAACGACAGAAAAGTCTGGCACACTGTATAGATAGTTCTCTGCCTGGTGGTGCCTGGCTAGACCAGCTGGTTTGGGCAAAAGCAAAGATGATCTGTGCATTGAGTCATCTACGGCGGATGTTTGAGAAACATTGAGCAAGAGAGAGCACCCACCTCACCTGAGTGTCCAACACACACCTGGGAAGTGTGTGCACACAACCACAGTCCTGCTTGCTTAGGGACACTGGGGTGTCGGCCCCCTGGGATCAGTCTGGCTGTCTCCAAAATTATACATTCTGGTGTGGAGTGTGGCGGCTTAACACACGTCCTGGAACTGACCCTCAGGCTGCGGGTTCAGAACTGTGCTTCTTTTGGCGCCCTAATGGCAGCCGCGCCCTGTGGGCGTGGTAGGTTTCCATTTCCCATGACCACAGGATTTATGGATGAGAAGATGAAGACGAGGTATTCTCTTCTAAGGGTTGATACCCTCGGTATTGACGTAGACCCCTCCTTCATACACCGCCAAGCAAAAATGTTAAAAGCATAGGTTCAGAAGGTTAGCTGGCTGGGCTATGTTCCTTCTTCTCTCTATGGACAACCTCTCCGTTCTTCAGTTTTCATATCTATAGAACTGTATATAAAAATGAGTCCTAGGGCTGGAGAAATGGCTCAGCAGTTAAGGGGCTTACCTCCAAAGCTTAATGACCAGGGTTCGATTCCACAGTAACCACATAAAGTCAGATGCGCAAAGTGTGCCGCATGCATCTGGAGTTCCTTTGCATCAGCTGAAGGACTTGATGTGCTGGATTCAACCCCCCCCCCCATCTCCTTGCAAATAAATAAGTAAAAATAATGGGCTGGCGGGATGGCTTAGTGGTAAGGCGTTTGCCTGCAAAACCAAAGGACCCAGGTTTGACTCCCCAGGACCCACGTTAGCCAGGTGCACAAGGGGGCGCATGCATCTGGAGTGTGTTTGCAGTGGCTGGAGGCCCTGGTGCACGTGTGTTCTCTCTCTCTGCCAAATAAATAAATAAAAATTTAAAAATATTAGAAAAGTCTGAATAATATTAATGGACTGTTTAGAAAACTGAACTATTAAATACTTGGTGTGGGTGAGAGACGTTTGTTGCTGTTGTTTGTTTTTGGGCAGACCTTTCTGTGAACTCGGGCACGGTTGTTTGGGGAATATGGTAGTAGAGCAACTATGTGTCAGATGGCTTGAATGGCCAAAGTGGCTCTGGGCTAAGCTGGCCTAATGCTCACAGTTGTGACAGTTGGCATGAGATCTGCTGGGCCCGAGCTCCTGCATGGGGCTCCGCCTCGACATCACCAGTAGGAAGCCCCCGGCCCACGCTTGGATAGATGCTGTGAAGTTGAGGTTCTGGCGATTTCGCTTCCTCTACTGGTACAGTCAGCACATCCCCCCTTCCAGTACACATTTTTCCCATAACCAGGTGAATATTTACATCTACTCTAACCGTGATGTCCCAGGGTCATTCTCTTTGCATAATTCGTTGTTGTGGTGTGAAAAGTTAATTGTGTGGGCAGCTTGTTACTGAAGGAAAGCCTCACCAAAGGTGTGTGAAATAATGTATACAGAAAAGAAAGGCCAAGCGCTTGAGTTCACTGAATTTGTGGTTTTGTTGTTGTTGTTTTGTTTTGGAGTTTGAGACAGGGTCTCATTTCGTAGCCCAGGTAGGCCAGAACTTTTTCTGCTGTTTCAGCTTCCAAGTGCCTCCATTATAGGCATATGCCCCCAGGCCCGGTTTGTAAATACTTTGTTTTTAAATTTTTATTTACTGATTTATGAGAGAGGGAGGGAGGGGGAGAGAATGGATGTGCCAGGGCCTCCAGCCACTGCAAACGAACTCCAGACACGGGCGCCACCATGTGCATCTGGCTTACATGGGTTCTGGGGAATGGAACCTGAGGGTCCTTAGGCTTTGCAAACAAACACCTTAACTGATAAGCCATCTTTCCAGCCCAAATGCTTTACTTTGACAATTAATATTTACAAGGCCCTTGATGTGTGTGAGGAATTATGTTAATTTCTTAACATACATTATTTCAGTTTCCACATAGTTTTCTGTGGCGATTGTTGTATATACGTGTGTGTTAAGACATGCTATTACCCCTGTAGCCCAGACTGTCTTGAAACTCGCTATGTAGCTTAGGCTGGCCCAGAACTCACAGCTATCTTGCCTCTCAAGTGCTGAGATCACAGGTGTGAGTCACCAAACCTAGTGGGTAGTTGATATTCATGCCCCTATTTAACAGAACCGTAAATGAAGGATTTAGGGGTTTGGGGCGCTCTCAGGCTGGAGGAGAGGTGGCCCAGTGGTTCAGACACTTGCCTGCAAAGCTTAAGAACCCAGGTTCGATTCACCATTACTCACGTAAAGCCTGATGCACAAAATGGCGCCTGCACCTGGAGTTCATTTGCAGTAGCTGGAGGCCGTGGTGCACCCATACTCTCTGTCTGTCTTTTCTCTCTCCACTTGCAAATAAATAAAAATATTTTTAAAGAAAACCCAGAGTTGCCAGGTATGGTGGTGCATGCCTTTAATCCCAGCACTTTGGGAGGCAGAGGTAGGACGATTGCCGTGAGTTTGAGGTCACCCTGAGGTTACATAGTCAATTCCAGGTCCACCTGAGCTAGAGTGAGACCCTACCTGGAAAAACCCAAGTGGGGGGGGGGGGAAGTCCAGAGTTCTCCCATCCTCTGTGAAATAGAACCATGCAGTGTGTGAGCTAGCTTGAATGTACCTCGGTGTCCAAGTTTGGCTTTAAAGTCACATGACCTCCCTTAGGCTGTGGTTGCCACTAATGAGTGGTGCTTTTTGGCATGGTACCCATAGTCTTTCAATCCAGACTCTTTTAACTGGTCAGACACATGACAACCTCAAGGACCATTCGTCACCCAGAGCCCAGACCGAACACAGAACCACTTTCTGGCCAGCATCTTCTTCAGTCTCCCCAGCCCTCCTATCTTCAGTGATAGCATGGGTTCCTGTGGCCAATTCCATCTCGGCACCAGGAGAGAATGACTAAGAAAACATCCGCGGATGCAAATGGGGAGGAAAAAAAAAAAGGAAAGAGGAAAGAGAGAAAGAGAGAAAGAAAGGACAAGACATCTGTCAAGTAAATGAAGGGAAAACATTACCCTGACCTTGGCATTTTCCTGAACTCTCTCCAAGGTGAGCTTCTAGACTGCTTCCTCCTGCTCATGTTTGAAGCTAGCAGTTGGGGGTGCTAAGAGCTAAAGTGTGGGGTGCGTGCACCCCGCCTTTTCATATCCCTTTGACGGTTTTCCTGGTGCTTCTCCACTTAGGAAACATTTTCTCCTGCTTTCGCCCATTCTCACAGTTTTGACATCAATGTCATCAGCAGGATGTCATTTTGCAAGGCACCCGAGTTAGGAGCAGCTAGCGGCCGAGCGTACCCGGCAGAGAGAGGCGGGCACTGCCACGTGGCTTTGCGTGTCAGAACCGAGTGACGTGGGGCTCCCAGGGCATCTTGGCATGTCTCTGTGTTTGCCTTCTGACTGCGGAGGCCCGTGGGCTGGGCCAGTTCCCTGGTGGGCAGAGCGCTATGCCAGCCTGCTACAGAGAGAGAAGCAGAATGCTCTAGAGCTGGGCGCTGTTAACAGAGTCATGCTGTTCGTTCTGGGCTAAAAGAAACTTCTGTTGAGTGTCGGGCAAAGGCAGTGCCCCGGTGCCCGCAAGTAAACGCCTTTCCCTCTGGCGGGTTAGAAAGGACCAGGCCTGGGAACCAGGAAGACCAGAACTAAGCTGCTTATAGCTGTGGGCGACATTCAGCTAGGTATCTAAACTATATGAGCAGGCTGATATATTTTCACGAAAATAAATATTTCTAGAGGTAGCAACTTGAACTGGGATTTTTTTTGGGGGGGGGTATTTGTGTGTGTGCACACACTGGTACTTGAACCCAGGGCCTCATGCCAGACAACTTCTCTACCACTGAGATATCAGTACTGGGCCAGCCTGAGATTTACAGGTGAAACAAATATTATACTTGATCTGTGAGATACAGATATAGATAATATTGGTATAGATGCCTTAGATCTAGATAGACAGATAGGTAGGTAGATAATAAATAATAAATAGCTATAGCTAGCTAAATCGGGCGTGGTGGCGCACGCCTTTAATCCCATCAGAGGCAGAGGGAGGAGGATCGCCGTGAGCTCGAGGCCACCCTGAGACTCCATAGTGAATTCCAGGTCAGCCTAGGCCAGAGTGAAACCCTACCTTGAAAAACCAAAAAGAAAAAAAAAAAAACATAAAAAAGATATAGCTAGCCACATCTACATCCAAATAATGTATTAATCTGAACAACTCACAATGAAGTGCCTATAAAGCTGGTGACCATTTCTTAAAAGCGATGTAGGTAGGAAAGGATACACAGTTAATAGTAAAAGTTTTCTATGATCTACCCCAAAGAGAAAATCAAATTTTTAGATTTACACCAATGGATTCACTATAGTTTTATAAATCCACCACACACAGAAGTTTATCTTTCTAAGATTCTAAGATTTCTTTTTTTCCTCGTCTTTGGTTAATTAGAGTAATTCAATGCCAGCAAGTTGATTAAAGTCATTTTTCTTTTTTTCTTTTCTTTTCTTTTTTTTTTTTTTTTTTTTTTTGGTTTTTCGAGGTAGGGTCTCACTGTAGTCCAGGCTGACCTGGAATTCACTATGTAGTCTCAGGGTGGCCTCGAACTCACAGTGATCCTCCTACCTCTGCCTCCCAAAATGCTGGGATTAAAGGCGTGCGCCACCACGCCTGGCTTTGATTAAAGTCATTTTTACAGTAGCACTTTGAACTTGGCTTTCTGTTTCTTCAGAAGATCTATTAAGCAGTGTCTTTGATATAGTCATTTTGAGTACAAAACATGGGAATTGGACAAACCAAACGGCTGGGTTTGCAATCCCAGTGCTTGGGAAGCTAAGGCCTGAAGATCGTGAGTTCAAGGCTGGGCCTTCCCTGGATCACACACACAAGGAAGGGATGAGACTATTTAGTTTGTGGGTTGTTGTTTTTTTTTTTTCCTCAATTCCCCTCTTAAGTCTACAGAAATCTTTCTGGCCCCTGTGGACAACCAGAAGCTTGGTTGTTGGTCTCCTGGCTGTTTAATCCTGACCTTTCCCCCAGTTAGAAAGCTGGCTCCGGGGTGTCTACCCCTCCCCCAAATCTTGCTCTTTGTCATTTTGATGGCCCTGCCTCAGGGTGTCCCAGCAGGTGATAGCATCTCTTTCCCTCCTGGGCAGATTAGACTAGAAGGAGTAAGGGCATCATCGCAACCTCCCTTGGCCATCATTAGCCCTCGGAGCAGTTTCCCAAGATAACAGCTTTTGGATCACAGATAATTTACCTGCCCTTGAAGTCTCCTCTGCCGCTGTCCACCCCAGGAGGGAGGCACACTCCTGGTTAGATGCCTCCAGAACTTTTCATCACATCCTAAGCCATGACTTCCCATATCTTTCTAGATTCTTTTTTTTTTTTTTAATATTTTCTTTTTTTAACTTAAGAGGAAGTGAGAGAGAAAGAGGCAGACAGTGAGAGAATGGGGGCGCCAGGACCTCTAGCCACTGCAAGTGAACGCCAGATGCATATGCTACCTTGTGCATCTTGCTTTACTTGGGTACTGGGGAATTGAACCTGGGTCCTTAGGCTTTGCAAACAAGTGCCTTAGCTGCTGAACCATCTCTCCAGCCCTTACCTTCTGCCTTCTTTTTCCTCCTCCTCCTCCTTTATACCGTATACTACAAATGCACTGGTTCACTGTGTATATTTCTATATTATTACTGTAATATTATGGATTTTGTTTGTTCACAACAGCACCTAGTGTTCTTAGACACTCAGAAACTAATTTATTGAATGAATCAATGCAAGCCTGGGTGAGCTGTGATTTCATGAGCCTTGGGGAGGGCGCCAGCCCGAGCCCTTTGGGAAGAAAGCTACTTAGGTGTAGCTTTGTACTGTTTAGGTAAAGTTGTAAAGGCGCAGACCTAAAGGTGTTCAGAAAAAGATGTGTTGACCTGAGCAAGACAAAGGAATTTGTGGGGAAAGGCCATAGAATGAAGGTAGGGACAGGGCTTGAGAAGGTAGCAATGCCCATGGGGAGTGGCCAAAGAAGACTCTAAGAACATTTCTTCATGTTGAATGATATCATTATACTTTCAAACAGTTCTTATTGGCATCTTCAAGGCTTTGCAATCAGATTCACAAATGCACAGAGTCCTAGATATTTAAGGTTGCGAAGAGGAGAGAGAAATGTCCCCGTGGTATGTAATTTTAGTGCATTTAAGAATCCTAAAATATGCCTCAAATGGATAATCTGAAAAGGAAATGAATTAGACCTATATTTACGTTGCCATGGTTAAATCTCAAAAATATAATGTTGAGTAGGAAAAAAAAAAGTGAGTTCCAGAATATATATAACGTATATTGCAGACTAGACTGTAATTTATCCAAGTCAGAAACATGACATGACAGCCACGTAAAGTGAACTTGTCAAAGACTTTTAACTCATTAATTAGAGCAACAGATTAAAATAGGTACAAATGCGATTTTAAAAAGCAAATATATATATATATATATATATATATATATATGAAATATATATTACATTCAGGAATTGTGAAGTGAATTTGCTTGTTGATGGATGTAAAAATGGTTAATTGCTTATAATAAGATGGCGCTGTTGAGTCGTAAGGTTATCTTTTTATGGCGATGTCAGCAGACATCCAATAGGGCGAAATTCATGTGTAGCGTCACGGATGGCACGTGACGCAGGCGACATAGCGGGCTGGGGCTGCTGCCCAGCTGATAGAGCTCTTGTTTCATATGCAAGAAGAACTCCATTCACCCCTCAACACTACATAGTCGGGGAGTGGTGGCACACACTCGTAGTCCTAGCACTTGGGACCTAGAGAGAGGCTCGGAAGCTGGAGGCCAGCCTAGGTAACCTGCTGCCCTGTTTTGCAAAGGGCATAGTCCTTTCATTGAAGAAAGTGGAAACGTTACTGGTTTGGACTTCAGAGAACAAATGTCTGTCCATCTTTAATTTTTCTTTCTCTCTTTGATCAGAGTCTCACTCTGGCTCAGGTTGGCCTAGAACTTACTCTGTAGTCCCAGGTGGCCTCAGACTGTCTGCAGTCGTCTCGCAGCCTGCTGAGTGCTGGCAGTAAAGGTGTGAGCCGGCAAATCCAGCTAATCAATCTCTCCCTCTCTTTCTTTTTAAAATATTTATTTATTTCAGAGAGAGAGAGGGAGGGAGGAAGAGGGAGAATGGACGTGCCAGGGTCTCTAATCACTGGAAATGAATTCCAGACATATGTGCCACCTTGTGCAGCTGGCCTTACATGGGTGCTGGGGAATCGAACCTGGGTCCTTCGACTCTGCCAGCAAGTGCCTTAAACACTACACCACCCTCCAGGCCTCCCTGTCTCTTTTCTAATGATTTGAAACAAATACAACAAATGTTTCAAACACTCATCTCAGAGTGATGGGAACTGTTGGATTATTTTTCTTAAAAAGAAATTTCTTAGCTGGGCGTGGTGGTGCACGTCTTTAATCCCAGCACTCAGGAGGCAGAGGTAGGAGCATCTCCAGTGAGTTCGAGGCCACCCTGAGACTACATAGTGAATTTCAGGCCAGCCTGAGCTAGAGTGAGACCCTACCATGAAAAACAACAACAACAACACCACAAAAATTCTTTTACCAAAAAATCCCTAGTCTCTTACTCTTTCTCTCATGTGGTCCAACTCCTTTATTATAAAGAGATGGAATCCCAAGTCTCTCTCATTTAATGCATTTATATAGGAATTCAGTAGATGACTTCTGTCTCCCAGTTATGTCCAGTTTCCTCTGCTTCAGCTGTACTCTGTATTTTTTTTTAATTCATTTATTTGCAAGCACACAGATAGCATGCGAGAGAATATGAGCTAGTGCACAGAAGGCCTCTAGCCGCTGCAAATGAAGTCCACATACATGCACCACTTTGAGCATCTGGCTTTGTGTGGGTACTAGAAATCGAATCTGAGTCGTTAGGCTTTGCAGGCAAGTGCCTCAACAGCCTTTTGTTCTGCAGCCCTGTTCTGTGTATTTAAGGACTATTCAAACGTTCACATTCAACCGTGGCATGAGGGCAGAGGTGGCCGGTGTTCATGGATTGTGCAACTTTGGCCTGTGTCCTGTGCAAATTCATCAACGTCTTCATTTGGATGAAATAACAAGCTAGAGCTTGTCTTCCCAGCATCACCAGCTCCTGATTCACTGGTTCCTGCCCCTCTGTGGTGGTTGGTCATGGGTTGTACCCGCTGTTGATCTTTCAAGTCAGCTGTGAGGGTTTCCCAACACGGCTGCCGTGCCGTGACCAGGCATGCCCAGAATTCATGCTCTCAAGGTGAACATAATTGAAAATTAAGCCAAATTTCAGCTCTTTTGAGTAACTACAAATGGCCCCAACCAGCATTAAGAGACCTGGCATGAGAGCCGGGCGTGGTGGCACACACCTTTAATCCCAGCACTCGGGAGGCAGAGGTAGGAGGATCGCCGTGAGTTCAAGGCCACCCTGAGACTTCATAGTGAATTCCAGGTCAGGCTGGGCTAGCGTGAGACCCTACCTCAAAACAAAAACAAAAAAAAGACAACAGTGACTTGGCCTGGGATGGTTAAAGTTTGTTTTGTCAGGAGACATACGCCACATTGACATGATTTTCCCAAGGCCTTTCTTCTGGAGCCCTGAGCTCATTGGAACACAAACCCCACCTTCCCGGCCTGCGTGAGGTTTCTGGTCAGATCCTTTGTCCTGCGCTGAGGCAGTCCTGAGTTAAGTGGTGAAAGACAAGCCTTCAGTTTATCATCTGGGCAAATGGAAGGCCAGCTAGTAGCCAACCAGAAGTTGACAAGAGGCCTGGACAGATGGCTTGCCTGCGACCTGAGTTCGATTCCCCAGCACCCACATGAAGCCAGATGCACAAGGTGGCGCACACATCTGCAGTTCGGTTGCAGCAGCCAGAGGCCCTGTCGCACCCATTCTCTCTCTTTCTCCATCTCTCTCTGCTTACAAATAAATAAGTAAATAATAAAGAAACAGTTGAGATGCTACGAGTGAAACCATTTTGGATTTTGATGATGATCTACTTTGGTAAGAAGGATGGTCCCTGTTCAAGTTGTACGTCACCTGCCTGGGGGGGGGGGGAATCATTCAATTAATGATTACGCTCTCTTGGGGTGGTTTTACTTAACTCCAAAGTGTGTGAGAGTCCAAACAAGTGACGTTCTTTCTTACACAGAGGACTCTGTCCCTGCCCACGTGGTACCTCCCAGTCCTCGAGCAGGCCCACGCCTCCCACTACAAAGCCATGTCACCATCTCGCCACCTTCCATTCTCCTCTGATGCCAGGTTCGCAGTGGGCAGGGTGTGTTTCCTGCGCCCTGTGTGTGGAGAGTCTCTCTGTGCCTCACTCGTGTCCCTGGGTGGGTCTTTTTGCGCGCGCGGGGGGGGGGGGCGCGGTGGCCGAGCAGTGACGTCATAAGAAGTGCTTAGGTGGGGTTCTTGGTCCCCTGTCCTCATCTAGAGCTTACTTTTGTCTGTCTCCCGCTGCACATGGCTGTCTTCTTGCTAAATGCTGCTTTGGCAAGTCGGGAGTCTAACCCTGACAGTCACCTTGCGAATTCAGAGAGGAGCCAAGCGTGTTCTTCCAAGGAAAACTAAGGCTTCCTTTGCACTAGGCAACTGAGAGGAGGAGGGATTTGGGGGCGGCAGACGTTGGTTCGGTGTGAGGTGGTGACCCAGGGCAGGGGTGGCAGATATCCTTATTCTTCCTGAAGAGTTAAGTTGGAGTAGGCATTGTGTGAGCTCATCGCTGCCTCCTGTCTCGTTTTTGTTGTTGTGTTTTGTTGTTTGTTTTGAGGTAGGGTTTCACTCTAGCCCAGCCTGACCTGGTATTCACTATTTAGTCTTAGGGTGGCCTTGAACTCAAGGCAATCCTACTGCCTCTGCCTCCCCAGTGCTGGGATTAAAGGCATGAGCCTGGCTCTATTTTTATTTTATTTATTTATTTATTTGGTTTTTCAAGGTAGGGTCTCACTCTAGCTCAGGCTGACCTGGAATTCATTCTGTAGTCTCAGGGTGGCCTCAAACTCACGGCGATCCTCCTACCTCTGCCTCCGGAGTGCTGGGATTAAAGGCGTGCGCCACCATGCCTGGCTTTCTGTCTCATTGTAGCTGTGTACCTGTGACCGTAAGGATGATAATTGGAGAAATCATTTTACAAGGTGCAATGCTTGGATAAGGGTGAATTATGAAATGTGTGGGTTTTTTTCCTATACAGAAGTGGTTTTATTATTTCACCTGTGGGGGAGGGGCTTCCTTGTTTGCTTATTTTTTTTCCCCTAGGCCAACTCTGCCTGTGAAAAAGTCAAAATCACTTAGTCATTCTGTTGAGAGTGAAGGAAACTTTATTTTGTCTAAGTGATTTCTTTGCTTACTCTGGGGATTAAATGCACAGGTGTGTTCCGCACACCTGCAGAGCCGGCCCCACCCTTCTTTCACGGGCAGAAAGCATGTGAAAACTGGATACATACATAATAATGACAGGCGGGCATTGTACATTGACATTATTTTTTTAAAATATTTTTTGTTTATTTGAGAGCGACAGAGAGAAGGAGGGAGGGAGGGGGAGAGAGAGAGAGAATGGGCGCGCCAGAGCTTCAAGCCTCTGTAAACCAACTCCAGATGCATACGCCCACTTGTGCATCTGGCTAACCTGAGTCCTGGGGAATTGAGCCTCGAACTGCGGTCCCTAGGCTTCACAGGCAAGCGCTTAACCGCTAAGCCATCTTTCCATCCCCATTGACATTATTATTAAGGCGGACAGGGTTTAGTGCTGTGGGAGCTATGGGCCAAACACTCATGCGTCCTGCCCACTTTCAGTTTCCTTACTGTGGGGGTTCAGGGCCGAGTGTCTTTCATTTATTTAGAACCAGCTACCTAATGCAGTAAAACCAGGTAACTGTCAAATCTGCTTGGAGAAGGTAATGCTTAGATAGAATAACAAACCCACACCCACTTTGGGAAAGTTATCTACAGAATATGTTGGTAGGGTCCTAGGATTGAAATATATGTGAGTGTGCATCTAGCTCTATCTCTGTCCATCCATTCATCCATCCATCTATCCATCCATTTGTATATCAATCAGTCATCTGTAGAAAAAGAATGTGTGCTTAGCACGTGTTTCAGGACTGAATGTAGTGTAAGATGCCCTTGTACCCTGAAGGATATTAGCAACAGGGCTGAACGTGGCGACACACGCGTTTCATCCCAGCACTCGGGAGGGAAGAGATAGGAGGATCGCTGTGAGTTCGAGGTCAGCCTGAGACTACAGGGTGAGTTCCAGGTCAGCCTCAGCTAGAAAGTAGAAAAAAACCCCAAAGAAAGATTAGCAACAAATCTTTGGGAAGTTATGACCCTATTTGCTAAGTATTGTTTCGTCCACCCATGGAAAGTTCTGTGTCAGCTCCGGTGTGTCCTCACTGGAACACTTCATGCTCAAAAGCTTCCTGCTGGATGGGTGAGACATTCCAGAAAGTCCAAGTTCGCTCTCATTTTAGCACTGTCTCTGGCTTCAGGTTGGAGGGGAGAGTGTTCATGTCATTTGTCAGTGATACATGCCCTTTACTATTCAAATACAACCCGTTTTTTTAAAGTTTGAATTACACATCTTTTACATGTAAGCGTGTATGTGGGTGCACATGTGGGTATGGGTGCCTGTAAGTCAGGACGCAGGGCGACCTTGGGTGTTATCCTCAAGAATGCCATCCACTCTGTCTGCTGCCGTTTGATTTGGATCTAAGGCCTCTCACTGACGTGGAGCTCACCAGTCAGTCCAGGCTGCCTTGCCCGTGAGCTCCAGGGATCCTCTTGACTCCACCTCGCTGGGCTGGGATTACAGGCACATACTGTCATGCTGCTCTGTCTAGAGCTTTTAAAAATATATTTTATTTGTTTATTTTTATTCGCTTATTAGAGGGGTACAGATAAGGAGAAAGAGAATGGGCATTCCAGGACCTCCAGCCACAGCAAACGAACTCCAGATGCATGTGCCACCTTGTGCATCTGGCTTACGTGGTCACTGGGGAATCAAACCTGGTTCCTTAGGCTTTGCAGGCAAGCACCTTAACCTCTAAGCCGTCTCTCCAGCTCTGGAGATTTTTTATAAGATGTGGGTGCTTGGGGAATTGAGCTCGGGTTCTCATGCTTACAAGACAAGCACTTTATCCATTCAGGTAAGACTGTAGCCCCAGTTGACACATTCCTTTTAAATATTATTTGAATCATGTTTTGGAATCATTTATTCTTCCTTTATTGATACACTTTAACTGATGAAATTGTAATGTTTTCTGCTTGAGGTTTTCTTTGTCTTACATCTGAATTATCCACTATTTTGCTTGCTGTGTTCCTAGTTTACCAGTCATTGTGTGTGGTTCCTAGGACAATTCAGTTTTAAGGTTTTCTGTAAGAAAAATAATTTCTTGATTTGAATTTTAAGCAAGTCACCATTGTTATCCATAGATAATATATTCATTAGATTACTATTTATTGATAGACATTCTTTCTTAACATTTTTTCTTCATTTTTATTTATTTATTTGAGAGTGACAGAGAGACAGAGAGAGAGAGAGAGAGAGAGAGAGAGAGAATGGGTTCGCCAGGCCCTCCAGCCACTGCAAACGATCTCCAGACGCGTGCGCCCCCTTGTGCATCTGGCGAACGTGGGTCCTGGGGAATTGAGCCTCGAACCGGGATCCTTAGGCTTCACAGGCAAGCGCTTAACCACTAAGCCATCTCTCCAGCCCTGATAGACATTTCTTATTCACTTTAGTTGTACAGATGGATGTGCTGGATGTGGAGGCACATGCCTTTAATAACAGCACCGGAGAGGCTGAGGTAGAAGGATCCCTGTGAGTTTGAGGTCAGCCCAAGACTAATTCCAGCTCTACCTGGGCTAGAGGAAGACTCTACCTTGCAAAAACCAAAAAAAAAAAAAAAAAAAAAAAAAAGGAATGCTAATAATTGTGTTGAGAAAGTATAAATTATGTACATTAAATACAAAATATTAAAAATACAAATACCTATTTTTATAATATTTAACCTGAATTTTTAATTTGCCCAAGTAAGATGGCTAAGATTTCTAAGATGTAAACCTATCATTTATAATTCTTTTTTTTTTTTTTTTTTTTGCTTGACATAGACAGGTTAATATATTTAATGGTCTTTTTCCTGAAATGAAAGGTGACATTAATTTGAATTAATACTAAACATAATGTATAGTATCTTTTAAAACCCAAGTATTCAGTTTAACGATTAGGAATCTAATAGGTCAGATATAATTCTGTATAGATGAGTTGATAATATCATAATCCACCTCCATAATTAAGTATCAAGGGTCCGTTCTTCTTCGGGCTGAGTAAACACGCTCTTAATTAAACTCGCAGATTCTGCTAGGGGATGTCGATTGCCGCAGCAAGGGAACTAAAGTGATGCAGGCTGACCTTAAGAAATGATAAATATGGCAATGTTGACAAACGGTAATGAGCAGCGAGCATCCAGAGATGACTCCCAAATCAGTGTTGCTGAAAATGTGCTCTCTGACTGTGTAGTAATACCCCTTTCAAATATTATTTTATCTTGCAATGCTGGGAATTGGACCTAGGACCACATGCATGTGAAGCCGGTACTCTACTACTGAAGTATATTCCCAGTCCTTTTAGCTTATTTATTATTTTTGTTTGTTTGTTTGCTTGTTTTTTTGTTTTTTGACATAGGTCTCACTCCAGCCCAGGCTGACTTAGAATTCACTGTGTAGTCTCAGGATGGCCTGGAACTCACAGCAATACTCTTACCTCTGCCTCCTGAGTACTGGGATTAAAAGTGTGTGCCACCATGGCCTGGCTAAATATTTTATTTTTATTTATTTGTTTGAGAGAGAATGGGTGCTCCAGGGCCTCCAGCCATTGCCACCGGACTTCAGACGCATGTGCCACCTTGTGTAATCTGGCTTACGTGGCTTCTGGGGAATCGAACTTGGGTCCTTTGGCTTTGCAGACAAGCGCCTTAACCACTAAACCATCTCTCCATCCCTGTTGTGGTCTTTTGATACATACGAAAGTTACTTGGAAATTCAACTCACTACTTTGTAACCTCCCACTGGCAGAAACAGGGAGGAACTCTTGTCTCCTGTCTATTGTGCTGCCATTGATTTCTAATGTCCCCATGCAGGCATTTATTTCTAGTTACTATACTCAGTGTAAAGCCTGTAGCTAAGTGTGCCAGTGAGCAGAAGCCGTTGCTAGCATTTTAATACACTGCAAATCTGTGCTTGTCTCCACACCATCCACGTACCTTACTAAGGACTATGAATGGAATGTACAAGATGACAAATGAGTTTGGGGTACGCTGATCTCGGGCATCGGCTGCTCTATTGACAAAAGACACAAATATGGAATTTGTCTAAATAATTAGATTTTTAATTAGTGCATCACTGTAAGATTAATGTCATTGCGCTTCATTGCATGCAATTTTCCATTAGAAATTTCATGTCAACAAAGACACTACCTGTGGTTTGCTGGTTTGAATACTTAATTTCTTATGCGTGCACGTGTGTGTGTGTGTGTGTGTGTGTGTGTGTGTGTGTGTGTGGTGTGTGCCACCTATTTGTGGATGCAAACGTGAGCCGGAAGGATGCATTTGATTATAGCTCTGCTGGTGGTGAGGAATATTGATGGCGCTGTGCTCTGGGAATCTATTACGGCCTCGAACATCCAGCGAACAGGCGTCTATCAACTATTAGTAATTTGCCATGCTATTAGCAACTGGGTAATGAGGTGCTAGAGAGTGTGCAATCCAGTTCATGTCAACTTTGGACAGGCTTGAACACTGTTGGTGTTGTTCTTTATCTAAATCTGGTTTTGTTTTGCTTTTTCCCCTTTTGACAGTTGCCGAACAAGCAACCGGAAAAGCTTGATAGGCAATGGCCAGTCACCAGCGTTGCCTAGACCGCACTCGCCTCTCTCTGCACACGCAGGTAACGGATGACCAACCGTCTGGAGTGTCTCTCTGTTCGCTTTTCAGCCCAATCCATGCCTGTTGAGACTTAGGCATGTCTTTCCTATCAACCTTGGTTTTCCTATTACTTTCCCACCATATTTTTTTTTCTATTTCTTTTTGGTTAAATTTTTAATTCATTTGTTCCCAAGGACAGAGAGAGAGAGAGGGAGGGAAAAGGGGGAGGGAGGGAGGGAGGGAGGGAGGGGGCGAATAAGCATGCCAAGGCCTCCAGTTGCTGCAAAGAACTGCAGATCCATGCACCACTGTGTATCTGGCTTTCTGTGGGTACTGGGGGAATGAAACCCAGGTCATTAAGCTTTGCAGGCAAAACTGCTGAGCCATCTCTCCAGCCCCCTAGACATGTCTATCCTATCAACCTTGGTTTTCCTGTTACTTTCCCACCACATTGTTTGTTTTTTTTTCCCCCAAAATAACAACTTAGAATTCCTTCACATATAAGAACCCTTTTTAATTATTTCCTTCTTCATTTCTAAATTTTTTAAAAATATTTTTATTTTTATTTATTTGAGAGAGAGATACAGATAGAGATAGAGATAGGCAGGTAGAGAGAGAGAGAGAGAGAGAGAATGGATGCACCAGGACCTCCAGCCACTGCAAATGAACTCCAGATGCATATGCCCCCCTTCTGCATGTGGTTTACGTGGGTCCTGGGGAGTCAAACCTAGGTCCTTTGGCTTTGCAGCCAAGTGCCTTAACTGCTAAGCCATCTCTCCAGCCCCCATTTCTAAATTTTTAAGGGATGCAAGACATGTTTTCTGTGCAGAAATAGCACAGACAGAACGAACGTTAATTATAAGGGGATTTATTTGATCAGCTAGCTGCATATGGCCTGGGAAGTCCAACAGTGGCTCTCTGCAGGGTGAAAAGTCAGAGAACCCTGGTAGTTGCTCAGTCCACGAGGCTGGAGGCCTCAGCTGTCCCAATCTGGCACTGAAGGCCTGGTGGCTTCCTGGAGAGCTCCTGGTCTTCAGTCCACATTGGAAGGCCGATGAAATTGAGCTCCAGTGTCTGCAAACAGTGGCCGCAGCAGTGTAGATAGATGGGCGCACCAGCGAGTTGCAATGGCAGCCAAGAAAAAGACACTGTGTTCTCTCAGAGTTTCTTCATATGTAGTTCAATGCCAGCAAGACTGTCCACTCTGGGGTGGATCTTCCTTCTGCCACCAGTTCTTTCCTGGAAACACCCTCACTGAACTGCCAGAGAGGCCCGCCCCTTACTTTATTCTGAATCTGATCAAGTTGACAGTAGAATGTGACCCTTCTACTTCCCCATTAGGGTTATCTTTAGGAATTGCAGGCATGGGAGCTCCACAGAGAAGTGTTCAGAATTACTCAGCATGTTTCTTCCTCAACCCATGCTTGCCTGTTGTATTGAAACCATCATTAAGAGTCCCACAAGTATGCAGGAGCCTCCAGTGCTTTATAGAATTATAAGGAAGGTAATGGTGTATTCCCCAAACTGCTCAGCCAAGACCGTTTCATAACCTTGTTTGTTTCCAGGTAGAGTCTCACTTTAGCCCAAGCTGACCTGAAGCTCACTATGTAGTTCCAGATTGCACTCAGACTCAAGGCAGTCCTCCTACCTCTGCCTCCTGAGTGCTGGGATTAAAGGCGCATGGACTCCAGCTGGCCTTCATAAGCTTCAGTTTGAAGTTCCGTCCAAAGTGACACAAAGAAGAGAAAGGCAAATTCTGACACAGAAGTCTAGAAGAGTTTGAAGGAACCCCTTGTCCAAGATGTTGACAAATAGCCAAGGTTTTGGCAGGTAGCAATGGGATGAAAAGAAAGAACTCCCAGGGTATCGCTGGCATTTGGGATGGGTGTGCTTGCTTGGATAGGAGAATATACAGATGGAAAAGCAGATGAAGGCTGGGAGAGGAAGCAGTTTGGCTTTGGGTGCATTTTGGGGACTTGGAAGAGGAGCTGTGTGGTAGGAAGTGTGTTCTAGATGGGTTCGGAGAATGAGCCAGCAGCTCAATTCCACGGCGCCATTGTGGAAACTCTAGTTTCACACGGATGAGGTTCTCAGATACTCTTGGTTTCATGGGTAACCACCTTGTTGTCACTGTCCCCAGCAGACAGTCTTTGACCCCCAGAGGTCTCGTCTTTATGGTTGCAAGGAGAGAGAAAGGAAGGGCATTTTATCCCCACCCCCTTGTGATAGTTGAAAGGTGGTAAAGGAAGAAGGTAAAAGAAAATGGATAAAATCATAGTACTAGGGCTGGAGAGATGGTTTAGCGGTTAAGGTGCTTGCCTGCAAAGCCAAAGGACCTTGGTTCGATTCCCCAGGACCCACGAAAGACAGATGCACAAGGTGGCACATGTATCTGGAGTTTGTTTGCAGTGGCTAGAAGCCCTGGCACACCCATTCTCTCCCTCCCTCCTTCCCTCCCTCTCTCAAATAAATAAATTAAAATATTTTAAAATATCATGGTACTATAAATGCTCTCCCAGGGATACTTTAGGGAAGGGCTTGGTCATAGCTGACCATTTCCAAAACTTAAATCTCAGACTGGGGAGATGACTCAGTGGTTAAAGGCACTTGCTTGCAAAGCCTGCCTTCCCTGGGTTCAAAACCCAAGTACCCACATAAAGCCAGATGCGCAAAGTGCTACATTCATCTGGACTTCATTTGCAATGGCAAAAGGCCCTGGTGTGCCCATTCTCATTCTCTCCTTTCTCAGCTGACAAATAAAAATACTTTTCAGGAAAGTTTCTAAAAACAAAAAAAAAAATCCAGAAATAAACCAAAGTGCTTAAGTTTTAGTCAGTTGGGAAGTGGATAAATGAACCGAGTCCCAGTCATGCAGAGAGCAAACAAATGAACCAGCGATGCACATATCCGTGTGCTTGAAACCCAAGTGCAGTATTGGGCAATACAAGCATGTTGCGAAAGAACGTTGCTTAAACCATATGATGCTGACGTGACACCACAAACTTCCTTTAGGCATATATGTATAAGATGCCGCATATTATATAATAATTGCATTCTACAGATTTATTATATGGTGACATACATACATACCTATATATATTCATATGTGTTTGTAGCAAGACTTTCAAAGAAACATTGTGCCAGGCGTGGTGGTACGCACCTGAAATCCGGCACTTGGGGGCCAGAGGATCTCCACGAGTTCAAGGCCACACTGAGATTCACTAGTGAATTCCAGGTCAGCCTGGGCTGGAGGGAGACCCTACCTCAAAAAAAAAAAAAAAAATCAAAACCAGGAAATAAAAAAAGGAGAGAAAGAAACATAGTAATATTACTTCTGAGAGGCGTGAGGGAGAAATAAGTGGAAGGAGGGGTGCGCAGTATGTAATATATTTTTAAGACTAGGTAATGAGTACACGCTTGAGTTATTGCAGCATATCATTTTTACTTTTATATAATAGTAGAAATGTTCAGAGGGTCAAGCAAGGATCATTACTCTCTATTGGGGTTAGAATTGTGTTTCTGAAAATCCTTTTGGTTCGTGCAGTGCCTCCTGGCGTGTTAGTGGTACCAAGGGAATGATGAACCCCGTTTTGTACGTATAATTCAATGGCGAATTTTAAGACCTCGATCTCATTCCTCTCTGTGGTGGTTTCTAGTCGTCTCGCCACCCTCTCCATGTGAGTTGATTAGCCTTTTAGTGCTGAGATTGTTTTTAGTTCTATCAACGAGGAGAGAGACTATGTGGTTAGGGCTTTAATGATCCTTTTAATTATTTCCTTTTCTTCACTTTGCCTGAGCTTGAATGCCTCGCATCAGCATTCATTTTCGAACTTAATCTGGTGGGAGGGACCAGGGAGAGGCCCAGGGCTTAGGGTCTGAGCGTTTTCCTTGGTGACAGAGCCAACAGGTTGTTAGTTACTCAGAGGCAAAGTCTTATGAGACTTTTTGTGAGAAATGGCATTTATTCCACCGTGCCAGACCCCTATTTCTGTGTAACAATGAGGGAGGGAAAAATTTAAATTAAGCCCAGTGTGGTGGCACACGTCTTTAATCCCAGCACTTGGGAGGCAGTAGTAGGATTGACTTGAGTTCGAGACTCCATAGTGCATTCCAGGTCAGCCTGGGCTAGAGTAAGACCCTACCTCAAAAAAAAAAACCACAAAAAACAAAAACAAACAAACAAACAAACAAACAAAAACAACCAAGAGCTGGAGAAATGGCTTAGTGTTTAAGGCGCTTGCCTACAAAGCCAAAGGACTCAAGTTCGATTCTCAGGACCCACCTAAGCCAGATGCACAAGGGGGCGCACACATCTGGAGTTCGTTTGCAGTGGTAGGAGGTCCTGGCATGCCCATTCTCTCTCTTTCTGTGCCTATTTCTCTCTCTAAAATAAATAAAGAAAAATAAAATATGTTTAAAAATTAAACAAGAAAAAAATAAATTAACCTAAAAGGCCAGTCCTAGTGTCTCCAGAGCACACACTGCCTTGTCATTTGCTGTGACTTAGACCTCTGTCTTCCTGTCTCCCTAACCTGTGAAAAACACCATGATGGGGATTCCTAGATAGATATGTCAGTGAAAAGAACAGCGGGAAAGAAAAGAAAAAACCCTACCATCTCTCAGCATTTACTAAGCTATAATATAGAGGTACCCTTTCTGTTTTTCTGGGGGTGGTATTACGTGAGATGAGCACTCCTCATTGGTTCACGAGTTTACTCATCCAGTGCCCGTGCCCACGTTCATGACTCATGCCAGAAGAGCTCAGAGGAAGGGAGATGCTCGCTGGCGTGGCGTACGAAAGCGTATCCTTACACACCACGTAGCGTTTTGAGGAGGCAGACATTCCTGTAAGAACAATGAATAGGACAGTCTCTTTTATTTTTTTTAAAGAAAAGTAGAAAAGCCACAGGCTACTCATACAACGAGTGTTCTAAGCATGACATATAATTCAGAAATCCCAAAGGAAAATACTAGTTGTATTTGGTCCAAGGTGAAAATTTCTGTGTAATAAAGACAGATGAAAAGAAAACGAAGTGTGTAAGATGTTTGCATGGTCTCTAAGTGACTGTCTAGCTGACAGTCACTTTAATGTACAAATAGCTTGTGCAAAAAGAAAGGAAGTAGTGAATGGACCAATTAAAAATGGTGTAGTGGGCAATGGAGAGATTTCTCAGTGGTTAAAGCACTTACCTACAAAGCCTAAAGACCCCAATTTGATTCCCCAGTACCCAAGTAAAGCCAGATGCACAAGGTGACACATGCATTTGGAGTTCATTAGCAGTGGCTAGAGGCCCTGGTGCAACCATTCTCTCTCGCATAAATTACAACTAAATAAATAAAATGTTTAAAACAATGCTGTAGGGGGCGGGGAGATGGTTGAAGCAATTAAAGATGCTTGCTTACAAAGCCTGCTAGCCTGCATTTAATTCCCAAACCACCCACATAAGCGAGGCACAAAAAGTGACACAAGCATCTAGGGTTCATTTGCAGCAGCAAGAGAGCCCCACTCCCCACACAGACGAACAAACAAATAAGTATTTTCAGAAACATGATAAATAGCATGTCATCGAAGAAATGGCCAAGGGAAACCCCTGATGTGAAACTTTGACTGCAATCACACAACAGTTGTGAGCCACTGTAGCGAGAGAGTCATGCGCCTAGAGTAGGGTAGACTTTTGCAGCTTGTTACATCCAGCCCTTGCAAAGGTGGGAGGCAGCGCTCTGTTTGCCGTGTGTCAGGGGTGGTGGGAGTCAGCAGAAGTCCTTGGTCAGTACCGTGCATGGCCACCACCCAGTACATAGAGGAATTTATCTTAACCGATATTCTCGCAGAACAACAGGAATTCATGAATGTGACATTGCTTAGAACTCATAAGCCCAAAGGTAATTTGTCACCAGTTTGAATTTTAATTTAACTTGCCTTTCAGTAATGGGCTGGTTAAGTAATGATTCATGTATGTAACCCAGCAGCCGTAGCTATTATAAAGTGTCATGCTTGGGGTATTGAGAAGATGATCAAACCAGGCATGGTGGCGCACGCCTTTAAATCCCAGCCTATGTAAGGCAGAGGTAGGAGGATCACCATGAGTTAGAGGCACCCCTGAGAAGACATAGTGAATTCCACAGTCAGCCTGGGCTAGAGTGAGACCCTACCTCAAAAAACAAACAACAAAATGACCAAGATAAGTTAAGTAAAAAAATAAATAAATAAATAAAAGCACATTTGTAATTTCATTTGTGTGTGTGTTTTAGAGTATATGGACTAATGCATACACTCTTGAATATTCATAAGGAATCTGAAAAGGAGAATTATTAGTAATATTTATTTGAGGGTATAGGAAGGTAGGGAAAGGAAATTAGCATATTCTGCATTTATAATAAAAAAGCGCTAAAAATAAAACCAAAACGTAAACAAAATGTCTATAGTAATTTTCACTTGCTATGTTGACAGATGACCAAAACTTTAGTGGTTTAACACAGAGTTCATTTATTAGTCTTGTAATTTTGTTTGTTTGTTTGTTTGAGGTAGGTTTTTGCTATAGTCCAGGCTGACCTGGAATTCACTCTGTAGTCTCAGGGTGGCTTCGAACTCACAGTGCTCTTCCTCCCTCTGCCTCCCGAGTGCTGGGATTAAAGGCGTGCGCCACCACGCCTGGCTGGAAATGGTTTTCTTTTCTTTCTTTTTTTTTCTGTTGTATTTTTGCAGAGGTACAAGTCTTGGCAGGCTTACCTGACTCCTTTGTTCAAGGTATCTTAAGGCCAGAATGAAGGTGTTGGTTGGGCCAGGCTCTTATCTGGAGTCTTGGGACAGCATCCACTTCAAGCTTACGCAGGTTGTGGACAGATTGATTACATCATTGCCTCAATAGGACTGAAGTCCTCTTTACATCTGGCTCCTCCTTGTGGTGCTTTTGGCTTCTAGAACCTACCTTGTGCACATGTGCGACCACGTGTGCGTGCGACACCTCATGCATCTGGCTTATGTGGGATCTGAAGAGTCGAACATGAGTCTCCAGGCTTCGCAGGCAAGCACCTTAACCGCTAAGCCATCTCTCCTGCCCCACCCTTACTTTTTGAAAGAGGGTCTCTCGCTGAACCTGGTGCTTTTACCTACTGGCTTAGTCTAAGTAGTCCATCAAGCCCTAAGGACCCGCCATCCTCTGCTTTCCCAGAACTGAGACTACTGTGTGGGCACTGCCATGCCTGGCTTTTGTGTGCCTACTGTGGATCTGAATTCAGGGCCTCATTCTTGTGCAGTAAGCACTTTACCTACTGGGCCAAACCCCCAGGCCCCCATAATCCTGTTCTTTAAAATAATAAATACCTTAAAATAGCATATACTTAGCTGTCTGAAGGGATCTCTGATAGGCTCAGCCCTCCTCACACAGCCTCACTTTAGCCTGGTTCACATCAGTTAATCCTGAGTTTACCTCCTGGACCTCGGCTTCCCTGCTGTGACATGACCTTGGACTTAGATAATCGCATTCGCTCCTTCCTTCAGTGAGCCCCAAGACAAGGAGCCTTCATTTGGTGCATGTATGAAGACCGTGTCATCTCACAGTACAAGTGGTGGCTGTTTGATTTCAGATGTTTCATAAACCAGCTGCTCTCTCTGAACTGTGGGAAACGCCCCCTTTCCCTTCCATGCGGCGCTTAGAGTTTGTTATGTTTTGAGCCTGCGCCTCTGAGTACTTGCCAGTCGCTGGCCCGCACGGTGACTCTTCTTGCCCTTCCTGCTTGAGGAAGAGAATGATAAAAATCAGACGGACTGACGTCAGTCTGTATGTTTTCTTAGGTTTTGATTTTGCTCTGTGCTGAATCACTAATTGGGTGTATATGCCAATCTCATTATTCTTTGTTAATTCCTTCAGGCAGATCCATTTGCGCTCAGACCTACATTTGCCATTTCGGTTCTTTGAGCAGACTGTAATATTTACATGCGGTCTACCTCTGATAATAATTTAATGACTCACATCTTTCATATCCCCCTCTCTGAGTTGAGAAGATTTTCCCGAGGATGGCCTTTGTATTAGCTTTTTATTCTTGTCCTTAATTATAAATTAAAGCTATTGGAAGGTAACTCCTAATTTTAATTTTTAAACTTCTCCTCTGCTAACAAAAGTTCTTTATTTGTTTTAAAAGCATGAGTCCCTTGGCAGCCACTTGTGAAAATTTTACTTCCCCATCCATCGAAAGAGCTTTTGTTTCTGTTTGGTTGACGTCTTTTATTATTATTATTATTTATTTATTTTTTACTTTGGTTTTTCGAGGTAGGGTCTCGCTCTAGTCCAGGCTGATCTGGAATTCGCTGTGTAGTCTCAGGGTGGCCTTGAACTCACGGCGATCCACGTACCTCTGCCTCCCAAGTGCTGGGATTAAAGGCGTGCGCCACCATGCCTGGCTGGTTGAAGTATTTTAAATCAGTATTTTGCAGTAGAGAGGAAGAGAGTGTGTGGGGGGGGGGTGGCGGGGAAGGATGGACAAGGAGAGAGAACGTGTGTGTGCTGTAAGCACACATGTCTTTATTTTTTATGCCTTATCTTTGGTTACTGAAACCCCAGCTGGGTCTTAACTACATGCTTTTCAAGTTCGATTTGACAGTGCCTGGTGAAAGATTGGATGTGGGGTGAGAGGGAGGTCATCAAAGGTGGCTACCAAGTGTCTTGCTGAGCATATGAAAGGGGACAGGGGCATATTTCCCATGGTGGAAGAAACAAGAAAAACAGATATACTTGGGTTCGCTTTGCCCTTACTGAGATTAGGAGGTGATACACAGGGGTTCACTTTGTGCACACTGAGCTTCAAGGTCCACGAAGCCGTCTGAGTGAATAGACAGGCAGTTGTTTCTGTAGATCTGTGCCTGACAGGTTGGATCTGTACTGAGCATATCAGATCGGAAGCCAGACTCTTTAAAACTTACGAGAAGCCAAGAAGCCGCAGATGGGAGGGTGAAGCGAGGGAACAGACGGGCCTGGGCTGGGTGGACAGGGCCGACGTTTGCTTTCAGGTCCTGAGGGGAGAAATGGGCGGCAGGAGACTGAGTGGCAGCAACTTGAGAGGCAGGAGGCGAAGGGAGGTTGAAGTGTATCCTAAGACCCGTGAGAGAAGGTAGGCAAAGAGGGAGAGGAGGACCGCATCATCGGCCCGGCGGGCCATCAGGCACATCTCAAATGTCTGCTGGAGAGATGGCTCAGTGGTTAAGGGGCTTTGCCCGGAAAGCCTAAGGACCCGGGTTCGATTCCCCAGCACCCACGTAAAGCCAGATGTACAAAGTCGCGCATGCATCTGGAGTTTGTTTGCAGCAGCTAGAGGCCCTGATGTGCCCATTCTCTGCGTCTGTATCTTTCTGCATGAAAATAAATAAATAATAAAGAAGAATACCTATTTACATAAAGATGCCCATAGCTTTACTTAACTCATAATGCAACAAATGCCTTAGTGTAAGACTAAGACTGCCTTGCCAAAAGTCCCACATACCACCCCATCCTATTTGCCTTTCTTCCTTCCTTCCTTCCTTCCTTCCTTCCTTCCTTCCTTCCTTTTTCTTTCTTTCTTTCTTTCTTTCTTTCTTTCTTTCTTTCTTTCTCCTTCCTTCCTTCCTTCCTTCCTTCCTTCCTTCCTTCCTTCCTTCCTTCCTTCCTTCCTTTCTCTTGAGGTAGGGTCTTACTCTAGCCCAGACTGACCTGGAATTTACTATGTAGTCTCAGGGTGGCCTTGAACTCACAGTGATCCCTCCTATACCTGCCTCTCAAGTATTGAGATTAAAGGCGTGCTCCACTACTCTCGGCCCTGTTTACTGTATTTGGGAAGTAGTTTTAAGAAACCTTTTCCCATGCTCAAAATGTAATGTTTCGCTGCTGTTAAAAGTGGAGAAGGGTGTAGCCCTTCAAAGGCTTTAATACTTTAGCCGTCAAGGTGAAACCTGTCTGCCATGTCCTCCCCTATCCTAAGAGTCAGACCGGGCAGTACTTAGTCTAAGGGAAACTGAAATTGTCTATTTTGGTAGAAAGTCTTGAGGTTACTTTTTCTGTGATGAAAGAGATCCTTATAAATTTTAGAGAGGACAGATTTTTTTTTCAAGCCAGTCTCTACGGAGCCCATTCTGGACTGGCCTGGCCTGGCCTCGCCTTGAGCTTATGGTAATCTTCCTGCCTCAACCTCCCAATGCTGGCTTTCTAGGCATCTGCAGCCAAACCTGGCTTAGGAAGATCCTGGTAAGAACCTAGAGACCCAAAATGGCCATTATTGTTATTATTATTGTTTTTTGAAAATTACTGAGATGGGAGTACCTTTATTTTAAATTTTGTAAGATATTATAGTTAGAAATTAAAATGATTTGTTAACTTTGGATTGATCTTTTTAGAGTTACATGTCACGAGTACATAATTACATTTTTCACATATATACATACATACATAGATGACAGAGAGAGAGAGAGAGAGAACAGAGACAGAGGACTAGGGAGATGGCTCAGGAGATAAAGTGCCTGCCTTGTGAATAAGAAGATATGAGTTCAATTCCCAATACCATGCTGGCCATGATAGTAAAAGATAGCACTGCAGAGGCTAATACCTGAGATTTTTCTCTGGTGCACGCCCTCATACACCTACACAAAAACAAAAAAATGAAATAAAATACCATGAATGTTTATGTGTTCAATATATCAGTATATTAACCACCATACATGACATTATTGTTATTAATTATATGTTCTAGTCTCCGCAAGTTTATATATTCACATTAGGAAATACACACTTTTCTTTCTTTCTTTATTTTTTTATTCATTTTTATTTATTTATTTGAGAGTGACAGGTAGAGAGAAAGAGGCAGAGAGAGAGAGAGAGAGAATGGGCGCACCAGGGCTTCCAGCCACTGCAATGAACTCCAGACGCGTGCGCCCCCTTGTGCATCTGGCTAACATGGGTCCTGGGGAATTGAGCCTCGAACCGGGGTCCTTAGGCTTCACAGGCAAGCGCTTAACCACTAAGCCATCTCTCCAGCCCAGGAAATACACACTTTTCTGATCTACTCGTGTGCGAGTGGGAAATTGACTTAGGTCCTGGGCTGCATTCATTCTTTCCGACAAATACTCACCCATCCAGTCAGAGCTGGGTTTAACATCTTTGCCGTAGTTGTGCAAGTCTGTGTCCCTGTTACGGGGCGCGGTGGCCTCAGGATGCACAGCCGTGCTGAGCTGTCACGGGGCTTTCCTGCCCCCATGGCGGCTCACCCAGACCTGATTCAGAAACTCTCAGCTGTATGTAAATGTAGACTTTCTTCCTTACGCTATGAGCTGGGGCAAGAATGTGTGGCTTTGTGTCACATTCACACTCACTGCCCATCGAGATCAAAGGACATGTCACCACAGGGCATGGCCTCCTGTCTTCACTCTGAACAGCAACAAAAGTAGTCCGTACTTGGGGCCAGGACCCACGTTAGCCAGATGCACAAGGGGGCGCACACATCTGGAGTTCGTTTGCAGTGGCTGGAGGCCCTGGTGCGCCCATATTCTCTCTCTCTCTCTCTCTTTCTGCCTCTTTCTTTCTCTGTCGCTCTCAAATAAATAATTAAAAATAAACAACGAAAAGTTTAAAAAAAAAGTAGTTCGTACCTATAGGGTACTCTTTAAAGAAGTATAAACTTCTGGTGTTTTAAACTCAAGTACGTATGCTACAAAGCCTTTTCTTTTCTGGTACATTTAAGGATCACCTATAACCAGTGCTCCTTCTGTCACTGGGCGCATGTACGCGGGCATACTTGGAATCCTAGCCTTCATGCTGCGCGCATGTAGATTTGGGAATCTGAAGTTTTCGCTCTGCAAAAGCTGTGTAAATTGCAGGCTTTCCAAGGTCGGAGCTTTCATGTCAGGAGTTACGCTGGGTAATTACACAGACCAGGGATGACATACTGCAGTGCCCATGCCCAGTGGTGGCAGCCATCTGAAGTGCAGACTGCTGTCAGCGTGGCAGAGAGGGACACTAGCCCTCCTCCTTTGGAGCTGGGAACAGGTCTTGATTTCCCCCCGAGGCAAAAGGAGAGGAGTAGGTATATAAGAAAAATGGCATATAGAGGAAAAGTTGACCGTTGCCTGAAACATACTGGAAATATTTAAGGTGTTTTTAAAAACTTTTTTTTTTCAATTTACAAAAGCTGTGCATATTCAATATAGAAAATTTCCCTAATATGTGAAAATATAAGGAGTATAAAAATAATTTATCGTCTTATCTACCACTCAGAATTAGCTTCTTAACTTGGGGCGTATGCCTCAATATGTGTATTTTACATATTTACTCCTATAAGACGATTTGTAACGTTTCTATATGTATGCACATGTAAATACGAAACTCTCTACAGACGTTTATGTACACAGGCTTATGTGCGAAATCACAGATATAACTTTGTATTTACATTGTTAGAGTATTTTTCCATATCATTAAGTCTCTTTTGGGCTGGAGAGATGGCTTAGCGGTTAAGCGCTTGCCTGTGAAGCCTAAGGACCCCCGGTTCGAGGCTCGATTCCCCAGGGCCCACGTTAGCCAGATGCACAAGGGGGTGCACGCGTCTGGAGTTCGTTTGCAGTGGCTGGAGGCCCTGACATGCCCATTCTCTCTCTCTATCCGTCGCTCTCCAATAAATAAATAAATAAAAGTAAACAAAAAATATATAAAAAATCTCTTTTAATATGCTGCTTTATGAATGCTCCATAACTGACTCCCCCAGTGAACATTGTGTTGATTTTCCATGTTTTGTTCTTACAGGATATGTTACATTGAATAGCACAATGCATTCAATGTTTATATGGTCAACCCTAGCTAGCTTGTGGACCTCGTCGGGGCGCTGGTGTTTGAAGGGCTGGCCTTTTATTGCCTTGTGCTTGTGCTACTAGGCCCCCTATGATTGTCTTGGATTTTTCTTTTTTTTCGAGGTAGGGTCTCACTCTAGCTCAGGCTGACCTGGAATTCACTATGGAGTCTCAGGGTGGCCTCGAACTCACGGCAATCCTCCTACCTCTGCCTCCCAGTGCTGGGATTAAAGGCATGCCCTACCACGCCCGGGCTTGTCTTGGATTGTTAAGGGTCTAGAAGCCAGACATTGTACCCACAGGAAATGCTGGGCAATGCTCGCTGCGAATGGCATTGAATAAGCCCTGACACCTATCCCAGGACATCTCAGAGGGACGTCTCTTTTCACTGGAACGATAGAAGGCTGTGTTAAACTTGCAGGACCTTCGCGCTTAGGGGCCTCACGGTGGCCCGGCCGGGTCAGGCCGGTACCGAAGGGGCTGCAGGCGGCTTTGCACTGTGTTCCTCCTGGACACCGAGGCCGACTTGTAACTCAGGACTTCTGCTACCAGACGCCCTCCCGTCGTGAGCTCGCTAGCCTGTGACAGCGGACTAAGGGTGCATGTAAGAGGTGCTGGGCTCAGGGTGGGGGTCTGGTCTTTTCTCATGCTGACAGTGTTACTTGGGCTGTCTCAAATACCTCCTAGTCTGCTGCTGGAAGTAATAAAGCCGTGGCATCTCATCGTCTAAACGGGAGTGGAGCCCACTCTCGGCGTTCTGAGGTTCAACAGGCTTGCATAATTTCTAAAGTGTTACCTCGGGACCCACTTGAACTTGTACCACGAGCCCAGAGAACACCACAGCCTGTGAATGGGGAGCAATCAGAGCGTAGACTGCCTGGAATCGGCAACTGACCTGTTGCCAATGGAATGGGATTTCCACGAACCAGTCTCCGTGGGCACATGCTTGCTGTAGTCTCTGATGATTTTCATTTTGGCATGGCAACCTCTGGAAATCCCTTGGCCAATGCAACTACTGTGGTATAGAGAGCTGGTTTGGAGAACTAATAGCCATAAAAAAAAAAAAAATTCAATTCCAGCTGGGCGTGGTGGCGCACGCCTTTAATCCCAGCACTCCAGAGGCAGAGGTAGGAGGATCACTGTGAGTTCAAGGCCAGCCTGGGACTACAGAGTGAATTCCATGTCAGCCTGGGCTAAAGTGAGGCCCTACCTCAAAAAAAAAAAAAATAAATAAATAAATAAATAAATGGAATAAAATAATAATTCCAGTTGGAGTACAACCTCAGCAGCCCCATAGGGCTGCCTCAGAGATAGAGACTGGGTGATCTGGGCCTGGGGTCACATCCCCTCTCCCCATCTTTGCGTCACCCAGAGTGCTCATTCAGTCTGTCACATTTTGGATTTGGAGGAATCTTTTCTTGAGCTAAAGATTTGGTGCATGCCCACACATGCATGAGCCTGGCATGTTTAAAACCTGTGCCAGAGTCTGCAGAGATGGCTCAGTGGTGAAAGGCACTTGCTGCAAAGCCGTTGTGACTTTTGTTCCCCTCAGTACCCACGTGAATTCGGATTCGCCAAGTGGTGCATGTGTCTGGAGTTCATGGGTGGTATAGCAAGACACCCTGCTGGGCCCATATTCTCTCTCCCTCTCTCTCTCTCCCTCTCTCTCTCTCTCTCTCTCTCTCTCTCTCTGTCTTTTGGTTTTTCGAAATAGGGTCTCACTCTAGCCCAGGCTGACCTGGAATTCACTATGGAGTTTCAGGGTGGCCTCGAACTCTTGACGATCCTCCTACCTCTGCCTCCCAGTGCTGGGATTAAAGGCGTGCGTCACCACGCCTGGCTAAAAAATATTTTTTAAAGTTGCTTCTCCGGAACACTAAGACCCAGTACATATAAGTGATCTGGACCCCATGGCTTCTTGATGCCTGAGCCACCCCTGAGCCCTGTGCCCAACTTCCGAAGTCTCTTCCTTCTGCCCTTCCAGCAGGGCCCTAGAATGTAGCCCTGGCAATGCCATCTCAGGGCATCCTGGGAAGTCCCGGGTTGTCACTCAGTGAGCTCTGAGTCTCTGTTCATTCCCTCATGTCTGTTCCACCCTGTCTGGGCACAGATAACTCCCACCCCCTTCTGCAAGTATGTGGGAGAGGGCAGAGTTCCCTTTTCCAAAAAAGAAGTACATATGCTGACAGATATTTTATTGTTTGTGTTGTCATTTATGGTACTTTTTAAAAATAGAGAAACCCAGTTGTATTGTTCAAATCTTTATCTATTTGAGAGGGAGGGGAGGACGGATGGATAGATAGAATGGGCACGCCAGGGCCTCCAGCCATTGCAAACGAACTCCAGATGCATGTGCCACCTTGTACATCTGGCTTACGTGGGTCCTGGGGAATCGAACCTAGGGCCTTAGGCTTCGCAGGCAAGCGCTTTAACTGCTAAGCCATCTCTCCAGCCCTGTATATTTTTTTAAATGATAGTTGTGGTTTGTAAAAGAGTGGCCAGGTGATGAGCAGGTTGTAGCAAGCTGACAGGTCCTCAGGTGACTTATAAGTCCAGCAAGGCCTGTTTGGAAAACACCAGGCTGAGGAAAGAAAATCAACCTGATACTGTGATGAAAGCCACACTTCTAACCTGGGCTGCTGGGGAGTCTCTTGTACAGGTGCACCCGAGGGTCTCCCTAGGAAATGGACACTGTTCATCTGTTAAGGTAGTCCATGTTGGTGAACAGGCAGTCTACTTAATTAGAAGGATTACCTACGCCTATTCCCCCTTTATATCATGATATAAAGAAATGATGTGGCATGTTAGTTGTCTTACAGTTTTACCATTGACTGCTAACCATCAAATACAATTTGGAATAATTCTCTTATCTTCACTTGATCTTAATGTCCTTTTCCACTAACAGACAACATTGGATTATATATATATGACTTAAAATTTTTATTTTATATTTTATTTTTATGTACTTATATGAGAGAGAGAGAGAGAGAGAGAGAGAGATAGAAATAGGCAGGTAGAGAGAGAATGGGCAGGCCAGGGCCTCCAGCCACTGCAAATGAATTCCAGAAACGTGTGCCCCCTTGTGCTTCTGGCTTACATGGATCTTGGGGAGTTGAACCTGGGTCCTCTGACTTTGCAGGCAAGTGCCTTAACAGCTAAGCCATCCAGTCCAACATGTATGACTTTTTTTTTTTTTTTTTTTGGAGAGAATTGGTGCGCCAGAGCCTCAGCCACTGAAATTGAACTCCAGACGCTTGTGCCACCTAGTGGGCATGTGTGACTGTGCACTTGTCTCATCTTTGTGAGTCTGGCTTATGTGGGATCTGGATAGTCAAAAATGGGTCCTTAGGCTTTGCAGGCAAACACTTTAATTGCTAAGCCATCTCTCCAACCCTGGATTATATATATGTCTAATATTGCTTTAAAATATTTCTTCTAAGACTACAATTGCATATTTGTAGTGTTTTGCCTTAAAGATTTTTTCTTAACTATATCCTTAGGATTACTTTATACTGACTTTGAGTTCTTTATTTTAGGCATCCTTTTAGTGTTTCAGGGTCTGATAACAAATGACTAATGACTAGAATACTAAGGAGGTTGCTGGAGAGATGGCTCAGCAGTTAAGGCGCTTGCCTGCAAAACCTAACTACCGGGGTTCAATTCCCCAGAACCCATGTAAGTCAGACACACAAAATGGTGCATCTGGTGTTCGTTTGCAGTGGCTGGAGACCCTGGCATGCCCATTTTCTCTCTCTTTCTATGTTTGTATTTCTCTGCTTACAAATAAATAAATAAAATGTTTAAAAAATGAAATAATAAGAGGAAGAAGGTGAGACAAGCACGACCTTGTAAACATGCAACCGGAAGAAGGATGTGCCTGAAAGATCCAGAAACATGTTTTGGATACAGTGACATTTGTCATTTGATCCAACATTTGACAATGGACATTCCATTTAGGACTTTTGATGGGCAAACTAGTAATCTGTTGGCTGGACCTTCCAGATACACCGAGAGCCACCCAAATCCTTTTTTATCTGCCATCATAATGCCTCGCAGTTTGTGGTAACTAGCATCTGTAAGTTGGAATGAAAGTCTTTTGTAGCTGTGGATGACCAGCCAGTCATTACATGCAAATAATTTAGTTGTAATTTAGTTCTGAGGGGATGGAGACAGGAGGAAGTTTATGTGAGAGAGAGTGTGTGATCGCAGGGAAAGAACTTGCCCTGACTCAGTATTTGAGGCTGCAGAGCATCTTTTTTTTTTTTTAAATGAAATTCATATTCATTTATTTTGCATTTGTGCATGTGCATGTAGACACATGTGCCAGGGACTCTTGTCACTGCAAATGAACACCACATGCATGTGTCACTTTTATGTGGGTGCTCAGGAGTTGAACCTGGGCCAGCAGACTTTTTAAGCAAACACCTTTAACCCCAAATCCATCTCCCCACCTGTCCCCCACAGAGCATCTTCAATAGGCCGACTATAGAAAATGAAGGAAATTCTTTAACTGGACAAATCCCACTTGCTCAAGAGATCAGTAATCTGTCTCCAGAATGGGCACATTGTGGCATTCTTGGACTTGAAAGGAAAGCCATGGTGAATTGGTCACATTGATTCTTGATGTCTTTATTTCCGTGGGAAATGTGAGCGTTAGCCCTGTCAGTAGACGTTTCATTTGACGTTTTTGATTTCCCAGAGAGTAGAGCCCAGTGGAAAGTCTCTTTCCTTGTCTGGAGGGCCAGCCAGACTTCACATCGAATAGAGGTGGACATCTGTCCCCTGACAGCAGGTCTCACGTTAACAGTGCCAGCTTGTCTCGTCCGTGTTTCGTGGGGTCATTTGACGCCACCCCTCCTGCTTCTGTCGCTCACGATGAGGAGCAGTCATTTCGTCTATGCTGTGGGGCACAGACCACGTCTGCCCCGAGCCTGTGGGTCTCCATCCTGAATCCCATGTACAATTTCATGGCACTCCTAAGAGGGAAGAGGTCACAATATCTGAATGTGTTACTAGCATAAACATGCCTTGAGTAAGCTCCTGACTCTCACGTCTTGTGTGGTTGATAGTTAATCATGCTTGTCCTTAAAATATACCTGTTAACAGCCTGCATAGTACCCAGTTTATAAAAGTGCAGTTACACTAGAGACAGAATATGCCAACGAATGGTCACATCTTCAGCAGGAAATACCACAAGCCTTATGTCACAGAATCTCCTGCCAGTTCTGGTTGGTTGACATCCAAATAGACAGGTGAAGGAAGGTGGCTTTCACTCGTCTGTATGATATTCCAGCATCAGAGACTTATTGTTTGTGCCAACAACTAAAATACCTGATCTCCCTCCCCCCCAAGAAAGACATTTTGTGAGCTGGCCAGAGTGAACCAATATCCTCTCTCTTAGATTTGAGAAACTATGCTTTCTACTGTTAAGCATCCCACGCCAGCTAAACTTGAGATCATTTGTTAATTTGTAATAATATGAATTTTGGGGAGAGGACCAGGTAAATGGAACAAAAATGATCAAAATTATAATTAATGAAAAATAGTAGTAGTGAACACTTTGACAGGTGGAATATCATGAGCGTAGGTAGCGAAAATCAACATGCAGAGCTGACTTAGTGGTATTCCTCTGGCTTTAATTTTTATTTTAAGCCATGACAGAACACTAGCTAGAGGCATGTGAGACTGAGTGAGCCCAAGCAAGTATGGACTGGTGATAGCATATGATTCATGTGCCTCTCTCTGTCCCTTCCACCATGACACAGTGATGATGTGGTCAAAGGAGCTTATATGTTTAAGGACAAGTTAGTTGTGCTTGCCATATATCATTTATAAATTTATAATACCATTACAGTGGAGGCTTCAACAAGGACAGGGTATCAGATCCTATGGTATGTGTAGGTAGCAAAATGCACATTTGGAAGGATTCTTTCAAATGTAAAGTAATAATTCATGAACCATAGAGATCAGAAGCTTGTTACTTGAACTAAGACAAGGCTTGGAGGCTCGACCGAGACTTGCATGCTATAGCCGTTCACTTACCTTAAGAAGTGGGCGAGGCACCAGAAATCTGGACGTGTTCCTTTTGAACTCGTGAATAAGCTGAAATAAAGCATAAAGCATTCAAGTGTGTTTGTTAAGTGTTTGAAGGTGAGACTTAGCCATGTGAACAGCAGTGGTGTCTTCATGTCACGAATGAAAATATTTAGTATGTCGTGAAGTAAGTAGACTACCACCCTACTAACCTTTGAAGTAAACGTGTTAAGATTTGGTAGACTGGTATAAGAGTTACTGGGCTTGGGCTAGAGGGATGGTTTAGTGGTTAAGGTGCTGGCCTTTGAAGCCTAAGGATCCATGTTTGTCTTCCCAGATTCCACGTAAATCACACGCACAAGGTGACACATGCACAGTCACGCATGAGCACTAGGTGGCGCACATGTCTGCAGTTCGATTACAGTGGCTGGAAGCCCTGGCACACCATTTCTCTCTCTCTTTCCCTCTCCTCTCATAAAAAAAGGCCAGTGTGTTGGACTTGCCTCAAAAAAAAAAAAAAATAGAATTCTGATTTTTGCTCGTCAATATTAATACATCATAGCACTGGTTCAAAAACTCATCTCAGTAGATGTTGAAAAAGCACTTGATAAAAGTGAGCATCCATTTCTACCAAAGAAAAGTGTTCAGAAAATGAGAATTAATGGAGAATTTCATAATGGTGCGAGCCATCTAACTTAGATTAATGGTCATTATCTTACTTTAGTGAAATATTAGAAGCAGTCTATTAAAATTTGTCCTCATTAATATCTAACTTTGTTCTGGAAACTCTTCACAGTCAAGTAATACATAAAACTGAAAAAATGTATAATTCAGACATTAAAATTTGTTATATTCATATGACATAAATAACACAGAGAATTCAGTGTGCAGATCTTCTAATTAATAATGAATGAGGTCGATTGCATACAAGTTGAATGTATAGAAATTGGCATTATTATATATCACCGTCTATGACAGTACAGAATAATCAAGGAAGAAAGAAAGGAATTTATTTCATGCCCTTTCTCATACCCATCCATCCTCCTTCATGCCCCTCAAAGAGCAGAGGAGAAAAAAAAGGGGGGGCTCAGAACAGCCAGAAAGAGACTGGAATGTTTCTATGAAAATGAAGCAGAACTTACCTGAAATCTAAACTGTTTTGAATAATGAAGAGACACATCATGTTCACCGAAGAATTGGCTTAACGTTGTACTCATCATTAGGGTTTTCACGAGTGTGGTTTGTGGGTGTGTTTGTTTAGCTTAGTGTATTCATTATAATCACCTAATGCAAATGAGATAGCTCACAGAACCTTCAGGAGAACCAGAGAGAGCAAGAGAGAGAGAGAGAGAGAGAGCAAGAGAGAGAGAGCGTGCACACCTTGGGGGCCACACTGTCTGGAGAACGCCCTGGCCACAGCATGTCCCCAGGGCAGAGGGAGGCTCAGCTACTGCTGCCTGGGATCCTGGGTTCCTCAAGCTCTAACATTGCTCCTCCCACAACCCCCCCTTTTTTCCCCACCAACTTAGATTCCTTTCAAAGACCTCGCACCGCCTTCTTTGAAGCCAAGGTTTGGGCTTAGCTAGACAAATCCATGCCTATTTGTAAATACCGAAAGGCAGATGTGGTAACACTCATCTTCGTGATGGTACAGTGACGTGGATATTTTGATATATTGAGGTAAACTGTGCTGTTTCACAGAAGAGCATGAAACTTCATAGCAAGCGCTCTAAAAGTAGTCAAAGTCACTTGAACTGTCATTTGCATTTCATGAAATATAATTTAAGAAAATAATAAAAAGTACTCAGAAATCCACATGTCTTGGTGTGTCACAATGCATTATTTGTAATGGTACAAAACTGGAATTTACCTAAGCATCAAGGAAGATCAGTGGTTAAATTCTAGTCCTCCGGTCAAGAAGAAAAACTTGGGCTCATTAAGAATGGTTACACTGCACACTGCAGGGATGGCTCAGGGGGTAAATGCGCTTGCTTGCCGAGCCTGATGGCCCAGGTTCGATTCCCCAATACCCACATAAAGCCAGATGCACTAAGTGGTGCATACATTTTGAGTTCATTTGTGGTGGCAAGAAGCCTTCATGCTCTCTGCTTGTGTCTGTTTCTTTCTCTATGCCCCCCTCTCTCAAATAAAAAAATTTTTAAAAAATTAAAGAAGAACAATTACATTGGAGCTGAGGACACAGCTCTGAGGTAGAGTGTGTGTGGAGCCTGCTCAATCCCCGTCTCCAAGGGGGAAAAAGACCAAAAAAATGTACTATTAACTATGACCTAGGTATAAACAGCAAAACAAAAAATATGGTTTATAATGTATTTTTAATATTTATTTATTTAAGAGAAAGTGTACCAGGACCTCTAGCCACTGCAAACAAATTCCAGATGCATGTGCATCTGGCTTACATGGGTCCAGGGGAATCAAACCTGGGTCCTTAGGCTTTGCAGGCAAGCACCTGTATTGCTAAGCCATCTCTCCAGTCCTCTAATATAATTTAAAACCCATAAACTCACACTGTCAATTACAGGCTAACAAACATTCATGGATTAGCATTGCATATTTGTAATTCAGTGTGTTTCCCAAGTCCTCCACAGTGATCATCTGCTGCCATCAATACCAGGTTTTCAAAGGTTAAAGTGAGCAGTGCCTTTTCTGTGGGTTTTGAATGTTTTAGCAGAAAAATCCCAGGTGTGTCTTGCTCTGCGCTCACCATCTGCCTTGAGTTTAAAGCAGTTGAACAGTTTTATGGGCAGCATTTCTCAAGCTCAGAAGCAACCCTCAGGTTTTCCCCTCAGCTCAGTTTAGCCTTAGCCCCTCGCTGGTGATGTACGAAGGATGCTGCAATCCTCTACCTGTTGTCCACCCTAGAACACGCGTCTGCGGGGGCCAGCGTAGGACCACCCTGGAGGTTAGCATGTTCTTGTGTGACGCCTACGCCTGAATAAAATGTCTTCGCCTTTTATCTGAGTTAAATTGCTCTTGGAAAACACTCCAAAATAGCTAGTGAAACTTTTTCCTTCTTTTAGTGGTTGGTTAAAAATATTCATTAAAGGCCGGGTGTGGTGGCACATGCCTTTAATCCCAGTACTCTGGAGGCAGAGGTAGGAAGATGACTGTGAGCTTGAGGCCAGTTTGGGGCTACAGAGTAAGTTCCAGGTCAGCCTGGTCTAGAGTGAGAACCTACTTCAAAAAAATCTAAATTGGGGGGGCTGGAGAGATGGCTTAGCAGTTAAGCGCTTGCCTGTGAAGCCTAAGGACCCCCGTTCGAGGCTCGATTCCCCAGGACCCACGTTAGCCAGATGCACAAGGGGCGCATGCATCTGGAGTTCGTTTGCAGTGGCTGGAGGCCCTGGTGAGCCCATTCTCTCTCTCTCTCTCTCTCTCTCTCTGTCTCTTGCTCTCAAATAAATAAATAAAACTAAACAAAAAAAAATCTAAAATAGGGCTGGAGAGATGGCTTAGTGGTTAAGGAGCTTACCCGCAAAATCAAATGTCCACTGTTCAATTCCTCAGATGCACAAGTTGGCGCAAGTATCTGGAGTTTGTTTGCAGTGGCTGGTGGCCCTGGTGTGCCCATTCTCTCCTTCTCTCTTTTCCTCTTTCTCTCTCTCAAATAAATAAGAATAAAATAAAATTTAAAAAATCTAAAATATATATGTGTATATATTATTCATTTAAAAAGTTCTTCAGTGCATGTTGTTTTATTTGTACACATTAATATTTAAATTTATATGACTATATATCATTAATATATGCAATTAATATGTGTTAGAGGCCAGCAGTAGAGGCAGGAAGATTTCTAGTCTGAGGCCAGCTAGGGCTACATAGTGACAGTCTTGTAAAATAAAATACACATATAGTGCATATATTTACATACATTAATCAAAACAAATTTTTGTTTGCTTTTTGAGGTAGGGTCTCACTCTAGCTCAGGTTGACCTGGAATTCATAGTGTCGGGGTGGCCTCGAACTCACAGTGATCCTCCCACCTCTGCCTCCCGAGTACTGGGATTAAAGGCATGGGCCACCACCCCCGGTAAAACAAAATATTTTTAAATATCCTAAAAGTTATTTTGTGTGATGGTTGCATGCTTGTAGACGGTCCGAGCCACAGGAGAGAGGTTGAAAATTTTTTCTTGCGACATCTGTGTATCGTATAACTTAAAGCTAAGCCTTCGGGAGTCATCTCACCCATTTTCCACCCGAGAGCACATTTTTCATAATGGGCTTTTTAATCACGCCATGAAATGATTAGCTCGTATAACAATTGCAGTTTCTTATCTTGCAGTTGTAGCTTAGTTAACAACCAGATGCGGGTGTTGTGAGTCACTCTCGTTCTTATATGTCTAGGCAAAACAGTGGGCAGTTCTGCTCACACACCGGGCAGGTGTGACACTGCCCAGGTTAACAGTGTGCTTGGGCTTCATATGTTCGCGTGCACTGTGGGAGATCGCCCCACCCCATCACCTCCCACGGGCCAAATCCAGTGACATCTTCACTAAAAAAAGTAATAAATGTGTGATTCACCCTTAGTTAGCATCCTGCAGATGTGACCTCAGGGTCTGTCTCCTGTTCTCTCCCGCTACGTCCCCCGTCCCCCGTCCCCCCCCCCCCCCCCCCCCCGGTGTTTCCTGGCCCAGCCCAGTCCTTTGAGTCTCTTCCCCCAGGGCCGGATCTGTGGGCCTTTCCCTCTGCTTCATCTCTGGGCCCCATGGGAACTTTCTCCTCGACCCAGAGGCTTGGACTCTGCATCTGGGCCCAGAAGCACCTCAGACCCAACTGGTGCCCAGTACCAAAGTCAGGATCATCCATTCTGTTTATTCTGTTAGTAGCAACATTAGCAACGTACGGCCCCAAACTAGAATTCTCAGCGTCTTCTCTGTCCTTTCTTTCTCTTCCCTTCTCTCCCTTCCTCCCTCCTCCTTCCTCTCTCTTCTCCCTCTCCCCTCCTCTCCCTCTCCCCTTTTTCTTTCTTTACCTTCTTGTTCCACCTTTCCTCTCCTTTTCTCTTTCATTCCCTCCCTTCCTTCCTCCTTCCCTTTCTCTCTTCTTCCTCCCCTTCCCTTCTTTCTTTTTTCTTTTCATTCTTGTTCCCTCTTTCCTCTCTCCCTCATGCCCTTTCTCCTCTCACTGTCTATCTTCCTCCTCTCTCTATCTCTCACCTTCTCTCTGTCTTCTTGAGGCAGGGTCTTAGATTTTCCAGGCTGGCTCCCAACTCCTATGTAGCCAAGACTAACTTTGAGCTCCAAAGCCTCTTACTTCCCCCTCTGGAGCACCAGATTGCTAGCATGCACTGACACACCCACTCTCAGAATAATCTTTTATAATACACTTCCCATTTCCCCTTCAAAGTGTTTTAGATCTGATCCTTCGCCCTTTGCTAAAACCACTGCTTCCAGGTTTTTGCAAGAAATGTAAACTGGGATTCAACTTTCTACATGTTCAACTTTCTGGGTTTGACTTGCATTAACTGTCTTCTATACTGAAGTTAATTTTTTAAAAAATGAGCTTTATTATGTGTTTGGTTGTTACTATTATTTAAAAAATATACTTTATTTAAAATTTTTTACTTATTTGCAAGGAGAGAGAGAATATATGTGGGTGCACTAGGGCCTCGAGCCACTGCAAACAAACACCAGATGCATGTACCACTTTGTGCATCTGGCTTTACGTGGGTACTGGCGAATTAAACCCCAGGTTGTTAGGCATTGCAGGCAAGTGCCTTAGCCACTGAGTCATCTCTCCAGCCCTATCCATTTATTATTTGAGAAGAGAGAGAAAAAAAGAGGCAGACAGAATGTGAGTATGGATATGCCAGAGCCTCTTGTCACTGCAAACAAACTCCAGACTCATGTGTCACTTGGCGCATCCGGCTTTAGGTGGGTACTGGGGAATCGAACCCCAGGGGGTCATCAGGCTCTGCAAGCAAGCTCCTTTAACCTCTGAGCCATCTCTCCAGCCTTTTCACTATGTGTTTTAACCAAGGCCAAACATTCACGATTCACCTTGACATGGAAGTGGAAAGTTCCCACAGGGGTCCCGGCAACAGCAGCGGGTGACTAGTTAGGAAAGGCTCACACACTGGGCCTCGGTCCCGACGGACTCTGCTGGGCTGGTTCTGCTGTCCTGTATGGTGGGAGGACTCCTACACGGCGTGTTCCTAACGCCTGGCTCAGATCACTAACCTGTGGAGCTTAAAAAAAAAAAAAAAAAAGTCAACAACCCAAGGCCCAGACCAATTAAATCACAACCCAGGTGTCTGGCCTACCACCAGTGTGCGTCTTTGTTAAAAGCTCCCGAGAGATCGTGATACATGGTGAGGTTAGCAAACGACTTAAACTGTGAAATTTGCCATTTTCTTCGAGCGGAATCTAAAGTAGTGTTTGTGAGACTTGAATGCTCACCGAAATCCCCAGGATGCTTTAGAAATGACGGATGGTCACCCCCACCTCCTCCTCGTCCTGACTTAATTGGTTTGCAGTGTGGCCTGGGCTTTGGGGTTTTCCCACATCCCCCGGGCTATTTTAATGTAAGGCCAAGGTTAACATCACTGTTCCAAGGCTGAGGTTCCGCAGCTCTCCTGTGCCCGAGACCCACCTGGACACCTTGATAGAGTAGGAGTCGAGTCTACTTGAAGAATCATCTGGAATTGTGCCCGGAAGGACCTTTTCCAGCTGGCTGCAAATGTTATCCATCATCTCCTCACCCTTCCACATCCACCTTAGTGATCTTTTTTATTTTATTTTATTGTTTTTGTTTTATTTATTTGAGAGCGACAGGCAGAAAGAGACAGAATGGGTGCACCAGGGCCTCCAGCCACTGCAGACGAACTCCAGAGGCATGCGCCCCCTTGTGCATCTGGCTAATGTGGGTCCTGTGGAACCGAGCCTCAAACCAGGGTCCTTAGGCTTCACAGGCAAGCACTTAACTGCTAAGCCGTCTCTCTAGCCCCACCTTAGTGATCTTTGAGGCTGCTGCTGTGGCCTTCAGTTACTCCAGATTTCTCAGAGTGTCCTGCTTGATTACATAAGTTGGTACACAATCATTAAGTCCATCACTTAACTATTTGGGGGAAAAAAGAGGTAACTCAGGCTACCATCCTACTCCTTACCCCAAGTAATCAACATTAGACTTTCACAAAAGTTTTTTTTTTTTTTTGAGTATTTTTATTTATTTGCAAGCAGAGAGAGAGAGAGAAAGGAGAGACAGATGAGAGAATGGGCATTCCAGGGCCTCCAGCTGCTGCAAACATACAAAGTCCAATGCATACCCCATTTTTTGTGCATCTGGCTTACATGGGTCCTGGGAATTGAACCTAGAACTGGGATCCTCAGGCTTCACAGGCAAGCGCTTAACCACTAAGCCATTTCTCCAGCCTTAAAAAGAAGTTTTTAAAGGAACCATAAATAGACTCGAAGAGGGCTGGAGAGATGGCTCAGCAGTTAAGGCATTTACCTGCAAAGTCTAAGGACCTGAGTTTCATTCCCGAGTAAGCACATAACACCAGACATACAAGGCGGCACAGGCATCTGGCATTCATTTGCAGCAGCTGGAGGCCCTGGTGCGCCCATTCTCGTCCTATCTGCATCAGTCTTGCTCCTCAAATAAATAAATAAATTGAATATTTAAAACAAAATACTGTAGAAGACAAAATGGGCGCCTCTAGGAAATAATTTGGAAGTCTTTTGAAACAATTTAGAAACCTAAAAGTCCCGAAGGAAAGCAGATGATAAGCTTCATCATGTTTTCTGTGGAAGACGGTATATAAGACTCACACATAAAAGACACAGAAATTGGAGACACGTCTTCAGAGCAGGACAGAGTTGTCTGAATGCAAAAAAATGAAAAAGAAAGAAAAAGAAAAATGGCATAAAAGTTCAGACTGAACAGAGAATGAATCAGGTGCTTTGTATAAGAAATGGGCAAAGTCAACATATTCAGTCAGCTTCTCTCAGGCAAACCTAAAGACGTCATGTGAGATGATGCACGTGATTAATTGTGGTAATCCCTTCGTGTATTTGTAAAGCAAAACATGCACGTCTTAAAGACAAGTCATTTTGTTGTTATTGTGTTGTTTTGTTTTGTTCTTTGGTTTTTTGAGGTCATGCCTCGCTGTAGCCCAGGCTGACTTGGAGTTCACTACGTAGTCTCAGCCTGGCCCTGAACTCTTGGCGATCCTCCTCCCTGTGCTTCCTGAGTGCTGGGATTCAAGGCGTGCACCATCACACCTGGCCTCATCAAGTATTATTATTGTTGTTATTTCATTTTGGATTTCAAGGTAGGGTCTCGCTCTAGCCCAGGCTGGCCTGGAATTCACTATGTAGTCTCAGGCGGCCTCAAACTCATGGCCATCCTCCTAACTCTGCCTCCCCAGTGCTGGGATGAAAGGTGTGCGCCACCACGCCCAGCTTCTCATCAATTATTTTAATATTTTTTTTTTAACTGAAAATAACACGATCACACAGGCCCATGTGCAGAACATGAAGATCCAAATGGATACACTGGTATGGATATGTTTTCTGGAAGAAGAAATGATGACAATATTTAGATGAAGTAACCTGACTTTTGCTTCTGAGAGTCACTTATTAACTTGAGACCAGATGCTATAATTTTAACTCTCCTCACAAGTTAAAATGTCTATCACGAAGATCAAGTAACCAGCATTCTGTCTACGAAAAACCAGGGATACAAGTAGCACACATTCAAATGTTTCATTCACAAAGTGTTGGGTACCGATTATGATGAAAAGACGTTTGACTAAAGAAGCGATTAAAATTGACAGAGAATGCTGAGCATGGTGGCGCATGCCTTTAGTCCCAGCACTAGGGAGGCAGAAGTAGGAGGATCGCCGAGAGTTCAAGGCCACCCTGAGACTACATAGCTAATTCCAGGCCAGCCTGGACCAGAGTGAGACCCTACCTCGAAAAACCAAAAAAATAAAAGAATAAAAAATTGACAGAGAATGTACAGGTGGCATTGTGACTAATGAAGGGGCTCCTTCCTATAATGGTTTTCCTTTAAAAAATATTTAAATCATAACGGGAGGAAAAGATGATGACACCAAAATAAAAGAGAGACTGATTGAGAGATGGAAGGGGTATGGAGACTGGAGGTTCAAAGGGGAAGGCGGGGGGAGGAAGGGGATTACCATGGGATATTGTTTGCAGTCACTCTCCTTGGTGGCAGAGTAGTCATTCCAGAGAAATCCCCGTGACATTTGTTAGGGAAAGTTACACAGTATCCCCCTCCCCACCCACGCACACACATACATGGCCTTTTGCTTTTCAAGATTTCGCTTCTTCAGGATCCACCACAGTTCAAAGATAGTAAATGGACGGCCCAGAAGGAAATGGTTCATAAGTTCTTAATTACGCTTCTGTCTTTGCCACCCCGCGCTGTGCTGCCCCGCCTTACGGCTCTGTGGCGGGTCTGTGTGCCGTACGTAAGCCCTGCCCAGAGTCCAGATCCACTTTGAGCCTCATCACAATGCTGCCGTTCTGGTCACCTTTATTTCCCTGAATCATGACCTAAAAAAAAGAAAAGGAAAACAAAAGGCAATGCAGTACCTTAGCTGGCAATTAAGGAAAACCAAAGAAAATCTGCAAAGCTTCATTTAAGGGGAAAAGCTGAGAGGTCTCCACTTGTTAAAGTAACCAAAACAGAAGCCATGTGTTATGATACAAGCTGTTTGTGGTCATGCCAGTCACCTTTTAAAAAATTACTTACTTGATTTATGAGAGAGAGAGGGAGACTTTGTTTTATGAATCCATGAGAGCGCATGTAGACACTTTGGGATACGGGAATGTTGGCAGGGTAGCATACAGTTGGGATTGTCATGACGGGACTTCGGCTGTGCACATGGTTTTGAGCAGGCTTAGGCGTTGGAGGGAGATGTCTTCGTCAAAGGTCATCGAGCTAGTATGTCTAAGAGTGGGAAGTTAAGCCGGGCGTGGTGGCGCATGCCTTTAATCCCAGCACTCGGGAGGCAGAGGTAGGAGGATTGCCGTGAGTTCGAGGCCACCCTGAGACTCCATAGTGAATTCCAGGTCAGCCTGGGCTAGAGTGAGACCCTACCTCGAAAAACCAAAAAAATAAATAAATAAATAAAAAAGAGTGGGAAGTTAAGTTTCAGAAAGAAATGGGGAAGCGAAAGGAAATCCTAACAGCTCCTGCTTAAGAGCTCCCAACGCAAGGGCAAGTTTTGGAGGTGATGTGTATGACACAGGGAAATTCAAGCTCCAAGGGCAAGTGCAAGTTTGCAGGTGATGTATGTGACACAAGGAAATTTTGAGGCATGTTTCTCAGCCTCAGAAGAGGTTTCTCAGAACCTCTTCATTTAAAGCGAATAGGCTCTGGACATCAGCATTTTTATGGCTTCCTGAGTATCATTCATTGATCTTTTGGGGGCGCGGGGGGGGGGACGACAGGGATGAGGGTAAGGATGGCCCCAACATGTGCTGTTTACACACTATGAGTATGTAAATAACTCATAAAGAAAATAAAGAAAGAATGTAAAGGGAAAGGATGAGGAAAATACTGAAGGAGTAGGAGGAGTCTCAGAGCCTGAGGATTCCCAAGATCTGTAGGATTTGTGAGAATGGAAACTGAAAACTCTGGCTTGCTAGACTCTCATCCCATTACATATTGTTTTATTATGAAGGTGTAGAGTCTGGTCAGATTTCTGAGCTTAGAAACGGAACAATAATTATTTAAAAGGGACAAAACATGTACATATCTCACTTCTTTGAGGTAAAACTCCCACATTCTGGATTCCAAAGGAACATCTACAATTTGTATTTATTTAACTAGAAGGAGCTAAAGGGAAAAAGGCTTCATAGGAGGCTTTAAGAAGTCCTGTGGCTATGCCCCATTACGTTTTAGTTATCTGTTCTGATGTGAAATCACCCAGCAATTGTAGCACATAGTCTGAGATAGAGCCAATTTCCTGATAACGTCCTTCCTGTCCTAGGTAGAAAGGATAGTTCTTGGTATCTAATTATGTTAAGGGATCGAAATGCGTTCTCGTTAGATTAAAAAAAAAATACCAGCATGCATACATTTCTGCCTTTTTAAACTCAGTCCTCTGCAGAGTCAGGGACTAATTAATTATCTAAGATTAATAGAATGAATCAAGTTTCCTGTAATTGCATGGAAGTTAGAATTCTGTCTAACAGTATCTGTGTTCTCTCCTCCTCTCCCCTGACCTTACATATGCCGTTTAGGAACTTTAAACAAAGGGTGAAAATGATCTCTTCTCTTTAGCTGGGATGATGGATTACTGGAGATGAGGGGAAAACATAGGGCGCAAAATCAACTTTCTTCGTCACTCTTGACATTCACCGTCTTTACTTGGGATCACCTTGAGATGTGACACCAATTCAGAGTAATAAGGAAGGTCAATGAAAAGCTAAAACATTCTCAAGAACCCATTATAGCACATCTCCAAGGGATTTGTGTCAGTGCCACCGCATTTCAAATACGGGGCACAGATTCCGGAGGAAGGGCTTCATGGGATGGAGACAATAGACATCTGTGAGGATCTCTTGACACAGACATTGACCTCTTAGTAGGTCTCTCTTCCACTCCCTACATGTTTTCCACCCTATAACCTTATCACTCCCTCCTTAGAAAATGTTATATACACGGCACACTTTCCCCATAAGTCGTATTGCAGGCTAGTGTGTTTTCCACGTAACCAGTTATTGAGGGTTTTTAAAAAAGTAATTCTGATGCATCTAAGGGCTTTGACTTATGGAATGATTTCTTCAAATGAGCAAAGCCCCAGAATAAATTTGGCAAGAGGAATGTAGGATGCGTCACATGCATATCTCTCTTGTCAGTAGCCACTAGCTGCTGACAGCTTATTACCTTAATATGTTCTAGCAGCTTGCCTAATACACCGCGCATGGGAAGAACTGAGCGCTAACTCATCGAATTAGAAGCAAAAAGCAATGTGTTTCTAGTTCGCTAGATGTGACCAACTAAGTTAGGGTGCTGAGAACTCAAAACACTTCTTTGTGTTCCCACAAGTGTAGTCGGAATTTATCCCTCGCCGCATCTAAGATCATAAATGAGTGACAGGAGGTTAGAAGTGGAGTAGAGTATGCAGACCATCATGACTTACTCACTTTAAATTTTTAAAAAATATATTTATTTATTTATGAGAGAGAATGAGAGTGGATGGGCATGCCGGGGCCCCCAGCCCCCACAAACTAACTTTAGTCGCATGTGCCACCTTGTGCATCTGGCTTTTCATGGGTACTGGGGAACTGAACCCAGGTTATTAGGTTTTGCAGGTACCTTAACTGCTGAGCCATCTCTCCACTCCTTTACTTACTTGTTTTTTTAAAAATATTTTTTGGTTTTTTTATTTTTATTTATTTGAAAGTGACAGACAGAGAAAGAGGCAGATAGAGAGAGAGAGAATGGGCGCGCCAGGGCCTCCAGCCACTGCAAACGAACTGCAGACGCGTGCACCCCCTTGCGCATCTGGCTAATGTGGGTCCTGGGGAATTGAGCCTTGAACCAGGGTCCTTAGGCTTCATAGGCAAGCGCTTAACCGCTAAACCATCTCTCCAACCCCTACTTACTTTTTTTTTTTAACCTGTGATGGTGACTGGAGACAGAATAATTACAATTAGTACCTAAATTTTAATTTTTAGCCTATGGAATTTGTCATCTGTGTAAATGTTTTGTGTTCATTGGTTTGTGTGTCTGAAAAAAAAAACTGAGACATTAAACTCATTATGCATTAGGTAATGTGAAGTGGGAAAATGTTATTTGTTCTAAAGCATAATTAGAAAAGTATAACAGATTTCAGTGGTTAGGTGACATGTGTGTCATCTATGACAACTGTAGCTAAACCAAATGTAACTTCGTTATATATCACTGTGTGCAATGGGGAATGGGAGCACGTTATAATATAGTTAGAATGAATGAGGTGGAGTCTTGATAAGTCACCCAGCCTAAAGTCTATCTTAGTATTCAAATTTTTGACTTAATTCTGTCCCATACTTCCTAACCATGTCCTCCCTAGCTCAGGTAGTCTGTCCATTTGCTTAGTCCTCAAATGCAGAACCATGCTTGTTTGATTACTTCCCTGCCTCATTTTATGCAGTCCTATTATTTACTTATTTATTTATTTGCAAGGAGAGAGAGGGAGAGTGGGTGCTCCAGGGCCTCAGGCTGCTGCAAACGATCACCAGATGCAAGTAGCACCTTCTGCACCTGGCTTTCTGTGGGTACTGGGGAGCTGAGCTCTGGGTCGGTAGGCTTTGCAGGCAAGTGCCTTAAGCTCTGGGCCATCTCTGCAGCCCTCAGTCCCATTTCTCCTTAGCACACCCTATTGTCAGTACCTCCCTAAGATTTGGATTTACCACATATCATCTTTTCCATTCTGCTCCCTGTGTATGCTGGCCGCTTCGTGAGAGGCCTCCCTGCTTTCTCTCCTGCCTGTACACAGTCCATTGGCACGGAATGAAAGCAAGCATCTTTGCCATGCTGTGCCCATTTTCTTTCGGTACAGAATTAACAATATAGTTTGTTGCCCGACTTAAACCGGGCAGTTCATGGTGGTGCTGGCTATGTCAGAGAACCCATGTTATAAGAAACCCTTAATGTATCGTGCATAATCTGCTCTGTGTACTTGAACACCCAGGCTTATTAATCTATTTCTGTCCGTTGGCCTGCTGTGGACACCTCACAGCTCACCCAGAGACATTCCCACTGACAGCTAATCAAGGAGGCTCCTTGGCTGTTTAGACCCTCAGCAGCTGCCTAGGTTTAATTACTATTCTGCGGTTATACCTGGAGGCGAGCCAGCTTCTAAGTGACAGGAACGTCTCTGACTCTCTCCACTTACCACGTGTCAGGATCCAGTGGGATCCAGTCAGCGTTCCCGGATGACTTGAGCTATGATTTCACCAGGCTCGTTCCGTTTGAGGTTCCCGCATAAGCCTTGCAGTGGTCGTTTTAATCTGAGCTCCTAGGTTCTGTGAAAGTTGGTCTTCCTGTTTGGAAGCAGAAAACTGTGAGTTGCCAACGAGCTGCGAAGCCCCAAGAAACACCGCCCCGTTTGTTACGGTGTGAGACCTCACAGCTCATTTAAGGGGATCATTGCTAATGACAGTGAGGATTCAAGTGGGGGCTCCCTCCTTGATCCGCCAGGAGTTTCAAATGGCAGCGATCATTAATTCTTGGATTCCCTCTGTCCTGATAGAACATCGAGGCCCCAGAAACTATCATTTTTGTGAGCAGACAGCTATTAAAAGCCCATTAATAATCTACAGTAGGTAAAGCATATGCCTTTTAAAAAGATTTGCTGCTTGTTTCTCTGTGGCGAAGACACAGGACTTCTCCAACCTAATTACAAAGCAATCAAACAATTTAATTAATCTGGAAATCACTTTCTTAACAATAACTGCCTCTCAAATGAGGCGCCCTGTGTAGCGCTGCTAGGTAAAAGCCAGGCTGCAGTACACTGCGTGGGTCTCAGCTTCTCCTCTGCCCCTTGGGGACCATCGTGTTAATCACGTACCTGAGCCTGACCCCCGCCGAGGCATATGTTAGCAGGTCACCGCGGTGCCAGCCGTCGTCGTAAAGGGTCCGAGCACTCCGCCACCCAAGAGCGAGCCCGCCAGTCCCTAGAGCTGCAGGCTGTGAGTTATAGGCAAGTGCTGCACATATGGGCCGAGAATTAACTGGCGCCGCTTGCTCGTTGAGAGTCTCTCAGGCATTGCTTTGCAGATGGGAGGATGAACTCAGAAAGCCGCGCGGCTAGCGGTGAAGGTCATGTGTAGGACTCCCGCTCCCATCCGTCTTGCTCTCACCCTGGGAAAGCGCGCGCGCCCGTGACACCAGTCAGGTCTGCGCGTCCCAGTTAAGGGCATAGACGTCATGAATTCTCACTGATCCGCCCGAAAGTAGCAGCATTCGCCTCACTGTGTGACTAACCAGTGTCCCTGAATCTTTAGCGACCGAACGGAAATCAACTTTTAGGGCTGGAGAGATGGCTTAGCGGTTAAGGCGCTTGCCTGCAAAGCCAAAGGACCCAGGTTCGATTCCTCAGGGCCCACATAAGCCAGCTGCACAAAGTAGTGTATGTGGCTAGAGTTCATTTGCAGTGGCTGCATACCCTGGTGCACTCATTCTCTCTGCCTCTTTATCTCTCCCTCAAATAAATAAAATAACTTTATTTTTAAAAAATTATTTTTATTTCAAATAAGAACAAAGACTCTTCTGTCATTTTATTTTTTCAAGGTAGGATTTTGCTGTAGCCCAGGTTAACCTGCAATTAGTCTCATGCAGGCCTCGAACTCACAGCAATCCTCCTACCTTAGCCCCCCAAGTGCTGGGATTAAAGGCGCGTGCCACCTCGCCCGGCAAGAACAAAGACTTTTAAGATTGACTTCTTCGTATCTAATCTAGTAATCTTATAATTTTTCCCCAAGGAAAGTTGAATTTTCTATAATGCATGGCACACAAGTCTATAAATGTTCACTTGACCCTTTTTCTCTGTTACAACAACAGCACCTACCTCTGAAGAGCCCCCAGTGCCCATCAGTGGCTTAGTTGGCCTCCTGTTCTGCCAGTCTGCTCACAACGGACACACCAGAGCCCGTAACACATTCCCCTCTGCATTGACATCTTTCTTTCTGTTTTAACATCTTATTTATTTATTTGAGCGACAGAGGAGATTGGGGGGAGAGGGGAGAGAGAGGGGAAATATGAATGGGCACACCAGGGCCTGCAGGCACCGCAAACGAACTCCAGACACGTGCACCGCCTGGTGCATCCGACTTTACGTGGGTCCTGGGGAATCAAACCTGGGTCCTTTGGCTTTGCTGGCAAGCGCCTTAACTGCTAAACCATCTCTCTGGCCCCTGCATTCATTGGCTTGTTTCTAACCCATCACCAATCACACTAGGTTTGCCTACCAGAATACTCTTTCCGTAGCCCTAGCATGTACCTGCCCAACGCCTCTTCCTCCTCTGGTGTTTTCCCTCTTTGCCCTCACACCTGGCCAAAACGTCTGACATCCTTTTGCATCCTTACGCATCCCCCCAGTTAGTGCCAGTGAACATAATTCACGGCCCACTGGCTTTACCAATCTGAATTTGTTTCGGCCAGAGAGCAGGACTTGTCCCTGGCAACCACCCACCCATCGCTAAGAGGGTTTTTAAATTTAATTGTTATTTTTTTTGACACTCCCAGAGGTCTCCTTCTATTTCTCCCATTACCCACAGTTTTCTGAATGGTCTTCCAAGTGAGGCATAGTCTCTTGTCCTTACAACCTGGCCCACTCACATCATTCATTTTCTCTGGCATCTTACGATGCTTGCGATTCCCAGTGACCACACAGTCACAGTAGCCACACGTGACAGCCTTCCCCGCCTTTCTCTGCACTCCGGGCTTCAGGAAACCTGTTAACAGGCCACACACGCAGCCACAGTCCTTGAGACTACACTACCCAGTGCTGCCGCGGCTGCCCAGGCGGTGTGACGGCCAGTGTGAGGCTCACGCTTTGCACGCTTTGCTGCCTCACGGCGCCCCTCAGAACACGTCTGGCTCGTAAACAGCGCATGACTGTGTGTTATGTACATATTTACATTTCAGCTCCGCTTCGCAACTTACACGAGGAAAAGAAAGATGCGCCGTTATTAAAGTGTGCAGATGGCTCTGCGCGCTTGCTGTTGAAGACGTGGGAATTTGGGGTCGGTTTTTATAGCAGTGGAGGCAAAAATCTAGAGTTAATTAGTGGCAGTCTTGAATTCTTCTGTGTGTGTGTGTGTGTGTGCGCACGCGGGGGGGGGGCATGTGTGTGTGTGTGTGTGTGCGCGCGTGTGCACAGGGGGGCGTGTGTGTGTGTGTGTGTGTGTTTGGACACCAGAGATCAATGCTAGGTGGTTTCCATCTTGCTGTTTGAGTTAGGCTCTCTCACTGAACCGGGAGCTCCCCAGTTTGAGTTTGGTTAGATTAAGCTAACCAGCAAGCCTCAGGGACCCCCTATCTCCGTCCCCCTAGGATGACAGGTATGCGCTGCCACACCCAGCTTCTATGTGGGTGCTGGGGGTCCCCACTCAGGCCTTTATGCTTGCGTGGCAAACACTTTACCAATGGAGCCATCTCCCCAGATGCTCTCTTAACTTTTTTTTAATAATAGGTCTCACTCTAGCCCAGGCTGACCTCTAATTCACTCTGTAGTTGCAGGGTGGCCTCGAACTCACTGTGTTCCTCCTGCCTCTGCCTCCCAGGTGCTGGGATTAAAGGTGTGCACCACCACGCCCAGCTCCTTTTTTATTTTTTTTGAGATAGGGTCTCACTCTAGCCCAGACTGTCCTCAAACTCAAGATAATCCTCTTACCTCAGCCTCCTGAGTGCTAGGATTAAAGGTGTATGCCATTGATTAAGACAGGAAGCTCTAGGCTTCGTGTCTTAATTCTTTTCTTAAGAGCAGAGTTAACCTTCTATGTCTCTCTGTCCATCCATCCTCAAGGTCGAAGGTCACCATGTACTATAAAACATATAAAATGTTATTTGGCCTCCTATGGACAAGTCATTAAAATCTCTAAAGCAAAAAAAAAAAAAATAGATTTTAAGGTCTGGAGAGGTGGCTTAGCAGTTAAGGTGTTTGCCTACAAAGCCTAAGGACCCAGGTTTGATTCCCCAGTACCCACATAAAGCCAGATGCACAAAGTGGCATATGTGTCTGGAGTTCATTTGCAGGGGTTGAAGGCCCTGACACGCCCATTCTCTCTCTCTCTCTCTTTTCTACCTCTCTCTGCTTGCAAATAAATAAATAATTTTTTAAAAAGGTTTTAAGTTCACCCCTTCCTTCTCATTTTGTTGGATATTATTTATTTTTGAAATATTATTTATTTCACTTGCTTTGCAGGCAAGTGATCTAACCACTGAGCAATCTCTCCTGCCCACATTTTGTTAAAATATTTTAACAAGCTCTTTCCATTGTTGTCATTGATAACATTGGAAAGTGCGGGTTTAGTGTTTTCTTTATAGAGAATGCAGACTAGGACTAGGAGGCCTTGTGTCCTTGGTTTTATGTCATTCTCACTGAAAGAGGCAGCAAGAATTGTCAGAATATCTTGGCTTCCAGTAAGCAGTTTGGTTGTGACAACTATTAATTTACTGGTAGTTTGTTCTCTGTGATGTGTGAGCAAAGTGAATATTTTCCCCAAATTAAAAAAAAAAAATCCATACAATGATTTCTGGCATTAGATCATCCCCTTTGGGAAACAAAGGTTTTTTTTTTTTTAATTTATTTATTTGATAGAGAAAGACACGGAGAAAGAATGGGTGCACCAGGGCCTCTAGCCACTGCAAAGGAACTCCAGACACATGCGCCACCTTGTACAGCTGGCTTTATGTGGGTCCTGGGGAATCGAATCTGGATCCTCAGTCTTTGTAGGCAAGAGTCTTAACCACTGGGTCATCTCTCCAGCCTGGAAACAAAGATTTTTTTTTTTTTTAACCACCTTGAAATCATCAAGATAGTTAAGGATCATACAGAGGAATATACAAACTAAATCAGTGCTAGGAGACTGAAGGCTGTTGAAAGAAACCAAAATATCTTAGTTCTGCTCTGTAGACGAATAGCCCTGGATTCCTGAATGGCTAAAGCAAATCCGTTTCTCCAGGGGGCCAAGGAACAGCAGATGCAAAGGCATTATAAATTTCATTGTAGCAGGGGAAGATGCCTCTAGATTTTTCAATCCATAAAGAAATGGCTTCTCAGCACTTCCCTGCTGAATGGCTTTGATTGTGCTGTCTGTCATAAAGTTAATAGCATCTGTTGAAAACAACACTATAAAATTTGCAACCTTAAGTTAATTGAAAAAATTTCAGTGGAGATGTAGCCTGGTCCAGCAGTCCTCAAGGTAACACTAAACGAACACTTTTAATGTGTTTGTCTATTCTTTTATTTTTGTGCCCTGGGCAATAAATTGTTTACCTTGACAGCTAGGGTGCTGACTTGACCGTGGCAGCCTGCCTTCCTTCCACCTGACTACAATGGCCACTTCACTAAGAAGCCAGCCATGTGGCCACCGGCTTGCTGTTAGGGATAATGAAACACATCTTCTGGCTTATCTTCCAATTTTCAAGAAAGCGGAGGATTTCTTTGTAACCTCTTCCTCCCCTCCTTACTGAAACCAGCCGTGGTCCGAAGTGGTCCTCAGACAATTCTGCCAATCTAATTAAACATGCGGAGGGAAGCAGCGTGGTGTGGAGTGTCCTGAACTTGCCCTCACCAGCTGCCTGCCAGGCTCTGTCAATGAGCAGCACTCGGGCAGAGCGGGCTAATAGCAAAAGTAACAAGTCCCCCGGGCCCTGCCCTCCTTCCACGGAGCGATCGGCGCCTCTCCGCCTTGGAAGGACTTGGGGAGACGCACGCTGCCATCTCTGTCTGGCTGTGGCTTTCACATTCCAGCTGCTCAGGGGCTCAGAAACTGTGGGGGGAAAATATTGACGAGGGGTAATCCTGCTGGGCCCCTGTGGTGAAGCTAAGATCTGGGAAATTTGAGAAAAAGGTTCAGATGGCTAGATTCTCCCTAGGATTTTACAACTAGCTCTGACATTATCTATCTTTGAAAAAAAAAAATGCCTGCTTGGGAATCCAGCGTTCACGGTCAAGAACTCGGGCAGTGTACTAAGGTTGTCTCCCCCTCAAATGGAAAGCATCCTCCAATGTTTGTCATCCACCTGTCCTGCTTCTCTGAAATGTTAAAATCTGGAGGATTAAAACTAAGACACCCATCTGGCCCTTATTCTACAGAACTGAAATAGGTTCTTAAATAACCAGAGGACCACAGGTTAGTGATCTGGGGGGCTTGTGTTCATATGTCTTACCCACTTGGAAAGCTGTACTGACTGATACACAGGTACCCTTCCCTCAAGATCCCTGTCCTATGAAAACATTATTCAAGGAAATGACTTTTTTAAAATTTTTAAAAAAATTTTTGTGAGTTTATTTATTTATTTGAGAGTGACAGACAGAGCGAGAAAGAGGCTGATAGGGAGAGAGAGAGAGAATAGGCACGCCAGGGCCTCCAGCCACTACAAACGAACTCCAGACGCGTGCGCCCCCTTGTGCATCTGGCTAACGTGGGTCCTGGGGAATCGAGCCTCGAACCGGGGTCCTTTGGCTTCACAGGCAAGCGCTTAACCGCTAAGCCATCTCTCCAGCCCGGAAATGACTTTAAAAAAAAAATATTCGTTTACTGGCAAGCAGTGAGAGACAGAAGACTGACCTCCAGAAAGGATGGCCACAGCAGGGCCTCAGCCGCTGCAGCTGCGCTCTAGGTGCGTGCTCCACTTGGTGGTGCATCTGGCTTTACTTGGGTGCTGGGGAGTCAAACTCGGGTCCTCACACTTTGCAGGCAAGTGCCTTCACTGCTGAGCCCTGTCTCCATCCCCGGAAATGACATTTTGCAGAAAGATCAGGAAACTGACGAGTGAGGGGAAGAAGATTCCGAGTGTGGATAACGGTACAGAAACAAAAATCATGTTGCACGTTTCTGTTTCTCTCTCCACAGGAAACAGCCCTCAAGATAGTCCAAGAAATTTCTCCCCCAGTGCCTCAGCCCACTTCTCGTTTGCGCGGAGGTAAGAGGTGCTTTGAATGGAGCAAAGTTTATGTGTGGAGAGTCCCCACCCTCCTCCGCCCTCTTCCCACTCTTACTTCTTCCTTGCGAGGTCCTGTTCATTATCACACAGGGCCTTTCCCAGAACTCCTGGCCAAATTACGTTGTTAGAATACACCTGCTTTTTTTTTTTTTCCTAAAAGTTTTATTTATTTACTTGAGAGAGAGAAAATACAGAGAGAGAGAGAGAGAGATTGGGCATGCCAGGGCTTTCAGCCTCTGTAAACAGACTGCAGATGCATGTGCCACCTTGTGCATCTGGCTTATGTGGGACCTGGGGAACTGAACCTGGGGTCCTTTGGCTTTGCAGGCAAGTGCCTTAACCGCTAAGCCATCTCTCCAGCCCCACACCTGCTTTAATAGTTTAAATAATGGCTTCCGCTTTGTGTTAGAATTACTGGTCCCTCTTGGTCGAACAGTAGATGGTGAACGGCCCCTGTCTGTGTTTTCTCCCGTCTGTAGAACACGCCTTTTGCACGACTCATCCTCATTAGATTTTTATAGCATTTTCTGAAGGGGTGTTGTAGAGGCTCTGTTTATCTATCTGTGACCTGGCACGAGTTCTTGCTGTGGTGGTTTGCTGGCGAGTTTTTTGTGGAAGTGATTTTCTTGGGATTACAAGGTATGAGTTCAGAGATGCCTCCCTACTCGGGAGCATCAAGCCAGCAAGTGATGCCTCCAAGAAAAGAGCGGTGCTTGGACCACTATGACAGTTTCCGTTTTCTTTCTCTACCGTGCTTCAAATTGGGCACCAAATGTGAAAATGCTATGCCCGTGCTCCCGGGTCGCTGAGTGAGGAAGTGTTCTCAGGAAGACCTGGCATGCTAGCTGTTCAAGGCTGCTCTCCTACGGTGGTCTTAGCCGTCTCTTCTGGGTTCTGTATGTTGAATCGTTGTCCTTCCCCCAGTCAGATTCAGGACTTCACTCCATCTTCACTCCTCTCTTACATATGCCTTCTCCTCCTCCGTCCAAGAAACACACAGAGAACACAAAATGCCCCTTTAGCCAGGCCCCACAATATTCAGGATACATTTATTTTATGGTTTGATTATTCTGTTTGCTGATTTCCACAGAGACCTAACTATATCCTGGAGCGGATTAAAGTAGTGCTTAATGGACTACATAGGTATATGTGTGAGTTACTTCTCTCAGTGCTGTGACCAAATACCTGAAAGAAGCAGTTTAAGGGAGGATTAGTTGACGTTGATTTATAGTTAGAGGGGATAAAGTCCACCATAGTAGAAAAGCCGTGACAGCAGGGTCCAGAAGCAGCTGGTTCCGTCCAGTCCACAGTCAGAAAGCAGAGAGCAATGCTCAGCTGGTCTTCTCTTTAAAAAAAGAAAATATTGATTTGAGAGAGAGAGAGAATGGGCACACTAGGGTCTCTAGCCGCTGCAAACAAACACCAGACACATGCGCCACTTTGTTACTTTGTTCATCTGGCTTTACGTGGGTCCTAGGGAATTGAACCTGGGTCCTTAGGCTTCGCAGGAAAGCGCCTTAACTGCTCAGCCATCTCTCTAGCCCCAGCTTTCTCCTTTTCATTCAGTCTGAGACCCAAGCCCACAGGATGGTGCTGTCCACATTAGGATAGTCTTGCCTCAACTAACCTGGTGTAAAAACTTCCGTCACAGGCGTGCCCAGCTTTGTCTCCTGGGTGATTCTAGAGCCAGTCAAGTTCACAATCAAGATCAGTTGTCCCCGTACATTAAAAAGTACACTTGTTCTTACATACACTGCCAGTCTTAAAGTGTGCACTCTGGTCAGCACGTGATGCATGTTAAATTACAAAATCCAGAGAGATGGATTTTCAGAATTCTGTATAATTAAGACTCCAGCAGTACTTTCAGATTACTATGTAATTAAAATTCCATTATCAATCTTAAGCCAAGCAAAAAGTGTCTATTTCACTACTTTCCTGTCAGATGCTCAGCGCCTGTATGTATCCAACTGTGGGGAGGACATGAGAGGGGATAAGAAGCCATCTCCAAGGAGCTTGCTGGAACTCACACTCGGATCTTCCCTAATTCCAACTTTTATTCTCTTGTTTCCTCCTCTTAAGCATTCCAACGAAAATGTAAAAATGAACTGGCCCTGCGAAGTCTGTTTGCCCAGTGAGTGTAAATTCATTAAGGTTCACCATTCCAAGTAGGGAAACAATCTTATAAAAGTCGATAGACAAGTGCCCTCCACAGTCTTTAAAAAAAGAGAGAAATGCATTGAATTACCTTGAGTAATAAGAAAAATGCAGATCTCATTACGGCATGCATTAAAACATGACAGAAATCATAGTCTCTTAATCCTGCCAGATTTATAAACATGAAGAGAATCTAATAATTAAGTGGGTGATTGAAGGACAGATGAATCCAGTTTCTGTGCTATAAAAAAAAATACACAATCCCCCAAGTATGCTAATTCCTAACAAATAAGCCATACACTGTGACGGAAGATTATCGCAGGAGACCTCTAGTTCATTTTGTATGAACTTGCAGCTGGGAGTCCCTCCACACTCTTCAAAAAGTATTAATTTAGATGGACATGAGCGATCATCTTCTTAAATTTTTATTCAAATAAATAGAACCTTGTGTTCCTTGTGAAAATTAAAATTGGCATTTTCTATTTAACATCTGGGTCTCTTTCACACTTTAGAGCTGATATCCAATCAAGAAACATGATGGTTCTTTTTTTTTTTTTTTCTCTTGAGGGGGTGTTCACTGCCTTCCATTTAGTTGCTGTGTATTCCTGAGCCTTTAAGGGATGCCAGCTGAGGATTCTCGCGTTTTGTTGTTTTATAAATTTAGCCCGAGAGAGGAGATCCTGCTTTATCCTTGAAATTACTCAGGCTTATTACTCTTTGCTGACCTTACTTGTTCAATGTGATAACATTTTCCCGGTTACAGTACCCACGGCATGACAGTACGATTACACATACACACTTACACGTACATACACACTTACAGTGTTTTCTTAGAACTGATTCAAGAGTGAACCTATCAAGCTAATTTTTACCTACTTAGTTTTTAAAAAGGCAAACATGAGCATCCTAGAACACCATATTCTGTTTGAAGCAAGGACACATCTTCCCATTGCTAATTATAGTCCATATGATGCACAAAATCTAGAATGCACCCAAATTGGAAACCACTTGAACACCACTGAAACGGGACGCTGAAAAATGCTGCAGACTAACTTTTCAGGCTGAGGATGTTCAGCAGTGGAGTCCGTGAAAAGACTTCAGGAATAAATTCCCAATCTCAAATGCCTCTAGCGCCAAGAATTTCGGATGAGGGATATTTCTACCTGTTCAACATACAGTTCATCCAGTGTGGACAACGTACCATGTCCCCCCTTTGGTAAGGTGGAGAGGGTAATGCCCTCCCTTTCCCAGAAGTTGGGAAGCTTGCACATCATGAATCGCGTTCGTTCTCCTTGGCTGTCTAGTGCCCTTGAGTAAATGCTGTCAGCCTGTCCTGGTGGCCTAGTTGTTACCGGTCACATTAATCCTCCAAACATGTCTTCATCAGCAAATTACCACAGAAGGTTTGCCTGTCGAGTGCAGATCTCCAAGCTACCTGTTGGACATTGGTACCCAGAGTAACGTCCTGTTTGCTTTTAGGATTCTTTCTGGAGTAGTTTAATTGGTCCTATCATATTGGTGTAGCTAATTTGATTCAACGTTCACTACAGTAGTCAGCATGTCACCTGAGGTGGATGTAATTACTGAACAACTCTCTGTATCTTCCTCATAAAGTTAAAATAGCCAGGGTGGTTTGAGAGCTTTTCGTTCCTGGTCGTTGTACTATATTCATCTCAATTTTTCTGTGTTGATTATTTATTTATTTATTTATTTATGCCAATCTCTTTGTGTCCTATGTCCCCATCAGATGTTTTTCCTTCTTAATGCAACATTGAGATTTCTACCTGCAAGGAAAAGACTCTTTAAAAAAAAGAAAGCCCGTTGCTTTAGGAAGGAGTAGTCTTGCCTTCAGGCACCGTTTTCTTGGTAGCTGTTGAACAGAAGAGAAGACATCGTTAGTGGCCTCCAAGTCGTACTTGCACGATAGCCTTCTTGGAAAAAGGGCATGTTCTCGCTTAAGTACTGTGTGCAGCAATATACTGGCTTCTGATGCGCGGTTGTCATGGCAATGAGCACGCAATGATCCTTTCCCTCCATTTGAGTAAACAGACACAGACAACTTAGGGAACTTTCTGAGACATAAATTATTTCTGGTCAATGGCTGTACAGAGTCCTGGGCATATTCTTGTTTAAACATCTTCCTAGTTGTGTGTTTTCTGGCCTAAGCAAATGCAATTTATGCTTCGGAACTAATAAGAACATATCTCCTCTCGGAATTGTTCATCCATCTGAAATACGCTCGCTGATAACCTGAGGGAATGGACAGTTAATGAATCACAAGAAAACCATGGGAGCGAAATTGTGGCTCTCAGTCTTTCCAGAGACCAGTTTCAGATAATTGCTATTAAATGGACTGAGTAATTCTTTTAGAATCATATCCTTTAGAGTTCAGAATTGGAAATGGTTAAAAATCTTGGTTTGAGCATTGGTTTTAAAGACTTCAGTAACTGGCCAAATAAGGCAGGATCAACCTCTGTCCATTTAATTGATGGTTGCTGCTTTCATGAGCATATTATAATTATTTTCCTCTTAAATATTCAGTATTTTCGATTGTATAAAAATGTGTTAAGCAATATATCATTTAGTTTTCCCAATTCCTTTTCTCTGGTATATTTATAAACATCTTATTTTGCTTTTTCTTTTTTCTTTCTTAAATACTTGATTCAATTGTACTCCCATCATGGTCACAGAAATGACAGGTAAACGTTATTAAAAATCTTAATATTGTAGCAGTTCTGTGATTTGTCCACTTGATTTTTCTCCATTTTGTCTTTGTGGACCATTTGTATTTACTGGAAGTAACATCCATGAGAGCGTATAGTACTGTTTTCCCTTGAATGTCTGGCTAAAATGTCAGTTTTTCTTTCTTTCTTTATTTTGCATCAACATGTAATTGTGGTTTTTTTTCTTTCCAATTCAAGTGTAATGTTGTTGACTTAACTGACTTCAGCTTGTTGTGAGTGTGTCTCCGGCAAACCTGCCCGTCGTTGTCTTTCACTTGATAATATAATCATGGATTATAGAACTCCTGTAGATGATATACTGTATCTAAGAATATAATTCTGTAATTCTGCTCTTTTTTTTTTTTTGGTTTTTCGAGGTAGGGTCTCACTCTAACCCAGGCTGACCTGGAATTCACTACGGAGTCTCAGGGTGGCCTTGAACTCATGGCAATCCTCCTATCTCTGCCTCCCGAGTGCTGGGATTAAAGGCGTGCGCCACCACACCTGGCTAATTCTGCTCTTTATTCAGGGTGTGTTCCTGATTTTTCCCCTTGGCAAGTTTGCCAAGTATTTCTTTTCCCAACATTTTATGATTTCTAAGGCGTGATCTTATTTGAGACGTCTAATAAAGAGCTAGGATGCCAGAAATTCTTGACGGTTTGCTCTGGGGTCCTCTGGTCCTAGGAGCAGAATTGCCTTTACTACTACATTAACGCATCTTAGAGCCTTCCAGCGACCTTGGTTTGTCCTTGGAGGCAATTCAGAAAGCCACCACCACGTCACCATCCTTTGAGGATGAAAACCATTTTCGTTAAGGCCCGCAACAAAGCAGTCTCAAGACGGGAGCAGATTTTTCTCTTCCCGTTAGCTTCTGCTCGGTGTTGACGTGTTTTCCTGCTGCCCTTGCGATGGCTGGCCAGAGTCAGGCCCCGTGCTCAGAAACTCTACAGGTGGCCTTGCTCCAGCATGTACACAGCCAGGCCATGCCAGAAGGCAGTAACTCTTCCCAGAGCCTGACCTTCAGGACAGTCACTTTCTTGCTGCTAATGTTAATTGCCACCTAAAGATGGTATAGCCGGGAGCCCCCCCCCCCCCCACTCCATCCTTGCGCTATGGGTAGGACAGTTCCTCTGGAAATAGCAACTTGCAAGTGTCTGGGAGGGAGGCCCTGGGTCTTCCCCCTGGCCCTAGCCCGCTGCTGGAATCCCGACTCTGTAAACATCATAGATCTGTTACAGAGTGTTTTCCCTCCCTCCTTCTGCTCGCATTCCTTTGAAACTGCTGAGTCTGACCGTTGTCATTATCCCCGGTATTCATTTTGTCAAAGTGTATTAGTGGGAGATCAATACTATGGATCAACCCATTCACGTTCTGGTGGTTGAGGTGCATCGATTCCGTTTAAATAAAAGTCAGCTTGCTGTGTAATGTTTGTTTACCCCGACCCTGGCTGAGCACTCCCATGTCCTCACAGGCTGCATGCATGCCATTTGTTTGCCAAAAGTTGGTTTCCTCCAGGTTCTCGGGGGGCTGCCTTATCTCGATACCCCAGAGTTGGCCTAACTCAGCTCCCTTTGTCCACAGGACCGATGGACGCCGCTGGTCCCTGGCCTCTCTCCCCTCCTCTGGCTATGGGACGAACACCCCCAGCTCAACCGTCTCTGTAAGTACCTGATTATTATTATTTTTTTTTCTGCTCCCATACAAGCAGAGAGCTAATCCTCAGCTGCTCTTCCCTCTGGGTGTTTCCTGGTAAGAAGATAAATTCCACACATCTCTCTCTATGTAGGAGATGTGTCAAGTGACGGCTTAACAAACGTATAAAAGGACATGCTGTCCCTGCAAGCTTCCGAACCGTGGGCCATCAATTGTTTAAGGCCCGGGACCACAAGATTGGAGGAGTTGGGAAACTTTCATGTTCATACCATTTGGTGTAGTTTGCTAGTGGTGGGGGGGAACATTGCTTTGGGTTATACCACTGATACTACTGTTGAAAATGACATCAAGGTTCATTCCATCAACTTGATCTTTCCTCTTGGGTGGATTAGGCAGAAGCTTGTTTTGTTTTATCTTCAAAGGGCCAAAAAATAAAAATAAAAAAGAAGAGGAAGAAGAAAAAGAAAAATTACCTTGTATTTGGTCTATGCCTTCTAGGTATAAACTTTTAAAAAGAGGGGAGAGGGCTGGAGGGATGGCTTAACGGTTAAGGCATTTGCCTGCGAAGCCAAAGGACCCAGGTTCGATTCCCCAGGACCCATGTAAGCCAGATGTATAAGGGTCACATGTGTCTGGAGTTTGTTTGCAGTGGCTGGAGGCCCTGGTGTGCCCATTCTCTCTCTCTCTCCCTCTCTCTCTCTCTTTCTGCTTGCAAATAAACTAAATTTAATTTAAATTTAAAAAAGAGGGGGAAGAATTTAGTGAAAGGATAGCGTGGAACCATGGAAATAAGATAGAGGAATACAAAAACTCTTGTCCCAAAAGATAATGCTTCGATTAGAGGTCTAGCAGTTGCTGGACTCAGTCGGTAGATTAGATACAAGTATGCCTGGCTTAAGTTCGTGAGGTTGTGAGAAACTGTATCCATCTGACTTTGGAAACCAGGTGGTCGTTTAGACAGGCCTAGGAGGTCACAAGTATTCAGTAAATACCCAGTGAGGTGGCCTGTAGCCCCTCGTATTGGCCAGGAATACGGACCTATGTCTCATTCAGTTTCATCTTTATTCTGTCAAAATCTGTGGGTCACTGCTTAGGTATCTCCATCTGTCATGTTTTTTGAAGCCCGCAGCATGGGAGCTAAGCACATAGGTGTGGAATAAGACCCCAACAACACACTGCAGTTTGGCAGATAAGAGAACCTCCCTCAGCATTGCCTGATATTATTTATTTCTAGAAGCTTGCTGATAACGTGGGCTTGTTGGAGTACCTCTAAACCCAAATTGTTCGTATCTGCCTGGGTCATCTTTATCGTCTCCTTGGACTAATGTAGTTCACAGAAGTTCCTTATTTCCTGGCCGTTATTCCGTTTTGTTGTGTGAGGTGCATTCGGGTCATTTTTTTTTTTTTTGAGAACGCCCCCAACAGTCTAGAGTAGTTTCTGTGGGCCCATCAGTAATCCTAGATGGGATCAGTGGAGAAAATTGCCACTAAGTACCAATATCTTTGGTTGCCATGACAGCAAGCCGTCATTGGCCCACATCTCAGATGTTGAAAATCTGGGACCATCAGGCAAAAGTGAATGCTAAAATTAATCCAAAACAGAGTCATTTTGAAAGTTTTAAGTGCTCACCCTTTCCAAGACCCTTGGGTGTCTAACTAGAGCCAAGCCATGGCGAACGGAGAACTTGATTCTGTTGCTTCCTTACACCCATTCTCATTTAATCTTCCCTGTACTAAACACTGAAATGCATGTCTCCTGACACAAATTTTCCAATTTTGACTACATTACCTTGCATTGCCTTCAGTCAGGGCTATGACAGTTCAGAACAGAAATGTCTCTCTCTCTCTCTCTCTCTCTCTCTAAGAGCGAGCGAGAGAGAAAGAATGAGAAACTATGAGGTTTTCATTCTTTGTCTTTAATAAATCACGTGTCATTTATAAAGGGTGAGTACACAGAATCAGACTATTGAGTATAAATGATTGTGAAGTAATATTTGTCTAAATATTTATGATAAGGCAGGTACTTATGCAGTGTCTGAAAGATGCATGGGCTTCTGCATATACACCCTGTCATGTTGGAGCCATGTGTCCCTCATTTTATCAATTGACAACAACCTGAGGCTTAGAATTACTTGACAGACTAATCACCTACCCCTTTATTTTGTCCATACCGATATAGCAAATGGTCTCGGCTGTAGTGTCATAACTTCTTTTCAGGATTCTGAATGGCCCTTCTCAAGTCCTGTGGATAATCCACCTGACCTGGCCATCAGTTATAACAGAGGCAGTTTCCTCTGACATCCCCTTGTGCCTAAAAGCAGCAGCCCTGAGACCATTTGCAGCCAAACACATATGCACACACATGCTCACAGACATTTCTACTAGTCTTCCCTTTGCACTATTTACTTACGGAACAAGTCGTTATATAGTTACCCATCTTGGTATTCCTATTTTCCCCTCAAAATGAAATTTTACGTTCCATGTCTGCTCATTTTGTCAAAAACCATAGGAGGGGCATGAGAGATGGCTTAGCAGTTAAGTGTTTGCCTGTTAAGCCTAAAGACACCAGTTCGAGGCTCGATTCCCAGGACCCATGTAAGCCAGATGCACAAGGAGGCACACGTGTCTGGAGTTCGTTTGCAGTGGCTGGAGGCCCTGGTGTGCCCATTCTCTCTTTCTCTTTCTCTGTTACTCTCAAATAAATAAATCAACAAAATTAAAAAAAATCTGAAATATTTATTTTAAAAAAACATAGGAACTGGGGTTGGAGATATCACTCAGTGGTTAAGGTGCTTGACTCCAAAGCCTAAGGACCTGGCGTTCAACTCCCCAGGACCCACATAAAGCCAGATGCACAAGGTGACACATGCATCTGGAATTTGTTTGCAGTGGCTAGAGTCCCTGGTGTGCCCATTTAGTCTCATTCTCTCTGTATCTCTGCTTGCAAATAAAATATTTTTTTTAAAAACAAAACCCATAGGACTTATTGAATCTGTGGGCTGTGGCCGCTGTCACGCAGGTTGACTACTGCTTCTTGATGGTTAATGGACGGGACAAGTCAGAGCCACAACATTGCCTGCGTCTCAGGCTCTCTGCATGTTTGTCCTTTAAATATTTAGGCTATATTTTGTGTAAAGAAAGTTGGTCGGAATTTAAGTTTCCTACTTCTAATCAGATTAATCTTAAAATTTCATTAACTATTAGCCATTTAGCCAACCAATAATTTTATTTTTTGAAGAAAAATATAGAACAAGATATATAAAATTATAAGCACTCTGAATGTGTAGTTTAAAAGTTACAGATAATTGTGTTGTTAGCTGAGCTCATGCTAAACTGTAAACAGTATTATATTTTTATCTCTTGGCTATCACAGGAACTGCAAAATTACCAAATGTTAAAAATGCTATATTCTGAAATTGGAAAGATTTTGTCATATGAAGTTAATCATTCTCTCCCAGAGACTATTTAGTATTGTAACTTCTTTCCGTGTCAAATTTTATAGTTAAAAATAAATTTGTAGCACTTTTCCTAGATAATATTCAGCACATAATTTTTAATTTTGAAGTAAGCAATATGGAATTGCAGTAAGATGGTCCTCTATCTATTTCTTACCAGATAAATTATTATTTTCTGTTGAGGGAAAGACTGAAAAAAAAAGATGTAAATGCCCATGAACATGAGGTATAGCTATTAAATCATATTACTTTTAATACACAGCAAGTACAGTCTTACACATGCACACGAACACTATCCTTTGCAAATGGCTATCTTGAGAGACTAAATGTTCATTTGAACGAAGCCATTATACTCGGAACATGTATTTGGAGCTCTGCTTGCTTGGAGAACGAGCATCGGAGGTTTTGGTGTAAATCTTCATCCGCCGCAAGTGGATTTGATGTATGTTGTAATCAGAAGTCATATGCAAACTCGTTGGATAGTGGGACTCACTCTTACCACGCTTCGATGAATATGAATGAGACCGAGTTTACTGGAAAACTTTCCAAGCCGAAGTTGGAAGTTTCTTCTAGAATTTCTACTCCAGGGATGGTTTGATCAGCAGAGGCATGTTTTCAGTAAACACCTGGGAACCAGGTGTGGTGGGCATGTGCTTGTAAACCTGATAACGAGGCAGTGTAACAAAACACACACACACACACACACACACACACACACACACACACACACAAAATGTGGTCTTGAAGCACTTGCCTTCCACTGGTCTTCAGATGTTCTAACAGCTTTCTTTACTGATACTTACACTTCTGAGTTTTGTTTTTTTTTTTTTTTTTTAAAACATTTTATTTATTATTTTGAGAGAAAGAGGCAGAAGGGGGGTGAGAATGGGCACACGCACCAGGGCCTCCAGCCACTGCAAACAAGCTCCAGATGTATGTGCCACCTAGTGCATCTAGCTTATGTGGGTCCTGGGGAATCGAACCTGGGTCCTTAGGTTTACTTGCAAGTGTCTTAACTGCTAAGCCATCTCTTCAGCCCACTACTCCTAAGTTTTTATTTATTTCTTTTCTGTTTGTTTGGTTGGTTTTGGTTTTTGGGTTTTCAGGATAGGGTCTTACTCTAGCCCAGGCTGCCCTGGACTTCACTGTGTAATCCCAAGCTGGCCTCAAACTCATAGGGATCCTCCTACCTCTGCTTCCCGAGTGCTAGGATTGAAGACTAGTGCCACCACGCCCGGCTCTGAGATTTTATTTTTATTTCTGTCCTTCTCTGTTGTCCAACGTGCCTCACTTTTGGGGTAGCATTTCTTTTGAGTCAGCTCCAGCCTTCACTTTGCTGGCCTTCAGTTGTCCCCAGGTGCCCTCTGATCATCCTGATGTCATTTGGGTTCAGCTGATTTATGTTTACACCTTGCCTGCCCTCTCCCCTCACAAGTCAAGAGACCCTCTTCCCAGAGACGCTTGTACCCTCTTAGTTTCTCTGAGGCACTGTAGATAATGACATTCTTAACACTACCACGGCTCAGTTTATCCTGTTACTGATCTTAACACAGGCACATCCCCTGTGCCATTATCCATAATGCACACGTTATGATATAATTTTCCTGAGACTTAACCGAGGTCAGTCTGCAGTCCCACCATCCTGCGTGCTCATCTCATCTGATCTCAGAAGCCGAGGGTTAGGCTGATTTGTACTGGGATAAGAAACTTAACTGAGGTCCACGTTTTGTTAGATTCACCATAAGCCATTTAAATAAAAACAGATTTTAGGGCTGGAGAAATGGCTTAGCGGTTAAGGCGTATGCCTGCGAAGCCTAAGGACCCGGGTTTGATTCCCCAGGACCCACGTAAGCCGGATGCACAAGGGGGCACATGTGTCTGGAGTTCATATGCAGTGGCTGGAGGCCCTGGTGCGCCCATTCTCTCTTTCTCTCTGCCTCTTCCTCTCTCTCTCAAACAAATAAAGAAATAAAATATTTTTAAAACCAGATCTTATTATGTTTTATAAAGTATTAAAAGATGCCACTGAAGGTTTGGAGAGATGGCTTAGCAGTTAAAGCACTTGTGTGTGGACCTAAGGGTTGAGGTTCGACTCCCCAGAACCCACATGAGCGAGATGCACATGGTGGCACATGCACCTGGCATTTGCTTGCAGTGACTGGAGGCCCTGGTGTGCCCACTCTCCCCCCACCTACACACACAATAAATAAAAAAAAATACAATAAAGGGGTTGGAGAGATGGCTTAGTGGTTAAGGCACTTGCCTGTGAAATCTAAGGACTCATGTTCAGATATCCAGGTCTCACGTAGCCAGACTCAGTGACAGAAGTGCACAATGTCTCACATACACCACAAGCGAGTGTATGCATCTGAAGTTCATTTGCAGCAGGCTGAAGGTCCTGGTGTGCCCATTCTCTCTCTCTCTCTCTCTCTCTCTAAAATAAAAATTATATACATACACACACACACACACACACACACACACACACACACACATACACACACACACACACACATACACACACACACACACACATATATATATATATATATATATATATAAAATTTTAAACGGCACTGAAGGTGGGTGTGATGGCACACGCCTTTAATCCCAGCACTTGGGAGACAAAGGTAGGTGGATCACCATGAGTTCGAGGCCACCCTGAGACTACCTAGTTAATTCCAGGTCAGCCTGGCATAGAGTGAGACCCTACCTCGAAAAACAAAACAAACAAACAAACAAAAAAGCCGCTGAAGATCTCCTCCCCTTTTTTATTTTCTCCTTCCCTCCCCAGAGGACCCTGCTCTGAAGTCTTTGGTATTAGATCCACACTAATATCACTGGTCTGTAATGATTCATGGGAAACTCTTGAGCTTGGTGTGTTGTGGAATTAACTTTCACTTTTGGCAAGGTAACAGGATCTCTGTAATGTACACAATAGCCCAGCAACTCATAATCCGGAAATAATATTTCTATAGTAACCTGAACCAACATCCACACTGAGTGGATTAAATAAATATTTTAAATAACTTCCCATCACTTCAGTTGAGGCTTTGCCGCCCAAGTGATTATTCTAAACTTACGGACAGGCTAGGGAGGGTTTGGAAATCTTGGATACAAGAATATAGACGTTGATTTACCTGTGAGAGAGATGAGTAGTTTTTATGTTTGTTTATATGTTGGTTGGTTTCCTGTTCTGAGGATCAAAGCTGGGAGTCTGGTGCATGTTAGGCAAGTGCTCTACCACTGAACTACACCCTCAGTCTTCTGTCAGATTTCTTTCTTCTGTCTTGTACTTGCTAAGCTCTATGTCCTTGCTATTTTCACCTCTGTGTATCTCCTGCTGGGGTTGATTTTATTCTTTTCCAGACTTACTGAGGTGGCTTACTTCATTTCATATCCTTTATTCATAGTGAAAGTATTTAAGACTACCTGTTTACTCTGAACACTGCATTGCTTTATCTCGTAAGTCTTTCATGTCATGTTTTTCCTTTTTATGGTTTATAAAATAATCTCATTATGTTGGAAAATCCTTTCTTTGTCTCAGCACGGACTTAGTAAGGCGTTTGATAATTTCAAGGTGTAGGCATGCTGGTAAGCCCTGCTCGCTAATTTCTAGGCTCCCGCCCAGCAGCGCCACGGTATTTACGAAAGATGCTCTTTTGTCGTGACAGATTACAAGAGGGTCTTAATGAAAAACCCTGCTAGCACTGGCATCTTCAGATGAGTGGCGTCTTCAAAATGCACTTGCTCTCGCCCGGTTTCCACTCACAAATTTCAAAATCTTTTTTTATTCACGAGCATGGATTTTCCCGAGTTTACCATTCACTAAAATAAAACAACAGCCTGTTCCTTTGTTTTGCAGTGACACATATCTCATTGTTTAAATGCCACATGGCTCATCTGCTCACCTCTTCTACCTCACCATGGTTCAGATGTTGAGTGTGATTGTCAGTGAGCAAATCGACCAGAAAGAGAGAGAGAGAGAACAAAACCTTATGGCTACTGAAGCTGTTGAGTAAAGAAGTGATATTGTTGGTCTAAAAAATAAATAAATAAGGATCTTCTACACCCTCCACTTATGCCCGTGACACACACTGGTAGAATTTGCATCAGAGGACAGCATGCTTCTACTGTGGGAGGTTTCATTGTCTTGTTTATGCTTCTGCTGCATGTAATGATGTTACTGATATAAACGTCCCCATGTTTGCTTGGGAATAGGAGTATCAAGAAGGCTTCCCTCTTCAGCCAGGAACTAATCTATGCCCCATCAGTCTCATTCCAGAGGTCTGCTGTCTTGCCTTGCTTGCTTTCTCTGGCTTTTGTCCATTTCAGAAGCTGGGTTATTATTTTTTTTTCCAGAGAGGAAGCTGTCCTTGGGAAACTGTAGGCAAATGGGTGACATATAGCAAGAATATTGACTCCAGGCACTTGCGCCACCTAGTGGACACGTGTGACTTTGCACTTGCCTCACCTTTGGGCGTCTGGCTTATGTGGGATCCGGAGAGTCAAACCTGGGTCCTCAGGCTTCTCAGGCAAACACCTTTACTGCCAAGCCATCTCTCCAGCCCAGAACGTGGACCTTTTAGGGCATCAAAGTATGCGTTTAGGTGACAGGCACTGTCATTACAGCTTGAATAGGAAACAACGTAACCTGGTGATGGTGGTGATGTCACCCCTAGTTGGCCCTTTGATCTTGTAACCACTTCCAGAGGTCCTTCGGGGGAAATCGTCTAACTTCGCTCTGTTCTGTTTCAGTCGTCCTGTTCCTCGCAGGAGAAGCTGCATCAGTTACCATACCAGCCAACACCAGATGAGCTACACTTCCTGTCAAAACATTTTTGTACCACGGAGAGCATCGCCACCGAGAACAGATGTAGGAACACACCCATGAGGCCCCGTTCCCGAAGTCTCAGGTGGGTAGAGCTTCCCCAAGACCGTCGTGTGCCGGGGCCGTGTGTTTTCCGCCATTCTGAGTGAAAATCCCTTTCATTCATAGACACTCGTTGATCTGTGAACGGTCATTAATACAGTGTGGTTTCTTTCTCCAGCTACCCGTGGCATTGTTAATTATCACTAAAAGGCACCATACTACTTCTTTTAAATTTTCACGCCTTGCTGATTGCTGCTTATAGTGGTGGTGGTATGCTAGCCTGAGAGAACTGGTACCTATGAAAACTTCTCATCATGGAGTTTTTGAAGCCTTCTAATGATGGGGCAAGAGAAGTTGGTTAATATAACCATGTGGAATAGAGACTAGTTGAAGAGGAAGGAGAATAAAAACAGGAGGACAGGGCTGGAGAGATGCCTTAGCGGGTCAAGCGCTTGCCTGTGAAGCCTAAGGATCCCGGTTTGAGGCTCAATTCTCCAGGACCCACGTTAGCCAGTTGCACAAGGGGGCGCATGTGTCTGGAGTTCGTTTGCAGTGGCTGGAAGCCCTGGTGCGCCCATTCTCTCTCTTTCTCTCTATCTGCCTCTTCCTCTCTCTGTCACTCTCAAATAAATAAATAAAAATGAACAAAAAAACATTTAAAAAAAAAACAGGAAGACACCTTCCTAGATTCTATATGACAAAAGTCCCAGGGCTGGAGAGATGGCTCAGTGGTTAAGGCGCTTGCCTGCAAAGCCCAACGATCTGGGTTCAGTTTCCCAGTACCCACATAAAGCCAGATGCACAAAGTGGTGCTTGGGTCTGGAGTTTATTTGAAGCAGCTAGAGACCCTGGTACATCCGTTCTCTCTTCCTCTGTTGCTCTCTCTGTCTCTCACTGCTTGCAAATGAATTGATTAATCAATTAATTTAAAAAAAAAAGTCCATCCTGGTCCTTTTATTACTTCTTCCCACCATAAGTCTCCCTCTCTCCAGGGATTCTGAGTTTGTGTTGGAGTTTTGTGTTTGACAGGTGTAGTCCTCTTGACCGTGAGTGTTTTGTTTGGACCTTGTTTCACATCATGTGGATGGATCATCAGTTGTGACTTTTGGAAGCAGCCTTTGCAGTCGAGTCCTGTTCGGGATGTTGACGACGGAGTGTATGGGCTCGTCACCTGCGGGGGGGAAGGGGGCAGCGGGACTTGCTCCAGCGAGCACGGTCAGTTGTCCCTGTGCACAGAACGGCTCTCGTCCTCGGCCTCCGCCCCAGCCCCTGACTCACGGGTCTGTTGGAGCGATGCCCTGGGAGGGTCCTGGCACCTGGGAAAGCCCTAGCTTTGGGTGCAATGACTTCCCGCATCTGAGGACATCCTGAAAGTGACTGACAGTTCATTCCCAGGAGCCAGCAAGCAGGCCTGTTCAGAAGGAGGAATCAAATGGTGATTCCCCTCTTCCTTCTCCAACAATGACATGAGACCTTATTGCAGCGGAATTGGTTGACACTGTCTGTTAAAGCTTTATTAACAAACAGCTTAAGTGTCCAGTTGAACATGAAAGATTACTGAGGGGGGCTTATATCTTTCTATCTTTTTCATTTAGCATCATAACCTAATACCAAAGGAATCTACATTGGACAGTTGTGGAAAATGTTATTTTGAGATATAGAATAAGAGGTCTGGGATCACCATGTTTTGTTTTGTTTTTTTAACTTACTTAGGCACTATTTTTAAATTTTTTACTTTAAGAAATTCCTAGGGCTGGAGAGATGGCTTAGGGCTTAAGCACTTGCCTGTGATGCCTAAGGACCCCAGTTCAAGGCTCGATTCTCCAGGACCCAAGTAAGGCAGATGCACAAGGTGGCGCATGCATCTGGAGTTCATTTGCAGTGGCTGGAGGCCCTGGCGCACCCATTCTCTCTCTGTCTATCTGCCTCTTTCTCTCTCTGTCTGTCACTCTCAAATAATAAATAAGAATAAACCACAACAACAACAAAAGAAATTCCTAGAGTATCTAACATAAGCCATATTGACCCCAAAAGATGAGTACCCTAAAACGGTGTGATTAGATCCTGTGAGAAAGGACACATAGTGACTACTGCATAAAAGAAAGAAAGAAGAAAATAAAGAAGAGAAAGAACGAAAGAAACAAAAGTTGTATGCTTCTGTTTCTTATTGCACGTAACGCCGACCTCAGCATCCCAAATAAATATTTACTAGGCTAGAAAATGGATTTCCCCACACCACCTGTGCCACGGAAGACTCTCCGCCCTCCGCGGTGGTGGGTGGAAAGCGCAGGTGTGTGATAAGAGTGTGAAATGACACGGTTAAATGTGTCCTAGATGTTGCCGTTGGGAGGCCACCCTACTTTGTCTTCCGCTGCAATTCAGCTAATTGCATATTACGTCAATTGCACATACGAGTGTGTGCTACATGCGGCATGTAACCTCAACTTAAGAACATTTTCGAAATGAGCGTTGTTGACTCCAATTATCGTGCGGCCTTGCACTTGAACTTGCTTTCCGAACCCTACTCAGGGCGTCTCTCGTGTTTGCAGGTTTGCATACGCGGATACTAATGGCTGGTTTTGTAGGGCACTGCGTAGCACTGAGCACACAGTTCACGTGAAAGTTGCATAGTCCTTCTGGTGCAGATGACGGTTTGTAAATAAAAGGCTTATTTTCATCTCATGCTGTGGCAAGTTTAAAAGGGTAATTTGCTTTGCTTGCAGCCCTGGACGCGCCCCTACCTGCTGTGACCATGAAATAATTATGATGAACCATGTCTACAAAGAAAGGTTCCCGAAGGTAATGAATGGAATTGAAGATGACTAGCGTCTTAAGTGACCAGGCGACACAGGCTCAGCGTCTGTAAGGTGGTTTTGTTACAGGAAATCAGCGGCCAATCCAATAATGACTTGCATCAGACAGCACTGGAAGCCTTCTTAGAGAACGAAAATAACCAAAGAAATGTGAAGCCAGAGGCTGCTGTGACCGCAAGGCTGTGTGTTGTTGACTAGCTGGTGGTGGGCACCATGAATGTGGGGGGGGCAGGGTTGGTAGTAGGAGAGTCTGCTCTCCCAGGTTTCACATCCTTTGGATCTGAGCACCCTTGTTCTGTATCTGTTGTGGGATTATCAAGTAGAGAAGCCCTAGATTTCTGTGCCTTGAAATTTAAACCTCATTTTCCTCTACCCGAATTTTCAGCCGTTACCTCTCTGGCCCCATTGCTGTAGAAGGCAGGAATGAAACCACAGCCCAGTTTGTAAAGGGTTGTAGCCGGGTCCTTGGGTGCCCTAGGAGCTCTCCCACCCAAGTTCTAACCGGGCCCGACCCTGCCTAGCTTCCGAGATCAGACGGGGTCAGCGGCGTTCAGGCTGATATGCTCCTTAGGTCCTGGTCACTCACGCGTTCCACATCTTCCCATCCAAGTTGGAACTACAGGGCAATGGCCACCTCTCCATGCCATTCTAGATCCTCTTCCACTGCCCCTTGTAGCTTTAGGCGTGAGAACAAAGGGGCATCTTTGGTTTCCTAAACCAGGACTGGAATACTGACTGACTGTAAAGAACCTGACATTGACGTCCTTGATCAGCGCTGGTTATCACATGTCTCTTGCTTGCCGGGGAAGCTGATATTGAGTGTGTTCAGTTAACGAAAGTTCCGCAGTTAGAGGGGGCGGGGGAGGCAGGTAGGAGAAGGAAGTCTCCCCGCATATATAGTTCCTGTGAACAAGAATATTGATTAGCCAACAAGTGATCAAAGAAAAGGAAAAGAAAGATGAGAAGGATATTTTAGATCTGTTTTTTTTTTTTTTTTTGAGGGGAATCCCCTTGGCCTTTGAAAAGAACGCAGCTTTTTGAGAAAAGGATAAAGACGGTATATATGTGCTCCTAGCATGGAGACATCTTGCCAAGAAAACAAACTCTTGGCTCATGCTGTGGAGCTCTAATTCTGCGTTCTGAGCGTTTCAAAGAGATATGTCATGAGCTGGAGAGGTGGCTCAGCTCGGTGGATAAAACGCTCTCTGAGCGTGCGGGAGTGCCCGCGTTCAGTTGGCAGGTTCCCCGCAAAAATGCGGAGCTATTGTGGGCTGCTGTAGTCCTCAAAATACTGATGCTGACTGAGGTGGGAGGAGGGCAAAGGAGAATTTTCTGGAGAAATCCATGATGAATGAGGCAAAGAACAGCGGAGCAAGAAACTAGGGCAAGAATTCAGAGAGAAAAACCCTACCTCGAACAAAGTGGAAAGGCAAGGACTGACCCAGGAAGCTGTCTTCTGACGTCCACACACATGCTGTGGCACGCACGTGACTGCACGCACACACACACACCATGTGCACATGCGCACACACACCCACCATGTGCACGTGCCACACACACACAATAAATAAAGACATAAGGAAGTAAACAAAAGAGCCTAGGATCTAACATCAAAGCATAATAATTCACAAATACCCTTCCAGTCACTTCAGGAAGCTTACATGGACTACCTTGTATTCGATGGGATGTCAAAAAAGCGGGACTGCTGGGCGTGGTAGCTTATGCCTTTAATCCCAGCACTCAGGAGGCAGAGGTAGGAGGATCGCTGTGAGTTCGAGGCCACCCTGAGACTACGTAGCGAATTCCAGGTCAGCCTGAGCTAGAGTGAGAGACTACCTCAAAAACAAAAAAAGAAGGGGCGGGGGAGACGAGGGGGTTAACAGCCTAAAGTACTCATTTCTCATTTAAATAGCTCAAATGTTTATTTTTATTTCACCCGATGAGCTAGGAGCCTCTTCCTCTCCTCCCTCTCCTTTTCTTGTCTTTGTTTTTTAAAGCAGTTCGCTTCTTAGTGGAAGGTGCAGAAATTTCCCCTATCCCTCCTGGGCTCACGTGTGCATAGCCTCCCCCATTATCAACATCCCCATCCGAGGGGTGCCGTGTTATCAGTCAGTACGTCCACATGGGCTCGGCCTTATCACTCGGTCCACATTTTCACTCATTCGTGGTGGTGTTCAATTGAACAAATGCATAGGGACACGTGTGTACCATGATCATGTCATGCAGAAGTGAGGGGTTCTTGTAACTCTTCATTCATCCATTCGTGGTGCTGGGGATTAAGACCAGAGCCTGGCTCAGCCCAGTCACATGCTCCACCAGGAGGACATGCCTACGCCAGAGCAAAGTTAAGTTTCAGAATTCTATTCAGTGACTCATAGAGGTCTGTGAAAAATGCGAGGGCAGCATGAAGTTGACTTATCTGTGTGTGTGTGTGTGTGCGTCTCCCGTGTTACACCTGTGTGTGCGTGTCCCCTCTGAACAGGCCACAGCTCAGATGGAGGAGCGTCTCAAGGAAATCGTCACCAGCTACGCCCCCGACAACGTCCTCCCCCTGGCAGATGGAGTGCTGAGCTTCACTCATCATCAGATTATTGAGCTGGCCCGAGATTGTCTGGACAAATCCCACCAGGGTCTCATCACCTCACGATACTTCCTTGAACTACAGCACAAATTAGATAAGTTGCTGCATGAGGTAAGGATGATGGGCCTTGCATACAAAAACTTCCTGATTTGTTAGGAGTTGCCCCTGGACAAACACACACACTCTCTCTCTCTCTCCCTTTCCTCTCTCTCTCTCTGTCTCTCTGTCTCTCTCTCTCTCTTTCTCTCTCTCTTATATATGAGAGAGAGAGAGAGAGAGAGACGATTTGCTTACAAATGCTAACTATGAAATGGAATTCATATTCTAGGGAAGCAGAGAAGAAAGAACGGGGGACTAGCTGATTGCTATTTGCTGTGTGTGATTGTGGTCAGTATGCATAGCAATAGGAGGTTAACATAATCACCTGTGCAGGAACCTGGGGCTCCAATAATCTATGACTCAGGGATAAGTGGATTGTAGGATTTTGAAGCAGCCATGTCCCCTTCCCCACACAGTTGCAAATTGCCTGTGTGTATATATGTGTCATTCGATGCCACTATCTGCTTCTAATATCTGAAAAAAAATCCTAAATGGAAAATGGCTTCTTCCAGGCTATATGTCCTATTAATTAACCTACACATGGGTGTTTGGGTTTGTAAATGTCGACTTATATTTTCATTAGTGTCAGTTCTCCCTCTAACAAAAATATCCAATTTCCAAAGTGACAGATAAACACCAGACCCGCATCTGCGTTAGTAACATTTATATGCCTGGCTCCTGATAACACCCAGGCCGGGAAGGGAATGTGTATGGTAGAAGAGAATTAGTGCATGATTTTGCCCTTCTGACTCAAAGTGATAGGCTATAGTGTACAAGGAAAACCTATTTAGCCTCTACATTTGGATTTAGAGTCTTTTTGTATCTCATAGGGCATAAATTTATACCCATGAAAATACAATCCTAGGTGGGGTTTTAGTTTTTCCTCTCAGAATGAATACATAAATATAGAAAATGGAAGGAGAATAGTAGCATCCTGATTTTTTTTTTTTATTTCTAATTTTTGAGAAATCCATCTGTCCTTGCCCCTGCAGGATTTGGTTCTGGCAAGAGAAGGTTCCTCGCTGACTAGCAGCTGCTAGCTGGCTTCCCTTCCCCATCCAAACTTCTCAACAGAGCTCTCTCTCCTCTCTGCTGGTCCCGTCTCGGACATGACAATTTTCTGCAGGCTGGTGGAGCACTGTCCCTTCCACTGCGTATCGGGGGGCACATTGACTTTGGCTTTTGTTGTTACTGTCTCCCTTGGTACAGACCAGCTCTCCCCTTAAACTAAATTGAGAATGAACGTACAGGAAAGTGACCGTGCACTTGCGGGTTCTGGCCGTGTGCTTTTGCTGTAAGAGTGTTGAAGGCTAAGCCTCAGTGGCCATTCTTAGTTCACCTGTTCTCAGTGCACTGGCCTATGGGCCACACCTAGACTGGCACCGTACTGGAATGTGAGAACTCTGTGCCCAGCAGTATCATTCCTTTCTCACCTGGGATGGTGGACAACATGCAGAGATATGTCCAAAGACCTCTCCTGAGACTCCTTGATGAGGTTCTCCCTGCTGCTATTGATCATTGGCTATTTTCCTGGCTCAGGCTCATTTTAGTGGAGTCTTCAAGTCTTTCTCCTCCTACCCTTTTAATACCTTCTTTCCTTTTTTTTGGGGGGGGGAGAAGGGGGTGAGGTTTGAGGTAGGGTCTCACTGGGGCCAGGTTGACCTGGAATTCACTATGTAGTCTCAGGGTGGCCTTGAACTCATGGCGATCCTCCTACCTCTGCCTCTCGAGTGCTGGGATTCAAGGCACACGCCACCATGCCCGGATCCCATTCTTCCCTTATTACTCCTCTATCCATGTCTTCCCTGCTGCTGCTTGCAAGGATTACTTTTCCAACTTGGCGTTTCGTTTTCCCACATTATCATCTGTGTCTCTCCCCGTCCCCTCCTGGGACCTTATTGCTTGTCTTAGATTAGAGCCCTCTGGACTGCAGTGGAGTTCAGTCCACACTTCAGCCCAGCAGGGTTTGGTCAGATTTCAGACACGTGGGTCCACCTGTCTCTGGCTGTCGACTTGGAGCAACAAGGGCTCAAGTAGACTCAGCTTCTTGGCCAAATCTGCCTCTTACAGGGTTTGCCTCCATCATTAACACCGTGTTCCCCACTAAAATACTGCGTCATCTCTTCCTCTGCGTAAGGCGACCACTAGTGCCCCAGTCAGCTTTGCGTTGCTGGCAGAAAGCACCCGACCAGGAGCAGCTTGTGAGAGGAAAGGGTTGATGCTTACAGACAGGAGAGGAAGCTCCATGATGGCAGGGAAAACGATGGCATGAGCAGAGGGTGGACATCACCTCCTGGCCAACATAAGGTGGACAACAGCAACAGGAGAGTGTGCCAAAACACTGGCAAGGGGAAACTGGCTATAACATCCATAATCCTGTTCCCAACAACACACTGCCTCCAGGAGGCTTCAATCCCCAAATTGCCACCAGCTGGGGACCTAGCATTCAGAACTCATAGTTTATGGGGGACACTTAAATCAAACCACCACAACTAGCATCTTACAGTTTTCTTTCTAAATATTCCTGACATTTCCCCCCTTGTTCTATTATTTATTACTTTGTTCAAATCCTCCTGTTTATTGATCTGCTTCCCTCCTGTCCTAACCCCTCAAATTCATGCTTCTATGTAATTCCCAGAACAGTATAACTCTCTTCAGTATTCCGTTCTGCTTAACGTAGAAAGTATAGCATGGCACGTGTCTCTATGCCTCCTCACTGAGTGCCTTTAGCCATGATCCACTTAACGGTCTTTTTTTTTTGGTGGGGGGAGTAGGTGAGGGAGAATCTCATATTACATCAGACAGTGGGCTCTTTGGAGTACTTGAGTCCTTTCTAATACCGTGGTGCCTAGCTCAGTATTCAGGCGTTTGTGGATTCCTCAGTAACTATAGAAAGGAGGGAAGAAGGGGTAAAGCCTATGAAAGCATGCCAAAATATATTGCATTCATTTTATGATATAGCATCAAGTCATCCAACTCTGCTGTCCCTTTTAATCAAATTAGCTTCCAGAAAAATGCTGGAAGCAGCGTGCCTGTTTCTGTGTCTGAGAAGCATGTGTTTGTTCAGTGGTGTACTTCTGAACAGAGAAGGCTGACCAGGGAGAAGCTGGGTAGCCAGTTTTTATGACTTCCTCCTTCCTCAGTTCCATCAAGAGATCACCATAACGACCAGTTTAGCCTTGTGTTTTTGTTCCTTTCTAGGCATTCTCTGAAGAGACTAGAATTGATAGGCAGAACTATCTATACTGAAATCACCCACCTACTTTGGTTTATGTATGAGAAATAAGAATAAATCTTGGGGGGCTAGAGAGAGAGCTCAGATCCAACCCCCAGACCCCAGGTAGCAAGGCAGAGGCTGTGGCAGGCTGACGGCGAGGTGAGAGGCAGAGACGACAGTTCCCTCGTAGCTCGTGGGCAGCACAGGAAAGAACGGCCGAGCAGGAATCCAGAGAGAGAAAAATGCTGCCTCAAATAAGACGGAAAGGCAAGGACTGGCCCAGAAGGGATTCTGTGACCTCCACACACGTGCCATGCACGCCACACTCACACAAATAAATAAAAATAAATAAATCCTGGAGCTTCACAGGCCATACAAATGGGCCATATGACAGATGTAAGTCACTAAAGTGTGGGTACATTCTGTAGGCACTGGAGAAGCACGTGGGTTAAAAGTCATTGTTGGGTAGGATAAAGATGCTTTCTTGTGCATCTTCGCCAATACATCTGGTCATGTTGGAAAAAAAAAAAAATGCAGTCTGCTTTCAGAGTCTTACAGTGAGCCAGAGCTCAGAGAAACACGTCCCTTCTACACAGAGCAGAACTGTGGCAACTTGTGTGACTTGGTTTCCCTGACGTGCAGGCGTCAGTTCCCAGCTGTGGCCTTCTGTGCCCAGCACCTTCTCTCCCCATCACTCCTCTATTGTCAGTCTGCTGCATACCCCAAGGCAGAGTTTCCTTGGAACTGATGTCCTTTAAAGTCTGAGGTGGAGGTCAATTCCTGGTGCATGCTTCTGTGTCTCATTGTCTGGGGCTGAAGTGTACTCAGCCAGTGCCAATAAAATACATAGGATGCTCTAACCTATCCTCAAGTCTGTTCATAGTACTTTTATAGTGTCCAGCACTTAAAATACAGACTTGGGGAACTCACTAGCATTCCCCCTTTGGTGTGTGTTGCAAGAAACCTTGGAACAGTATCTCTTCTCAAACTGTCATTTCAATGGATATTGTTCTAACAAAACTCTATCTCCTCCCCTAATCTAGTAGATAAAATCTTATTTGAGCTACTGTAACATATATTTTGGCTGTGGATATGACTTAAAATTGTTAGAAGTAGGAAGTTGGGTAAACGCCTTTAATCCCAGCACTCAGGAGGCTGAGGTAGGAGGATGGCTGTGAGTTCAAGGCCAGCTTGAGACTACATAGTGAATTATAGGTCATCCTAGGCTAGAGCGAGAACCTACCTCAAAAAAATAAATTAAATTTAAAAAGTAGGAATTTGGTTTCAACTGGTTATTTTCATGGTTTTTGAAAGGGAATCTTTGTAATGTGAATTGACTATTTCTCTTTGGAAAGATCAACGATAGTACAAAAACATTTTAGGCATTTATTATACTTGTGAATTCATAAAACAATAATTATTGTAGTAAGAAGAGATTTTACTATGCAGCCCAAATTATCAATAAGAAGTTAGGTGGTGTTTTTGTTTTGTTTTTGCCTTTAATGTTTCCTATTTGAGGTAAACTATAAGGAAGATATATAACTACATTTCTTAGCAGTTCAAACTCTCTTTTTGTTGCAAAACAAACAATGGAAAAAAATTTAAAGACCCTTTATAGGTTTGAAATGTATGCTATTTTTGTGGATGTAGAACACACGCAGTTGTCATTTTCCTTAGATTTTTAAAATTTTAAATGTGAGCCATTACACTTTTATCTGTGTATGTTTTCTGTACCTGTGATTTGGAACATAGCCTTGGATTGAGTAGCCTAACTGTTACAGACATATTTTCATATATAAATTTTGTCTTGAAGCTGTTTTGTGGGTGTTACTTGTCACTGATAAACACCTTCAAGAATGATTATAATTGATTTTTACTATATCACATTATATCACACTGTGCCAGAAGCACCTTGAGACTCTTCTCAAGTCCTTAGAGGGAAGTATACCATAAAAACTTGAAAATTAAGGAAGCCTGAAAATGAGCATGTGTCGTTTACATTAAAACATTTATCCTGTGCCAACCATAAGGTAACGTTTATCAGATTTCTTCAAGAACATATCATTGACGATTTCAATGACTGTTTTGTTGTCAGTGTGTGGAAGTGAATCCATATGATACAGGTATAAACAGTATTTGATTAACATTTGAAACAGCATCACATACATATCCCATGTGATAAAATAACTAATTCCCAGGCTAATCGTACTGTACATGTGAACATTTCATGAGGGTGTGAAATGCTCAGGATACAAAAGTAACCTCTTTCTACGTTAGCCATTTTACGCATTCTGATGTTTCATCAGGAAAGTCCAGGTTCTGGGCTGGAGAGATACCTTAGCGGTTAAGGCGCTTGCTCAAGGACCCAGGCTCAACTCTCCAGGTCCCACAAAGCCAGACACAAGGTGACACAAGTGCGCAAGGTTGCACATGCGCACACATCTGGAGTTCGGTGACAGGCTCCGGAATAGCTGCCTCTGCTGGCACCCATGAAGCTAGTTATCACAAACTCTAAATATCCCTTTTATTCATGGTTTTTATTAATAAGGACCCTAAAATTTAGCTAATAGAGCTATTTTTCAAAAATTATTTTTGTTTATTTTTATTTATTTATTTGAGAGCGACAGACAGAAAGAGGCAGAGAGAGAATGGGCGCACCAGTGCCTCCAGCCACTGCAGACGAACTCCAGATGCATGCACCCCCTTGTGCATCTGGCTAACGTGGGTCCTGGGGACTAGAGCCTCGAACCGGGGTCCTTAGGCTTCACAGGCAAGCGCTTAACCACTGAGCCATCTCTCCAGCCCACATAGATCTATTGTAAAGATGTTCAATAGCGCCCATTTATGTTAGAGATAATGCCCATTTATCGCTCTTTTAAGAGAGTTTTCTAAGTCCGTGAATTTAAGATTTCACAATTATGCAATTAGCATGCTTTGCCGATCTTTTCCACTTCGTGAAGCCACATGTGCCGTCTCTCTGCTCGTTGCTTCTTCACAGGCTCACGATCGCTCTGAGAGCGGAGAACTGGCATTCATTAAGCAGCTAGTGCGAAAGATCCTCATTGTGATCGCCCGGCCTGCCCGGCTACTGGAGTGCTTGGTAAGTGGCCTTGCAGCGGCTTGGATCCTGTATAGCGAACCATGCAGAGCAGCGGCCGTCAGAAAGTTCCCATCTCACCGTGCTTCGGACACCAGCGCTAAATGCAAAGAGTCAGGGGCCCCCGCGGCCTGTGAGCGGTTAGGATGGCGCCCGTACGCGCCTTGTCCTTTCTGGTTATCACCCAGCATTTGTGTGGCCGCTAAGTGGTACTCGCATCGCATTCCAGTCCAGCGTGAACGAGGATTCATGCAGTGGCGCACTGGACTTTATGTCAGCCTGATTAGCTTGTGTCGCAGCTTGTTTAAAATGCGTGCTGAGCCCATGTGCTTTATGTGAGGCTTAGAGAGAAGGAAGCCAGTCAGAGATAAGCTAAATTGTAACCTGTGGCTATTTGGTTTAGAAGTCACGCTAGGATAGAAATGAGTTGACAATCAATTTGAAAGAACTTTGTAAGGCATCATCTAGGACTTGGTGCAATGACACTTTTGGAGATTAGTTCATTGTACTTATTCTATCTTTTTGTCCAGTGATCATTTTTCTTGTTTTTTGGGTTTTTTTTTTTTTTTTTGGTTTGTTTTTGTTTTTTCAAGGTAAGGCTTCACTCTAGTCCAGGCTGACCTGGAATTTACTATGTAGTCTCAGGGTGGCCTCGAACTCACAATCTTGCGGTGATCCTCCTACCTCTGCCTCCCAAGTGCTGTGATTAAAGGTATGCACCACCACACCCTGCGTTTTTGGCATTTTTCTTGTTTTAAGACTTTTGATTTGGGGGCTGGAGAGATAGCTAAGTGGTTAAGGTTCCTGCCTGCAAAGTCTAATGACTCATGTTTGATTGCCCAGGACCCACGTAAAGTTAGATGCACAAAGAGACACATGCATCTGGAGTTTGTTTGCAGTGGCTGGAGGCCCTGGTAAACCAATATTCTCTGTCCTCTCCTTCCTCCTCTCTCCCCCTCCCCCATCCCTTCTTGCAAATAAGTAAATAAAGTGTTGTGGTTTTTTTTTTTTAATGTTTGGTTTTGGGCTGGGGTGATAAAGCACTTGTCACGGAAGCATAAATACCAGCGTTCAGATCTCCAGACTTCCTATCGCAAGCCACAAGCTGTGGTGGGCTTCTGTAATCCCAGAGACATAGAAGGTAGAGAAGACAGAAGTTTCCAGAAACCTGAGGGCCCGGTAGCCTGGTGAACAGGGAAGTGAACAATGAGAAACCCTGCCTCAGACAAATGGAAGGAGAGGACTGACACCCAGAGTTGCCGTCTGACCTCCACCCACGGGCTCTGGCACACTCACGCCTGCGTAGACACACACATGCACACCACAAAAAGAAGCCTTTGGTTTATGAAATTTTGACATTTATATTTTAAATATTTTATTATTTATTTGACACAGAGAGAGAGAGAGAGAGAAAGAGAAAGTGTGTGGGTATGCCAGGGCCTCATGCCACTGCAGACAAATTCCAGATACATGCATCAAGTGGTACATCTGGCTCCCCCTGGGTATTGGGGAATCAGACCCCAGCTATTAGGCTTTGCAAACAAGTACCTTTAACCTCAGAGCCACTTCTCCATCCCTTGATTGATATTTCAATCAAAACTATCAACAAGCATGATGCTTTGGACATAACGATTATTTTTTATTTTTATTTTTACTTTTGGTTTTTCGAGGTAGAGTCTCGCTCTAGGCCCAGACTGACCTGGTATTCACTATGTAGTCTCAGGGTGGCCTCGAACTCACAGTGATCCTCCTGCCTCTGAAGTGCTGGGAGTAAAGGTGTGCACCACCATGCCTGGCTTGGACGTAAGAATTATTTGAAGAGACTGTGAATATAGCATAAAAAGTCACTTTAGAATTCCACTGACTACTTAATTATTATATTACTTGTAAACCTTGTAATTCAACATCACATATGTGTGTGTGTGTGCTTGTAGCTGCTTTGGTTTTATTCTTTTTAAATTAACATTCATAATGTTTTATGATATGGAAATATTCATAGCTCCATAAATACACACCAGTGCCTGGTAGACAGGGGGAGAAGGCAGTCAGGAGAAGGGCTTCCCACCCAGTGCAGGACCCGTGTGATCTCAGAATCAGATGCACCATTTGTCTCTGAAAGGGGGATTCTGGGTGTCTGGCAGGTACAGGCAGAAGAAAAGCTTACATTTTACTGTATCTCCTATTATTATACTTTTAAATTATGTGCTAACTGCAGTAGTTTAATTGGGGGCAAATGCTGGTTAGCATTTAAAAATTACTTTCTTCTGGAAAATAGCAACAGATAGGCTAAGAGCAAATATTGTCTTAAAAGAAGAAACGAGGGCTTAAGGGATGGCTTAGCAGTTAAGGTGGTTGCCTGCAAAGCCAAAGGACCCAGGTTCAATTCCCCAGGACCCACGTTAGGCCAGATGCAGAAGGGGACGCACACGTCTGGAGTTTGTTTGCCCTGGCGCGCCCATTCTCTCTCTCCCTCTTTCTCTGTCAAATAAATAAATATATAAAATATTAACAAAAGCAGAAATAAGGTCTGGAGAGATGGTTTAGTGGCTAAGATGCTTGCCTACAAAGCCAAAGGACTCAGGTTCAATTCCTAAGTACCCATGTAAAGCCAGATTCACAAGGTGGACATGTATCTGGAGTTCATCTTCGGTGGCTGGAGGATCTGGTGTGTCCGTTCTCTCTCGCTCTCGTGCTCTCTCTCTCTCTTCTTTCTCCCCTTCTTTCTCTCAAATAAATAAAATATATTTTTGAAAGAAAGATAGCCCAGCACTAAAACATAAAAAGAAACTAGCTTTGGAAACGTTGCCTTGGGTCCAGTGCAGAGGTCAGATGAAGCTGGAGCTCCCGAAGCTCGCATCTAGTGCGCACAGTTCCTGTCAGTAACTCTGGTTACCTGCTCCGCTGCTGTGACTTCCTGTGTACCAAGCTGCGGCCAGTCCCTTGCAAGCCTGAGCAATTGCCAGGTGAAATACTGAGATTCCAAAGTTGCCTCTTCAGGAAATACAGAAAAGATCACGAGGGAAAAATTTCAAGGAATAAAATTGGAAATTGCAAGAATTCAAATAAACTTACACTGTCCGTGCTTTCAATTCATGAGCATGATTCTTTACCACACCTCAGTTCGTGGGGTCTTTTTAGAGAGATCTGACCCTGGGGGGGGGGGAAATATAACATGCAAACTGCAAACAACAGATGAGCAAAGAAAAATAAATTGCAAAGGAAAACGTATTACCAACGTGTTATAGACAACAGGTAATTTGAAGCTGGTTAATTTTCTAGTTTTCTGTTATTTTTACTTATTTATTCTGAGAGAGAGCTAGCCAAGAGGGGGAGCTTACCAGGGCCTCTGCTTATAAACTCCAGACGCATGCGCCCCCTTGTGCATCAGGCTCACTTGGGTCCTGGAGAACTGAACCTGGGTTCTTAGGCTTAGCAGGCAAACACCTTAGCTGCTAAGCCATCTCTCCAGCCCTAATTTTCAATTTCTCTTAATGTTTAGATTATATGAATATGGAGATATTTTAGTCAATAACAATAGTAACTTTGAAATGTTTCCTTCTAATATTTCTTTACACTGCTCTCTGCTGAAAAATCAAACTTAAAAGTAACGCACAGCCAAAAAGGGAATCGAATCTAGTTGGGCATGATGTCACAGACATGGCAGCATATGGTGGTCATAGGCACTCAGAAACTGAGGTGGAAGGGCGGAGGGGTTACTGGAACCCGTGAGTTTGTGGCTAGCCCAAACAACACAAGGAGGCATCTGCTAAAAAAATAAATAAAAATAAGAAAGCTTTTTCATTTTCAATATCTATTTAATGTTTTTATTTTTATTTATTTATTTGAGAGCAACAGGCAGAGAGAGAGAGCACGTGAGCACAAGGATGGGCACGCCAGGGCCTCCAGCCACTGCAAACAAACTCCAGACGCGTGCGCCCCCTTGTGCATCTGGCTTACGTGGGTCCTGGGGAGTCGAGCCTCGAACCAGGGTCCTCAGGCTTCACAGGCAAGAGCTTAACCTCTAAGCCATCTCTCCAGCCCCATATTTAAATTTTTTTATGTGCAAGTAGAAAGACATAGAAGATAGAGAAAATGCCCTGCAAACAAACTCCCGCTGCACATGCCACTTTTTGCATCTGGCTTTATGTGGGTACTGGGGAATCGAACTTGGGTCCCCAGGCTTTGCAGGCAAGCTCCTTAACTGCTGAGCAATCTCTCTAGCCCCAGTAAGATCTCCAGCTTTAGCACCCTCAAAGTTACATTACCAGGAAATAGGAAAACATCATGATCTTTAGGCCACCAGTTGCACAGATGTGTTCCCTTAAAACGAATAGGGTTCAAATAGGAAGTGAGAACTTGACCATCTTTCAAAGCCAGGTGTCTTCTTTCTGTGTGAAAAATCTACACCATGCATATCTACTACTATTACTGTGAATGAGATGCATGTGTAAAACTTCAGGCCAGGTTGACTCCAAGGAGAATTCATCTGTGCATGTCTTCTGCCAGGAATTTGACCCTGAAGAATTTTACTACCTACTAGAAGCAGCAGAGGGCCATGCCAAGGAAGGCCAGGGCATCAAAACTGACATCCCCAGGTACATCATCAGCCAGCTGGGGCTCAACAAGGACCCTCTGGAAGGTAAGCGCTTGGTAGAGCCGACCTTTTATTTACTCTGACCCCGCGGCCTCTGACGGACATAGTGGCCAGCCTTTATTTTTCCAGTGGGGGCTTTAAAGGTTCTTTTGGAGGACCTGTTGTGGCTTGAAGGAAAACAGCTCTAAGTTGAGTCCAGAGATTCAGATGAGCATTTGTGTGTGCTCTGTGTGTGAGACCTCTAGAGCTCTCCGGATTGGGATTTCTGTCTTCTCTGAATCCTGGTCTCGCAAAGCTCAGTTGGATTTTCCTTGAGAATACCTTTAATTCTGAAAGTCTCTAAAGAAATGAATTGTCATTCATTTAAAATTGACATTTAAATTTAATTTGGGAGGAAAGCCACCGATGGTCGATTGCTTTAAATTGAATGCGTTATTGGTAGATACATTTTTGCTTGTCAAAAGCAAGTATGGAAAACAGTTAATATGTAAGAGAGCCTTTTAAAGGACTTATGGTTGGTTCAAATAAAAAGATATAATTCGGGCTGGAGAGATGGTTTAGTGGCTAAGGTGCTTGCTTACAAAGCCTAAGGACCAAGGTTCAACTCCCCAGAACCCATGTAAGCCAGATGTACGTACGTGGTAATGCATGTATCTGGAGTTTGTTTACAGTGGATTCTCTCTCTCTTTAATAAATAAAATATTTTTTTAAAAATTTGAAATGATATAAGTCTTTTTAAATTTTTTTTTGTTATTTTTATTTATTTATTTGAGAGTGACAGAGAGAGGGAGAGAGAGAGAATGGGCACGCCAGGGCCTCCAGCCACTGTGAATGAAGTCCAGACGCGTGCGCTCCCCTGTGCATCTGGCTAACGTGGGTCCTGGGGAATCAAGCCTCGAACCAGAGTCCTTAGGCTTCACAGGCAAGTGCTTAACCGCTAAGCCATCTCTCCAGCCCTAAATGATATAATTCTATTGAACAAAGAGAATAAGAAATATCCTGTAGTAATTTTTCAAAAAACAAATATTGATAGCCCCTCCGCATCCATTTCCTGTTCATTAGTGAGATTGTTATTCATAATAAATACGTAGGCCGTACTCTGCCTAAAAGGACTCATAAGTAATCATTGCCTCCTTCATTCAAAGTTGTCTTCCTGGTTCATTAAACTGACTTTGCAGACAGCGTTTATCCGGCTCAGTTGTTTGTCATGGAGGTAAATGTTGGCACAGAGATTTTTTCCCCCCTGTCGAAAGCCAGGGAACCTGCTGTTCTCTGCCCTCTCTCTCTCTCTCTCTCTCCTGTTCTCTCTGCTTTGTTTGCTCTCATGGCCCTCGTATCTTTCTTTGCTTCCAGTGAAATGATGCATGCATTCCTGGGAGATAACGCCAGATAAATTTATACTGTACTGAAAGCGATACCACAACAGATTCATCACTTATCAGAGACTGGTGGCTGCTTCTCTGAAAAGTTCCCTGGGGAGAGATTCTCCCCTATGGCTTTTAAATTACCATCTTTACCTTTGTGAATCATGAGTCTTCAGAAATGGTTTAAATCAATGAAATAAAAAGGGCAGATGTTTAATGGTATTTAGATGAGTTTTAAAAAATCTCTTCAGGCATTGCAAAATGATGGCTTAGCTCCCTGCCTCAAAAGCTGACTCTTGGTTCCATCCCATTACTACCCACTGCTTACAAATAATATGGATTTCCCAGATAATAGTTATTTAGCCGAAATTCTATTTAAAACAGAACCATCTCTTAATTTACTTTTTTATGAACATAATTGGAGTGGGGGAGGCTGTCAAAGCGCATTATAGTGAATCTTCACGCCGGCGCAGGTGAGGCTGCGGCAGCTCACTGCACTGAGTGAGCCCCACACGATTTCTTACCTGGCATGAAGTAGGTAGTCAGGACTTTGGTATGTAAATAAACCCGGGGGCCCATTTATATATCTTAATAGAGGCTTTAAAAATTTAGTGGTGATATTTGATGCATTTGCAGTTTAGTAATGTAAGTTTATCACTTGGAGATTTTTTTTTTAACTTTTAACTCGTAACACACTCAATTTTCTCGATTTATTCTAGGGATCACTTAATCTCTTTGTCACGCCTTTTAAGATGTGAATTCCTGGGCAGTTCAGTAAACGATTGTAAGCCCTTGCCTGCTTGGCTTGCCTTTCTTGTCAGTATCTAAAGGGACGACTCTTAGCACTGTCCCTTGGTGGACTTGGGTGAGCTCTGAGCTGGGCTATGACCTTGACTATGAAGTGCATGAGCCACTTTGAGCCTCAGTTACTTCTGTAATGTAAAAAGTGGGAAAACAGTTGTTGCAGTCAGGTTTGCGTTGCTGGTAGAAGTCACCCAACCAAGAGCAGCTTGTGGGGGAAAAAAAGATTTATTTTGGCTTACAGGCTCGAAGGGAAGCTCCATGATGGCAGGGAAAACGATGGCATGAGCAGAGGGTGGACATCACTCCCTGGCCCACATAAGGTGGACAACAGGAACAGGAGAGTGTGCCAAACACTGCCAAGGGGACACTGGCTATAACACCCATAGGCCCGCCCACAACAATACACTCCCTCCAGGAGGCGTTAATTCCCAAATCTCCATCAGCTGGGAACCTAGCGTTCCAGAACACCTAAGTTTATGGGGGACACTTGATTCAAACCAGCACAATAGTACACACTTGTTGACTTGTTTTCAGAATTACGTAAATTCCCTTCTGTAATTGTGCAACTTAGTAGTTTCTTAGTGAAGATGAGGTGCCATTACTGTTGTATTTTTTTAAATATTTTATTTTGCTGGGCATGCTGGCACACACCTTTAATCCCAGCACTCGGGAGGCAGAGGTAGGAGTATGACCATGAGTTCGAGGCCACCCTGAAACTACATAGTGAAATCCAGGTCAGCCTGGGCTAGAAGTGAGACCCTACCTTGAAAAACCAGAAAAAAAAAGGAAAAAATTATTTTATTTATTTACTTATTTGAAAGAGACAGGAAGAGAGGGAGAGGGAGAGGCAGATAGAGAGGGGCAGAGAATGGGCGCACCAGAGCCTCCCGCCACTGCAAATGAACTCCAGACATATGCACCACCTTGTGCATCTAGCTTGCGTGGGTACTGGGAAATTGAACCTGGGTCTTTAGGCTTCACAGGCAAGTGCCTTAACCCCTAAGCCATCTCTCCAGAGCACTGTTGTGTTTAAACATGAACTTTTATCTCTCTCACTGAGAGCCCCTCAAGCTAAATATGTTTCAGTTTGTTTCAGAGTGTGCATGTAAGGGGCTAGTCACAGGGGAAGCTGGAGTCACTTTAACAATGCACAGAATGTGTACAATTTGCACTAAGCAAATTTCATTCTAGAAATGCCCCTCTGCCTAAAATTGGAAATTTAGTGCCATTGTCCAGCTATTTCAGAATCTGCAGTGTTTGTATTCTTACCTGAAGGCAGCATTCCAATGTGGTTTTGCTCCTTATCTTTTATGAATAATAACCACCCCAAAGGAATGGCTGTATTTATTGGCATGTATTAATTAGGAACGATAATGGGTTTAGAAGTGTATTCAGATCATATTCACACCCCATTAGCCTCTGTTGTTCCCCCTGACTCCTGCAGATACCCTTTCTGTTCCCAATTATTTTTCTTTCTACTTTCATGCTTTGTTGGAGTAGGGGGCACCCCATTACAGTTTTTTTTTGAAAAATATTTGCAATCAGAGAGAGAAGTGAGAGAATGGGCACACCAGGGCCTCCAGCCACTGCAAACGAACTCTAGACACTTGTGCTCCCTTGTGCATCTGGTTTTACGTGGATATTGGGGAGTCAAATCCAGGTTGTTAGGCTTTGCAGGCAAGTGCCTTAACCACTGAGCTGTCTCTCCAGTCCCCCTCATGACATTTTATTAGGGTTTCTCACAGGATCTTTTTTAAATTTTTTTGTTCATTTTTATTTATTTATTTGCGAGTGACAGACAGAGAGAGAAAGAGGCATAGAGAGAAAGAATGGGTGCGCCAGGGCCTCCAGCCACTGCAAACGAACTCTAGACGCATGTGCCCTCTTGTGCATCTGGCTAACATGGGTCCTGGGGAATCGAGCCTTGAACCAGGGTCCTTAGGCTTCACAGGCAAGCACTTAACCAGTAAGCCATCTCTCCAGCCCAAGTTCTTTTTTTTTTTTTTCAACTTTTTTTTTATTAACAACTTCCATGATTATAAAAAATATCCCATGGTAATGCCCTCCCTCCCCCCACTTTCCCCTTTGAAACTCCACTCTCCATCATATCCCTTCCCCCTCTCCATCAGCCTCTCTTTTATTTTGATGTCATGATCTTTTCCTCCTGTTATGAGGGTTTGTATAGGTAGTGTCAGGCACTGCGAGGTCATGGATATCCAGGCCATTTTATCTCACAGGATCTTGAATGAGGGATTATTTGCAGGAGTTTGGTTTCCCTGCCAGTGGCTACCCCACTGAAGAAAATGTCTCTGTCGCCCCCAGTGACCAGTAACTGTTAAAGAGACTCAGGGAAGGGTGGGGCCTCATGCCCTCCACCCCCCTTGGCAGGATGTGGACCGCTGAGTCTCGTGTAGATCATGTGCAATGGCTGTGGCATGTCACCGCGACGTCACGCTTCAAAGACGGCGTTCTGCCTCGTTGCGTCCTCCTCGTGGCTCAGACGTGCGTTCTGCCCCTCTTCCTCCATGTCTCCTGAGCCTTGGAGGGCGTGACGCACACGCGGGGGGCGGTTAGGAATCTCTGCAAAGACCACTCCCTACCATAAAAAGAAGCTTCTCTGATCGAAGTTGGCAGCGGCGCTCATCTGTGGGTACAAGTATAATTGTTGGGAAGGCAATGAGATGCGCGCAGTATGTTCATTGTGCAAAATACCACCAGCTGCTTCCCCACCAGTGACTAGGTCCTCCTCACACATGGGTTTGTGACCAACTTCACGGCACCACATGTGAACTGCCTGCCACGGAGAGGACCTCGAGTCCAGTCAGAGAGCAGTTGGTTACCCCAAGATAAGTGATCTGCCGCTCTTGCATCAATGCCTGGCAGGTCAGCAGTGCAGCACACAGAGACTAAGAATTTTGTTAATAGCTCTCCCTGATGACATCTGATGGCACTGAGAACCAGCCAGCAAGGAGGACGCTTCCGATGGCCCTGTTCATGAAAACATGGGCGCGTAAAACAAGAGAGAGACCACACAATTTTAGATGCATGCAGAAACGTAGCTAAACTCGAAAACGTTCTATTATCCATGTTCAATTTTGAAAATTTAGAAAAGGCTTTTGGAGAAAATTCTCATCTTCTTTATTATTAGAAACATGACTTAGGACTGGAGAGATGGCTTAGTGGTTAAGGCACTTGCCTGAGAAGCCTAAGGACCCAGGTTCAATTCCCCAGAGCCCACGTAAGTCAGATGCACATGGTGGCGTGTGCATCTGGAGTTTGTTTGCAGTGGCTAGAGGCCTTGGCGTGCCCATTCATATTCTCTCTCTGTGTGTCTCTGAAATAAATAAATGAAAATAAATACTGAAAAAAAACCACACCTTAAAATAGTATGAAAATGGATAGCAATAAATTATGCTTTCTCCTTAACTTACATGAACTCAAGGGTGCTCTCCAGTTTGAGTGGAGCCGTTAGGCACCTTTATCACTTTTAACCACTGGAGAAGTACGTACGCTGGTGTCAAGTGGATGGCATCCAGCCCAGAACTGACTACTTTACACAATGTAATTAATAAAGAACAATCAGCACCTAATGAGTACTTAATTTTTGTTAGTCAATGGGCTAAGAGCTTAGCAAGCATCATCACAGACAATACGCCTAAGAGCTCTGAGAGATAAGTAATACAGTTCCCGTCTTACAAGGGAATAGTCTGATGTCAAACAGCCACTCAGCTAGTTCCAGTAGTGGCAGCAACCTAAGCATCCTCGTCTCCAGTCCCCTTGTTCCATGACAGGCTCAGTCACGTGTAGATCTTGTGCGAGCGCCGTGACATGATACCACAATACCAAGCTCCAGTCACCACATGACTGCTTCTGGCCAATCACACGTACCTGGTTTTATTCTGTCTCTTTCTAAAAATTTAGTTATGTATTTATTTGAAACAGAGAGAGAGAGAGAAGAGAGATAGAGAATGGGCATGCCAGGGCCTCTAGCCACTGCAAATGAATTCTAGACACATGGGCCACTTTGTCCCTCTGGCTTTACGTGGGTACTGGGGAACGGAACCTGAGTCTTTTGGCTTTGTAGGCGAGCGCCTTAGCTGCTCATCCATCTCTCCAGCCCTGATCACATATTCTCCAGTGTCCTTGATGGAATTTCTCTGCAGAGAGGACAAAGAAATGGAGCTGTTAAGTGTTCATGGCAACCCGAGACTCATTTCTGAAGCGTGGCCAGTGCCGTTTTGTTGAGTGTCGGAACCTGGAGAGCCTCACTCACCTCTCTTTGGTATCTGATTATAGATCACTCATTCAACGCTTTGCGTGCTGGAATTCCTGCGTTAGCCAGGGAATACTACTCACCAAAGCAGAGGCCCAGTTCCAAAGTTCCTCTGTCTGGTATCTGTAAGAAATGGGGGCGAGGATATATATCGTTAGGACAAATTCAAAATTCTAGCCACTGATTCTTGTCGTTTTGAATATGAGAGGAACACTGAGGCTTAAGGGGTGAATTTTTACCTTGCTTTCTCTTGAATAATAGAGACGGTAATGTTTCTTTCCTTCCAGTTTAGTCCTTGTGTGATTGTTGTATCTTTGTTCAACAATACTTTTTTTTTTCTTTAACTTAGAAATGGCTCAGTTGGGGAACTATGACAGTGGGACCGCGGAAACACCGAAACAGACGAGTCTTTGAGTGTGAGTATCATTCTTGTGGAAATACAATGTGGGTGGTTTTTTGTTTGTTTCTAAGATTTTTGACTGCTTTAATTACATTACTCCATAAGTATTTATTGTGTTGCTCTGGGCCAGCAGAAGGCATATAATTTTAGAGCCTCCCCTCTAAGAGAAACATAAATTTACTTTTAAAATCCATGCATGTACTAGAACTGGTAACAGTGAGTATGAATAAGGCCTGGGAGGGAAACCACAAGCTTCTGGAACATACTATACAGATTTGTCTCGGTTTGGCCAGTCTCCAAAGATTTCCCCAGGACCTGGCTATTGCTGCAGTCAGGTTCGCATTGCTGGCAGAAACCACCTGACCGAGAGCAGCTTTGGGGAAAAAAAGGGATTATTTTGGCTTACAGACTCGAGGGGAAGCTCCACAGATGGCAGGGAAAAATGATGGCCATGAGCAGAGGGTGGACATCACCCCCTGGCCAACATAAGGTGGACAACAGGAATAGGGGACTATACCAAATACTGACAAGGGGACACTGGCTCTAACACCCATAAACCCGCCCCCAACAATGCACTCCCTCCAGGAGGCATCAATTCCCAAATCTCCATCAGCTGGGAACCTAGCATTCAGAACACCTATGTTTATGGGGCTTTGAATCAGACCACCACAGCTCTTTGGCTAAAAAGAGGGAGAAAAAGAAAGCTGTAAAGACAGGAGGACATGTATCTGGGGGCTAAAAGCACGGGGGAGGCTGGGCAGGAGGTGTCTGCTCACGCCCATCAGGTTTTCTTGTTTTTCTTTGTAAGATCACGGAAAGCAACAGAGCTTTGGAGGAGGTCATAGATACGGGACAAGAGGAAATCAGCAGGGAGGTGATGTGCTCAGAATCCTCTCTTGAAAGAAAGGAAGCAGTTGGGGTGCAGGGAGCAGGCAGGGTGGCCATGGAAGGTCAGCTGAGTGGCCTGGGCGAGAGGGCCTGGTGACCAGGGTCATTGTGGGTGGACAGCACCAGAAGAGAAACCAAGGTGGGCCACACTGTGGGACCTGGGGGCCCCTGAAGCCAGGCTGTAAGGTTCAGACATGGAGATTTCAAGACTGGTTCCACCTTTCACGAGGTGTTGGTGACGGGCTCTCTCGCGACAGAGTGAGACTCAAAGCGGACAGGAAGGTGACAAGCTGGCCTCCCACGTCTTGTCCAAAGGGGACAGCAGGTGGCAGTCCTTGGGAGTGAGAGGAGTGACACACTTGTCAGAGCCGCAGGACTTTCCAAAGTGACGAGAAGGGAATTCGAGCCTTGATGGAGGGAGCAGAGGCGCCGTTTAGACTGTCTCTCTGCTGAGGTCAATGGGGCCCCAAAGACATTTATTAAAAGCACTTGAGTTTATTCCTGGCCCATGAGCAGAACGTCTTTTGAGAGCTGTCATTCAGAATTTTGGAATTTAAGGCATAGGCGTGTCTCTGGTTCAGAGGTAAAAGCAGACAGGCATTCCATACCTAAGTAACTTGCCACCTATAGTCTGCGAACCGCCACCGACTGAACTAGACATGCCGCAGTCAGGGACAGAGGTCACACAGCTGCGCCAGCAGCGTCTCGGGCCCCATTCTTGTCTGACTGATTTAAACCAGACAGGTTTGGCATTTCAGACTCAGTGACTAAATGCTGTAGACTAAGATAGGCCAAGTTGAGTAGTTTATAGAGGGAAATAATGCAGGGAGTTTACCAAAAAACAAAGTCCGTATCTCTTGGCAATACAAGCTTTCTTAAATGTCACAGGAGTCACAGCTTGGGCTGGTGTGGGGGTGCCCGGTTTCCTCAGATCACGGCTCAGCAGAGGGAACGATGCTGTGTTCACTCAAGCATTACCTGCTTTGCCACTGCAGTCATTTTCTCTGTGCTAAGCGATTATTTAACTTCATATTTTGTCACCCCAGAGCTCTAATACTTCCCTGAAACTTCGAAGAAAACCTCGAGAAAGTGACTTCGAGACGATTAAATTGATTAGCAATGGAGCCTATGGGTGAGTGAGTAATTCATGATGTGGTCCCCCTCCCCCCGCCCGACCCCCCCGAGGTAGAGACTGGCCCAGGCTGACCTGGAATTCACTCTGTAGTCTCAGACTGGCCTCAAACTCATGACGTTCCTCTACCTCAGCCTCCCAAGTGCTGAGATTAAAGACGTGCGCCACCACGGCCAGCAGGATGAACTCTTTTATTTTTTAATTTTATTAACTTATTTGATGGAAACAGAGAGAGAGAGATAGAATAGGTGCATCAGGGCCTCCAGCCACTGCAGATGCATGCACCCCCTTGTGTATCTGGCTTACGTGAGTACTGGGGAATTGAGCCTCGAACCGGGGACCTTATGCTTCACAGGCAAATGCTTAACCGCTAAGCCATCGCTCCAGCCCCATCAGGGTGTGCTCTTATATCGCACCATACGATACTTAGTTTTCACTTTACCATATGCCAAGTAGATGTTGGGTGGGAACTGTGGGTTTATTTTTTTTTTTTATTTGTAAGCAGAGAGAGAGAGAGAGAGAAAGAGGGCACATCAAGGTCTCTTGCCATTGCAGATGAACTCCAAATGCATGTGCCACTCTGTGCATCTGGCTTCTCATGGGTACTCGGGGTGCCAAATCCAGGCCATCAGGCTTTGCAGGCAAGAACCTTTAGTCACTAAGCCACCTCTCCAGCCCCAGAACTGTAGTTTTTAATGACTGCTCCTCCCCTGATGATGTGATGGTCAGCCATTGCGTCACTTCTGACTGAGTACCCTACAGAAATTACAGCATGTGACTTAGGGGTTATTTTAGAAGCCTAAAGAAAAAGATTTTAAAAAGTAAAATAAAAGTTTTATTTATTCCAGTTTCTGTTACTTAATCTTTAGCGTTTAGAAGTCTCTGGCTCTCAGTTGAGATACATATGCATTATAGATTATGGAAAATTATATATATTGCACACAGCCATATAATTTCATATGCAGTATCACTACTTGAACACTAGTCTTTATTTCCTGTCTTACTAGAAGTCAGTCTTGTGGGAAAAATATTTAAATAAGGTTGTTTGAAAATTTAGGGCAATATCTTATATTACTCTAGGATTTATTAAAAATTGAATATAATCCTATAATGCTATCATATTAGTGGCACTCCGTCCTTGATACTTTTCCCCCCTTAAGGAGGAGAGCTATTTTCTAGATTCATAGAAATGCATTCAAATAACACATTTTGACTCCTAGTGGACACTAAATTGTTCTTTCTTATTCCTTTATTAATGTACCTTTTCAGAATGTACAAAATCAATTTTATCTTTTGATTTCTTATTTTAATGTGTTATTATTTTAGTTTTATTGACATATTGCACATACTTATGGGATGCATTGTAATATTTCATTGTATGCACAGTCACAAAAAAAAGTATAATTAGCATTTTTTGTCTCCTAAGAAACATTTATCATTCCTTTATGCTGGGAACATTTGATCACTTCTGTAGGCACACAGCTTTCTTGCAACTGTTTAGGGTGAATAGAGACAAGATCCTTCTGAGTTACCTATAAATAGTGTGGGAATGAAAATTAATGAGCAAGCTATGACCTGATCCATTTTAGACTATCTAAGAATTCTGGCTTAATTAAGTATTAATCCCTATTCCATCTGTATACGGAAGGCAATAAATAATCCTAGAGACATTTATTGTCATTTATCTCACATCTGAGCAGATGAGATAAAGCGATTTTTATTGTGCCACAAGGGATATTTCTCCTCACTATTTTTTCAATTCTAATATTTTCCACACAATTAACTTAGCAGAGAACTTAAGTACTCGTGGGTACTTTCTATGCCTTCCTGATTGGTTTTCAGGATTATATGTCAAATGACATATTTCTTGATAAGGCTGATAAATGTTTTAGAATGTTATCTTTTGCAATATTTTGTTTTCTTCATTGAAAATTTTCTAGCATGCAGTTATTCATGCTTTTGGTTTTTTAACCTTTTATTTTATTTTGTTCATTTGAGAGGGTTGGGAGGAAGGGAGAATGTGTCTGCTCCAGACACATGTACCAGCCTGTGTATCTGGCTTTTGCATGGGTACTGGGGAATTGAACCTGGGTCCTTAGGCTTTGTAGGAAAGCACCTAAACGGCTCAGCCATCTCTCCAGCCCTTCATGCTTTTGTTTGTTAACTGTTGTTTCATACTTTGTCCTTGTGGAGTTCTTTCTTCCTGGGAAGAAGTCTGCACATTGAGTTCATGGACACAGAGGTTTCGGCAGTGGAATGTTCTGGAATAAGATGTTCTGGGGAACACCACTTTTGTGAAACTTGGACATCTATCTTCGCAGTATTTGGAGTTGTAATTGGTTGAGTAAACTCATTTGTAGTGCAATTAAACCACTGTATGGTAGATGAGGTATATCGCACTTTGGGGAATGGTGGGGAATATACAAGAAGTTAGACACGCTGTGAATCAGTAAGTACGCAGGATGCAGGCCAAGTCACTAATGGGCTCCCGGGCTGCTGTCGGAGCCTCTGCTCAGCGGCCGGAGCGCCGTTTTCTATTTTTTCCCCCTTTCTTCTGCTCTTCTCAGACTTCATCTCTCATTACACTTCTGATAGATTTCCTCTCTATGTCAATTATTTCTAATTCAGAACTTGAGTGGAACCACCTCCATCGTCCCCCAGCCACGATGCTGACTGCAGACTGGCCAAGATGGGTGGACGAGCCAGGTTCCTCGCCACCGTTTTAGGTGACGGTGTGAACGGGGGATCCCTACTCGCATCGGTGGCTCGGAGAGGCAGGGATCCTATGGCTTCTCCAAATGTTGACAGCGCTGGGAACTAACCTCTCCTTCCAAAGCTCAGTGGATAAGGGCGCTTGCTTCCAAAACACGTCCACATGACAAGATAAAGCACACAGCATCGGTTCCTTGTGCATGCTGACTCTTCGTGTGACAGTGCCAATTTGATAAGCACGGATGGCTCTCTAGCTGGAAGCTAGGCCTCCCTGTGTTCCAGCACGGTACTTTATAGAGGGCTGGAAGACAGGTACGTGACCAGCATTGACCTGGTCTGTTTGAAGCTCTGCTCATAAGAGTCCTGCATTTGCAGTTGGTATCATGTCACTTGTCCATGGAGGACAGAGATCCCTCATCTACTATACAGTGGTTTAATTGCACTACAAATGAGTTTATTCAACTAATCAGAACCCCAAACACTGCTTAGACACCCAAGTTTCACAAAAGAGTTTTATTCCACGCAGAATTCTCTCCCTGTAAGTGTCCCTGGAGTAAAACGTTTTGGCATCTTAATTTGAATACAGAGGCTCTACTTCTGCTTAGTACTTTCTGGACTTTTAAGTTACAACCTCAGTTTTGTTTTTTGTTTTTTCCAGATAGGGTCTTACTCTAGCTCAGGCTGACCTCGAACTCACATCAACCCTCCTACCTCTGCCTTCGGAGTGCTGGGATGAAAGGTGTGTGCCACCACGCCCAGTTTACCTTAAATATTTTCAAAGACAAGTAATACTATTGTGTTTCTTTTGTGTGGGGTGGAGGTTGAGACACGGTCTTCCATAGTCCAGGCTGGCCTTGAACTCACTATAGAGTCTAAGTGCCTTCAAACCCTTGGTCCTCCTGCCTCGCCATCTCTAATACTGGTGCTCTGTTTCATCTGGCTAGAGGGCTAATACTAACTCGGAATTAAAACACCAAATTTAAAAGCTACAGCATCTCTCTCCCACTTCACTTTTCTTTCTGACCTAAGTGCACATTATTTTCTCACCCCTGGAGGGCCCGGGCATGTTTACGAGAGTCCCGCGAATGCAGTGTGACGTGTGCCCCTGCCCACGCAGACTAGACGGCCAGTCGTCTCTCCTCTGCACCTCTCTGACACCCTCCTTGCTCCTGCGGGTGGCTCCGCAGCCTACAGTTTGTACATTAGGCTGTCAACGCCCCATGGTGTCACAGACACTAGGCAGTTACGCTTCCAGAGGGCAGATTCCCTGGGCTTCAGACCCCCCCCCAAACACACACACACACACATACATACACCTCATCTCACTCCTGCAAAGACAGAGAGACACTTGGCTCCCAGAGAACAAAGGTCCCTGGATGCCCTTCCTTGGGACTTCACAGGCCTGAGGTCAGTGGAGGAAGGGACACGGTAGCCTCTTCCGACCGAAGCCAGCAAATAAAGCAGTAGGAGGCACTATCAGGGGACATCAGGAACTTGATTGTGCCCTCAGCACCGCTGCTTGTCTGTCCGTTGCTGTCCGTCTGTCTGTCTGTTCTAGCTCTCTTTCTGTGTCTGTTTTTCAGTCTCTTGCTACCCGCTGGCTGCAGTAGGTCTAGACTACTGGATTTGTCTAAAGCACAGCCTGCGCTCTGCCTGCTTCCCAGGAAAGCTGTGATTGTGACCCAGCACCTCAGTACAAGGCAGTGTCGTGTCCCACTTTCAAAAGGTTGGACACACCCGCTGCGGTGGTTTGAGTCAGGTGTTCTCCACAAGCTTATGCATTTGACTGCTAGGTCCCCAGCTGGTGGCAATTTGGGAATTGGAGCCTCCCGGAGAAGGTGTGTCGTTGGGGGTGGGCTTATGGGTGTTATAACCAGCTTCCTCTTGCTAGTGCTTGGCACACTCTTCTGCTGCTGTTGTTCACCTGATATTGGCCAGGAGGTCATGTCCACCCTCTGCTCATGCCATCGTTTCTCCTCGAGTCTGTAAGCCAAACTAAACCCTCTCCTCCCACAAGCTGCTCTTGGTCGGGTGCTGTGTACCAGCAATGAGAAGTCGACCGCGACACCTGCCTTATAGAAAAAATGGAAATATATTACATGAGACATTTAATTATTACTAACTAATGAAGTGGTAGGATAAAGCCCAATAAAACAGAAATGTTAGAAACCCCGAATATAAAACAAGTCAACAGCTGAGGTTCAGTGGTAAAGTGCTTGTCTAAAATGCAGAAGGTGGGCTGGAGAGATGGCTTAGTGGTTAAGTACTTGCCTGTGAAGCCTAAGGACCCCGGTTCAAAGTTCCATTCCCCAGGACCCACGTTAGCAGATGCACAAGGGGGTGCATGTGTCTGGAGTTCCTTTGCAGTGGCTGGAGGCCCTGGCGCACCCATTTTCTCTCTCTCTTTCTCCCTCTCCCTCTTTCTGTCTCTGTCTGTCGCTCTCAACTAAAGAAATAAAAATGAACAAAAAAAATTTTAATGCAAAAGACCCTATGTTCAAGGCCCAGCCTTGCAGAACCAAACCAAATAACCTCAGATCCTGGCAATATCCAGCACATTCTCATTGGGAACTGTAGTGGACTTGTGCACCTTGATCAAGATATGCTTGTATGTCCCAAGGCATGGATTTCTCAAGCTGCCTATAGGGTTAGTTTTAATTGCTTTAGGTTAGTTTCCCTAAGGATTGACTGATTATTTTAAGGACATTCTCGCAAGGAAAGGCAGAAACTCAAATCAAATTTAACAAATTGAAAACCTGAGACTCCAAGTTGAAGCTTTTTTATTTTATTTTTATTTTTATTTTTATTTTTACATAGTGTCTCAAAGAGACCAGTCATGATGCTGGTCAAATTGGACCTGAGGCATTTTTTTTTGTATTTATTTTTTCATAAAATCTTGTATAATTTTCTCCTTCTTCCACATTCTCTTTTTTCATATGAAAATTTAAAATTGCTTTTGGTTTTATAATAGTCTGCAGAACAGTATAAAACAATTCCTTATGGAAGAAGTGGGGATACTGGATTGAAAATCAAAGTGTCAGCCTGATGGCAGTGTAGATGTGACGTGCAGCCGTAAGGTGAGGGGTCCTCGGCACTGAACTTCCTGAGAAACGTTGAAGGACCAGCTGGAAAGCAAGTTGTAAGTCAACTTCACAACAGGCAAGCAATTACAGAGAGATGCTGTCATTTTACTTTCAACATTTTGAGTTCCCAATTCCACTTTGAAAACCAGAATCCCGGGCTGGAGAGATGGCTTAGCCATTAAGGCATTTGCCTGCAAAGCTAAGGGACCTGGGTTTGACTCCCCAGGACCCACGTAAGCCAGATGTACAAGGCGGAGCATGCGTCTGGAGTTCGTTTGCAGTGGCTGGAAGCCTTGGTGTGTCCATTCTTTTTCTTCTCTCTCTCTCCCCCTCTCTGCCTCTTTCCCTCTCACAAATAAATAAATAAAAATAGCATATTTAAAAAAAAACACCAGAGTCCTCATTTCACAGTTCCTCATTAATGAGAGCTGTTTGCTGTTCACAATGCATTTCTTCCATCTCAGGGAGGGCCTGCTAGCTGTCTGTGTGTCTTCGTGATCTGTCCAGCCACCAACACCTGGTCAGAAACAGCCTACAGAATTTCAGTATTTGTAGATTTCTGATTTTATTCCAGTTACTAGCTGTTAGTTATTAAGAAGTTGGTTGGGCTGGGGAGATGGCTTAGTGCTTAAGGCATTTGCCTACAAAGCCAAAGGACCCAGGTTTGATTCCCCAGGATCCATGTAAACCAGATGCACAAGGTGGCACATGCATCTGGAGTTTGTTTGCAGTGGCTGGAGGCCCTGACATGCCACCATTATCTCCTTTCTCTCTCTCCCTCTCTCTCTGAAATAAACTTTTTTTTAAAAAAAGTTGGTCAAAGGAAGAAATCTTTGGAAAATTAGGTACCTTAAACATGTAAATGTAACCAAACAATTTACAAGGGTATTTGGCTTTCGTGGAAGGCCTTTAAAGACAGCCAATATAAGCCATGCTCATGGTACATAATTTCTGCTTATTGGTTGGTTGATTGTTTTGTTATGGTGCTAGACATGGAACCCAGGACCATGTGCATGGAAAGCACTCTAACACTGAGCTATTTCTCCAACTGAGGAATACGTTGTTTTCCGTATATAGCTTCTTTAAAGGTGAAGCAGGAATTTGAAGCCATCTGAATGTGGGAATCTAGATTTTTACGAGTGTTCTCAACGTTTGCGCTGTTCATGCCCAAAATCATAAGGAATTTTATTCAGTAATTTGTATCTATCAGAACTGTCTTGGCTTTTTGTTCTGTTTTGGTTTTGGTTTTTCGTTCTCACAGGGACATTTCCTTAGTGACGTTTTTCATTACCGTGACCCAGTATATGGCAAGAACAACTTCAGGGAGAACGGCTATGTTTTGGCTCACAGTCTAAGGAGCCACAGTCCCTCTTGTGGGGTGACCAGGGGCTGGAGCATCATCTGAACTGGCAGGAGTCGGCAGCATACTTTTTACCTCCTGTGCACAGGGAACAGAAGACCCCGGACAGTGAGAATGCTCATCGCCTGACTCCTGGCTACCCTCCTCCCCAAGCTAAGCCTCCCGAAGATTCCAGGGCTACCCTAAACAGCGAGGGCCGAAGTACTCAGACACACAGGCTCGTGGGAGACCATTCAGATTCAAACCATAATGAACGGCTTAAATATTTATTTGTTTGGGGCAACAGGGTCTCAAGTAGCCCAGGTTGGCTTCAAACTCACTGTGTAAATAAGGATGACTGGATTTCTAATCCTCCTTCCTCCACCTCCCATGTTCTTGAATTAACTATTTTTTTGAAACTATATTTATTTATTTGAGAGAGAGAATGGATGCGCCAGGGCCTCTAGCCACTATAAACATACTCCAGACACACACGCCATCTTGTGCGTCTGACTTATATGGGTACTTGGGCATCAAACCTGGAACCTTAGGCTTCTCAGGCAAGCACCTTAACCACTAAGCCATCTCTCCAGCTGTGAGTTAACTAATTTTGATGTCAAGAATAGCCAAAGTGGCCAGGCTTGGTGGCACACGCCTTTAATCCTAGTACTTGGGAGGCAGAGGCAGGAGGATCACCATGAGTTCGAGGCCACCCTGAGACTGCATAGTGAGTTCCAGGTCAGCCTGAGCTAGCGTGAGACCCTACCTCAAAAACAAAAAAACAAACAACCAAAAAGAATAGCCAAAGGAGGGAGGGAATCGCATAAAAAGCCCAGCCTGTGGAGGACCTGAGCTGGAGAGATGGCTTAGTGCTTAAGGTACTTGCTGGCAAAGTCAAAGGACCCAGGTTCCATTCATTCCCTAGTACTCCCATAAAGTCAGATGCAGAAGGTGACACATGTGGCTGGAGTTCATTTGCAGTGGCTAAAGGCACTGGCGTGCCCATTCTCATTATTTCTCTCTCTCTCTCTTATAAAAAAAAATAAAGAACAACTTCTCAAAGTCATTAATCATGAGGAAAATAAAATCTGATATCACACTGGAGGATCCTGAGTGCATGGGCAAAATATGTTGCTCATGGCGTTTTGTTTTATGGTGAGCTGGACCGTACCAGGTTACTCAATTAATTTATTTTTTTTAATAAGTATGGTCAAGAGACTTGTATAGTTGAAGAACAACTAGAAAACCAAAGAAATGAAGAAAGCAGGGGTTTAAGGACCAAAGGCAAAATACTTGTTAGACACAAGAACACAAGTGTGCGATTGTTTTGAGCGCAGGAAAGGGATGAGAAAATGACAGAAGTCCTGCGTGTTTGAAAGCAAAAGTAATCCCGAACTGAGAAATGTTAAGATGGAAACAGCCTCTGATGGGCTGCACATCCAGCAGGAAGTCAGAGACAAGGAAACAGCCAGTGGGAGGCGCTTCCAAGAGCACGTCACTGCCTGTTTCAGAAGCCTGCAGCCGGGCGCACTCGGCGTCATCAGTGGCGCTGGGGTGGTGGTTGGTAAATTATACGGATTCAGTCAATGCCTTTGGTTTCAGGACAGCATTTGTAACTCATTACACACTTTAAAGTTGAATGACCCTTCAGGGAATTGCCTTGTGTTTGGCCACTGCCTTGTTAAAGAGTTCATACGCGTCATTGCAAGAAACTAAGTGAAGAATGATTTGCGAGAAAGGGTGTCATTTCATTTCCCCCTGGGGTTTTAAGACTCTTGTCCCCTTTCTCCACATCATTGTACTCTCTTGTCCCAGGGAATAGTCTGAGGGGCAGAAATTGAATGTGAACTGGTCTGTTCCTTTGCCGCTCTACAGTGGCTTGATGCCTTAGCTAAGGCAGGCCGGAGAGAGCGAGAACAACACCCCATTAGCCGGGCCCCCTGTTAAGTTGCTTTTCTGGTTGGAACACTCACCGGGAGCATAGACCCGAGTCCGTGGTGAAGGATACACTACTCACGTGTTGCAGAACGCTGTCCGGTCGCAGTCTCTTACGCTGCTTCTCGTTTATCCAGGAAGTTCATGGGAAGTAAATAGCTGTCAAATGGAAACCAGATACTCTAAGAAGCTGTGGTTCTTTTGCAGATCCCAAGGGAATCATTCAGCAAATTATTGCTTTAGTCAAGCAAATGTGCCTAACATATGTCTAATGCCAGAAAGTATATAGCTTGTGAACTGTATGTAATTTGTTAATTCTCCCAAGTTTTGGCTTATATATTGGATTTCTTTTTTTTCTTTGGATTCCTTCCTTCCTTCCTTCCTTCCTTTCTTTCTTTCTTTCTTTCTTTCTTTTTGTTTGTGGAAAAACTGAAAACATCAGCTAGCCCTTGGAAAACAGCTCACTTGGCAGACTGAATGTGCCCCCTTTTTTTTTAACGGCGTGGATGATTGTGATGATTCATGTATGACGTTTCTTAAAGGGACTTTAAAAAAAGTCACTGTAGCCGGGGGACGCTGGCCTGGAATGGTTGGCTCAGTGGGGAAAGCCCTTGCCTTGCAAACATGAGGGCCTGAGTTTGGATTAGCAGAACCCTCGTAAATGCTGACACGGTAGCTTGTGTCTGCCATCCCAGTGCACCTACAGAGAGATGGGAGGCAGAGGCGGGAGGACTCCCAGGAGCTTACAAGCCAGCCAGCTTGGTGTTGGCAGCAGCAGAGCACCAGAGCCTCTGAAACGAGGTGCCAAGTGAGGACCAACACTCCAGAATAGGCTTATTTCAGCTCACCTCCCCCCCCACACACACACACACAAAGAAACCTGGATGAACCAAGCGTGATTGGGGAAAGGAGCAAGAGTGCTGCTTTCTTTTTGATTTATTTATTTATTTAATTTTTTAAAAAATTTATTTGAGAGCAACAGAGAAAAAGGCAGAGAGAGAGAATGGGCACACCAGGGCTTCGAGCCACTGCAAACGAACTCCAGACACGTGTGGCCTCTTGTGCATCTGGCTAACGTGGGTCCTGGGGAATCGAGCCTCGAACTAGGGTCCTTAGGCTTCACAGGCAAGCATTTAACTGCTAAGCCATCTCTCCAGCCCGAGTGCTGCTTTCTTGGTGAACTTGGTGAAGGAGAGAGACACAGAGAACACTCAACTCCTACCAAACCAGAGATCCAGAGACACAGAGGCTCCCAAGACCTCATCGCTGAAGTAGACCTAAAACCTAGAACCCAACGTGGCTCAGGGAAAATTCACGGAAGAGGGGGCGGAAAGATTGTTAGAGCCACAAGTTGGGACATTATGCACAGAGACATTGCCTCTCACCCATAACTGATGGCTAACCCCAAAATGCACAACCCACATTCCCCAACGAGGAGGGTCCCTGCAGGGGGGGGGGAGGACAGAGAAAAGGCTAACGATGGTACCAACATGGCTGTATACACACTGTACAAAACTAAAAAAATTAAAAGAAAAAAAACAAAGACACCTGGATGAGCACGTGGGCTACTTCTTGTGAACCCCAGTTCTGGTGTGCAGCAGTCAGATTCAGGTTCACTGAGATGAACTTCCAGACCAGGCACAGTTATGGAGGAAGGCATATTTATTGAAGCTTAAAGATCCAGGGGAAGTTCCATAAATGGCAGAAGAAGCTGGCCTGCCTTCACAGGACCAAGCAGAGAGAGAGAAGTACAAGCCTAAAAGCCAAAAGCCAAAAGCCACACAACACTTCAGGAACTTCAGCTAGGCACACTTTGCATATCTTTAGATTGAAATCTGAAACCCACCACCACACCTTAAGATCCACACAATGGCACTGCCTCCAGCCAGGTGGCTAAAGATGCAAACTACAAACAACTGAATATATTGGGGGCCATCTATTCTATTCAAACCACCACATGGTGCTTCCTTCCAGGGCAGTCTACTTTGTCCGGCACAAGGAATCCCGGCAGCGGTTCGCCATGAAGAAGATTAACAAGCAGAACCTCATCCTGCGGAACCAGATCCAGCAGGCCTTTGTGGAGCGCGACATCCTGACCTTTGCGGAAAACCCCTTCGTGGTCAGCATGTACTGCTCCTTCGAGACGCGCCGCCACCTGTGCATGGTGATGGAGTACGTGGAAGGTGAGGCCGTCGCAGGTGCCAAGGAAACGGCTCCCGTGCCTACGAGCCCCTCCTGTGCGGTGCTCAAGCTGTGTCTGGGTCACACAACAGCCATCCCCACCTCGGGGACCGAAGCCAGGCAATGAGATGGCTGTCTTCCCTGTCATTATCTCCCCATAATTGCTTGTAAAAACACGGGCTCTACTACAACAAAGGGAAAATTAGTGCTATCTGGGAAAAGGTTGTTTTTCTTTTCTTTTTTTTTTTTTAATGGCTTTTAATCCTAACTACCTCCCTTCAATTGGTCGTTAAAGTTGGAGTGGAGCTAGGACTGTTTTTCTACTTGGTTTTTATCACGTATCGTAAAAGTGTTCATTTATAATTAGTCTTCCTAAAAAGTAAATTTAAAAATATCCTTTTTAGTCTATGGTTTGAAATTAGACATTCAGCTAGTCTTTTGATTTTCGCATTCCCCCCTCCCTCACCGTAGCTCAGGCTGACCTGGGATTCACTATGGAGTCTCAGGGTGGCCTCGAACTCATGGCGATGCTCCTACAGTCTGCCTCCCAAGTACTGCGATTAAAGGCGTGCGCCACCACGTCTGGCTGTCTTTTTTTTTTTTTTTTTTTTGGTTTATTTTGTGTGTCTTTTGTTTGATTTTGAGAGAAGAGCTCCATAGGCAGCCCAGGCTAGCCTGAAACTCATTAACTCTTCTGCCTCAGCCTCCGTAGACCTGAGATTTCAGGAATGGCCCACTGCACCCAGCAGTTTATATTCCAGTGTTCCAACTGATCTTATTTCTATCTCTTCTTTCTGCCATTAACTTTCTGAGACTTGGAGTGATCCTGACATGTTGACATAAAATGAACAGATCAGCGAAGGCCAAAACAGATGACAAACCACCCAGTTCAGTATTTGTCATTGTTTGAACAGACTCTCCCAATTCCAGATGTCCAAGAAACAAGAGAAATCCTTTTGTTAAGCCTGTTATACTCTGTAGGTGCTCCAAGCCAAGGCCCAGCAAAGGAGCCTTACTGGGAACAGAAGCCTGCCCGGTTCTACCCATCCTCCTCGCTACCACACTGGTAGTTTGCTTATTAGCCATTATTGAGATCGTTTTCACAACAATAACCTTTATCACATGTTTGGTATGTTAGATTATAGCCTGGGTTCTTTCCGTAGATTACCTCAGCGAACCCTGACAATCCTAGATGACATTGTTACTGACCTGATATTGCACATGAAGCCACCAAGACCACCAACCTGAACCTCTAAGTGGCAGTTAGGATCCACAGTCAGCAGCCTACTTCTGAAGCAGTGTTTTTATACTGATCTGTTAGACATTGGTACCGTCATCCTAAAGTGATACCAGTGGCTCTTCCAAGTATAGTTCCCCTTCAGAGCCAAGCCTGCTCTGTTATGAAGACTGCATCTTAAATCATTTTCCTCCACTCCACATCTTAATCAGAAACATGATTACATAGCCCACAGTCTCCACTGCTGAATATGATCCGCTTTGAAATTCGCCAGTCTAAACTGCTGGTCTTCATTAATGCTCCTTGACACAGTTCCTGCTAAATCTTTTTTTTTTTTTTTCTTTTTAATTTTCCTGTGTTTTACAGGGGGAGACTGTGCGACCTTAATGAAAAACATGGGTCCTCTCCCTGTCGATATGGCCAGGATGTACTTTGCTGAGACGGTCTTGGCCTTGGAGTATCTGCATAATTATGGAATTGTACACAGGGATTTGAAACCAGATAAGTAAGCACACTGATGAAATGTATTTTTTATATAACACTGAAACTTTCCTTGTGTCTTATGCTACTTAAAATGTCCTCTGTACTTTGAAAGGTGAGTATTTAAACAGCATAAATGATAATATTTATATAATTATTTAACGACTCTGCTGCTTACATAAGATCTTATGAGAAACAGGCAACTCTTGAGTTTAAAGCCAGAGTTAATTTTATCACGTAAACTTTCAAACGGCAATGTACAATATTACTATCTATTTTCTGGATAATTTTTGCACTTGGCCTCATGCTTTAGTAATCATTCCTGATATGTGATATTATATTCTATCTTTCTCATTCTTTGTTCATAAATTTTTAATCCATGTAAAGTTCATTTTAGCCTCGGATCTGGGATACAGATAAATTTTTTCCCAAATGATAGCTATATATCTTCACACCACTTATGAAATATTTCATGCTTTTTCCACTAATGTGATCTGCCACTGGAAAAAAAATTACATGCTAATGTGTAAAGTCTTTAAATGTGTTGAAAATTACATGATGAAATTAACTCGTGCTCATTCTAGAAGATTTGGAAAGCACAGGGAAAAGAGAAGAAAAGAATTGAACCAAATAATAACTAGGACAACTATTACAATTTTGGTATATTTCCTTCCAGTAGTGTGTGTGTGTGTGTATACACACACACACACACATATATACACACACATATATATGTACATGTGTATTTGTATATGTATATATATAATACACACATATGTATATATACATATATGCACACACATGTATAATTTGAGAAAAAGGCAGATAGAGAGAATGGGTGTGCCAGGACCTCTAGCCACTGCAGACAAACTCCAAATGCATATGTGCGTCCTGGGGAATCAAACCCGGGTCCTTAGGCTTTGCAGGCAAGAACCTTAACCACTAAGCCATCTCTCCAGCCTTTGTAGTAGCTTAAAAAAAAACAAACTCTTATTACCTTAACTTCTTAATAGATATAATAACATATACAAATTTTTAGATCTTTTGGCTTAAAATGAAAGACTTTAATATATTTGAATGTAAATTATTTTTTTAAATATTTTTTCTCAATTTTTTTAACATCTTCCATGATTATAAAAAATATCCCATGGTAATACCCTCCCTCCCCCCACTTTCCCCTTTGAAATTCCATTCTCCATCATATCCCCTCCCTATCTCAATCAGTCTCTCTTTTATTTTGATGTCATGATCTTTTCCTCCTCTTATGAGGGTCTTGTGTAGGTAGTGTCAGGCACTGTGAGGTCATGGATATCCAGGCCATTTTATGTCTGGAGGGAGCACGTTGTAAGGAGTCCTACCCTTCCTTTGGCTCTTACATTGAATGTAAATTCTTTGCATGTGTAATAAATGCAGGTTTTATGCTTACTTTATAGAAGCTAGGCTGGGGATTGGACTGTGAAACAACACATTGTCCTGTCCAGCCACCGAGGGATGGCTGGCCTTCATTCCTGCTGTATACGAGAGTTAGCTGCCAGGCCCTCCCTCCCCACCTTCTTACCCTGACATGATAAGGAGTTGGAGTTCCACACACGGATAGTTCAGGGTCTCAGAAGATTACAGAGGTGATTCCGTACGTGTTCGCTCCAGCCAAGATAGCGGAGCCTTGTCTCCGGCCCTCGCTGATGCGTCACGTACTCAAGCCACCAGATACAGATACTGACATCTTGGTGTGACTTTTCCTCTTGCCAGGCAAAACTTTATGAGAAGGTTGATTTGACTGGGAGTGTTGCAGATTGATACAGGGAGGGAAAAGCCTTAAAAAAAAAAAAAAGATCATTGTTCCCTATGTCGTTCTGTTTCATAGCTTGTTGGTGACCTCCATGGGGCACATAAAGCTGACAGATTTTGGACTGTCTAAGGTGGGACTGATGAGCATGACTACCAATCTTTACGAGGGTCATATCGAGAAGGATGCGCGGGAGTTCCTTGATAAGCAGGTAAGCTTGGATACTTGCGTAGCGAAACTGCTCTATGGAGAAACACAAAACTCCCTATTACCAATGAAATTCAGAATCCACTCGCTAGGGCTGCTGGCTTAGCCTTACATTTAATAAAGGGCAAATTGCTTCTGCTTGTCTCCCTGGGCCCCTTTGAAGTGTCCGCTCCCTCCACACACACACACCCCAGCATTACAGCCTATGAGGAAGATGGATGGCCTAATTGCACCCGAGTGAGGGTGCGAGAGAGACGAATGGAAAGCTGTTTTGGAGAGGGATTCAGGAGTCTCAGTAGAGTACTCGTGAAACTCATGATGCATTGTACCATCTCGGGCGCTAAAAGCTGAGCCGTGGCCCATTTCCTTCGAAGCATGCTTCATTACCGTGTGCCCACAATCTGTTCGTTGTGAAGTTACTTAAGGTAAACACATCCCGACTGCCATGCCTTCATGAAATACCCCAGGTGACAGTAATAAACAATCTCTAGCAGTGACAGATTAAAAATGCATTATTTTGTAATTTAAAATTCTAGGTCTTTTTAATATGATAAAGCCACGCACAAGTTAGGCTCTGAGTTTGAAACTAAGCATTACATATATTTTAAGTTCATTGGCACTATAAGGTCTGTTCTCAAAGGTCTTTGGGAAGGTTTTGGTTTTTTTGAGGTAGAGTCTTGTTCTAGCCTAGGCTGACTTGGAATTCACTATGATGTAGTCTCAGGGTGGCCTCGAACTCGCACCAATCCACTTAACCTGTGCCTCCCGAGTGCTGGGATGAAAGGTGTGTGCCCCCCCCCCGCCCGGCTCTCCATGTGATTCTCTGTAAGGGAGCGGGTAGCATTCGAGGCAGGGTTGGTGTTTTGCCATCTGTCTTGCTCATGTCGACTCAGGTCTAATGCTCCAGCTATTCGAATCTTTCCGTCACAATGTAGGTCTGTGGTACGCCGGAGTACATTGCACCGGAGGTGATTCTGCGGCAAGGCTACGGGAAGCCGGTGGACTGGTGGGCCATGGGCATCATCCTGTATGAGTTTCTGGTTGGATGCGTGCCATTCTTCGGAGACACTCCCGAAGAGCTATTTGGACAAGTCATCAGCGGTACGTATCGTCAGGAATTATCTTTACGCTGCTGTTGGGAAATAGCTATTTAAAGTAATGTTGTTGCATGCCACAAGTCTTTACTGCTGAACTGCTAACCTTTATCTAGCTCTTGAGCCAACAAATTAAAAGCACTCGTTCATCCTCTTGCATAGCTGGCGTTCCAAAACTGATCCGAGGAAGTTTTGTTAAATGGAATTTGGGAACACGCTGGTTTCGTATCCAACTTTTATCATGAACATTATTTTTTTTTCTCCCAAAAGAAATGTGTGGGATTTACAAATGCTTTGTCATATGGTCTCTGTTTCCAGAGTAGGAAATTGGCACAAGGGAAGAAAAGGTTAATGTGGATAACATTTCCATAAATGGGGAAAAAAATGGTTAATGGCACAATGAAGAAATGAGCAAAATGTAATAAACCCTAAAACAAATGTCTGCCAAATAATAAATAATGAGAAGGGGAAGGAAGCGAATTGAATCCACAGATTGCTAATGATTTCTTTGGTAGTAGTTATGTGGTGTAATGTTATTTCTATAACAGCTGTTCATCTTTCATTTAAAATTCAATAACCTTTAGAACTTAACCTGAAGGCTGACCTTAACTCTTGTCGTATGGCTTAGTAAGTAGGAGCTATTTTCTACCGTTCCTGCTGAATTCATAAATCCCCCCTGGAGCCTACGTGGAAAAGGTTTCTCCACCTGGAAGTTTGTCAGGCATCACCAACATCTCTATCAGCCACCTCTAGTCTGGATTGTGCAGACATGGGCCAGGAATGGAAATAGCAGGGGAAATTCATCGCGCATAGGAAGAGCCCCTTAATGGTACCATTATTTTCGAACATTGGCTCTGCAAGCCAGGCATATTTGTAAACGTTAACAAAGTAGATTTGTTTGAATAGCCTGCAGTGTAAAAACCCTTTGTACAATATCTGAGCTGTTTATGGATTTATAACTAGGCTGTTTTTTGACATTCCAAGGCCTGAATGGCAAGAGGAATCAACTGTTTAATTAACAGGAGCAGCAAATGCTGGCTTCGTGCTCAGCGCCTTACGGCTCAGATGCATATTCATGTCTTATTTTCCATATCAGAGTTAAAGTGCAGCAGAGGAAGCTAGAGGCAGGCACACACAGAAATAACTAGTGTTTTTATTGCATTTACACACACACACACACACACACACACCTATCTTCAGGCAAATTCCTTTAGAGTGGGAATATAGTCTAATGTGTATGACAGACTTTTAAAACCTCCCATAACTATGATGTCTTCAACCTTAACATTTTGGGATTTTTTTGTCTTTGGAAATGTTACCCCCCGCCCCCCCCCCAAAAAAAAAAACGCCTTCCCTTCTTGGAGCTGAAGAAGTTGGTGGGCATGGTCAAATTCTCAGCTGAAGCTAAATAAGAGAAATGTGTACTTTTATAAGATGGTCCCTAGTGGGTAGGCATGCACATGCTTAGAATTTCTGATATGTTCAATCCATTTAATAGCTAGAGGGCCAACTGGCGGGAGACAGTTCTGCCAAAGAGAAATGAATGCAAAAAGTGAGTGTCAGGTGCTGCTTATTGACATATTCTCTTCCTGCCTGTGGAAAGCTATGCTGTTCATGTCTGGTAAAATCATGCTGCTCAAAGTTGACTGTGTAGAAGTCAACTGAAGTTCTTTTTTTTAATATGTAATTTTCAAATTTTTATTTCTTATTTGAGAAAGAGAGAGAGAGAATGGGCGCACCAGGGCCTCCGGCTGCTGCAAACGAACTCCAGATGCATGTGCCCCTCCCTTGTGCATCTGGCTAATGTGGGTCCTAGGGAGTCGAACCTGAGTCCTTTGGCTTTGAAGGCAAACGCCTTAACTGCTAAGCCATCCCTCCAGCCCTAACTGAAGTTCTTAATGTGCAGATTTGGATCTAACTGGCCCTTGGCTGGGGCCTAAGATTCTGCATTACTAACGGACACCCAGGTGATGGCCAGGCTATGGGGAACTGGACCAGCCTTTCACCAAGATGGCTGTAAACTACTTCTCTTCCTTCCAGATGAAATCAACTGGCCTGAAAAGGATGAGGCCCCTCCACCAGATGCCCAGGAACTGATCACCTTGCTGCTCAGGCAGAACCCTCTGGAGAGGCTGGGGACAGGTAAGGGGGAAAGCATTTGGGTTTTGCCAGCAAGCAAGAAATAATGTCTTCTGGAGCAGTCGGGCTTGCATTTGTGGTTTGTTTTTTGTTGTTGTTGTGTATTTATTTATTTATTTGAGAGTGACAGAGAGAAAAAGAGGCAGATAGAGAGAGAGAATGGGCGCACCAGGGCCTCCAGCCACTGCAAACGAACTCCAGACGCGTGCGCCCACTTGTGCAGTCTGGCTTACGTGGGTCCTGGGGAATCGAGCCTCAAACCGGGGTCCTTAGACTTCACAGGCAAGCGCTTAACCGCTAAGCCATATCTCCAGCCCTTGTTTGTTTGTTTGTTAATATTTTATTTATTTGAGAGAGAGATGCAGAGAGAGAGAATGGGCACGCCAGGGCCTCTAGAAGCTGCAGATCAATTCCAGACACATTGCGCCACCATGTGCATCTGGCTTACTTGGCTACTGGGGAATCGAACCTGGGTCCTTAGGCTTCGCGGGCAAGCGCCTGACCTGCTAAACCATCTCTCCCGTCCTCATTTGTGCGTTGCTTTTGTGTAGGCAGCATCTGTTAGTTGATGTAGGATGTAACTGCCACACATTATAGCAACATTACTTGGGATTTTGTGTTGTGATTCAATGGAGCCCAGACACTGAGAGAGTTAGATTGTTTTCGTGTTTTGTAAAGCGGAAACTCTTCATTGGGGTCAGTAAACAAATCCCCAAGGCGTATGTCAATCTTCTGTCCTGGAAAACAGGCATCTTAAGTAATTGGGGACAGAAACGGTGATATGTGGCGCTCTTTGTGTTTTTAATGTATGTTCCATAAGCATTTGGCCCAGCAGGCTTTCAGCCACAGGCTTTGAAATGGATTATCGGTACTGAGTGATTGCTACTACGCAGGCCTGGGCTTGAGCCATGCCGCCCTGTGGTGATGCTGTACGCCCTGACCCAGGAAAGCGAACCACACACTGCTGTCTTGGAGATGAAGGAGTTCGTCTCTTTAGTTTCTTAGCTGAGTGTTTCATTTCCTTCCCTATAGCCTGGATAAGCTTGCTTTAAAGATCTCTCAGTGTAGAGTTCAGGGCGGCCTGAGTGAATTTGTTTCCAAGAGACTAAAACGTGAAAGATAAAGTGCACAGACGCTAGCCAGCGCCCATCCTTTAGCAGCGAAAAGTGTTGGCTGGATGGGCTGTGTGCTGTGAACGTCTTTGCTCTTCTCCACTGTAATAGAAACAAAAGTGACTGAAGAGATTACTCTTTTCCCCCATGTTTTCCCAGACAGACCAAATATATATATATTGGGAAATATATATATATTGGGAAATATATATATATTGGGAAATATATATATATTGGGAAATATATATATATATATATATATATATATATATATATATATATATATTTGTGGTCTTTCCAGGTAGTAGCCTCCATATTTACCCACAGATTTCTCTGTTAGGGGATTCATTCTTCATTATATATCGACCACTTTATTGCTACGTCACATGATAACACATTTGAGTAGAAAACAGCAAACTATTGCCTGTGGGCCATACCTGGCCAACTACCTATTTTTATAAAGAAGGTTTTGTGGAAACAAAGGCCTTTCCGTTAGCGATTTGTCTATGACTGCCTTCATGCTACAACAATATAGTGAGACATTCATGGCAAACTGGGTGGCACCTGGCGACGACCTTTGTACTGCTTGGCCCTTTTACCCAGAAACTGGGCACTCCTCGTGTTAAGAGAGTCTAGGAGGCTTCAAATCAAGGCTTCACTAGGAAGTAACTTTTCACTGTTGTTATTGCTTTTTTAATTTTTGTTTGTCTATTTATTTATTTGAGAACGACAGAGAGAGAAGAGCAGAGAGAGGGAGAGAATGGGTGCGCCAGGGCCTCTAGCCACTGCAAACGAACTCCAGACTCGTGCGCCCCCTTGTGCATCTGGCTAACGTGGGTCCTGGAGAATCGAGCCTAGAACTGGGATCCTTAGGCTTCATAGGCAAGCACTTAACCGCTAAGCCATCTCTCCAGCCCACTGTTGTTGTTTTCTGAGGTAGGTTCTCACTCCAGCCTAGGCTGACTTGGAATTCACTATGTAGTCTTGGGCTGGCCTTGAACTCACAGCGGTCCTCCTACCTCTGCCTCCCGAGTGCTGGGATGAAGAGGCACGTAGCAGCATACCCAACTGGGAAATAACTCGTGAGCTCAGATGCCTCCTTTGTCTTTTTCAGTGAGGTGAGAGGGACTTTTCCCTGGCAAACCACTGTTGGTCAAGGCTAAGGTCCAAGTTGGAGTTAGGTGGCCTGAGTTTAAGTCTGGGCTGTATGGGCAAGTACACATATCCTCTCTTTTCTCACTGGGTAAAGAAGCTTTTAGTAACCACAGCTCAGAGGACCGTTGCGAGGAAGCAGGGCTCACCCACGTGCAGCTTTTCGAACCAGTGCCACGTGCCATCTGATGCATGTGAACTCTCATGATTTCCCTGGGGGCACACAAGACGCGTAGTTGTGGAGGGCGTATCCCCAAGCCCAGTGAACTCCTTGAACTGGATGTATTTCTTCCCACCCTATTTGCCTTCCCATTGTCTGAAGTGGCGATAAAACCTGTTACCCCTCCTCCGGCCTGCGGCCTGCGGCCTGCACTCGGATTTGGCTGTGGCTCAGGAGGCAAGGCTAACAGTCAGAGGAACGGGACCGAGACGGTGAAGGGGGCGGAATTTTTCAGGAATGAGTTTGACTCAGTTGAGCCACACACAAGAGGTAGTGGTATGTCAAGACGGCCCTGGGCTGGTATCAACATCTCTTTAGATGTCCCATTAACTGAGCCCCACAGAGGGCCTCCCACGATCAGACTAAAATATATTTGGATGGGCACACCTCTCCAGAGGAGGCTCAAAAGTCCCTTTAGTCCTCAGGTGTCCGTTTGGAGTTTTTGCACTTGACATTGTGCCCCTGCCCCTTCCACAAGAACCTTGGCTCCCTGATCTGGCTTGACTTAGCAAGACAGGGCTGCAGTGGTGGTCAGCAGATCTCTGTGTGTGTGTATGTGTGTGTGTGTGTGTGTGTGTGTGTACATATATATATATATATCAAATGTTGCTCTTTCTCGGCACATTTCCTCATTGACTGCTACTTTCAGTCTTTGACAGCTGATACGCGCATGTCCTAACAGAAGCCCAAAAGAGACATTTAAGAGAGCTGGCCTGAGCTCCTTGTCAAGAAGTGGTTGCCAAGAGCATGAGGCTGAGGGCCCTGCAGGCCCGACGTGCTGCTTCCCACGGCAGCATTTTGTATTGATTGCATATCTAGGTGGTAAAATAATGCGCCGTGAAAAACGTGTGAATGCACCCTTGCCTAGGGAGACCAGAGAGGCTGGGAGGAAGGGTGTGAAGAGCGTGATGGATGTTTAAGAAACATCCCTGCAAGGAGAGAAAAACTCCAGGGAAGATGTTCGTGCCAACCCGTAACTTGCAGTTTGGGGCCTAATCCTGTACTTGAATTTGTGACAATTTAAGTAGTAGCCTGGCCCATCTGACCTTAGGTAGATGACCTCTGTCTTACTCTCAGCCTCAGGGGCCCTCGTCTGTGAAAACGGGCCCATTTGCAGTACGTGGTGCCAGTATGTGTACCTGCTAGGTAGCAGGAGCCCAAGTCGTAGTCAGTTCTCTGATTTTTCCCTTCCTTCCAAGGTGAACTCTTTCAGTGACGGCTGTCTTTGCATGAATGATCTGTATTTCGTTCACAAGGCTGTCACCCATGCTTTTGTTTTGTTTTGTTTTTTTAAACATTTTATTAACAACCTCCATACACACAAACAATATACCATGATCATAGATTCCCTCCCACCTCCCCCCCTCCACCGAATCCCTTCTTCTTTCCACCTAGTCTTTCTTCTGCTTTGATGTCATCATTTTCCCTTCCTTCCTATAGATTAGGAAGGCCACAGCCACTTTGGTCTTGAAGACTGTTTCAAAGCACTCCTCCCTTCCTCGTGCTCTTACGTGTGTAGCCGCCACATTTTCCCCAGGGTGGGATAGGGACGTCTCGCCCAGTGCTGAACATACCGTTGTCATTTCTTCTCAGCATTTTGGTGACTTCTGAATCTTCCCTAGTGGTTACCGCTGGGGACACAAAAGTGAGAGTAGCGTGGATATTTGGGCGTAATATATCCTTTAGCCAGACAGCAGTACTGTTCTCCTCTTCAATGGCTTGCGACCTCCCTAACCATAAGCGCTTGATTAGGCTTTCAGACCAGACAGGAATTCCCTCCTGGGGAGAGGGCCTCAACCCCAGTCTTTTATTGACATTTTATATATGTATGCAGCACTGTTTGATTCCCCCCCGCCAATTTATACTCCTCTTCCCATTAGATTCCATCCTGTTTTCATACCTTATCTGGTTTTTCTTTTTTCTCCCCACTGATTTAAATTATTATTTTTTTCTTCGAGGTAGGGTCTCACTGTAGCTCACGCTGACCTAGAATTCACTTGATAGTCTCAGGGTGCCCTTGAACTCATGGCAATCCTCCTACCTCTGCCTCCTGAGTGCTGGGATCAAATGTGTGTGCCACCATGCCTGGCTTTAAATTATTTTTTTAAGATTTATTTTTATTTATTTATTAGATACAGAGAGAGAGAAACAGAGAGTGGAAATGGGCGTGCTCAGGACCTCTAGCCACTGCAATTGAACTCCAGATGCATGCACCACCATGTGCATCTGGCTTATGTGGGACCTGGAGAATTGAACCTGGGTCCTTAGGCTTTGTAGGCATGTGCCTTAACTGCTAAGCCATCTCTACAGTCCTAAATTACTAATTTTAAATATTTCATTTATTTATTTGAGGGAGTAAGAACAGGTGTGCTACGGCCTCCAACCACTGCGAATGAAATCTAGATGTCTTTGCCACCTTGTGCATCTGGCTCATAAGGCTACTGGGGAATCAAACCTGGGTCCTTAGGTTTTACAGGCAAGTGCCGTAACCACTGAGCCATCCCTCCAGCCCTAAATTATTGTAAATAAAAGTTTAATAGCCAGGCGTGGTGGCACATGCCTTTAATCCCAGCACTCGGGAGGCAGAGGTAGGAGGATCACTGTGAGTTCGAGGCCACCCTGAGACTACATAGTGAATTTCAGGTCAGCCTGGGCTGGAGTGAGACCCTACCTCAATTTTTTTTTTTTTAACCCGGCAGGTCCTCTCTTCCAGTTTATCCCTTTAATTCTTTTCTCTACATCTCTCCACTGTCAGCCACTAGAAACCACTTTCTCAGTGGGGCACAGAGGTCGAAATCATGAGACATGAAAGCTTAAGCACCCCATAGTGTCCACAGACATGAAATAAAGTCGCATCAGCTCAAGTCTCAATGGTGGGTGACGGCAGGAATGTGATCTCCCGCTTCACGTGAGCCCCTGGCCTGGGAGAAAGGGGCCCGAATGTGGGTGCAATGTCAGTGACAGTACACCCGGAACGGCCGCTGCGTTGCTAGTCACGGGCGTGGAACCGCAGCTGGGTTGAGTTCAAAGGTGGGCGTTATCCGGGCATCATGGGCACGAGGGGTTTGACTAGGGAAACGGATAAACTGTCTCGACTTGTGCGACCTTCTGCCTCTCCAAGGAGAAGAGCACGGGAAGGCAACGGTGCTGGCCCTTGTGTTTGGGACCATTTGTTAGGGACTGGGGTGGGGTCCTGTAGTAGACACACGTGAGTGGCCTCAAGCTACCCAGCCTAGGCTACTGGGGATCCATTTTAGACTCCCAAAGGGGAAATGCAGAACAAGAGAGAACTAAACCCTCCTCCCTCTTGCGTGGCAATGGGGCTGGTCCTAAGGGTATTTGAGCAGACCTCAGTCCAACCTTCCTAGTCTTACCTTCTGGAGAATTCTCGTACAGTGTGCTCTGGTGCTTTGCCTGGAGTTGATGATGCCTACCTTGTAGAGCTGTGTCCAGTGGTTTAATGACAGGAAACAGTACCCACGCCGTGTATTGCCATGCTGCCGGGGAGAGATGTAGCCGATGCGATTCCTCTGTCCACATAGAGCTGGGATCCTGGCTCCTGATGAAATAAAGAATTCCAGGGCCAGAAGCAACGCTGGAATCTCCTAAAGAAAAAGGAGAATACATACTCAAAAACGTACTCAGAGCTCAGGTGTTGTTTCAAGAGACATGCAAGTGTCTTAACAATAGGTATATGTGATTTCCGTGGCTTTTGAAGTTAAACTGCTCAGAGAGTATAATTTATAACCAGGTTCAAAGAGTGAGTAGAGCTTAAAGTTTTTAAAAAAACACCTGTGCCGGTTCACTTGGTCTTCTTCAATGACTCCCTTTTACAAATGATGGTTCTGACATATGGATGAAAGAGGCATGTTGGTGTGCTGAAAATCACAGGATGCAGGGGTTGGAGACAGATTTTGGTCATAGGTATCCATGGTTCCATTAGCTGTTTTCATACTTTTGTGTGAGCTATCTCTCAGAAAAGGGAGTATTTCTCAGTGCTGACAATCTAATTTATAGGAGCTTTGGTTTTGCCGGTTGTGTGGAAATTCTTGACTCTCAGCTAGAGGGAAACATAAGCCAAAGGTCCTTCCTGGGGGCCGGGGGTACCTTTCTGTGGGTTCCTGCGTCCTCTGGGGCCCGGCCTGGTTCCCCCACAGGTGTCCCAGGCCACCGTGGAGGTCAAGGTTGTGTGTGCATGAGAAAGAATCACTCTCAGGAGACAGTTTCCGTGAACAGCTCTCAGTTTATTGTCAGGGAAATGGGTTTTTAAGCAGTTGAGGGTCCTAAGGGGATCGGATGCACGAGGTTGCTTGCTGATGCCTAATTAGCATATGGGGACATTGATTCCAGCACCTAAGCAATGGCAGGAGGAGGGGCTGTGCAAAGGTGCTGGCTGATACCATATAAGGGGTTTCCTAGGCAACTGGCCAAAGGCCACAGGGTTATGGGCAAAGCCTAAATCTTATCTGAATATGCAGGTATCCAGTGCTTGGAGAGGGAGTGGTGTTACTTCCTGCTGATCTCGGGGTCTGAGATTTTGTCTTGGGGGTTCCAGGTTCACTGCGACCCCCGAGAATGGGGGGAGGAGCTCCCCTGCCAGTCAGGTCCCTGAGACGTGACTGGAGGTTCAGGCTGCTGGGAGCCCTCCCTAGCCTGGGGCCTTCGTGTCAGACAGCTTAGGTTTGCTTTAACCCAGGGCCCTGCCCACGTCCGACACCCTTCCTTTCTCGTGTGCCCTTAATTTTCCCTGTCTTTCCGTCTTGCTTCAATGCTTTGCACAAAGTTGGTCCACACATCATTGCAGAGACTGTCTGAACTGCTGGGATTTGCTCAAGCTTGAAACAGGGAGTTCACCTGGCTAGAATCTTGGATAAAGGCTCTCACCCTGCACTTTGTTTTAAAAAAGAAAAACAGGCTGGAGAGACGGCTTAACGGTTAAAGGTGCATGCCTTCGAAGCCTAAGGACCCAGGTTCGACTCTCCAGGTCCCACGTAAGCCAGATGCACATGGTGGCGCATGCGTCTGGAGCTCGTTTGCAGTGGCCAGAGGCCCTGGCACGCCCATTCTCTCTCCTCTGTCTTTAAGAAATAAATGAAAATGAATCATAAAAAAAAAAAAACGAAAAACCATTCCCCCTCTTTTGAGGTGATTCCTCCTCACTGAGCTCTTTTCTCTCCATCTCATTGGCTTGCATTTCCTGTCCTATTCCATTTGTACCCACAGGGGACAAGATGAGGCGTATGGGTGACAACTGGAAAAGAAAGGGATTTGTATTCCCGCTGGAGGAGAGCTCCTGGTAGGGAGGCTGGTTAGCCCCTGCTGTTAGTGTTGAGAAATGCTGCTTCCTGGTGGTTTTCTTTGAGGATCATCGATTCTTGGTTATTTCTCTTCTCTATTGTATGCTGGTGGGGGGGGGGGGGACCTGGTCTGAAGATTTTGTGCTGTGTACTCCCATATATATAACACAATAACCCAGATATGTGTGTGTGTGTGTGTATATATATATATGTGTATATACACACACACACACACACACACACACACATCATTGTGCTAATATTTTTCATGAGGCCTGCCCTTCAACATCTCTTTCAAAAATCATGAGCTGAATTTAAAACATCTCATTAAATTGTGCTATTATGCTTATCTGGCAAAGGAAAAAGAAGCCAGAAATCGAATTCATTATAAATCTACCCAACAGGTTTATCAGTTCCTTCATTAAGGATCTCAGCTATGGGATCTAATTCCTACATATGTTAACGAGCAATCCAATAAAATTGAATGGTAACCATTATATAGTATTTAGGAAAAAATTCATTATTATTAGCTCTGCCTCCCGAGGAACTATTGCTGTAAGCACAGTTTGCACCTTGTTATAGATTCTTCTGGGGTTGTAATGAGTGAGTGCGCTTTGGGCCAACGTGGATCTATGTTCCCAGGTTCAGTGTAATGTGATTTTAAGTGGCCACGTCATTAACCTTTGAAAAATGGAGGGAGTCATGGAAAATTAACAAAGAAAAATACTATGCCATGGCAACTGCTGTGAGCAGAACCAGATCTCCTGCTGATAAATTATGGGATTTTTTTTTTTTTTTTGGAGTTTTGGTTGTAGAATTTTTTTTTTTCAGGTGTGACTTCCACGACTTCTTTATTTCTCTGCCGCCAAATGGTGTAAGCTGTTCTTCAGAGCGCGCTCACCTCTGCTTGGAGGGTAGTTCACGCTGTCATCCCTGCCTTCCTTTCCAGGTGGCGCCTATGAGGTCAAGCAGCACCGCTTCTTCCGCTCTCTAGACTGGAACAGTTTGCTGAGGCAGAAGGCAGAATTCATTCCCCAACTGGAATCGGAGGACGACACAAGCTATTTTGATAGTATGTGCATTGCGTGACATATCAGCATATCCTTTGGCATTTACTTCATACAAATCGGCTCCACGTTTGAGTTCCCGAACTCATACCTGTAATTCCTTAAACCCTAATGTTGCGTTGATTTGATTTCATGATGATTTGACTCATAATTAAAATACCCATAGTAGGGCTGGAGAGATGGCTTAGCGGTTAAGGCGCTTGCCTGCGAAGCCTAAGGACCCATGGTCGACTCTCCAGATCCCACGTAAGCCAGACGCACAAAGGTGAGGCAAGTGCGAGGTGGCACATGTCCACTAGGTGGCACAAGCCTGGAGTTCACTTGCAGTGGTTGAGGCCCTGGAGCATGAGTTCTCTCTTGCTCTCTCTCTCTCAAAAAATAAAAACCTATGGTAAAAGCTGAAATTCTGAGTAATTGGAACGGTTCCCAAATATTTCTCTGCAGCTCGATCAGAGAAGTATCATCACATGGAGACGGAGGAGGAAGAGGATACAAATGATGAGGACTTCACCGTGGAAATCAGGCAGTTTTCCTCCTGCTCGCACAGGTTTTCGAAAGTAAGTCGTGTGGGCATGCACAGATGGTGTCAGGCACCATGTCCCTCTGGTCAGTGGCCGACACTCGAAGCAGCTCTGCATGCCCCTGGCGGGGCTTGCTGTCTCGTGTGCTTAGAAGCTCCTTGTCATTCAGGAAACTTGATCTGACAATCAGGAGTTCCTACGCTATAGGAATACCTGTATAGCCTGTCCACGGATGAAGATCGGGCTTTGAGATATAGGCTTGCGTGCATTATCATCTTCCCGTGATGAACTTACTTGCCTCTCCTACAGTCTAACCAAGAGCCACGCTATGATGGCCTTAGCCCATCTCTTTTCTCTCATAAGGATGAGCATGAACTTTCATGTATGTAGGGCCAGACAGATGGCTTAGCCATCAAGGTGCTTGCCTAAGAACCCATGTAAGCAAGATACACATGGCGGCACAGTCATCTGGCATTTGTTTCCAGTGCCTAGAGGCCCTGGTGTGCCCATTCTGTCTCTCCTTCAAATAAATGAGGTAAAATAAACAATAAATATTAAAAAGTAAGCTCAGATCTGGGCATCTGCAAAGGTACTTAGGGACAGTTGACCATGGGGTGAAAAAGTATTTAAGCCAGAGTAATAGAAGTTACAAGTTATATTGAAAAGACAGTGGGAAGCCAAACTAGAATTTTGGAAGTGGTAGAAGATTCCTTTTGACAGAGAGTGGTAAGATGAAAGAAAATTGATGGTGTTGCAGCAAAGTAGGGCTCCAGCATACATGGAAATAAACAGAGGGCACCCTACCTCCCTTTTGTTATTTTCAGTTGCTGCGTACTTTCGGTTGCCATGGCGATTGTTCCTTAGCTATTCTATAGCATTTTGTGATTTGGAAGGGTTCTATAGGCTTTGCTACGTGACTACACAAAGCACACCCACAAATCACCCCGTGCCGCCTGCTGTGTTGGCAGGAACAGCCTCGGCGTAGGGATTTCCCTGGAGACAGGGGCCATCAGTCTGTCCTGGAGCCGGGCCACACGTTGTGGGGTAACACTAAGTGGGTACTCACAGCAAAACCTGGCCTGCAGCTTCCTAAACCTCACCCTACACACCGCTTGCTTCGGAAGTTAGTTGCTGCCTCCCGGTCACCGACTTCTTTCTTACCTTAGTAGACGGTAGCAAGCCCGAGGCCCATTCACAAGAGAGCAGCCAACAGCCGGGGTTAGGGGTGGGGTGCGTCCTTGCTGGGCTCTCTGTACACACTTGTAAACTCCCACCTTATGAGACAGAGGGGACTCAGAAATGGCCGAAGACCTGTTTGTCTGAGCCCTGATCTCCTGAAGGAATTTTAGTACCTCCATAGGAAGAAACTGCCCGGCTGGATTGTAAACCAGACGAGGATGTCTGGTGATCCGGCCCTCGTCACGGCAAGTCTTGAAGCAGGTCACTGATTCCTGTCCTTGCACGCCACTAGACCTGTTTTCTGTGTTCCTCTCCTTTACTGATCACCACAAAGCCAACCCAAGATGAGCGTTGATCCTCAGACCAAGAAACTCCAAAGCATCTGTGGATTAAAAAAAATTTTTTAAATATATTTTATTTATTTATTTGAGAGAGAGAAAGAGAGAATGGGCACACCAGGGCCTCTAGCCACTGCAAACAAACTCTAGATGCATGCGTCCCCTTGTGCATCTGGCTTACATGGGTCCTGGAGAGTCGAACTGGGATCCTTTGGTTTTGCAGGCAAATGCCTTAGCCACTAAGCCATCTCTCTAGCCCTCTGTGGATTTTTAAAAAATATTTTATTTATTTAAAAGAGAGAGAGGCAGAAAGACAGAGTGGGCCTCTAGTCACTGCAAACAAACTCCAGACACATGCCTCACCCTGTGCATCTGCCTTACGTGGGTACTGGGGAGTCGAACCTGGGTCCTCGGGCTTTGCAGGCCAGTGCCTTAACCGCTAAACCATCTCTCCAGCCTGCTCTAAGGATTTTGTGTGCAGACAGAGTCCATGAGACATGGTAAAAGAAAGGGGCTGAATGTATAGCTCCCTACCCTAATCATATATGTTCACACACTCCAACCTCTCATGCCAGGGTGCGAGTCAACAGCATTACCAGTGCCTTCTCTGCCCATGATCCTGGTTTACACTGTTTACACTTTCATCATATTTTCAGGGGATTCCCCTCCCCCGCCCCCGACAAGCTCTTTATAGAAGCTATTAATAAGCAATGATTGCTTTTCTTCCAGGTTTTCAGCAGTATAGATCGGATCATTCAGAATTCAGAAGAGAAGGAAGACTCCGGGGACAGAACCAAAAGTACTGCTCTACCGTCCACAGAGACGCTCAGCTGGAGCTCGGAATACTCAGAAGTGTACGTGAGATGCCTCCCGAGGGCCCTCCTAGCCAGTAGCTGCTGAACTGGTGCTGTTTCTCAGCCCCCGACACCCCTGCGGGGCTTGTTACAGCTCAGGGTCCCAGCCCACCTCCGACCCAGGAGGGGTCGGGATGGTGTATTTCTAGTGAGTTCCCTGGCTATCACATCTTCAGAGACTTTGCCCTAGACATCTTCATTCGGCTATCCATGTTCCCAGTCCCCCCCTCCTTTTTTTTTAAACTGAGATAGACTTTCATGTAGCTCAGTGTGGCCTCTGACTCTACATAGCAGAGGATGATCTTGAACTCCTGACCCTCGTATCTCCACTGGGATTATAGATACGTGCCACCACCATGCCCACCAATTTTTACATGGGTCCTGGGGATGAAACTCAGGTTCTCATGCTTTGATAACTGCTTTCCCCCATCGCCAGCCCTTACATTCCCTTTCTTTATGAGGTAGGGTCTCGCTCTAGGCCAGGCTGACCTGGAATTCACTATGGAGTCTCAGGGTGGCCTCGAACTCACGGCGCTCCTCCTGAGTACTGGGATCAAAGGCGTGCGCCACCGTGCCGGGCCTCACGTTCCCTTTTGTTTACCCAGTCACTTCTCGTGTATGCTCGTAACACTGTATTCTGGTGTCGGCGTATGACTTTGCTCTTGTTTTCAATGAAGGCAACAGCTGTCAACGTCCAACTCTTCAGATACCGAAAGCAACAGACAGAAGCTCGGTTCTGGCCTGCTTCCCAAGCTGGCTATCTCCACAGAGGGGGGACAAGGCGAGGTCACCCCCTGCCCTGGGGACCCCCGCGAGGAGCCCGAAAAGCCGGTCCTGCCTCCGGAAGAGTGCGCTCCGGAGGAGCCCGAGGTCACCACGCCGGCCAGCACCATCAGCAGCTCCACGCTGTCAGGTGAGCCGGGGCCACCGCCCGCCCTGCTGAGACGCCACACAGAGAAGTGGCCCCAGGCACTCTGTGTCCCAGGCTTGGCCAGGCTGTAGGGACAGTTATTTCCTTCCAGACTCTTGACATACACGGATGAGCTCCTGAGACCCCACCCCACTTACCGTGCAGGGCCATGTCACAGGCTGTAGGTGGATCTCTCTGCCACACGGGACCCTGGTGACAGGCAGAACCTGCTAAGGGAGCAGTAAGTTGTCGCTGCAAAGACACAGCTTGTGGCTCTGCATCCGACTTGGTCGCCATAGTTTCCTTGCACAACGTCCTCTTGGGTCACCCATAAGGGACGCTGTGCAGCTAGTTTCTCCCCCGGGCCTGAAGTGGACGGTGGCTTCTTTGAAGGACTTGGCTTCTGTTTAGGGACGTTGTGCCAAACGCCTTATCGCTGCCCACTTTGGGAGGCTCACGTGGCCTCTGCCGCTGCGTCGGGGAGCGGGGGTGGGTGCCAGCGCTACCCCCGAGGTGTCTGGCTGCTTTCTGAACCCCTCCGCTGCACGTGGAAAGTGACCCCCGGTCTCTGCAAGCGGAGTCAGAGGCTCGCGAGGGCGTCAGGTCCAGGGTCTTTCGTTCAAAGCGCTTTTGAAACGACCTTCCTGTCCACGGGAATAGTGTCTTCCCAAGTGCTTGCAGGGCCTGGTGTTTTGTTACACTGGCTGTGGCTTGTCACGATGAAGGTGTCTTCCTTAGACAGTCAGATGAACAGTTACTCCTCTCAGCATGTCTTTGAGGTGCATTAAAAAAATCTCAGCCAAGCATGGTGGCTCACGCCTTTAATCCCAACACTCGGGAGGCAGAGGTAGGAGGATCTTCATGAGTTCGAGGCTACCCTGAGACTCCATAGTGAATTCCAGATCAGCCTGAGCTAGAGTGAGACCTTACCTCACAAAACCAAAGGGAAAAAAAAATCTATTAACTTTAGCCAGGCGTGGTGGCACACAACTTTAATCCCAGCACTTGGGAGGCAGAGGTAGGAGGATCTCCGTGAGTTCGAGGCCTACCCTGAGACTCCACAGTGAATTTCAGGTCAGTCTGGGCTACAGTGAGACCCTACCTCGAAAAACCAAGCAAAAAAAAAATCTCATTTTATGCTCCATATACGGTATAGCCTTCTGTAGAGCAGTGTGCAGTTATGTCTGCTCTTTTGCAAAAAAGAAAAAGAAACATAGCTTTGGCTTAATGGTGCCATAATAAATGTTTTCATTATGCCGTATCAGTGTGCTATGTTAATAACCGTAATGATTCCAACCTTGTTCATCAACATTTTTAAACTGAATATTCATCGTGTAAGATTTTTTTTAAATTAAATCAAAAAAAAGTCTCACTAGCTCAATTTATCTCAGCCTCAAAGTGTAGATCTGTGAAGCTTCACATATGTTGGTAGCTGGTCATGGGGAGAGTGATGGGGATTCCTTTTTTTTCATCTCTCGCTTACAGTGTGCTATGTTAATGTACCGTAATGCATTAGCTTGGTCATCAATTTTTAAACTCTGTCCGTTAGTTTTTTGATACCAAGTGTACTAGCATTTATGTCAGCTTGTACATTTCTCTCAACACGTCAGCTCTGCTTCCACACTGGCTAATTCTGTTAACGGTGAAGCCAAGAGAAAAGCAGTGTAGAAATCGGATGGTAGCATCATATTTCTGTAAGACTCCTGGGTCCGTTTTCTTTATCTTGATAGCCACGTCAGGGGTAGCTATCTAGGCATTTTATGTTCCTGGTCACAAAGGTCTCCGTCTGGTTCCTGCTTACATTTCGCTGACTAGAGTGTCTTTGCTTCCATTGGAAAGTTATTCTTTATAGACTGGATTGTTTACTATCTCTCAATATCCTTGGCCTACTTGCTATCAGAAAGGTAGGAGGTAAAGGGAGGGGAGTCATGTCTAAGCACTTGATTGATTACTTTCATAATTAAAAAAAATATATCTGTCTGAATCCTACCATGAATTTTGATTAATAGAGTCAAGCCACCTTTCTTACTCTCTCTCTCCCCCATACACACACTGAAAGTAATCAGAGACCTTGGGGGCTGCACAGAAAACAGGGATGGGCTGGTTTTCTTACAGCGAGGGGTAATTAAGGAACCTGAAAACCGTGACTGTAGTAAAATTAAATTTGTTGATTTTTTTTTTTAATATTGCTCCACCATGAAAAGGAAGGGACCCTTGACATTTCGAGAACGCTAAGGTGACATTAGCCATCATAGGCAGAGACTGAGCAGTCGCTTGTATGCACGCTGCAAGGTGAGATGGTGCAGGGTAGCGGAATGGAAGAGAGAAAAGTAGACATACATCTTGGCATCTTGGAAAGTACAACTTTGTACCTGCTTCTCCCCACCCCATTTAAGAAAAAAAAAAAAAAAAACTCAGCCGGGCGTGGTGGTGCACGCCTTTAATCCCAGCACTCGGGAGGCAGAGGTAGGAGGATCGCCGTGAGTTCGAGGCCACCCTGAGACTCCATAGTGAATTCCAGGGCAGCCTGGGCTAGAGTGAGACCCTACCTCGAAAAAGAAAAAAAAAAAAACTCCAATGTATTTGAGTCCTTGAAAAGTGAAAGTGTTGAAATCCTGATTGCATGCTGAAGGGCAGCCAGCAAATGTCTTTGAAGAGAGTTCGCTTTTTGTCTGCATCATTGTTATTGTTCACATCAAACGCAGTCAGAAGAGACTGGAAATGTACCTCTCAGCCAAAGGTAAGCTGAGGGTCAGTGAGGTGAAGTTTTTGACTGGTGAAGTCATTTTGATCAGGTCCTGTTAGGCACTGATTGCTTTAAGGCAGTGGAACTTGTGCGGTTAGCAGAGAATGCATTTAGCCTAAGGGAGCGTAAGCAGTGCTGATATTCGCTGTTTCTTGCATTGCCTAAGCGGGCGTTGTATAGAAGTCCTTTCCTACCCCCATAGCACAGTAGTATGTGGCGTCTACACCCACCATCCAAGTTCTAGGATTCTCTTAGCTTAGACAAGGCCCGGGAAGAGATGTATAATTGAGTGGCGTGTAGGACACGGTATAACCAAGATGCCAATCCAATAAATATAGGCCATTTTCTTTCCCCAGGCAGAAAATGTCCTATGGTCAGCACTTTAAGATGTGCTGGCTTGTCTTTCAAATGATGGCTTATGATGGCATTACATAGTCTCATCATAAGATCTACAATGCAAGCCGGGCGTGGTGGCGCACGCCTTTAATCCCACCACTCAAGAGGCAGGGGTAGGAGGATCACCATGAGTTTGAGGCCACCCTGAGCCTGCGTAGTGAAACCCTTCCTCAAAAAGCCAAAAAAAAAAAAAAAAAAAAAGACTCTACAATGTATGTACAGTGTTGAAGATCTTTGAGCACAGGGTGTTTACAGTAGAATTTAAGAATTCTACTAAATATCTCGTAAATTTAGAATTGATGAGATGAGCATGGCCTTTTCTCTCAGATCTACAAAAGTGTACGATCCCTGATTGCTCCGTCATTCTCCGTTTCAGCGTGGTTCTTTCCATGTACGGGCGTTGTCTTGAAGGAAAGTCCGAACGTTTTGGCTTAAAAATAAGTCCAGTGTCTATTAAGGGCCAATAAGCAGAAATAAGGGAGCCGTGGCTTAGAGGGCATGGAGGATCCGCATCGAGAACACTGTGTAGATTGAAAGCCAGGGCGATGAGCTGACCTCCTGAGAAATGCTGTGAATAGTAACGTATATATCAGCCTTTGGGATGTGTGAAGACCTTAGTGTGAATAGAGCTGTACACCACGGGAGAAATCGGAGACTCTTCCTGTGCTTTTTGGCGAGTTCCGAATGGGCGGTGTGTGTCCTCTGAAGGAGGTGACAGGGATGAAAGCCTACAAGGACATTAAATGTTGCTCCTGGGTTAAAAACCGGTCAGCTGTGCCTAGGACGACCATTGATGTCCACTGTGGAGGGACCAGGCGTTCACCAGTTGGTGCTAGGCTCCCTGCACGACTTTCTCAGGGGTCATGGGAGTAGAATCTTTCAGAGGGTTCTGAAATACAGACCAGAGAAAGCGAGTGCTTCCCTGCGGTTAAGTGGGATCGTGAGCTGAGAACATTACCAGATTGTGTATAAGGGGAACTAAGCCCGAGTGGACACTTGCTCTGTCCCTTCCTCCTCAATGCCTTTCTCAAGCCAGCTGTGGTGTTCCGCTGTGGCCTGACGCCATTTGGACCTGGGAGCCTCTCAGGACTGTTTTTCCGTGCCTGCTTCTCTGTGTCTCTCTTCCCCTCTCTTCAGTCCCCCTGAACGTGTTCCTTATCCCTTCTTCTTCGCACAGTGGGCAGTTTTTCAGAGCACTTGGACCAGATCAATGGCCGCAGCGAGTGTGTGGACAGTGCAGATAATTCCTCAAAGCCTTCCGGTGAACCCACTTCCCACGTGGCTCGACAGCGATTAGAAAGCACAGAGAAAAAGCGAATCTGTGGGAAAGTGACAAAGTCCCTTTCCGCCAGTGCTCTGTCCCTCATGATCCCGGGAGGTAGAGAGACATCTCGGCTCGCATGGAATTGTGTGATGTGTGCATGTCTTGCCCGCTCCCAGCCCCGATCTGGACTGCAGATCGGGGCACAAGGTTGCATGAAGCAGTCGCAGGTGGGGGTCACCAGAGCTTCTGCCTACACATCCCCAACTTCCCTCAGGACCCCTGGGGCTCCCCACGAGCACCTGAGTCTCTTTCGCCACTCTTTATAGGCATTCGGCGAATGAGAGGAAGCCTTGCTTTCCTTCAGTTTTCTTTCTTTTTCCTTTTTACCACCGCTTCCTCTCTAGATTTTGTGTCGTTTCTCCTTTACGGAGCTCTTTGCAAGCCTGTGCGTTGGAAAGCTAAGTATAGTTTTTCCTCATTTCATGGATGAGGAAATAGACGCGGAGTCTCAAGTTCTACATTCACGGAGACAGTGAACATCACGGGCGGAGGGGGGGGGAGCTTGAAATTTGAAGTATTCCTCCTATTGGGAAATCAGTCTCAGCACTGTTTTGGAAAACTGGACTTAATTGCGATTGTGTTAGATCATAGTGTTTTTCCATCTACTGATCACCGAGTCCACAGTCATCCCACTAGCACAGGAGAAATATACACTGTGGTGGTCATAGCCCCCCCCCCATAGTGACAGCAAGAAAGTAGACTTGGAAACTGGGGCACACATCTTGATTGGGAAGAACATAGGCTATGATGATACAAGGCAGTGTTTCCATTTTTTAAAAATTTTATATTTGTGCAGAAAGAAATTTGACATAGACCTATAATCTTGAGGGGCTTGGTGGTCATTCTAGCAGATTCTTTTGCTGGGCAATGTCCCCTTTAGTACCACAAAGTAGTACCTACCTCCGTGGCCCCTGGGCAGAAGGAAAAGGAAGTTTGGTAGAGCCCAGTCCAGCTTTGCAAGCAGGCGAGATAGCCTTCACTTTGGAGTGCTGGGGAAGTCACTGCCTTTGTGGGTACGAAGGAGACCAGCATGGGGTTACGGATGCAGAGCCTGGTGTTTCCCAGTTTGCCACCGTGTGCCCACTCTGCCATTCTCCAGTGTGCATGCCATAAACCACCCTGTGTAGCAATGCCCTCTCTTCACTTGACCTTTGGATTCGGTTAGGGAGAAGCTATATGTACTGTGAAGTCAGGGTAAATGAACGAGGGTTAGCTTTCCTTTTTTAAAAAAAAAATATTTATTTTAATTTATTTATGTGAGAGAGAGAATGGGCGTGCCAGGGCTTCCATCCACTGCCAAGGAACTCCAGATGCATGCGCCCCCTCGTGCATGTGGCTTACGTGGGTCCTGGAGAATCGAACCGAGGTCCTTTGGCTTTGCAGGCAAGCACCTTAATAGCTAAGCCATCTCTCCAGCCCTTATCTTTGCTTTTGTTTGAACAGCGTAAGACTTGAAACACAGTATGGAAGTTTTAGTCTCACTGTGACCACATTGGGATCTACCGTGTCCCATGAGTCACCAGGGCACTGTTATTCAAAGAGCAGTTGGCTTATAGGAGCAAGTGGGATTGTTTTAGACTATGAGCTGATTTGCTCTCAGAGTACGTCTCACTCACCTTATGCACCTGGCTTTACGCGGGTACTTGGGAATCAAACCTGGGGCTGTTAGGCTTTGCAGGTAAGCGCCTTGACCGCTGAGCCATCTCTCCAGCGCTGATGCCTACTTCTCCATTGCAGACATGTTTGCTGTGTCTCCACTGGGGAGCCCGATGTCCCCCCACTCCCTGTCCTCGGACCCTTCTTCGTCGCGAGATTCCTCTCCCAGCCGGGAGTCCTCCGCAGCCTCTTCCAATCCCCATCAGCCCATTGTCATTCACAGTTCGGGGAAGAATTACGGCTTCACCATCCGAGCCATCCGGGTGTACGTGGGAGACAGCGACATCTACACGGTGCACCACATTGTTTGGGTAAGACGGGAACCCCGGTCTTGGAAGCTCTCATTTCCGCCCACTGGCTAGAACATAGTGGGGGGAGTGGCCAATGGGTTTGTAGGACACATGGAGCTTGGGGCCTTTTGGTTTTGTTTTCCTTTTGAGTATGTAACAGAATGGGATTCTAAACTCTGTCCAGTTTCTGTATTTCCCCACTTTTATACACCAATCTGCCAAACACAAAGACCTTTAAAAAATTATTTATTTGCAAGCAGAAAGATACAGACACAAAGAGAGAAGATGGGCATGCCAGGGCCTCTTGCCACGGCAAACTCCAGATGCATGTGCCACTTTGTGCATTTGGCTTGACGTGGGTACTGGGGAATCAAACCTAGGTCATTAGGCTTTGCAGGCAAGCACCTTAACTGCTGAGCCATCTCTTCAGTCCCAAAGACCACCTGTTGTTTATTTGTAACTTTTTAAATTTATTTTTAGAGCCGGGCGTGGTGGCGCACGCCTTTAATCCCAGCACTCGGGAGGCAGAGGTAGGAGGATCACCGTGAGTTCAAGGCCACCCTGAGACTCCATAGTGAATTCCAGGTCAGCCTGGGCTAGAGCAAGACCCTACCTCGAAAAAACAAAAAACAAAAAAACAACAACAACAAAAAAAAAAAACAAAAAAATTTATTTTTATTTGAGAGAGAAGGAGAGAATATGCATGCCTGTAACCACTTCAAAAAAAAAAAAATCCCAGATGCATGTACAACCTTCTGCAGCTAGCTTACGTGGGACTTGGAGAACCGAACCTGAGTCCTTAGGCTTCGCAGGCAAGCACCTTAACCACTAAGCCATCTCTCCAGCCCCATTGCTGGTTTTTTGCTTGCTTTGTTTTTAAAAATTGCATTCTTGCCGGGTGTGGTGGCACACACCTGTAATTCCAGCACTCAGGAGGCAGAGGTAGGAGGATCGCCGTGAGTTCGAGGCCACCCTGAGACTACAGAGTGAATTCCAGGTCAGCCTGGGCCAGAGTGAGACCCTACCTTGAAAAAAAAAAAAAAAAAAAAAAAAAAAAGCATTCTCCCTTCACTTGATTTTCTTTTAAGGAAATGAGATTTTTCTAATCTCTGAGCACTTAGAATCACTTGTGAGTTGAGTTGAGCCAGGCTATCCTGACAGAAGAAAGCGGCGGTGTCGTGTTTGTTACTAGTTTGCTTTCAACTGGCCACTCTCCTCTCGCACTTCAGAACGTCGAAGAAGGAAGTCCCTCGTACCAGGCGGGGCTGAAGGCTGGAGATCTGATCACACACATCAACGGAGAGCCCGTGCACGGACTGGTCCACACCGAAGTCATTGAGCTGCTCCTGAAGGTACCGTTCGCTTCATGGCCTGGCCGTGCAGAGCAGGCGCGTGACCCCGATGAGCTTGTAGCACGAGATCAGTTTCTCTGTGGCACGCCCCCGTGGCGAGTGTGGTCACTGGAAGGGTGTTCCGTGGCTTCCGTAGAAAGCAAAGCTATTGTGAACTCTCTCTCACGTCGTGCAAGAGGATCCTAGTGTCTCCGTTCCCATGTGCTGTGTTTCGTCGGCCTCCGCAGTGGGAGGCGTGTGAGAGTCTCCAGGGGATTTTCCTTAGAGCTGTCAGCGGGTTCGGTTGTAGCATGGGTGACGACATTGAACTTGGCGTGAGGTCAGGGTGGAGGTGTAAATCTTGGCTCGTGACAGGTGATCCGTGGAAGAAGGTTCCCCTCCCTGGCCACATAAAGAGCTTTGGTTTCCTTCTTGAACGGAGATGGTGAGCGGAAATGGGGAGAGACAGTGCGCGTCGTCATCCTCCCAGGCCGGTCTGTTGAGAGATCTGATCCGCCACCTGCTGAGTCTAGAAACATAAATGCAAAGGTGGGCGAGCCCGAGTTAGGTCCTAAGTCCCTCCTCCTAGGAGTTTTGGGCACTGTCTTGTTTCCTGACTTCTGCAGGTTGGGGGAGCAGGGGGTTGTAAACCAGCCAGGCGTGTGAACCTCAAAGAGCCCATTTAGCGAGGCAGAGGATAAAGAGGTACAACCCTAAGCTCATATTCACGGTTTAAATCATGCTTGAGACCTTATAGATGTTGCTGATACGGGGATTGAGGGATGGTCTGTGTTGTCATAAAGTACGGGGTGTGTGTGTGAGCACCCAGCTCAGTGGGCACAGGCTCGAGCAGGGGGAAGGACAGTGTGCCAGTCTTTCTTCCTCCCTTCTCGCTCATTCCCCCGCTTACACAAGTGCCTTTTTCATGGGATTGGGCCTGCGGCCCAGAGTCAAGCATTACTGTCCCTATTCTAACGGCTAATGTGACCTAGTAGATAGGATGTTATTGGTCTCGATTAATTTACAGCGTCATCGTGGATTGGAGGGCTCATCAGGTTGTGACATGGGGTTTTCCTTTCCATACTATGCGGTCGTTACCTTGAGAGGATAGGGACTATTTGGATTTTTTTTTTTTTTAAGAGAGCAAATTGGCATCCCAGGGCCACAGCCACTGTGATCGAACACTTGCGCCACCTAGCGGGCGTGTGCCACATTGCACCTGTGCCACTTTTGTGTGTCTGGCTTACGTCGGATCTGGAGAGAGATTGAACCTGGGTCCTTAGGTTTCGCTGGCAAGCGCCTTAGCCATCTCCCCAGCCCTGTGTGGCATCTTTTGACATGAGGATTTTAGTTTCAGTAGGCCTCTGTCTCGTGTGATGATCTTATCCAACTGTGGAGGATCACCTCTCCGTTAACTATCCAAGAGATAGGAGACACCTGAAATGGCATTAAACTGCTCAGGTCCAAAGTCAAGAAACGTATAGATTCAGGAGTCTCACGATGACACCCCCCCCGCTGGCCCACAGATCCACTCACCCCTTGTGGATAAATACCCAGGGAACCAGGTTTTTTTTTTCTTCTTATTTTAACTGATATAAGGACTCATTCTGTAGTCTCAGGACGGCCTTGAACTCACAGTGATCCTCCTACCTCTGCTTCCCTAGTGCTGGGATTAAAGGTGAGCAACACCAGACCCCAGCTTCTGTTGGGGTTTTAATCTTCTATATTTAATATATGAACCTTTTCAGTTTGTGGGGACTATAAGAGTAGGAACCCAGCTTGGCCTTACATGCTAGAGACTGATTCTCGAAGTTGTCATTCATTCACTTGGTGTTTGGCCTAACTAAATACACAAGCTCAAGGGACTTAAATGGTTGTATTATATGGTCCTTTCTACATAGGAAAAGTAGGAGAAGGCAAGAGATCTCCAACAGTAATTTGTTATGTATAAAATAGCTCCTACCCAAAAAATATGTTTTTGTCATAAAACAAGAAAACAAAACTGGAATATAGCAAGAGAAATGCACATTTATTTTTTCCCAAGGTCAAATGACTCACATTCATGATGTATGTTGTATTTTAATATGATTCTGGATTTCAAAAGATCTCTTCTTCCTCCTGTGGAGTTTGGATAGGAAGTCCTCATTATAAACATTTCTGGAAACAGCAGAATCAGTTGGCCCTCTGTGTACCATTTTGCCTCTTTGGGGGACTGGGCCACTGGCAGTGCATGAGCTTGGCACTGTTCTCAAGCCGCGGCATGCCCTGTCACCCATCCAGGCAGCCGATCCTGCCTTTGGTTCATAAACGACGCAGTGACTAGCATAATGAGACAAAGAGGATGTAAGGGATTTAATTATCATCCCAGCGAACTGTGAAATCGCGCAGCTTCCTTCCAAATTCAATCAGCAGTTCTTGAACAAAGGGCATCAACATAGGGCTCCTGTGTGCCTCGCCATCGGGGCGGCGGCTCTTGCCAGGATCTCAAGGGCTGGAGAGACGGTTCAGCGTTCACGGTACTTGCTTGCAAAGCCTGACAACCTGGGTTCAATTCCCCAGTCCCCATGTAGAGCCCGAGGCACTAAGTGGCACCTGTGTCTGGAGTTTGTTTGCTATGGTGGTGTGGCACTCAGGTTGGCACTGCTGGTAGAAATCACCTGACCAAGAGCAGCTTGTGGGCAAAAGGAGGTTATGTTGGCTTACAGGCTTGAGGGGAAAACGACGACATGAGCAGAGGGTGGACATCCCCCCTCCTGGCCAACACCAGGTGGACAGTAGCAACAGGAGAGTGTGCCCAACACTGGCATGGGGAACCTAGCATCCAGAACACTTAAACCACCACAGGTGGGAAGTCCTGGTGCACCCATCCTCACTCTCTCTCAAAAATGGAGAGATGGGGCTGGGGAAATGGCTTAGTGGTTAGGGCATTTACCTGGAAAGCCAAAGAAGCCTGGTTTGATTCCCCAGGATCCACTTAATCCTGATGCACGAGGGCACGCATGCATCTGGAGGCCCTGGAGCACCCATTCTCTCTATCTCATAAATAATAAATGGAGAGATGGCTTAGCAGCTAAGGCACTTGCTTGAGAAGCAAAAGGACCCAGGTTCAGTTCCCCAGATGCACATGCATCTGGAGTTCGTTTGCAGCGGCCGGAGGCCCTGGTACACCCGTTCTCTCCAATGAACAAAACCTTAAACCCATGGATAATATTTTGCTACCTTGCACGTAGGAGATTGTGTGCAAAGCATACGAGACCCGCAAAGCAGGGCAGGTGCGCTACCACAGTGAGCCAGCTCCTGCTTTCTTTACCCCCATCTTCCCTGGCCGCATGCTGGGCTTAAGTTCCAGGAGACTCATCCAGGAAGCAGTTCATAAACTTCCTTTCCCTGAACTCTGGGGGCGCCTCTTAATTCTGAGGTGGGGACCACCAAAGAGCATCCTTACCATCCTCACGTATCTGTGAGCCTCGCAGATGCGAAGCCTTTGGGTGGAGTACAACCAGGTCATCCGAACAAGACAGAAAAATAGTTAACGAAGTAAGAGCAAGGAGAATCAAACAAGGCCCTGGCCATTCCAGTCCCACAACACACTCTGTCTCTGCCCTCTGGCCCCTTACAGTTTCATGCTGAAGAAACAGACTGGACACATGCTAGTAGTTTAGAAGGAAGACACTGGGATGACATCAGAGAACTGGGGACTTGTCTGCGTGGGCCGTGAGAGATGGTTGGGGGAATCAGTGTATGGAAGCAGGGATACAGGGCAATGCAAAATATCAGGTCACCGTGTCTCAGCGTTGTATGGGGTATACATACAGTGAGCCGGCAAGTTAGAGAGGAGTCGGGGCCAGGACCCTAGCTATGCTTTGCAAAGACAGCGGTCCTTGGTGACTTACCCAGGGCCACCTGATAACTAACGGTCAGAAGTAGAGAAGAACTTGTCTAGCTGTTGTGCTCAGCCAGGTTCACAGAATTTCCCTCCCACTGTGCACTAATCACAAAAGAGATTCAAGTACAAGATCACTTATTCCTGGAGAGAAGCTAACTGACCTTGACCATTCAGAAAGCACATGTTGTAGCTGTGTGTGCCCACCAGGTGGCAGGCTTCACAAATAGCACCTAATTGTTTTTTTTTCACGTTCCGTATTTCTTTTAATGTTTCCAACCTAGTTATTCATACTCTCCATCCTCTGTGAGTGTCCCTTCGATCATCTGTCTTTGGTGCATGAATTGCCTCTCAAGAGAGTCAGGTGTGGAAACAAAGACAAAAGTGAGCTTGGAATTTTTTTTTTTCCCCGGGGCACTTTTTTCACAGCCTGGTGGTATGCTATGTTGGCCAGGTCCCTTTTCTCACCATTTTCCAACAAGAAAATGTTCAGTAGTTGTGTTACGTCTACATGGTTTTGTGTTTAATGCGCGTTAGTTTTGTAACAGTAGGGTGCTCTGATCGTGACCCGTGTCACACAGGACGGGTTTTCAGGCACAGGAGCAGTGGTGGGGGGGGGCCAGGGAACGAGACGGCAGCCAGGCGTGGACTCTCCTGCTCACCTCTTACAACCCTGGGCAAAAGAGCACGTTCAGGAACCCTGAGATGCTGTCACCTGCAATACAAGAATGACAGCCCCCATATCTTGGTTGCGAAGGTGTCTTCAAAAATAGTTTGTGCTTCTAAGACACCCGGTGGTGTCGTTATCCTCTCTCTCAGAAAGATATACAGAAGTTGGGGCTGGGCGTGGTGGCGCACGCCTTTAATCCCAGCACTCGGGAGGCAGAGGTAGGAGGATCACCGTGAGTTCGAGGCCACCCTAAGACTCCACAGTGAATTCCAGGTCAGCCTGGGCCAGAGTGAGACCCTACCTCAAAAAACTTAAAAAAAAAAAAAAAAAAAAAAAAAGGATGTATAAGGAGCTGTGAAGACAGTAGAATACTATGCCTTTTCAGTACTAAAACATCAACTCATAAGAAAAGGGAAATAGTTAAATTTAACTTCACCCCAGAAACAGACGGTTATGAAGCCAAAAAAATGTTGTTAAATAATAGTTTGAAATGTTTCAAACTTATATAAGATGAAAACTATAAAACTAAGAATATAGTAATGTTAGAATTGTGCATATAATATGCCTACATTCACATACATTATTTATACATGCCTTGGCCGAGTATGTAGCTTAACGATAGAGTGTTTGATAAGCCTGTGTGAGGACCTGGGTTTGATTCTCACACGACACCTCCCGCCCAAAAAACACGATTAGTAGTGGTACCTCAGTGGTCAGTGCTTTTTGTATTTAGACTTCCCTCCCCCCGCCTTTTTTTTTTTTTTTTTTTAATAGCAGGAAGCACTTCCTAAGCACAGGAAGGAAAGGAGCACAAGTGTGATTCGGTTTTTCAGTTCCCTGTTCCCAGAACACTGAGCTTGATGCAGTACCAAGCCGTAAGAAGTGAAGCCACCGGGTGTCGTTTCGGGTAAAGGCCTTTCAGACGGCTCTTCTCCTTCTGTGATTTTTGTCCTCTCAAGTTTATCAGAGCCATCTCTGACTTTGAAAGGATGTGTTTCTCCCTCGGTTATTATGAAATTCAAGAAGAGGTCACGGAGGCCAGAGTCACTGCCCAGGGCTCAGTGCCATCCCAAGATCAAGAGAAAGGACCCAGCAGCCGGCCAGGGATGCCCTTACCCCGCGTGACCTGCTTGAAGAGAGCTCTCCCACCGGTTGGCACGTGCTTTCTACCAGCACAGCCACCAAGACCAGGCAGTCGCTGGGCACGCTTGTGTGTAATACATACGGATGAGGGTAGCTGTTATTTACAGAGCCCTCACCGGGTGTCACCCTCGGTGACAAAGGCTTTCTCTACAACTCTCATTTACTCTGCTGGTGAGCTGCGATGGCTGGCAGGACCTGGCCAGTGTGAAGCCCCAGGCGGGGTGGGCAGCCGTGCTGAGCTCATGCCGCTAAAGCCAGCTTCTGCCTTGCCTGCCGTGAAGCAGTTATCTGGCTCGGTTGTCTTTGAATCTCTTCTCACACGCCTGCCCTTGCTTCCTCACAGCGACGCCCTCTAATACCGCCTCGTCTTTCTCACAGAGTGGAAATAAGGTGTCGATCACCACGACCCCATTTGAAAACACGTCGATCAAAACGGGACCAGCCAGGAGAAACAGCTACAAGAGCCGGATGGTGAGGCGGAGCAAGAAGTCCAAGAAGAAGGAAAGTCTGGAACGGTGAGTACACTGGCCTGCTCTGGAAGTTGGTACGCACCCACGTTGGAGAAAACATGCCTCTTGCTAAATACACAGGAGAAAGATCCATTTCATTGTTTAAAAAAAAAAAAAAGTTCTGTGGTCTCCTTTTTTTTTTCTTTTCTTTTCCCCCGAGTTAGGGTCTCACACTAGTCCAGGCTGACCTCGAACTCAGGGCGATCCTCCCACCTCTGTCTCCCAAGTGCTGGAATTGAAGGTATGAACCACCACGCCCAGCGAAGAGTTTGTTGTTTTTGTAAGTTCTACGTCATGTCAGAAGAGTTGGAGTTGAGGAACTTGTGCCTTACATTATCTAGAATGTTATTTTTTAAAATGTCAGATATTTCTAAACCATCTGTATCTTTAAAGCTTCTAGATTAGCTTAGAAGTAGAAAGGATTTTTCTAGCTTGCAAAAATCTCATGGGGTTGACACACATCGTGCACACCAGAAGCATGGTGTGGCTGTCCTTCATGTCCCTGATCCTGAGAGTCTCGTCATAGTGAGACTTCATTTGTTTACAAAGAGACGGAGGCAGAGAGAAGGGGTGCACCCAGGCCTCTAGCCACTGCAACAAACTCCAGACGCATGCGCCTTCTTGTGCATTTGGCTTTACGTGGGTCCTGGGGAATCGAACCTTGGTCATACGGCTCTGCAGGCCAGAGCCTTACCCATGGAGCCATGGTAAATGAACTGTTCATTAACTGCAGGAAAAACAGTTTACACACAAATGAAAACACAACTCCCCGTGAACCAGCCGTGATGGAAAATACTCCAGGAGTCGTTTTCGCTAGCCCAGGTTTTTTAGTTTGGCTGTACTGGGAATTACAGAAAAGGAAGCATATGGTGTTGAAAGGCAATTGTATGAGAGTTTAATTTTGTGTTTTTAAGTACTGGGGATTGGGCCTGGGACTTCATGCATGCTAGACAAGTATCCACCAATGACTTATATATCTCCAGCCCTCTTTATGCTTTTTCTTTTTTTTTGAGATAGGGTCTCACTGTTTCCCTGACTAGCCTTGAGCTTGGCAGTCCTTATGCCTCAGCCACTGAGTAACTGGGATTAAAACCTGTGCCACCAGGCCCTAGCTTCTCATTTTTCAAAAAAAAAAAAAATTGTTTTTATTTCTTTCCTTATTTGAGAGAGTTGATCATGCCAGGGGCCTCCAGACACATGCACCACCTTGTGCATCTGGCTTACGTAGGTTCTGAGGACTTGAACCAGGATCCTTAGACCTCCCAGGCAAGCACCTTAACTGCTAAGTCCTCTCTCCAGCCTTAGCTTCTCATTTCTCACAGGGGGGAAATCGACAGGTACATCCTACCACTGGAAAAATTTTAAATACGTTTCAGCTCCCAATCAGCAGCCTGCAGACAAATGGGGGCAGATCAGAGTAGAAGGTGGTTTCTCTGGGGACTTGAGAGAAATCGGAGCATTGAGTTGTAAGTTTAAAGAACCACTTGGCATTTTGGAGAAGATGCATTTACGACTTCGGGCAGCATTACATAAACAAGTCCTAGGACCCTGCTGTTCTTTCGGGTCGTGTAGAATAAGTCGCGTAATACTGTGAGAACCGTCTGTTCAAGCTCACCAGGGCTGGCCCAGGCCTCTGTGATAAAAGAACTTCATACAGCCACCCGCACACCTAACCTTTGCCCGCCTATGGTTTTCGCTTTATCGTTTTCTCATTGAGTGCTACATGCACAGTGGTCTCTGCCACCGGCTGACAGGACAGGCTTTGGCCTCGCCCTGCTCTGTTATGTAAACACACAGACTCCATTTTGTGAGGCATATTCAAGCACAGCAAAGAGTTACAGCCTCTGCCCAGAATCTCACAGTTAAAGACTTCTATAGCCAGGGGCTGGAGAGATGGATGAGGGGTTAAGGCACTTGCCTGCCAAGCCTAAGGACCTGAGTTCAATTCCCCAGCACCCATGTAAAGCCAGGTGCACAACGTGGTGCATGCATCTGGAGTTTTGTTTTTAGGGGCTAGAGGCCCTGGTGTGGCCCCTCTCTGCTTTCTGATAAATCAATAAAATAAAAATATTTTCATTTGTTTGAGAGAGAGAGAATGGGTAGGCCAGGGCTTCCAGGCGCTGCAAATGCACTCCAGACACATGTACCACCTTGTGCACCTGGCTTACGTGGGTCCTAAGGGATCAAACCGAGGTCCTTTCACTTTGTAGGCAAGTGCCTTAACCGCTAAGCCATCTCTCCTGCCCATGAAAAATAGTTTTTAAGGGCTGGAGAGAAGTGGCTTAGCGGTTAACTGAGAAATGTAAGGACTTACTTTCAGATGTCCAGATCTCACATGCCCAGATGGCAGGGGCGTGCCCATTCTCTCTCTCTCTCAAAAATAAAAATAATAATAAACTTTTTAAAAGAGATTTCTCCATCCAAACCAATACGAAATCTATCTCTTGGAAGAAGAGCCACAGTCTCTTAATTAAATCATGTCAGTGTACAGGGGCATGTTCGCAGAGGTGGATGTTTTTAACCTTTCCTTGCTCTTCCTGTCTGGAATTAGGGTGTCCTTCAAGCCTATGTTAAAGGTTATCTCTGGGACCAGAAGGAGGAGGACAGGGGTGGTCTGGGAAGTGTCTTTTGATGCCTCTGTCCCTGTCCCGGCTCTAGGAGACGATCCCTCTTCAAAAAGCTGGCCAAGCAGCCCTCCCCGTTACTGCACACCAGCCGAAGCTTCTCGTGCTTGAACCGGTCCCTGTCCTCGGGAGAGAGCCTCCCGGGCTCCCCGACTCACAGCCTGTCCCCGCGCTCTCCAACCCCCAGCTATCGCTCCACCCCCGATTTCCCATCCGGTGAGTGCTTCTCTTGGCCTGGGCACGGTGGGGTCATTCTGATGATTAGAATAAGGCAAGTGGGGGGCTGTCAGAGAAGCCTTTCCCACCATGGTGAACTGCTGGTCCCATAAGCCAACCATCACCAGGCCTTAGCGTCCATGTGGCCAGGAAGAGATAACCTGGCTACTCACAGCTCCCCTGCTTTCTACCCACAGGTACCAACTCCTCCCAGAGCAGCTCCCCAAGTTCAAGCGCCCCGAACTCCCCAGCAGGATCCGGTCACATCCGGCCCAGCACCCTCCACGGCCTGGCCCCCAAGCTCGGTGGTCAGCGGTACCGCTCGGGCAGGCGGAAGTCCGCGGGCAGCATCCCGCTGTCCCCGCTGGCCAGGACGCCGTCGCCCACGCCGCAGGCCACCTCCCCGCAGCGCTCCCCGTCCCCGCTGCTGGGCCACTCGCTGGGCACCGCCAAGGTGGCCCAGGCCTTCCCGAGCAAGATGCACTCCCCTCCTACCATCGTGCGGCACATCGTGCGGCCCAAGAGCGCCGAGCCCCCGCGCTCCCCGCTGCTCAAGCGCGTGCAGTCCGAGGAAAAGCTGTCCCCGTCCTATGGCGGGGACAAGAAGCACCTGTGCTCCCGAAAGCACAGCCTGGAGGTGACCCAGGAGGAGGTCCAGCGAGCGGCCACGCTGCAGGGCCTCGACGAGGCCGGCGTGTGCGAGGCGCCCGCCCTGAGCCGGGCGCGGCCCGTGGAGCAGGGCTGCCTGAAACGGCCCGTGGCCCGCAAGCTGGGCCGCCAGGAGTCCGCCGACGAGCCGGACAGGGACAGGCTCAAGGTCAAGGTGGTGGGGAAGAAACAGGACGGCCAGCCGAAGCCCCCGGGCGGCGAGTCCGAAGGCCTCAGGCTCGAGGAGCAGCGAGACCCGAAGGTGTACCCCAAGGGCTTGGAGAGGTCAGGTCCCCTGCAAAGCCGGACACCCGAAGCCCCACCGCTGGGCGGCCCGCCCAAGGGCGCGCCCCACAAGCAGGCCAGCGCGAGGGCCAGCGACGGGGTGACCGCGGAGGGGACAGCGGCTGGGGACTGCAAGCGGGCCCCCCCTGCCTGCGCCCCCCAAGACGGCGTGGGCCACGTCGCCCCTCCCGGGAAGGACGGGCACCCCGAGAAGGCGTCGCCGGCCAAGGACTTCCTCCGGTGCGAGAAGCTGGACAGCAAGCTGGCCAACATCGATTACCTCCGGAAGAAAGTGGCCATGGAGGACAAGGACGACAGCCACTGCTCCGTCCTGAAGGCCAAGAAGACGTGCAGCCCCCATGACTGCGGGCCCGGGACCCCTGCGCGGCCCGTGGCCGGGCCAGCAGGAGGCAGCGCCCGTCTCCGAGAGCCGGGCATCGGGCGGCAGCCCGCACACAGCGCAGATGGGCACCGTGTCCTTCGGGCCCCTGAAGGCCTTAGCCGGGCGAGTGGACAGCAGCGGAGGGGAGAAAGCAGGCTTGGTGTCCCCCGAACCTCCTGCAAGGAAGAGTCCTTCCGAGTATAAGCTGGAAGGCAGGTCAGTGTCCTGCCTGAAGCCCATTGAGGGCACACTGGACATTGCCCTCCTGTCGGGACCCCACGCCTCTAAGACAGACTTACCCTCACCAGCGCCCACACACAGCCCGGGCGTCAGCATGGGGCCCTCGGTGCCCCTGTTCTTTGTGGGAAGAAGGGTGACCCCGCCAGCCTGAAAGAGCCTTCCCCTGCAAACCTAAAGGCGAATAAATCCTGCCTGCTTGAGCCGCGGTTTCTGCCCCCCAGTCGGGGTCACCAGGGATCCCCACCGCCACCTCCCCTGCTGGACTCCGAGGCAAAGGCAAACAGGAAACTTTCCTGTCCTGCCACTCGGAGCCCGGGGACACTTACAGAGGACGGGGACCCCCAACGTCAAGACCGGTGCGCTGATGCCAGGGTCTCCCCTGACACAGGGCAGAGCCCACGCGGTGGGTACACCCCGCTCCCAGCAGAACCAGGCCCCCGCGAGGGAGAAGCCATGCCCGATGGAGCCATCGGAGAAAGCCCTTGCTCTAGGCAGAAGTGACAGGGCCTCCTGGAGGGCAGACGTGCACGGGGACCCCCATGGGCAGCCGGGCCCAGCAGAGGCTGGGAAAGCCAGTGGCAGTGCCCGAGGCCTCCCGGCTGGCAGGAGAAGCCACCTTGATGTCTACACCCAGTCTCAGACCACGGAGAAAGCTCGCGGGCCGTGGGCACAGACCGACCACGGAGATGGCCGAGCCGAGGGCAGCTCCCTTGCCCGGGAAGATGCCTCCTGGCTGTGCCAAGAGGAAGCGGGCAGGCTCAAAAGCGGCACGGAACCCAAGCCGGACCCTCCGGCTGCCAGGCGCCCTCCGCAGCCACGTGGCCCCGAGAGTGAGCAGAGAGAGCAGCTGTCGGCCTTGCCCCCCTTCGAGAAACAGATGCCCAAAGAGCTGGCCAGCCTGGCCCCTCGCGGTTCCCCGAGCTACACGTGCAGCAGGCAGCCAGGGGGCAAGCCCACGGCTGCAGAGCCTAGCTCCGGCCTCCAGGAGCCGCCCCGATCTGCGGCCGCCACTGCTCCAGGGTGACAGCGGCTGCCTCAAGTGCCACCCTGGCCCCGATCCCAGCCCTCCAAGGTCCAAGCACCCAGACAGATCCCTCTCCTCACAGAAACTCAACGCCGGGGCCGCTAAAAGCAAAGAGCCTGTCCTGCAAGCCCCCACCGGCACCCCCAGTAAAGCAAGCGATGCGGCTGGCCTAGGAAAAGGGGGTGTCACCGTCACACCCCACGTCGAAGAGGTACCCTCGGGTGCCAAACCGAGACCCAACGGTGCTGGGTGGCCCCCAGAGACGCATCTGCCCAGCCAAGAACAGCCAGGGTCCAATGAGGCGGGAGACCAGAAGCTTCTCACAGCCAGTGGAAAGCAGAGCTTGTCTCCAAAGCACCCCAAACCATCCACTGTGAAAGACTGCCCTCCTCTGTGCAGACAGACAGACAGAAGCCCAAGTCAGCAGCCCACGGCCGGAGGAGACCGGAAGTCGGAAGACAAGAAGCACACTGAGACACTTTCTGGGTCAGCAGCCGAGGCTGGCAAGGTAGAATCGCAGGGTGACACCCGGCCAAAGGAGTCCAGGCGGAAGGACGCTGGTCCTCTGAAGGCCCTGGCCGAGGCTGGCAAGCCCAGCACCATGAAACGGTCGCCCTCGGCCTCCGGACAGAGTTCTCTGCGCCCAGCTGCCCTTCCAGAAAAGTCTCTCAGCTATTCGGCCAGCTTTCCTGAGTCCCGGCCTGGAGCACAGCAGGAGTCCACCCCAGCCCACAGCAGCACGCCCGAGGCCCTAGTGTCCAGCCTCCGGGACCCCAGGAAGCCCCAGTCCGGGGGGGACAGCAGAACCCAGATGACAAAGAGTGACTCTCTGCCTTCCTTCCGCCTGTCCACCGCCGGCCTGGAGTCACACCTCCTAGACTCCCAGGTGCCCAGCGGGGGAGCCGCCCACCGGGACAGGGCACCGTCAGTGACTGCCAGCAGTGCAGACCCCAAAGGGCGAGAGCCACCCCCAGCCAGGAAGCAGAACGCGGGCAGGGAGGCGCCCAGGACACCCCCAAGCGTGGATCGCCCTCTGCCCTTGGCCTCAGAGAAGGACTTCGTGGTGAGGCAGAGGAGAGGCAAGGAAAGTTCCCGCAGCTGCCCCCACAAAAAGGCCTCCTAACCCGTGGTCCAGTGGCAGGGCTGACCACCAGGCCCTAAGCGTGCCACTGGGTCTTCAACCCCCCGCCCCCCAACCACCCTTTTCGAAACCAGCACTGTGTGAATGTCCACCAGGAAGAGCTTGGAGCCTCACTTAGGAGGGGGAGAGACAAGAGACAAAGAGGGAACTTTCTTCCAAATGCCAGTGGTTACCGGTAAAGCCCGATCAGTGTTCGTAGAGGGAGGAGGGTGGGTGAGGAGGGATGCCATCTGTAGGGACCTAGCGACGCGTTTGGCTCGGGATGTAGTTGGTACCCTGCTGCAGAACTGCAGCTTCCGTGGGTAAAGATCTTCGCTGACCTTACTGTAGTCGTGAAGCCAAGTGGTCAAAACCGGGTGTGTGTGTGTGGTGTAAAACAAAAAAATATATATATATATATAGCGATCCATCCATGTTCACGTATGTGCACATCCGCCTACATGTGTTGGCCTGTGGTTTGCGAATATTTCAAGGCTTCCTTTTTCGATCGGTCAAGTTAAAGACGAAAGAAAGCCCTTGAAGACAGGAGATTGTGAGTTTTTAATTTGTAGCTGAAGCAGAATTTCTGATAGTGCTGGATCTGGAAACCTATATTTCCAGATCTAAAAGCAAGAAACCACTCCAGTCGCTGCATTTGAACGCCCTCCACTAGGAATGTCTGGGACAAAGGAAGCTAGGTCATTTCACAGTCATCTGGCCGCTAGGTCCAAGTGTCCAAAAGACCCATTGTCTAATCCGGGTCCTCAGTGAGGACAAGCAGAACTGGAAACACAGGCGCTTCCTGTTCTGTCTTCCCCCGCCCCGACCCTAAGGCCTCTCTGCTGTGAGTCCAAAAAGGACATGTTTTGGGTAGTTCTGCACCAGCTCTGCTCTTGAATAAAAAAAGAAAAGAAAAAAAAAAATCACTGGTTGTACACAAGTCTGCTACTACTTAGGTTGAGTGATCACATTAGGCATTGGAAGAGGTTTAAATTTGCTTTTTTCTTTTCTTTCTTTCTTTCTTTTTTTTTTTTTTTTTTTTTTGAGGAAAAGGAGGGGTGGATTTGGGCATCATAGCATATACAAAGGATTAACCAGGACATCAGATACATTTTAATACATAGCTGGGGCCTTATGTTATAGTATGAAGCTTGCTGTTTTTAGCAAGTTCCTGGGATTTACATTCATTTCTGATGCATCAAGTAGCTCCATCCGTCTCATAACACGATCTCTTTATTTGTATGCAAAAAAAAAAAAAATACTGTCTTTGTAAAGAACAGCATTTTGTAACAAAGCGAGTGGAGCTCCTTGGTGCTTGAATGTGACCATACTTCTCACTTTTGCTAAGCCTTATTTAAATTTTGTATACCATGAGATATGTAGAACGCGTCAAGTCATTTTAGTGCTAAGGGTATCTTGACTTGTTTTTTGTTGTGACCGTTTTGAGTGGCTTGTTCTGAACTGCAAGATGGCACTTGCTGGCACGGCGCTGCGTGGCAATACAGATAAGTATTTATAAGATACTTGCCATCCAGAGCAAGACGAAAACAATTACCAGTAAATAATTAATCTCACACCAACCCTGCCTCGGGGGGGGGGGGGATGTCTCCCTATTTTCATGCTGTAAAGTTGTTTTTGGAACACAGCGTGCTCTTTTTTTCAACCCTGAGGATTTGAAATCACCCAGAATGGCTGTAAACACTCCACACACACAAAGACACCACTGTCAGTGATGTTTTTTTTACAACAAAGGACAACCAAGCCAACAAAAAAAAGTCTCATCTTTGTCCCTATCCCCCCCCCCCAATACAGTTGTAGCCATTCTACATTGTGAAATGTTTCTACAAGAAACATTTCCACAAGAACGTAAGTGGTTTCAAACATGGTCCTGAAACTTATAATGCATATCTGTTTGTAGATGTCTGTCTGCACTCTGACATCACCACGACAGGAATGTCCCGGAGGGTAGTTCATGGTTTCCAGCTTTTACATTTTAACTGTCAAGTTTTCTTTAAAAGCACAACTTAGCTGCTTGTTTACAAAGGATATTTTTATGTATATTTTGTATAGTGTATTATCATTTTGCCAAATATGGTTTTTTTTTTTTTTTTTTTTTTGCATTTTGGATGGGTAAAAAGTACTTAAGGTTGTATCCATGTGATTCCTGTTCGTCGTGTGGTAACCCTCTCCAGTCAGCTGGTAGAAATTCTCCTAACCGTGTTCTGTCCGGTCAGTCTCCGTGCAATGTTGTTGTGAGATGTGCTCCTCGGTAGAACTCCCCACTGAAGACTCCCAGCCTCAGAGTTTGTTAGGATCTGTGCAATAAAGTGTTTGCAGTCTTATTTTCTCTAAGAAAATTCCCCTGTGGATGTCATAATTGTTGTATATTGCACAAATATTTATACTTATGCATAACATTGAATAAAAATTTAGCATGAAAAATAATGTCTTGTGGTTGAGTGTGGACCTATACCTTCCACTTCCCTACAGAAAGTATGATTTTTGTGTGTGTGTGTGAGTGGGAAACTCCATTCTCCAAGATTAAACTTGCCAACTCCTCTTTCCTACTTTTTAAAATATTTTATTTGTATTTATTTATTAGAGAGAATGGGTACACCAGGGCCTCCAGCCACTGCAAACAAACTCCAGATGTGTGCATTTGGCTTATGTGGGTCCTGGAGAATCAAACCATGGTCCTTTGGCTTTGCAGGCAAACGCCTTAGCTGCTAAGCCATCTCTCCAGCCCTTCTTTCCTATTTTTACTTCCAACTGTTTGGAGAATGTACTAGATTACGCACTGGTTTCCCCTCCTTGCTGACCAAAAGGAAGAGTTTGTACTTGATACTTAGTCATCATTCTTCCCCTGCATTAGGATCCGGCTTCTACCCACCACAGGAAATCAACGTGGCACTGAGGGCTCTCCAACAGCACCCCTCCCTGGTTACCAGTAGTCCCCTGTACTCTTCACAGACTCCTCTCTTAGTTCTCAACCTATTTGTTTTATCTTTCAAAAAAAAAAATCATTTGCAAGCAGAAAAGAATGGGCACACGTCTACAAAGGGAGTGGAGATTGCGTATGCCACTTTGTGCATCTGGCTTTGTGTGGCTTTGCAGGCGAGCACCAAAACCACAGAGCCACCTCTCCAGCCCCTCGGCCTATCTTCAAACGCCCCTTTCTTCTCCAAGCGCTTGCTCTCTCCAATACCGTGCTTCTAGGGACTTCCTCTTTGCTGGACCTGTCCGCGTTTTTTCCTAGTGTTTGCTCTCTTAAGCATACTGTTCCTTATCGTCCCTCCAATCAGACCCTAGGTTTCTGTTAAAGTTCTTTCTTTGCATTAAGAAATGAAGGTTTCACCAAGTCCACAAAACTTTCTTCCATGCTAATCCTCTCCCCTCACCCTTTCGCAAGAGCAACTTTTTAGTCTCTCCCCTAGCCGAGCCCAGTGACATCTGAAGTTTTCCTATGTTGGCTCTGACCTCTCTAGTTTCCTTCACAATGTTCCTGGAGAGAATCCTCATCTGCAAGCATATTATGTTACCCCCCCCCCCCCCCCCCCGCTTTACACGTTGAGTGGCTCCCACTGCTTTTTAATGAGAAAGAGAGAATTGGTCCCATGGCTTCCAGCCACTGCAATCAAGCACCAGACGCTTGTGCCACCTACTGGGCATGTGCAACCTTGTACACTTGCCTCACCTTTGTGCATCTGGTTTACGTGGGACCTGGAGAGTCAAACATGAGTCCTTAGGCTTCACAGACAAGCCCCTTCACTGCCAAGCCATCTCTCCAGCCTTGAACTTTTTTTTTTTTAATAAAGTCCATTTCTTTAAGCAGACTGTTTGTCTTTGAGGACATTTTCTGTTGCTACACATAACTTCCCGATGCTAAGTGCTTTATAAAAGGAGGTTTAGGGGAGAGATGGCTTAATGGTTAAGGCGTATGCATGCAAAGCCTAAGGACCCAGGTTTGATTCTCCAGGTCCCATGTAAGGTAGATGCACAAGGGGGCGCACGCATCTGGAGTTCATTTGCAGTGGCTGGAGGCCACCATTATGGGGGCTGGAGAGATGGCTTAGTGGATAAGACACTTGCCTGCAAAGCCAAAGGACCTCGGTTCAACTCCCCAGGACTCATATAAGCCAGATGCACAAGGTGGCACATGCATCTGGAGTTCGTTTGCAGTGGCTGGCGGCCCTGGCATGCCCATTCTCTCTCCTTCTCTCTGCCTCTTTCTCTCTTTCTCACTCTCAAATAAATAAAGTAAAAATAATTTTTTAAAAGACCACAATTTTGGAAATGATCATTTTAATGGTATTTGAACTCATGCTTTGAAAAAGAGTTCAACCTTCACCTTGATGGAAAAACCTTTAAAAGCATATGCATCTCAGAGCCAATAGCCGCAGCAAGAACTGTTGGTGACCAGCAAGTTTCCAGTCAATGCACAACTAGTGAACTGAACGGAGGATTCAGTTCTAATAGCGCTGACCTTGGTCCAGACTAGGTAATGCTAAAGTCACCGAAGGGCAGACAACCTCCATCGCATACCCAGTGCTGTTCTGTTTGCGACCTTTAAATACAAATGTAGCTGCAGGAACTAGGAGGGACATATTTGCCTAACAACCTGTGCACAGCACATCTTTTCTTTAAGCCCAAGGTACTGTGGGTCTCTAACAATGTAAGTGCCGTGGGCATTTGCCGGTTACTTTCCCATTTCTATGAACCAATACCTGACCACAAGAACTGAGGGAAGGAGAGTATTTTTGCATACAGTTCCAAAGCACAGAGGCCATCAAGGTGGGGGGAGGGGGGAGCCCCACAATAGTGGGAAGCCAGCATCACCCTGTAAGACAGGAATGAAAGGACAGAGAAAATAGCACCTGGGACGCAGCCATGACACTTGTAGACCCTCTCCTCAGTGACGTGCCTCTTCCAGCAAGACTCTAACTCCTAAGGCTCTACAGCTTCCACAGCACTGCTCCTTTGCTGAGAATCATGCTGTTCAACACATGAGCCTATGGGGTAGGGCTACATTCAAACTAGCGCAGGGACAGGGACGCGGCTTATAGAAATTACAAAGTAACTTCTGCTGTAGGAACGGGAACTGAGTAGCGGTGGAAGGCCTAGGACTACGAAGAGAACCAGAGCGCTCGTAACTGGGGATAAATAATAAAGATAAAGAAAACTAACAGGCCCAGTGGCGCACTCCTGTGAGTTCTAGGCCAGTCTGACACTACATAGTGAATTCCAGGTCAGCCTGGACCACAGTGAGACCCTACCTCAAAAGAAAAAAAAAAATTAAAAAAAGTTACTTCATTTGGGCTACAGAGCTGGCTCAGCAGTTAAGGCATTTGCCTGCAAAACCTAATGACCCAAGTTTGATCAGCCAGCATCCATGTAAAGCCAGATGCAAAAAGTGGCCCAAGCATCTGGTGGTGGCTTGTAGCAGCTAGAGGTCCTGATGCATCTATTCTCTATCTCTCTATGCTTATAAATAAACAAAAATATTTTTTTAAAAAGAAGTGCTGGAGATCCTATCTACAGATGATTGGACTTCTGTGTGAGTAGGAAGGAAACTCAGTAGCAAAGGCCAGTAAGCTAGAAAAGAGATATAAAGGGAAGAGAAAGGGAGGGAGGGAGTAAGGGAGGGGGGTACGTAATAGGATGTATTGTATATATGTAAGTAGAACAACAGATTAATGGGGGTGAAAAGGCCCAAGTGAGGTCAAGGGAAGAGATTGAGTAAAGGAAAGGTGGAGGGAGGGCTAATCAAAATCTAAGAGGATATAAATAAATCATATGGAAACCTACTTTTTTGGACAATGGAACACTCAGGAGCCATGGATTGTTGCTAAAAGTTTTCAGTGCCAAGCATGGGATAAGTTCCAGTGAGTTGTTGGCCAGGGAGGTCCCTGATGCCCCCAAAACATTATAGGCCATTGCCGAGGCCCTTGGTTTCCCACCAGGAATAGATGGTAAGACCCTATTGCTGAAGACTCCACATACTTGGGCTGCAAGGCCACTGAGAAGTCCTGCTGAAACTGAGCTGATAACCTCCTCCATGTAGACCAACTGACAGAAAGCTGGAATAAGACATTCTGCATGCAGTTCAATGGGAGAAAGAGAAATCACCAGTGAAGATACTCAACAGTGGACACTGCAAGCCTTATATTTGGCCAGCCAGGCCAAATGAGCCAATGGGTGCAATAGTGGCACGTCTGTCATGGTGGGAACCAACTGCCCTCTAATTGGACTGTAGGCCCTCTCCGTGGGAGGGAATACATCCCTGATACTGAAAACTTAAAACAGGGGTAGTCATGAGCTCTTGGGGTGTAACATCTGCTGCTGTCTGGCTAAGTGTATATACTATGCTTATCAAACTACCCAGTAAGCACTTCTCTTAATGTTCATACCCTTATATTAATGATACTCTCACTTTTGGCAGAGAATCTTCTCTTTTCAGTTGGCAGTGACCTTGGGATGACCCAGAAGGCATCATGGTGCTGGAAAGAAGTGACAGGAGTGCTCAGTACTGCAATATGTCTATCACACCTTCCAAGTCTCAGGGTCTATTGCGGAAGAGGTGGCAGAAAGAATGTAAGAGCCAAAGGAAGGGTAGGACTCCTTACAACGTGCTCCCCCCAGACACAAAATGGCCTGGATATCCATGACCTCACAGTGCCTGACACTACCTACTCACGACCATCATAATAGGAGGAAAAGATGATGACATCAAAATAAAAGAGAGACTGATTGAAAGGGGAGGGACTATGATGGAGAATGGAGTTTTAAAGGGGAAAGTGGGGGGAGGGAGGGTATTACCATGGGATATTTTTTATAATCATGGAAGTTGTTAATAAAAAGGGGGGCTGGAGAGATGGCTGAGCAGTTATGGTGCTTGCCTGTGAAGCCTAAGGACCCAGGTTCGATTCCCCAGGACCCACATAAGCCAGATGCACAAGTTGGCACACATGCCTGGAGTTTGTTTGCAGTGGCTGGAAGCCCTGGCATGCCCATTCTCCTTCTCTCTCTCTCTCTTTCTCTCTCTCAAATAAATAAAAATAAACTATTTTTTTAAAAAAGATAAGTGAGTAGGCCAGAGCTCCCAGTTTGCTCCCCACTCCCAGTTCCCTGGTCCCTGGTACTCCTACAGCTGGCACTGGGAGCCCTGCACTCTGTGAACATGCTGTGGGAAGCAGACCTTTTGCTGCCAGCTTCCAGACCGAGCAGCCCGGGGGTCCTCACCTTCCTGTTCCACTGCACCGGAGGCTGTGCGTGCCACTGTGGGAGCTGGCCTCTGCTCTCGGGCCCCCGCTCCCCTGTGCTGAACGGTGTGTGCAAGCGGAGCCAGTAGGCCCGAGCTCCCAGTTCCCCGGGTGCCCCGTCACACTCGCACCCTCCACAACCTGCACGTCTGTGGTTATAACCCCGTCCCACCCCAATCCAGTTCTAACTTAGAACAGAACACTCACTAAAGATCCTACAGGGCCAAATACTTACTTTCTCTTTGATAAAATAAGACTTTTACCCCCAGATGTGTAGACCACAATGCAAAAGAAAAGAAAACTGAGAAATCTCCACCAAGGCTGCCTAGTCCCACAGTGGAAGCCTCCAGAGGAAACAATAAAAATTGAATCCCAAAATGAAAGCACAACAAGTTATGTGACCCTGACCAAGCGAGTTGCTGAACTGGAAGCAAATCATCAAAAAAACCAACAACCTGGGCTGGAGGGATGGCTTAGCAGTCAAGGTGTTTTCCTGCAAACCAAAGGACCCAGGTTCAATTCCCCAGGACCCATATTAGCCAGATGTACAAGGGGGCACACGCATCTGGAGTTTGCTTGCGGTGGCTGCAAGCCCTTGTACATCCATTCTCTCTCTTTCTCTCTCTCCCTCTGTCAAGTGAATAAATAGAAATAAATAAAATATTAAAAGAAAACAATTGCATAAATGAAATTGAGCAGAATTTTCTCTTAGAGCACATAGCTTTGTTTGTTTGTTTGTTTATTATTTATTCATTTGAGAGTGACAGAGAAAAAGGGAGAGAGAGAGAACGGGCATGCCAGGGCTTCCAGCCACTGCATACGAACTCCAGATGCGTGCACCCCCTTGTGCATCTGGCTAACGTGGGTCCTGGGGACTCGAGCCTCGAACCGGGGTCCTTAGGCTTCACAGGCAAGCGCTTAACCGCTAAGCCATCTCTCCAGCCCGCACATAGCTTTTCTAAGTAGGCTTAACTTAATTGAAGAAAACTAGAGAGACCTCAAAAGAGAGAGAAACAAATTAAAGATGAGTCAACAAATAGAAATGTCAATAACCAGCTGAATAAGTTTAATGAAGACATGAGATCAAATGCAAGAAGGAATTCCAGCAAGCATCAAGAAAATCAGACCTTGAGCCAGGCATGGTGGCACATACCTTTAATTCCAGCAGAGGTAGGAGGATTGAGTTCAAGGCTGCCCTGAATACTTAGTGAATTCCAGGTCAGCCTGGACTAAAGTGAGACCTTACCTCAAAAAACAAAACGACAACAATGAAAAAGCAACCAAAAAAAAAAACCCACAACAAAAACAAAAAAATATCAGCCCACAACCTGAAATTGGACCTTCAAAAGGGAGATGGACACAATGCAAAGAAACACAATATAAAACAAAAATCAAATAGAGGTTTTAAAAACCTTTCTAGAAGCCATCACTAACTGAGCCAATCATGTGGAGGACAGAACCTTTGAACTGGAAGACAAGACAGAAGAAATTGATCAGGGGTCCAAAAACTTGGCTAAATTAAAAAAAAATATATATATATATATATATATATCATGCAAACAGAATATGAGGGAGCCATGGGATACCCTAAAATGACCAAATATTTGGATCATGGGTATACCAGAATACAAAAAAATCCAGGCCACAGACATAGAGAACATATTCAACAAAATTATTGAGGAAATTTTTCTCAATCTCACAAAAGAGAGGCCCATCCAGATGCAAGAAGCTCACAGAACCCCAACAGACAGGACTAAAGAACAAACTCTCCAAAGCACATCATGGTTAAAACCCTAAACCATGAGATCAAAGAAAGACTGCTGAAGGAGAACACAAGCGGGACCAGATGAACAACTCCAGGCATCCGGCACAGCCTCCCATCCCCCAACCATCAGGGCCGTGAACCTAGGGAGAACACATTTATATCCCCCCCCACCACCACCAGTTGTAGGCCATCCAGAACAGCCAATCAGAACACCACAGACCCACAGCACAACAGAGAAGGGTTGAGGTGGGAATTCAGCATTGATTGGAAGCCATCCCCAAAGGTAGAAGGGCCTACTTACACAAAGCCAGCTATGTAGGCCTGCACTGGAAATGATAATTTCTCTTTCCGTGTCAGGAAAGGTTGCGTGTTACATATTCTTGGTTGGCTTTACCCTTCTCAAATAAGCTGCATTTTGGTGTTGACTGCTGTTGTCTTTGATGTTCCCTGATTCCCAGGGCCTTTGTCTTTTTCTTCTGTCACAACTGGGGACAGGGTCTCACTTGGCCCCAGGCTGACCTGGATCCCATTTCAGACCAGAAATCTCCAACTCCCAGTTGACAGGATTAAGGGTGTGGGGCAAAACATGCTTTTAAGGACTTTGGCTTTGTTAGATTATCTGTTTGTTTTTTTCCTCACTACTTCATAAATACTCTGTGCTGGTTTGGATTCAATATGTATACTTCATAGTTGAATTTTAGAATTTACCAATAAATTGTTCCACCAAGTATACTAGAATACTTGAATAATGGGTAAACTCATCACCTAGGGTCACTTTTGCTGTTTTCTTAGCATATAAGGGCTATACTTGGCACCTTAAATTCCTAGCCTGAAGATATATAAAGTCACATTTATATGGCTAAGAATACTGCAGATAATCAGAAAACCCAAGCATCAAATTAACTCATGATGCAAAAATCTCTACATTATAATATGAGAAACACACACACAAAAAAATCAAAACAATACAATCTCACAAAAAATTACAAATCTATCAGAAATGACCCCCCAGTGAGACTGTTTCAAATGAAATGCCTGACAAAGATTTCAAATAAAAAAAAATGATTATATCTATGCTCAAAGGAATCAAAGAAGAAAACAAACTCCTGAAGTACACAGGAAACTGACTTAATGAAATAAGGAGGTCAATACAAGACATGAGTAAGTAAATAGAAGTAATGAAAAAATGCCAATCAGAAATATTAGAAATGAAAAAAAAAAAGAGTAAGTCAAATAGAAAACTCTGTAGAAAGTCTCACCAGTAGAATGGATCAAGGAGAGGACAGAATATCTAAACTAGAAGACCAAGTGGCAGATCTAATACAGTCCAACAAAGAGAAAGACAAAGTAATAGGAAGGCAGGAATGGGAATTTCAAGACATTCAGAGCAGTTTGAAGAGATAAAACATAAGAATTCAGGGGGTGTGAGAGATTGCTTAGTGGTTAAGGTGGTTGATGGCAAAGCCAAAGGACCCAGGTTTGATTCCCCAGGATCCATATAAACCAGATGCACTAGATGGCACATGCATCTGGGGTTCTTTTGCAGTGGCTGAAGATCATAGTCCACCCCCACCCTACTCCTCAAAAATCAATCAATCAATCAATCAATCAATCAAGGAACCAGTAGAAAAATTTCTCTCCAAAGCACAGCAGGTATTTTCAACAAAACCAGGAAGGACCCTCTCACTGTTGTAGTATAGTTAAACTACAAAACACACAAACCAAAGAAAATATATTGAAAGCAGTTAGAGAGAAAAATCAAGGCACATACAAATGCAAGCCCATCAGGATCACAGCAGATTATTCAACAAAAACTGTAAAAGCCAGAAGGGCTTGGAATGCTGTATTCTAAGTTCTTAAAGATAACAACTGTCAACCAAGGTAACTTTAGCCTGCAAAGATATCCGTCCAAATAGATGAAGAAATCAGGACATTCCAAAGCAAAAACAGGCTAAAGGAATATATAAACACTAAATGAACTCTACAGAAAATACTTGAAAGGATCCTCCATGCTGAAAAGAAAGAAAAGCACACACATAAAAAAAAAAAAAAAACAGGAAAAAATAAACCATACTCAAATAATAGTTAATACAAGAGAGCAAAAGGAAAACCTGAATAACTACAAAACAAGAAAAATGGCAACAATAAATATACAACTTTCAATAATAACTCTTAGTATCAATGGCCTCAATGCACCAACCAAAGACACAGGTTTGCAGACTAGGTTAAAAAGTAGGATACTTCTATTTCTTGCCTCCAAGAAACTCACCTTTTCATAAATGATGGACACTATTTTAAGATGAAAGGTTGGAAAATGGTGTTCCAAGCAAATAGGCCTAGAAAACAAGTAGGTGTCACTATCCTAAAATCTGTCAGTATAGCCCTGAAAGCAACATTAGTTAGAAAAGATTAAGAAGGTCACTTTATATTGATTAAAGGCACACTCCAACAGAAGGACATTACAATCATAAACATATATGCACCTAACACGGGGACTCCCAATTTCATCCAACAAACAGTATTAGAATTAAGGTTACAGATAACACCAAACACAGTTGTAGTGAGTGACTTCAACACTCCACTCTCATCAATTGATAGGTCATCCTGGCAAAAAAATAAGCAGTAAAGCATTTGAATTAAATGAGGTCATAGAACAAATAGGCCTAACACATATCTACGAACATTTCACCCAGATGCTACAGGATACACGTTCTTTTCAGCAGCTTATAACATTCTCTAAAATAGTCCATATATTAGGACACAAAGCAATTCTTGAAAAATACAGGAAAACTGAAATAATTCCTTGCACTCTATTTTATCACAATGGGACTAAGCTACAAACAGCAAGTAATGTTATAGAACATACAAAAAAATCATGGCAATTAAACAATGCACTACTAAATGATGAATGGATTGATGAAGAAATCAAGAAGGAAATGAAAAGAACCATAGATTCAAATGATAATGAGAACACAACATACCAAAAACCTGGGACACAATGAAGGCAGTTTTGAGAGGTAAATTTACAGCTTTCAGTGCCTATATTAAGAAATTAGAAAGGTCTCAACTAAACGACCTAATGGTACACCTTAAGCACTTGGACAAAGAAGAACAAGGCAAACCAAAAATCAGTAGACAGGAAGAAATAATAAAGATTAGGACAGAAATTAATGAAATAGAAACCAAAAAAATACAGAACAATAAAATAAAATCAATGAAACAAAGAGTTGGTTCATTCAAAGGATAAACAAAATTAATAAATTACCAAATCTGACCAAAAGAAAGAGAGAAGAGACACAAATTAATAATATTAGAGATGAAAAAGCCACCATCACAACAGATACTAGAGAAGTTCAGAAAATCATAAGGATACACAGTAAAAACACTCCACTACAATTGAAAAATTTGAAATAAATGGATGATTTCCTTGATTTATATGACCTACCAAAAATTAAACAACTATGGAGATCAAAGCAGTTATTAAAAAAAAAAACAAAAATCTCCAACTAAAAAACATCCAGGCCCAGAAGGATTTTCTGGTGAATTTTTACCAGACCTTCATGAAGGAATTAATACCAATGCTTCTCAAACTTTTCCATAAAATAGAAAAGGAAGGAATTCTGCCAAACTCATTCTATGAAGCAAGCATCACCCTTATACCAAAACCAGACAAAGACAGAACAAAAAAAAGAAAACTATAGACCAGTCTCCCTCATGAACATAGATGCAAAAATTCTCAACCAGATATTGGCAAACAGAATACAAGAATATATCAGAAAGATCACTCAGCTCAAACAAGTAGGCTTTATCCCATACATGCAGGGATGGTACAACGTATGCAAATCAATAAATGTAATACATCATATAAATGGTCTGAAGGACAAAAATCACATGATCATCTCAAAAGATGCAGAAAAGCATTTGACAAAATCCAACATCCCTTCATGATAAAAGTCTTTCAAAAACTGGAAAAAGAAGGAACATATCGCAACATAATAAAGCTATTTATGACAAACCTACATCCAACATAATACTAAATGGGGAAAAACTTGAAACTTTTCCACTAAAATCAGGAAGAAGACAAGACTGTACACTATCCCCACTTTTATTTAATATACTACTGGAAGTCTTAGCTATAGTAATAAGGCAAGAGACACACACACAAAAGGGATACAAATTGGAAAGGAAGAGATTAAATTACCATTAGTTGCAAATGATATGATTCTATACATAAGGGACCCTAAAGACTCTACCAGAAAACTGTTAGAGCTGATAAACACATAGCATGATACAAAATAAATACACAGATATCAGTAACCTTCCTATATACTAACAACACATACAGAGGATGAAATCAAGGAATCACTCCCATTTATGATTGCCTAAAAAAAAAAAAAAAACATAGGGCTGGAGAGATGGCTTAGTGATTAAGGCATTTGCCTACAAAGCCAGAGGACCCTGGTTCAATTCCCCAGGACCCACATAAACCATATGTACAAGGTGGCGCATGCATCTGGAGTTCGTTTGCAGTGGCTGGAAGCCCTGGCATGCCCATTCTCTCTCTCTGCCACTTTCCCTCTCTCAAATAAAAATAAAATATTTTAAAAACTAAAGTACCTTCAAATAAACCTAACCAAGGAAATGTAGGATCTCTACAATGAAAACGTTAAAAGACTCAAGAGAGAAATTGCAGAAGACACTAGGAAATGGAAGGATATCCCATGTTCTTGGGCTGGAAGAATCAATATTGTGAAAATGTCAATCTTACCAAAAGCAACCTACACATTCAATGCAATCCCCATCAATATTCCAATGGCATTCTTCACAGAAATAGAAAAAACAATCCTGGAATTCATTTGGAAGCACAGAAAATCTCAAATATCTAAATCAATTTTGAGCAACAAAAATAAGATTGGTGGTATCACCATACCTGATTTTAACTTATACTACAGAGCCATAGTAACAAAAACAGCATGGTAGTGGCACAAAAATTGGATATATAGATCAATGGAACATAACAGAGGACCCAGATGTAAGTCCAGGTTGCTACAGCCACCTAATCTTTGACAAAAATCTTTGACAACTGTGGTGGTTTGAATAGAATAGATGGCCCCCAATATATTCAGTTGTTTGTTTGTAGTTTGCATCTGCAGCCACCTGGCTGGAGTCAGTCAGTGCCATTGTGTGGATCTTAAGGTGTGGTGGTGGGTTTCAGGTTTCAATCTAAAGATATGCAAAGTGTGCCTAGCTGGAGTTCCTGAAGTGTGCTGTGGCTTTTGGCTTTAGGCTTGTGCTTCTCTGTCTCTGCTTGGCCTGTGAAGGCAGGTCAGCTTCTTCTGCCATTATGGAACTTCCCCTGGATCTGTAAGCTTCAATAAATATCCCTTCCTCCATAACTGTGCCTGGTCTGGAAGTTTATCTCAGCAAACCTAAAGCTGTTTGCTACAACAACCCACTGGAGAAAAGACACCCTCTTCAACAAATAGTGCTGGAAAACTGGAAATCTATATGTAGAAGGATGAAAATAGATCCTTATCTCTCTCCATGCACAAGAATTAGGTCCAAATGGATCAAAGACCTTAATATCAGACCCTAACCTCTGAAGCTGCTAGAGAAAAAAGTAGGGGAAACCCTTCAACATTGGCCTAGGCAATGACTTTCTGAATATAACCCCAATTCCTCAGGTAATAAAACCACTAATCAACCACTGGGACCTCATGAAATTACAAAGCTTTTGTACAGCAAAAGACATTGAATAGAGTAAAGAGACAACCTACAGAATGGGAGAAAATCTTTGCCAGCTATACATCTGACAAAGGATTAATGTTTAGGATATAAAAAGAACTCAAAAAAATAAATAATAAGAAATCAAACAACTCAATTGAAAAATGGACTATGGAACTAGAGTTCTCAAAAGAAGAAATACAGGTGGCACATAAGCATCTAAAAAACTGTTCTACATACTTAGCCATCAGGGAAATGCAAATTAAAACTACTTTGAAATTCCATCGTACTCCTGTCAGAATGGCTACCATGAAAACCTACTGTCTTGAACAATAGTGCATCCAAAAGCCATAAATTGTTACTAGAAAATATTCAGTGCTAGGGATGAGATACCCTCCAGTGAGTTGTTGGCCAGGGAGGTCCCGGATGCCCCCAAAACATTGCAGACCATTGCCAAGGCTGTTGGTTTTCTACTAGGAATAGTGGGTAAGACCCTATTATTGAAGACTCCACATGCTTGGGGTGCAAGGTCACTGAGAAATCCTGCTGGAGCTGAGCTGAAAACCTTCTCTATGTAGACCAGCTGACAGAAAGCTGGAAAAAGCTACACTGCATGCAGCTCCATGGGAGACAGAAAAGCCATCAGTCAATATAAGAAACAATGGACATTGTAAGCCTTAAGTTTGGCCAGCCAGGCCAAATGAGCCAACAGATGCAATAGTGGCATGTCTGTTATGCAGGAAACCAGCTGCTCTCTAATTGGACTGGAGGCCCACTCCACGGGAGGCAATACATGCCTGATACTGAAAACCTATGACAGGGGAAGTCATGAGCCCTAGTACTGTAATGCATGCTGGGGTCTGGCTAAATGTATATACCACACTCACCAAATTGCCCTGAAAGCACTACACTTAATGTTCATACTCATACATTAATGCTACTCTCACTTTTGGTTAGAGAAGCTTCTCTTTTCAGATAGTGGTGACCACTGGGATGACCCAAAAGGCCCCAAAGTGCTGAGAAGTGACAGAAGGGTACCCAACACTGAGACATCTCTCTCACACCCTACAAGGCTAAGGGTCCATTGCAGAAGAGGCAGCAGGAAGAATGTAAGAGTCAAATGCATTCTTCCAGACACAAAATGGTCTGGACACCCGTGACCTCACAGCTTGACACTACCTGCACAAGACCAGTATAATAGGGGGAAAAGATCATGACATCAAAATAAAAGAGAGAATGACTGAGAGGGGGAGGGATATAATGGAGAGTAGAATTGTGAAGAGGAAAGTGAGGGGGGAGGTAATTGTCATGGTTTATTGTCTATAATCATGGAAGTTGTCAATAACAACAACAAAAAAAGTTAAAAAAAAAAAACAGTGCTAAAAGCAGCAAGAGAGAAACCACTCGTTACACACACAGGCAATCCCCCAGAGTTACCTCAGATTTTTCAATGGAAACCATGAAAGCCAGAAAGGCATGGAGTAGAACACTTCAAGGCCTAAAATATGATAGCTTCCAACCCAAACAAAAGGACCCAGCGAAAGTCTCCCTCATAATAGATAAAGGAAAACTTTCCATGACCAAAGCTAGCTCTGTGATTATATGAATGCAAAGCCAAGTCTACAGAGCATACTTCAGAATATATTCCGCAGAGAATAGTCAAACAACTCATTACAAGAGCCTACAAAGGGACAAACATGATAACCCAAACTTGAGCTGACACAAAAAAGTTCAGGGAACCAAACCCTCTAACGTGGCAGGGATTAAATCAAAACTCACAGTTATAACTTTAAACCTTAATGGTCTTACCCACCCATAAAAGACACAAATTAATAGGGTGGATCAGAAAAAAAATGGACACTTCAATATCTGTTGCCTTCAAGAAACTCACCTCACCATTAACAACAGACACTTCCCTGGGCTGGAGGGATGGCTTAGCGGTTAAGGTGTTTGCCTGCAAAGCCCAAAGGACCCAGGTTTGATTCCCCAGGACCCACATTAGCCAGATGTACAAGGGGGCGCCCGCGTCTGGAGTTCGTCTGCAGTGTCTGGAGGCCCTGGAGCGCCCATTCTTTCTCTCTCTCTCTCTCTCTCTCTCTCTTTCAAATAAATAAATAAATAAAATTTTTTTTTAAAAGGAACTTCCCCCTACACAGTCCACTGCCTTTAAAAAGAAGAAAGAAAAAATAGATACTTCCTCTGAGTGAAAGGTTGGAAAATGATATTCCCAGCAAATGGAAGTAAGAAACAAGTGGGCGTGGCTATACTAATATCTGACACATTAGACTTCAAACCAAAAGTAATTAAAAAGGACAAAGAAGCTGGGCATGGTGGCACATGCCTTTAATGCCAGCACTTGGGAGGCAGAGGTAGGAGGATTGCTGGGAGTACGAGACCACCCTGAGACTACATAGTGAATTCCAAGTCAGCCTGGGCCAGAGTGAGATCCTACCTCAAAAATAAAATAAATAAAATAAAATAAAAAAAAAAAATAAAATAAAATAATTAAATTAAATTTAAAAATGACAAAAAAGAAGGCAACTTTTTTTTTATTCATCAAGAAAATGATTGAATAAGAGGACATCACAATCATAAATCTATACAGGTATACCACACTTTATGAAGTAAAACTTACTTGACAACAAATCTGAAATAAATCCCAATACCACCATAGTAGGGGACTTCAATACCATACCATTATCACTAGATAGATCATCCAAGCAGAAAAATCAACAGGGAAATAATGGATTTTAACAACACCATAGGTCAATTAGGCCTAACAGACATGTACATAACATTCCACCCCAATTCTACAGAATGTACTTTCTTCTTAGCAACCTACAGAACCTTCTCCAAAATAGATCCTATATTAGGACATAAAGCATGCCTTCATAAACTTAGGAAAATTGATGTAACTTCCTACATCATATCAGACCACAATGCTTTATAGATAGAAATTAACAACATGAGAAAAGACAGAAATTGCACCAGCTCCTGGAAACTGAACAGGCTACTAAACAATGAATGGGTTGTGGAAGAAATCCGAAAGGAATTTATAAAAATTATTGGGCTGAATGATAATGAAAACACAATTTACCAAAACTTACGGGACACAATGAAGGCAGTTCTAAGGGGAAAATTCATATCATTAAATGCCTTCATAACAAAGACAGAGAAATCTCAAATTAATAACTTAACCATCCATGCGAAGGCATTGGGAAAACAATCCAACCCTAAGAGTTCTGGATTGAATAAAATAATTAAGAACAGAGCATAAATTAATGAATTGAGAACTAAGAAAATTGACAAAATGAAGAGCTAGTTCTTTGAAAAAAAAAATAAACAAGATTGATAAACCCCTTGGCCAATTTGATCAGGTGAAAAAAAAAGAGAGAAGTGTCAGATTAACAAAATTAGAAATGACAAGGGGGAGGTCACAACAGACATCAAGTAAATTGGAAAAATCATGGGGATGTATCTGTACCCCACAAAATTGGATAGCCTGGAGGAAACAGACCAATTCCTAGCCACATACCACCTAGCAAAACTGAGTCCAGAGCAGACAGAGCTCCTAAACAAATTCATCATGTACATGTAGATTGAAAAGGTAATAAAAAGCCTCCCCAAAAGAAAAAGTCCAGGACCTGATGGTTTCTCAGCTGAATTCTACCAAACCTTCATTGAAGAACTGAAATCTCTTTTTCTCAAACTATTTCACATAATCATAGAAGAGGGAACCCTCCCTCCAATGCCTTCTGGGAAGCTAGCACCACCCTAGTAACAAAACCAGACAGAGATACAACAGAAGAAAACTATAGTCCTATTTCCCAGATGAACTTGGATACAAAAGTCCTGAACAAAATCCTCCCAGACCAAATTCAACAAATATCAAAAGCAGTATCCACCTCAATCAACTTACAGAAATTAATTAATGTAATACATCACATAAATAAACACAACAGCCACATGATCATCACAATAGATGTAAAGAAATCCTTTGACAAAATACAACATCACTTCATGATCAAATCACTGGAGAGAGCTGGGCTTGGTGGTGCACGCCTTTAATCCCAGCACTCAGGAGGCAGACATAGGAGGATTGCTGTGAGTTCGAGGCCACCCTAAGAATGCAGAGTGAATTCCAGGTCAACCTGGCCTAGATTGAGACTCTACCTTGGAAAAAAAAAGAAGAAGAAGAAGAAAAAAAAAACACTGGAGAGACTAGGTATGGAGGGTTTATATCTCTACATAACAAAGGCTATGCACAAAGCACCCAAGCCCAAATAATACTTAATGAGGAAAGACTCAAGGAGTTCCCACTAAGATCAGGAACAAGGCAGGGGTGTCCACTCTCATCACTGCTCTTCAACACAGTACTAGAAATTCTAGCCCAAGCAATAAGGCAGGAGAAAGAAATAAAAAGATACAAATTGGAAAAGAAGTCAAGTTAGCCATATTTGCAGATGACATGATCCTATAGTAAGTGACCCAAAAGTCTCTGTTTCAAAACTTCTAAAGGTGATTAATTTCTTCAGCAAAGCAGCAGGATACAAAAATCAAAACGCAAAAATCAGTAGCTTTCCTATATACAAAAGACAAATATAAAGAGAGAGAAATCATCAGTCAGGCTGTCCCATTTTCAATAGCCACACACACACACACACACACACACACACACACACCTTTGAATAACACTAACCGAAGATGTGAAAGACTTATATATTGAAAACATAAAATCACTCAAGAAAGAAACTGAGGATGTGAGAAGATGAAAAGACCCCTCCATGTTCCTGGGCATGTAGAATATTGTGAAAATATCAATCCTACTGAAATCAGCATACAGATTCAACACAATATCAATAAAAATCCCAGCATTATTCTTCACAGAGACAGAAAAAATAATCTCAGAGTTGGGTGTGGTGGCACATACTCTTAATCCCAGCACTCGGGAGGCAGAGGCAGGATTGCCATGAGTTCAAAGCCAGCCTGAGACTACATAATGAATTCCAGGTCAGCCTGGACTAGAGTGAGACTCTACCTCAAAAAAAAAAAAAAAAAAAAAAAAAAAAGCTCAAAATTCATATGGAATGGCAGAAAGGCCTCGGATATCTAAAAATATCTCCAGCAAAAGAAACACCTCTGGAGATTACCATACCTGATCTAAAACTATACCACAAAGCCATAGTAACAAAAACAACATGGTACTGGCACAAAAATAGATAAATGGACCAATGGAACAGAAAAGATGTGGCCCCTAATTCAAGCAACCACAGCTACTTAATCTTTGACAAAGGAGCCAACTAAGTTCATTGGAGGAAGGACAGCATCTTCAATAAATGGTGCTGGTCAAATATGATAATCGCATGCAGAAAAATGAAACTAGACCTACTCCTCTTGCCATGCACAAAAATAGACTCCAAATGGATCAAAGACCTCAACATAAGACCTGAAACTTCATTGCCTGGAAGAAAAAACAGGGGGAACTCTTCATGATATAGGAGTAGGGAAAGACATCCTGAATAATAGCTTGGTAACCCAGGACATTAAACACTCACTTAACCAGTGGGATCCCACAAAGCTTGAAAGCTTTTGTGCAGACAAACGTACCATAAACAGAGCCAACAGACCACCCACAGAAGGGGAGAACATCTTCACCTATACCACTGACAGAGGCTGAATGTGTAAAATCTACAAAGAACTCGAAAATCTAAACAATAGAACAAAACACCAAACAATCTACTCAAAAAGTGGGCAAAGGGCTGGCGAGATGGCTCAGCAGTTAAGGCACTTGCCTACAAAGCCTAAGAACGCATATTCGAATCTCCAGGTCCCATGTAGCCAGCTGCACCGTGACACAAGGGTGCAATGTCACACATGTGCACATGGGGGCGCACACATCTGGAGTTCAATCACAGCAGCTGAAAGGCCCTGGCATTCCCATTCTCTCTCTCTCTTTCTCTGCCTCTGTCAAAATAAAATAATAATAATAATATAATAAATGGGGCAGAGGACTGAATAGGGAATTCTTAACAGAAGAAATACAGATGGCTAATACTTAAAAAAATATTCAAGATCCTTAACTACCAGGGAAATGCAAATTAAAACAACTATGAGATTCTACCTTACTCTAGTCAGGATGGCAATCATTAACAAAAAATCATATAATAAATGTTGGTGAGGACGTGGGGAAAGAGGAGCCCTCAGTCACTGCTGGTGGGAGTGCAAACTTGTACAACCACTGTGGAAATCAATATGGAGATTCCTGACAAAGATGAAAATAGAGCTACCAAACTGACCCAGCTATTCCTCTACTGGGCATCTCATCTGAAGGCTCCACACCTCACTGCAGAGACATTTGCTCACCCATGTTTATAGCTGCTCAATTCACAATAGCTAAGAACTGGAATCAACCCAGATGCCCATCGTTTGATGATTAGATAATGAAAATGTGATACAGCTGGGCATGGTGGCACACACCTTTAATCCCAGCACTCGGGAGGCAGAGGTAGGAGGATCACCATGAGTTTGAGGCCACCCTGAGACTACACAGTGAATTCCAGGTCAGCCTGGGCTAGAGTGAGACTCCACCTTGAAAAACAGAAAAAAAAAAAGTGATACATACACACACACATAGGAATTCTACTCAGCAGTAAGGAAACATGATACAAGAAATTTATAGGAAAATGGATGGACTTGGAACAGATCATACTAAGAAAACTCACACAAGCACAGAAAGACAGACATGTGCATGTTCTCTTTCATCTGTGGTTCCTCACCTGGAACATCTTGAGTTGCAGGCATATCTGATGGGAAAATACACATAAAACTAAATCCAAAATGAATTGGTGCCATAGAAAGCTTTCTCCTGGACAGCAGGCTAAATGATACAACCCTCAACAGGAGTGTGCAGGGATTGTCGGGTAAGAAGGGCCCTGGAGAGGGTGGGATGAAGCCTAACCCTAAAACCTGTGGGTCTGGCTTGTAACTCCCAGTACCAGATGTCAGATACAACCCACATTGAGCTGTTGATTAGAGAGAACTACAAGGTCCCCAAAACAAGACAGGCTTCTGTCATAGCACTTGATTAGCTGCTTGAGGTAAAAGGTAAGACCCTATTGCTGAAGACACCACATACTGCTGACACAGAACATTGAGAGAGATCTAGATTCGACCTGGAAGGAAGCCAGTCTCCAGATGGTCTACCCATATAGTGATGGAAAGTACATGAGCTCCTCTGTGGGAAAATGGCCAAGAGACTTGTATGCTGACAGGGGACACTGCTATACCAACGCCCGACAGGAGGTGCATACCTGCGCAATAGCGGCACCCCGCCTAGGTGGGTAACCAACAGCTCTGATTGGTTAAGAGATCCACTCAGCTGGAAAGGAACCCTTAGCTGGAACTGGGAACCAGGTCAGAATCCTATGGAGGCCAAAACTCTGGACTCCAACAAGAAGTTCCCACTAGTCTTTAGTGAAAAGAGTGGCCACACCCACCTGACTCTTAATTTAGAATGCTTATCCCACTGAGCCCATGCTGACCTCAGTCTCCTTCGGAGAATCTGTTTTTCTTTATCAGGAGGCAGGTAGAGCCGAGGAGATAAACCACTACTCGCACAGCAGCCAGGGCCCAGGTGAAAGCACAGAGGAACTGGCTGGGAGGAGCAAGAGCGCTGCTTCCACGGCCAGCCTGACAACCTGCGCCAGGGTGATGGAGACACTGAGGACACTCAAAATGCACCAAAGCAGAGATCCAGAAGTGGATGAGGGCTCAGCACTAAAATAGACTTAGAACACACCCACCATGGCCAGGGAATTTTGCAGAAAAGAGCGTGGAAAGTATACAAGAGCCACGGAGTGGAAGGGGACTGCCAGAAGCCCCGCCCCCACCTGCTGCTCTCACGTCTCATTAACATGAGGGGTGTGTGTTTTGGGGGGAGGATGGCAGCAATCCCACTGAGGAGGGCCCTCAGTGGAATGGGGGCAGGGAGGACGGAAATGATGGCACTGACATGATGTATCCACACAACTTTCTACTTAATAAAAAAAAAGATACGTAGAAATCACATCTTTGAGAAAAAGTGACACTAGCCTATGTATTGGGGTAATTGCACTGGACGCTCAATAGCCAAACACCAAGGAGAAGGTAATCAGGTTGTCCCCATATGTCCCATGGGAATCTTGCACATTCTAACTCTGAAAAACACTGAGAATCTAACAAGCTCTTCAGGGAGTCCAATGCTGCTGTCTGCTTGACCACACAGAGGATCTGGAATCTGAAGGCTTGGCTCCAGGCAACTATAATTGTTTAAAGAAAAAAGAAAAGAAAGACAGACAGACAGAAAACCGGTCAGGTGATTCTAATGTGCAATCAAGGATTAAGAGAGCAAAATGGAAGAACACCCCCACCCTACTTTGACAGTTAGGGTAACTCCACTCTGTCAGAGCTCAGGCTATTTCCCATATAAGCACCAGTCCAGTTCCTTAGACACCAGTGACTCTTCTCAACCAACGTGCGGTCCTCAGGCCAAGAACATCTACATTGTCTGAAATCCCGATAGAAAAACTCCAGACCTCGGGTCCCCCTTCAGACCCACCGATTTCACTCAATAGCCAAGTTGTAAGCCCGTGGAAGTTTCGAGAGTTCTCTGACACCTGCTTTCCAAACATCCTAGAAATCACTTCAGTTACCCATTACACATAAAACCTGCCAGGCCCCATCTCAATCTCTAGGAAGAGACCTGGGCGTGGTTTGTCACCAGCAGGATGGGAGGAAGGACAGATGCTGACTCATTGTTAACCCCATGCTGAAACTTGTCTATAGCTAGTGTGTTACAACTGGGGCTCCCTTAAGCCCTTACCTGCAGGAAATTCATCACCAGCAAGACGGAAGTAACTTAACCATCTGTTTGCCCACCATGCATGCTTCACACAGGGTCATGTTACCCACCTGCCATCTTATTTGGACCTGAACAAGATTCTAAAACCACCAGGCGGTGTGTCTAATCTTACAGGTGAAGGAGAAACAGTCGCAGGCATGCTATGACCTTTCTAAACACAAGTAAGTGTAATATGATTGAACTCACATGTGGGCTTCACTGCGAATGATCTAAAACACCTGATTTCTCCTTTAACACGCGTGCATAAAACTACATATCAAGGGGCTGGAGGGATGGCTTAGTGGTTAAGACATTGCCTGCAAAGCCAAAGGACCGCGGTTGGACTCTCCAGGACCCACGTAAATCAGATGCACAAGGGGGTGCATGCATCTAGAGTTCATTTGCAGTGGCTAGAGGCCCTGGTATGCCCATTCTCTCCCTTAAATAAATAAGTAAACAAAATATACTTTAGGGGGCTTGCCTGCAAAGCCAAAGGATCTAGGTTTGACTCCCCAGGACCCACATAAGCCAGATGCACAAGGGGGTGCATGCATCTGGAGTTCATTTGCAGTGGCTGGAGGCCCTGGCGTGCCCATTCTCCCCCCCCCCCCCCGCCTCTTCCTCTCTCTCAAATAAATCAATAAAATGTATTTTTAAAAAACTACATGTCAAGCACTGCTACCAATTTTATAATTGGTAGAAAACCATAAAACACGTGCACGCGTGTGCACACACACACCCCCCACATACCAAGTTCTAAATTACAAATTTTATGATTGGTGATTAGCAGAAAATCAAAGTGAAGAAAGCTGGTCACTCTATGTAACAGGGTTGGTTTACCAGTTCTAGTTAATCACGAGGCTATTTCTCGTTTAACATTCAGTTCACCATGCAAATGTGACATGAAAACACATAGCTACATGAACTACAGGAAGTTGCCTCCTTCAGTATGGACCAAACATTAGAAACCTGATGGTAGGGTAGTTTCCTAGAAATTGAATTTCCCTCCTACTAGTATGTTTGGCTCATTTCTGAAGACAGTGGGTTTTGTGTTATTCCCCCACGCCTTCCTTTGCTTAATACCATACATGCCTTCTGCTTATAAAAACTAGAAGTTGGTGGCGCACGCCTTTAATCCCAGCACTCAGGAGGCAGAGGTAGGAGGATCGCCATGAGTTTGAGGCCACCCTGAGACTACATAGTGAAGTCCAGGTCAGCCTGGGCTAGAGTGAGACCCTGCCTCAAAGAAGAAAACAAAAACAAAAACAGGACAGGCCTGGTGTGGTGGCACACTTTTGTACAAAGCAGCATCCTAAGACCGTGACTTCCAAAGGGCAAGGTCATTATGACCCTCAGCATCATCACATGATGGTGGGCAGTCAATCCTGTCAGGAGAAAAATTCCTAGCCAGGCATTGTGGTGGCGCACGCCTTTAATCTCAGCACTCGGGAGACAGAGGTAGGAGGATCCCCGTGAGTTCGAGGCCACCCTGAGACTACATAGTGAATTCCAGGTCAGCCTGGGCTAGAGTGAGACCCTACCTCAAAAAAAAAAAAAAAAACAAGGGCCTGGGGAAATGATTTAGCAGTTAAGGCGTTTGCCTATGAAGCCTAAGACCCTGTTTGATTCCCCAGGACCCACATAAGCCAGATGCACAAGGGGGCACATGCATCTGGAGTTCATTTGCAGTGGCTGGAGGCCCTGGCATGCCCATTCATTCTCTCTCTCTCTCTCTCTCTAATAAACAAATAAAATATTTTTTAAAAAGAAAAGAAAAGAAAAATTCCTTAGACCAATTAGGTTTAGTGATGTTATGAGATCAAAGCAAAACACAACTGCATTGAAAACCAGGCAGGTTGGAGAACTCCCAACGAGGCGATCAGACAGCATTTACAGCAGGCATAGAGAAATTAATTTGCTACAGCATAACACGTCATCGACGGCCTAAACATCTGGCTACAGGGTCTTCAGTAACCAAAGCCCAGTGGCTATGACTAAACTGTTACTGCTGCGGTCCGTTCGCTTTGGTGCGAGGTGCCCAGCACAGATCCACGATTTCCCACCAGCTGGATTTGACAAACCCTCCCCTTTGGCTGGGCTCCTCCCCACCAGGTGAGACTCGGGCTGACGGCTGTGGCATCAGCACCGCCCTCAGAGGCCACCACCTGTCACTGGGCTGCGGATGCTCATGACCGAGCATTTGAGTTCTCATTCCAGACCAGAAGCCGGGGGAGCATCCGGAAGGTGGATGCACAGAAAATGTAAGCACGATGCACCACTGAGACTTAAAGCATGGCCACGAGAAGACGGACAAGATAACGCAGTCTGAGCGTGCTTCCTAGCCAGGGTCTTTCAGATGAAACAACCGGTCAGGTGGAGCTAAGGACACGCCAGGTGAGGCGTCTCCTCACTTTATACAGTCGACTGAATTTTCTTGGAACCGAGTTCCTAGAATAGCCAATTGCATTTACCATGTGCCAAACAAAGTATCAAGACCGGCAACTTCACATGCCCAGGAAGCAAGGAATCTAGCACCCCGATACTGGGCGAGCTAAACAAAGTGAACCAGGGCCTTGACATTGAATAGTTTAAAACTATCAAGTGGGAAGGGTGGGCACAAGGGTAAGAGCCTTACTGTGCCAGACTTTGTCTGCATCTTGCGGAAGACTATTCATGTCTAAGGATTTTTTGTTGTTGTTGTTGTTTTTCGAGGTAGGGTCTCACTCTAGCTTAGGCTGACCTGGAATTCACTATGTAGTCTCAGGATGGCCTTGAACTCACAGCGGTCCTCCTACCTCTGCCTCCCAAGTGCTGGGGCTAAAGGCATGTGCCACCACGCCTGGCATGTCTAAGGTTTTTTAAAAGATATTTTTATTTTCTTTCTTTATTTGATAGAGAAAGAGAGACAGACAGGGAGAGAGAGAGAGAATGGGCATGCCAGGGCCTCCAGCACTATAAACAAACTCCAGACGCATGTGCCCCCTTGTGCATCTGGCTTACGTGGGTCCTGGGGAATTGAACCTGGGTCCTTGAGCTTTGCAGGCAAATGCCTTAACCGCTAAGCCATCCCTCCAGCCTGTCCAAGGCTTTTGGGAAAGCTTTTCCCTATCCAGTGTCACCTTAAAACTCTGGCCCAGGGCTGGGGAGATTGCTCAGTGGTTAAACATGCTTGCTGGCAAAGCCTGGCAGTCTGGTTTTATTTTTCCAGTACCCGGGTAGAACCAGGTGGTACGTGCACATGGGGTTCATTCTCAGGGGCCGGAGGCCCTGGTGCATCCATACCCACTCTCTTTCTGCCTGCTTCTTTCTCTCTGGCACTCTCAATATATAAATAAAAGCATTTTGGGGGAGGGCTGGAGAGATGGCTTAGTGGTTAAGGTGCTTGCCTGCAATGCCCAAGGACTCATGTTCAACTCTCCAGGTCCCACAAAACCCAGATGCACAAGGTGATGCACAGGGTCACAATGTACACACAGTAGTGCACACATCTGGAGTTTGATTACAGTGGCTGGAGGCTCTGGCACACCAATTCATTCTCATTCTCATTCTCTCTCTCTCTCTCTCATAAAAAAGGCCATTCTGTGGCAGTGACCTTGGGATGACTCAGAAGGCATCATGGTGCTGGAAAGAAGTGACTGGAGTGCTCAGTACTGTAATATCTCTATCACACCTTCCAAGGCTCAGGGTCTAATGCAGAAGAGATGGTGGAAAGAACCTAAGAGCCAAAGGAAGGGTAGGACTCCTTACAACGTGCTCCTCCAGACACAAAATGGCGTGAATATCCATGACCTCACAGTGCCTGACATTACCTACACAAGACCCTCATAATAGGAGGAAAAGATGATGACATCAAAATAAAAGAGAGACTGATTGAGATGTGGAGGGGATCTGATGGAGAATGAAGTTTCAAAGGGGAAAGTGTGGGGGGAGGGTATTACTATGGAATATTTTTTATAATCATGGAAGTTGTTAATAATAATAAAATAAATTTGAAGTAAAAAAGGCCAATCTGTTGAGCTTGCCTCAAAAAAAATTAAATTATTTGAAACAAAACTCCAACACATATACCATTCTAAGGGTCCAGTTGGCCCTTGAACTTGCTAGATGTAGACTCCAGTTAAAGTCCTGAAACATTACTGCAGTGTGAATGGTGAGAACTTAGTCACCACCTCCCTTCCCCTGCTAAGTTTGTATTATCCGTTGTTCTGGAAGTTGGGGTGCAGATGAGTTTTGCACCCAGAAAAAGACTCAGGAAAGACAGGGCAGCCTTGTAGGACCTCCGTCAGCTCACAGTGAAGCTTTCTCATGAGATAATTGCTCATGGTTGGAACACAGCACCCTGCCAGACACAGCCTAAGGGGGGAAAGGGCTCGCTCATAACTAACAGTTCTCTGAGGAAGACCTCCATGGTGGGGAAAGCCAGAGGCGACAGCCCAAGTCACGTGGTCACATCAGCAGGAGGCAGAGACACAGCAAAGGTAGAAAGTAGGGCCGAGTTATGAAGCCTCAAGTCCTGCACCTAAGTGACATGTTTCCTCCAATAAGGCTCTACCTCCCAAAAGGTTCCAGAACCTTCCAGTATGCCATCACCAGCTAAGGATTAAGTATTCAAATACACGAGTCTATAGGAGGGGTATTTTACATTTAAAACACCACATTCCATCTCTGACGCACCCTCCCCAGAGTCATGGCCATCACATGATATGGAAATGTACTCAGGGCTGGAGAGATGGCTCAGCCATTAAGGCACTTGCCTGCAAAGCCCTAACAACCTGGGTTCGATTCCCCAGTACACACGTAAAGCCAGCTGCAAAGCGTGGTACATGCATCTGCCCTCTTTGCTTGCAGTGGCTGGAGGCCCTGGCACGCCCATCCCCTCTCACTCGCTCTCCCTCTCCCTGCTTGCAAGTAAATAAAAATATTTTTTAAAAAATACATTCAGTTCAGCTTTAAAAGACACCGTAGTCTTTACCTGACCCATTCAAAAGGCTTTGGTCCCATCCGAAGCTCAAGACAGCAGTAGTGGTGAGACTTAAACGTATCATACGAAGTGTGAAAATCCAGGCTTGGGAAGATAAACATCCAATGTTCTCTCTCATATGTGAATCCTAACTTTTCTTTTTAAAGATCTATTTATTTATTTGTTAGAGACAGAGAGAGAGAGAGAAAGAATGGGTGCACCAGGGCCTCTAGCCACTGAGAACGAACTCCAGACACTTGCGCCACCTTGTGCATCTGGTTTACGTGGGACCGAGGGAATCAAACCTGGGTCCTTCGGCTTCTCAGGCATGCGCCTTAACCACTAAGCCATCTCTCCAGTCCCCGAGTCCTAACTTTTAATATTTGTGTGAATATAAACAAGGGGATCTGAAAATGGGTATAGGCTATGAAACTAGGTAAGAGGCCACAGGAGGGGAAATAAAGATGTTGAGGAAGGGGGAGGGGCAAGGTGAAGGACACACGTGACGTGAAAGCAGAACAATGCTGTGCTGTGCGGAGCGTGGGGGAGGGGCAAGGTGAAGGACGCATGTGACGTAAAAGCAGAACAGTGCTGTGCTGTGCGGAGCGTGGGGGAGGGGGGCTAAAGTAAATTTCCTTTCAGAAATGCCATGATGAAACCTAATTTGTTTTGATTTTTCAAGATAGGGTCTCAGCCGGGCATGGTGGTACACACCTTTAATCCCAGCACTTGGAAGGCTGAGGTAGGAGAATCACTCAGTTTGAGGCTATCCTGAGACTATATAGTGAATTCAAGGTAAGCCTGGGCTACAGTGAGACCCTACCTTGAAGAACAAATAAAAAAGCCCAGGCTGGCCTAGAATTCACTGTATAGTCTCAGGCTGGCCTCAAACTCACAGCGATCCTCCTGAAACCTAATTCTTTTTTTTTTTTAAATGATCTTTTTGTTGCTGTTTTTTTTCTTATTTATTTATTTGAGAGTGACAGACAGAGAGAGAAAGAGGCAGAGAGAGAGAGAGAGAGAGAGATAGAATGGGCGCGCCAGGGCCTCCAGCCACTGCAAATGAACTCCAGACGCGTGCGCCCCCTTTGTGCATCTGGCTAATGTGGGTCCTGGGGAATTGAGCCTCGAACCGGGGTCCTTAGGCTTCACAGGCAAGTGCTTAAGCGCTAAGCCATCTCTCTAGCACACATAATTCTCAATATACTACTAATAATCTTAATTTTAAAAGGGAAAAGAATATATATTGCATATGTTAGCTTCATGCCCAAAATACCAGTTATGTCTTACTTTGCTGTACATAAACACCCATTTCTAAACAGTGGGGAAATTCAATACCCACACTCAACAATAAATTTTTATTTATTTTTGTCCCAACGATCTAATAGTTAACATACATTATAGAGCAGATAAATTTGACGGGCATTTAGAGATCATTTTGTCCAATAGGTGCAGAATGCATTTTTTTTCATTATCACATGAAACTTTGTTCTTAGAATAGACTCTGTATCAAGCCGCATAACAAATTATAAAAAAAAAATTGAGGCACGAGTTCTCATGTGAGGCAGATGGTGGAGAATGAGTCGGTTGGGGGGTGGAGAGCCAAGGTACATCAAGAAGAAAGAGACTGGACTGGCTTAGCAGTTAAGGCACTTGCCTGCAAAGCCTAAGGACCCATGTTTGACTTTCCAGGTCCCACGTAAGCCAGACATACAAGGCGATACAAGCACGCAAGGTTGTACATGCGCAAAAGGTGGTGCAAGCATCTGGAGTTCGATTGCAGTGGCTAGAGTCCCTGGCAGCTGATTCTCTCCCTCCCTCTCTCTGACCTCAAAAGAAATACTGAGAGAGAGAGAGAGAGAGAGATTGAGAGAGAGAGATTGAGCTGACTCTACCTCCAACTCATCCGCCTGGGCTCAGCAGTCAGTACAGAGACAGCTGTGACTTGAATACTGCTCTCACGGCCAGCCTGACAACCAGCCTGAAACGGTGACATACACTGTATGTCTCTCAAACGTCATCAAAACAGAGACCCAGAGCCTATGGAGAAAGCAACACTAACTCTGGCCTATCTTGCCCACCAAGGCTTAGGGAACATGTTGGAAGAGGAGGCAGAAAGGTTGTAAGAACCTCAGGGTGGGAATAGCCTGGGGCACTGTGTCCTCCTGCACCCCGCAGAGGCCTCCTGGTCCCCACAGTGAATGCCAATAACCCCACCTAAGAAGATCCATAGCAGAATTGGGCGGGGGACAGTGAGAGGGTCTCAGAGTACAACCTTTTATAAAAAAATTCAATAAATTATTATTTATTATTTTTATTGGTTTATTTCAGAAAGAGAATGGGCATGCCAGAGCCTGCAGCCATTGCAAACACATTCCAGATGTATGGGCCACATTGTGCATCTGGTTTAATTGGGTCCTGGGGAATCGAACCTGGGTCCTTTGCCTTTGCAGTCAAGTTCCTTAACTTCTAAGCCATCTCTCCAGCCCCAGAATTTTTTTTTTAAAGTGAAGTACGCTTGCATCACTTCTGATCACAAGATAATGAAGCAAAGAACCAAGAGATGCTGTAAAAAGTATGCAAACACGTGGGCATCGAATAACACTCACTAACACACATTGGTCCTTAGCGGAAGTCAGAAGTGAAATTTAAAAATTCCTTCGATCAGTCAAAAATTAAAACACAACCTACCAAGTGAATGAATAAATTTTTCTGTAGTAGTAAGGTAAGTTTCTAGAGAAAATTAATAAAACAGTTCAAAGATGCATGGTATCAGCATTCTGTAGATGGGCATCATTTCATAATTTTAAAAAGATTTTATTTATTGAGTAATTTGAAAGGGGGAGGCAGATAGAGAATGAGTGCACCAGGGCCTCCAGCCACTGCAAATGAACTCCAGATGCATGCTGCCACCGTGTGCATCTAGTTTATGTGGGTACAAGGGAATTGAACCCGGGTCCTTTGCAGGCAAGCACCTTAACTGTTAAGCCATCTCTTCAACCTATTTCATAGTCTTTAAAAAATAATTCCTCAGCCTGGCGTGGTGGTGCACGCCTTTAATCCCAGCACTCAGGAGGCAGAGGTAGGAGAATCGCCATTAGTTTGAGGCCACCCTGAGACTACATAGTGAATTCAGGTCAGCCTGGGCTTGAACAAGACCCTACCTCAAAAAACAAAAAAAAAAAAAACAAACAAAAAAAAAAAACACCAAAATTCCTTGATTGAATTATTTCATGTCTACTTCCCAACCCAAGTACCCTAGCTTCTCCATACTGTGTGATTCCAACATGTTCTGTTCTTTAGCAAACATTAAACTATGAGATCACTTTTTAAAATATTTTTGTTTATTTATTTGAGACATAGAGGAGGCAGAGAGAGTGTGAGTGAGTGTGGGCACACTCGGGCTTCCTGCCACCGCAAATGAACTCCAGACACATGCACCAGGCTTTAAGAGGGTCCTGGGGACTCGAACCCAAGACGTCAAGCTTCGCAAGAGAGCACCTTTAAACGCTGAGTTGTCTCTCTAGCCCCAGCACAATATTCTGAATTAAATACATGGAAACAAAAAGAGCAGATGCTCTGTGTTCATCATGTGACGAGGGCCACGGAGGCACACAGGCAGCTCAAAGAGGGCCCCTTGAAGCCGGAAGGCTTTGCAGGGAAATGAGAGAGGAGGAGACTCGTGAGCTCCTGGAGGCCAGAGGAACACGAGGCGAAGAGCAGCTGCCTGGACAAGAGGACTCTGGTGGAGACAGCCTTTGGGAAGACGCTGGAGAAGAAGCAGATGGAAAGGACGCTTCCAACCCCACCGGCGCACAGTGGAGGAGCTCAGACACGTGGCCGTGCTCGCAGAGCCCCCCAACGTCCTCAAAGTCGGCTGGACCAGGCGGCGGGGCAGCACGCAGGGAGGAGGGAAGCACACTGCTTTGTGTTTGGAAATGGTCCTTGTGGTGGACAGCCTCAGGTTCACTGAGATGATCGTCCAGACCAGGCTCAGTTACGGAGGAAGGGATATTTATTGAGGCTAACAGATCCAGGGGAAGTTCCATAATGGTGGAAGAAGCTGGCCTGCCTTCACAGGACCAAACAGACAAGCCTAAAAGCCAAAAGCCATGCAGCACAGCACACTTCAGGAACTCCAGCCAGGCACACTTTGTACATCTTTAGATTGGAATCTCAAAGCCACCACCACACCCTGAGATCCGCCCAGTGACACCGCCTCCAGCCAGGTGGCTGCAGATGATGCTAACTACAAGCTAATAAAACACTATATTGGGGGCCATCCACTCAAACAACCACAGTCATCTATACACTCTGTGAATCTTCCAGCAGCCCAAATGTTGTGTCCCTTGTTCTGGAACTTGAGTAAGTTAAGGCTGCCCCTTTGCCCACTTTTGTTTTTGATTTAGACTGGAAAATTCTAGGCTGAGGTCCTTTCCCGGTGAGGGTTGTGTAAGGAGTTTTGTTTGTTTGTTTGAACCCCTGAGGCTGCATTCCTATGCTGAGGAGAGCCGCTGTCTTCACTTGGACACCTGTGGCAGACTCAAAGGACAGTCCGCTCAGGCCGGTAGAGCTTGCATCAGTGTGGACCTTGCCAGACGTCCCCAGGAGGCTTTGGACTCGCTGCAATTTCTGGCCAGGCTTCAGGGAAACCTCTCTCCCACTGCCTTTCAGCGTGGACCAAAAGTTACACAGAAAAGATGGAAGACAGCTCTGCGTCCCTTCCTAGCCCATAGCCTGCACACAACCTCTCCCCTCATCCCGGGGCTGCCAAAGCAGACATTGCCTATCCATCAAAGATGTCAGTGAGTGATGTTCCTGAGAACCCTCAATCTGGGGGCTCCAAGCGCTCATGGACTCTGGCATTGCTGGCCTCGGACATGACCGGGGCAGAGCGCCAGCACAGAAAGACCAGAGAGCCGTGGACCACAAGGGCTGCAGTGCAGAGACCGGACAGCAGGGGGCAGGAACGGCTACCTGAAGCTCACGAGAGTATCAAACTGCATTTCTTTGGGAAAAGCAGCCTCTATAACCACAGATACTGAGAAGACAATGTCAAAGAAAGCCCTGGTGTCGAGCACTATCATTTAACTTCAGAATTAAATGAAAGCCTATCTTTGGGGAAAAAAAAGAGAGAGAGAGAGAGAGAGAGCGAGCGAGCAGATGCGAGTTGAGTTCATCCATTCATCTACTTGCAGATTCTAACATAGGTGTAGTGAATAGCCAACCTGCATTTTTTTTTTTTTCTTTTCCTTTTTTTGTTTTCGTTTTTTGAGGCAGGGTCTCCCTCTAGCCCAGGCTGACCTGGAATTCACTATGGAGTCTCAGGGTGGCCTCGAACTCATGGCGATCCTCCTACCTCTGCCTCCTGAGTGCTGAGATTAAAGGTGTGCGCCACCACGGCCAAGCCAACCAGCTTTCTGCCTAGCACTTTACAGAATTATTAACTTTCTGTGTTTAACATTGTTGCTTGTATTCCTGGCACACATATTTGGCCCACAGCACTCTATGATGGAAGGGATTATGTTTAATCCACTTATATGTTCCTGGCCCCAGTAGAATATTTACATGGCATTCAAATATCTGCTAAATGACTAAATTGGATTACTCAATATTTTCCTGTTAGTCAAAACACACAACACATTTTTTTCCCTTTACAATGGAAGCAATAGCTTATGTCAGAACACTTTCCAAATGCAGTCTTCTATTCTTAGTCAGCGGTCATCGGGACATCTCCTACAACCCAGGGTCATATTTATCCCACCAGAGACCTCCTCTAACACAACACCAATGCAGTTAAGTAACCCGTTTTGGGGAGTGGGGAAACCTTCAAATTTCTACTATATAATTCGCTACAACTGGATTCCAAGGCTTCAAGATACCCACAAAGTTCTAGAAACTGCCAAGTTCTAACCACAAATTTCTATCCTATTTGTAGTCATGTGAATACCAGAATAAAAGGCTTTTCTTGGGTCTGCTGTTGTTTCTCAAAGATGGGACTCAGGGGCTGGAGAGATGGCTTAGCGGTTAAGCGCTTGCCTGTGGAGCTTAAGGACCCCGGTTCGAGGCTCAATTCCCCAGGACCCACGTTAGCCAGATGCACAAGGGGGCGCACGCATCTGGAGTTCGTTTACAGAGGCTGGAAGCTCTGGCGCGCCCATTCTCTCTCTCTCTCTCTCTCTCTCTCTCTCTCTGCCTCCTTCTCTCTGTCGCTCTCAAATAAATAAATAAACAAAAAAATTTAAAAAAAAAAAGATGGGACTCAGATCCATTTATCCCATGACAGAAAATTTTACTACAGCCAGACAGATCTTGCAAAAACTATTATCTATCCTTCTCAGCCCTCTCATTTTTTTTGTGTGTGCTTAGAACTTTACATATGATCATTATAGTTATTTGATCATGATCCTATCCCTTCATTTTGTCCATCTTCCATCCTTTATCCCTTCAAGACCTTCTCCTTTCAAGGTACCTACCTATTTTCTTATCTCCTTCCTTTTGTTCCCTTCCCCCCTCCATGTCAAAATGTTGATGGGCTCAGGACCATGCTGGTCTTGTGGGGGGGGGCAGGGAATCGGTAATCACTGTGGGATCACCAATGCCCCATGCAGTTCATGTTGGAAGGACAGAACCCCAAATTATGCATGTGCATCCTATGGCTCTTACATTCTTTGGGTCCCTTCAGCCATGCTGCCTGAGCTGTGCAGGGCGTGGTAGAAATCCTCTGTGATGACGAGCTCTCTACATCCGCCTATTTTTCTACTTTGATGAGTGTTGAGCCCACTTGGTGTCTACCACTAGCACCCCAGTGACCACCAAGGAGAACCAAACACGCATGCAAAGGCAAAGAGCCTTATTTTGGGTTTAAGCTCGGACTCTTGACTTCACCAGCACAGTAGATCCATGCAAAAGCCCCGAGTAGCGGGAGGGCGGGTTTTTATAGGGATTTGAACAAAGAAGCAGGGGGCAGTTACATGATTGGTTGGTTTAAACAGTAACTGTACTTGTACTCTTCTGATTGGCTGGGGCAGAGAGGCGGAAGGGACAAGTCTTGGGCATGCCTGGACACGTCTAGGGCTGACTCACGTCCTCTGCCTGAGCGGGAACTTGGAACTCAGGCCTAGCCGGGCAGCGCCTTACTGAAGCCTGCTGTGGTGCCAGTCTGGTTTCCAGGTCTTTCAGGCTCACCCAGTGCTGAGCTATGGGACTTCCTGGGTGAGTCTCGGGTCTCCCTAGTATTTGCCGCCAACCTGTGTCTGAGTCCTCCTTTCACCATTTTTAAAAATATATATATTTATTAGTGAGAGAGAAACAATGGGCCTGCCAGGATCTCCTGTCACTGCAAATGAACTCCACATACACGTACCTCTTAGTACATCTGGCATTATGTGGGCACTGGGGACTCAAACTCTAGCCATCAGGCTTTGCAGGCAAGTGCCTTTAACCAGTGAGCCATCTCTCTAGCCCTCCTTTTATTTATTTATTTTGTTTGTTTGTTTGTTTTTCAAGGTAGGGTCTCATTCTAGCCTAGGATAACCTGGAATTCACTATGAAGTCTCAGGCTAGCCTCAAACTCATAGCAGTCCTCCTACCTCTGCCGGGATTAAAGGTGTGCATCCTGACGCCTGGCTTTCCTTGCACCATTGTTTTTCCTTTTATCATTTTTTAAAAACTATTTTAATCTTTTTTTAATTAAATTAATTAATTAATTAATTTGAGAGAAAGAGAGAGGAAGACACAGAGAGAAAGAGAATGGGTGCACCAGGGCCTCCAGCCACTGCAAACAAACTCCAGACGCATGCGCCCCCTTGTACATCTGGCTTACGTGGGTCCTGGTGAATCGAACTGGGATCCTTAGGCTTCACGGGCAAATGTCTGAAATGCTAAGCCATTTCCCTGCCCCCTTTCATCATTTTAAATATTTTGTTGGCCTTGACCATTTTACTTTTTTAAGCAAGGAGGTTGAGACTAAAGGTCATTACCCTTTATTTTTTTTCAACCAACCTGCCTCCATAATGCCCTAAGTGATCACTAAGAATCAGATTTCAGACCAAGCACCAGCATCTGCTGAGATGTAGGATATATGAAGGAAGCCCAGTTAGGACAAATGGTCAAAGGCAAAGCTGGTTTTGCTTGAAAAGTGGCCATTTAGTCTCTCTTTTCAGATACAGAAAGGCTGCTACTCCTACACATGGAAACTTCTTATTTAGAAAGGAGAGAGAGAATGAGAATATGGGCGCACCAGGGCCTCTCCTCTTGCTACTGCAAACAAACTCCATGTGCCACTTTGTGCATCTGGCTTTACGTAGGTACTGCGGAATTGAACCCAGGTCATCAAGCTTTGCAAACAAGCACCTTTAACCACTGAGCCATCTCCCCAGCCCCAGAAACTTTCATAGATGTACGTTTTCTTCACTAAAGATAAGTCTCAAAAATCATGAACAATGGGCAGTTTCACAAACCAGTCTGTGCTGAATCTGAGGTCAAGGCAGAGCGCATTAATTGGTAGGGTAATGACAAAATTTCCCCTGCTGGACTAACATTACCAGCCTGAGCGTCAGATTTACAAGGCATCAAGGTAGATAGAGAAGTAGATTCCACTAATCTGAGAGCGAAACTTCAACAGCTCTAGTTCCTCTTCTATATGCAAATTTGAAATTGAATCTCAGGGCTATGGCTCGATGGCAGAGCTCTTTTCTAGCACAAGGGAAGCCCTGAGTTTGATCTACACACACACACAATGCATATCACTGTTTTTGTGAAGCCTTTGATCCCTCCTTTTCTAACCTATCCCAGCATTAACAATTTCACCTAAATAAGTCCCACGTTGTAGCCTTTGGAATTCTAAGGTACTTTCCAAAACAAAACACAATGAACAACAACAAAAGGGAATAATATAATAGCCGGGTGTGGTGGCGCACACCTTTAATTCCAGCACTCGGGAGGCAGAGGTAGGAGGATCACCATGAGTTCGAGGCCACCCTGAGACTACACAGTGAATTCCAGGTCAGCCTGAGCTAAAGAGAGAACACTACCTCGAAACAAGAACAAAAAAAAAAGGTGGGAATATAAATAAAATATAGCTCACATATACCAAGAAACAACCAAAAAACTACACTGGGAGATCATAAGCGCAAATATTGTTAGAGGCACAAGTTGGGACATTGTGCACAGAGACACTGCCTCTCCCCCATAACTGACTGCTGCCCCCATAATGTATGGCTCACAATCTCCATGGGGTTCACCTGCATCCCCAATGAGGACGGGACTCTTTAAAAAACGGGCAGTGATGAGGAAAACAATGGTACCAACATGTGTTGTTTACATACTAAGTATGTCCATATCTAATAAAAAAATTGTTTTTTAATTGGCCTGAGGTTCAGACCCACTCCAGTTTCTCTCTTAACACAAGCAGCTACAGCAAACCACGCAGGGAACGTATGTCCTCCCACCCCACAGACTGACCCTTGGCGCTCACCGCAAGGTTATATTTCCTCTCACAATCTAGGGTGGAGTTCCAGAAGTCTCTCTGGACCTTGAGGAGACTGTGATTGCACCTCATGGCAGCTTCATCTACGTGGGGGGGGGGGGGACCCAATTTCTTCCTTATAGGACTGAGTCTGAGCCCACGCCACAGCACGCAGTCTTGCTCCTACTGAAGCCAGTTCGGTTTCTTTCTGAATGTGTCAGACACCAATCAAGACCTAGTTCTGTTTCCCGCCACAGCTTCCAAACAAGCAAAACAAAAAGAAAACCCTTAGTTTTGATTTTAAAAGACAAAATTCTAAATCAAGCTCCGCTAGCACAAAACACAAGTTCATAGAGCGTCAAGAGAGAGTGTCCCTTTGATTCCTAGACATGGCATGACAAGGGTGGCCCTTACCTTCTCGTTGGGGGGCTGGCCGAGGGCACCCAACCAGAGCAGCCTATGGGAGGAGAGTTTCTTTTCGGGCCTCCACGAAGGGACTTCCGACAACAGCGCCGCATTGCAAATCCAACGACACGTCTCTTTCCTGCGTGTCTTATACCCCCGTAGCACCAGGCGGACCACCGGCTTGTTAGCCCAGGGGAATAAATCGGATCTTGCACATCAGGATACCTCCTCAGCACTCAGGCTCCTTATTTTCCAGTCTGAATTCTCGAGTTCTTCCTGCTAATGCGGATCAGCTGGGCCCATGTCGATAGTTGGGATCTGTCACACAATTGTAGCTGAAGCGAGTTCTAGTCTTTAGCCCGACGTGCTTTCGTTTCTTTCTGAAGCGTGTCCATCTGCTCATTTCTGTCAGTTCTTTTCCCCGCTCCACAGCTCCGAGCAAGTTCTCGGGACCCAGCAAGCCTCTCGCACAGAGCAGTTCTAGCCCAGACCCTGCAAAGTTCTCTCTTCCCTGCACAAGCCAAACCTCACATTCAGTGCACGGTCCTCACTGCATTCAGGGCTTCAGCTCTGAGCAGAACGGTCCACGAAACGCTGCCTTCAACGCTGCAAAGCATCTCTCAGACCAAGCTTCCACGCCCCTCCACATTCCTCCTGCAAACCGGTTCCAAAAGGCCAAAAGCCACCCAGCCAGGTCTCCAGCAGCTGTGACTCGACTCAGCTAGTGCCAGACACTCGTGCAGTTTACTGGCAGCATGCAAACAGCCGACCCAAAGCAGCCTGTGGAAGGGAAGGCTCCGCGATGGCAGGGGACAAGTGGCACGAGCACAGGCTGGGCATCACCTCTGCCACGGCAGGAAGAAAACAGCAGCAAGAGAGTGTGCCAAACCCTGGCAAGAGGGAGCTGGCTCTAAGGCCCATAAGCCCGCCCCCGGCAGTCCACCTCCTCCTGGATTTTCCAGTTCACAAATTGCCACCAGCTGGGGACCGAGCACTCAGAGCATATGAGTTTATGACGGACACCTAACCCTAACTGCCACAGCAAGAAAATTGCCAACAGCTGGGGACCTAGCATTCAGAGCGCATGAGTTTCTGACGGACACCTAACCCTGACCACCACAGCAAGACATCAGTGACCATGAAGGGCCCAGCAGCCTTTGGGGGGGGGGGGTTCTCTGGAATTCCACTTCAGATCCTTTCGACTACATTGGGGTGGTTAAAAATTCCTAAGACCAAGCCAGGCGTGGTGGCGCACAGCCTTTAATCCCAGCATGCGGGAGGCAGAGGTAGGAGGATTGCCCCATGAGTTCGAGGCCAGCGTGAGAATATAGAGTGAATTCCAGGTCAGCCTGGAAAGACAAACCCTACCTTCAAAAACCAAAGCAAAAACAAATTTCTAAGGCCAGCGTCTGGAGGCCCTGGCACACACACACCACACACACACACTTGCTCTCTCTCTGTCATTCTCTGCTTGCAAATAAATAAAAAAAGCCGGGCATGGTGGCCACGCCTTTAATCCTAGCACTCAGGAGGCAGAGGTAGGAGGATCGGCATGAGTTTGAGGCTACATTGTGAATTCCAGGTCAGCCTGGACTAGAACAAGACCCTACCTCATAAAACAAAACAAAACAAAAATTCCAAGGCCAATTACATTACATTTGGTTGAATTTATTTAAGCAAAAGAAAAGAGAAGAACTGGGCAGCTCCCAAAACAGGCTCTAGAACCCCCCAACAGAGTGCTCAGACAGCATTTAGAAGAAAACACAAGTGAAGTACAAAAAATCTTTTTCTTTTTGGGGGGTTTTGCAAGGTAGGGTCTCACTCTAGCTCAGGCTGACCTGGAATTTACTATGTGGTTTCAGGATGGCTTTGAACTCATAACCATCTTCCTACCTCTGCCTCCCAAGTGCTGGGATTAAAGGCGTGCACCACCACTCCCTGCTTCTTTTCTTTTGGTTTGGTTTTGTTTTTCGAGAGAGGGGTGCACTCTAGCCCAGGCTGACCTGGAATTCACTAGGTAGTCTCAGGGTGGCCTCGAACTCACAGCGATCCTCCTACCTCTGCCTCCCTAGTGCTGGGATTAAAGGTGTGTGCCACCACACACCTTTCTGATATTCTTAAAATCTATTTGTAAGCAGAGAGAGAGAGAGAGAGAGATAGAAGAGAGGCAGATAGAGAGAATGAGTGCACCAGGGCAAACGAACTCCAGACGCATGCGCCACCTTGTGCATCTGGTTTACGTGGGACCTGGAGAGTCAAACCTGAGTCCTTAGGCTTTGCAGGCAAGCGCCTTACTTGCTGAGCCATCTCTGCAGCCCTTATTTTTCATTTTTATTAGCATATGAAGAATTATGTTTGATCATGGTGTTTTCAAACACCTTCAGTTTCAATGCTTCGCCTCTCCCGCTTCCCCATCCCCTTTCTTCCTCGCGCCCTCCCTCCCCACAGCCTCCTTTCTGCTTTGATACGAAATGTTCCCCGTGTTTCTTTCGTCTCCCCCCATCTCTGTCTCCCTCTACGATGTATTTCTCTCTCGCCCAGGCTGACGTGGAACTCACTCTGTAGCCCAGCCTGACCTTGGTCTTACTGCGTTTCTCCTGCCTCAGCCTCCCAAGTGCTAGGGCTCTAGGTGGGAACCACAAAACCTGACCCCCCACCCCCCCACTCCTCCCCTTCTCATCACCTCTTGTTTCCCCTTTCAGGTCTTCACTCAAATCCTAGCCACGCTCAGTCTCATATTACCTTGTCTACTTACACATACATATCAGAAGTTAGGCTCCATATATGAAAGACAACTTATGATTTTGCCTTTCAGGACATAGGTTATCTCATTTCTAACATTTTTTTTCCATTTCCATGCATTTTTCTGAAAATTTCATTGTTTTAAATATTTTATTATTTATTTATTTGACAGAGAGAAGAGGGAGGGAGGGAGAGAGAGAGAATGGCGCACCAGGGCCTCCAGCCACTGCAAACAAACTCCAGACACACCTTGAGCATCTGGCTTACATGGGTCCTGGGGAATCGAACCTGGGTCCTTTGGCTTTGCAGGCAGACACCTTAACCACTAAGCCATTCCTCCAGCCCAATTTTTCTGAAAATTTTCTAACCTCATATTTCTTCCTGCCTCACTTAAGTTCCATTGTGTCTATGCACCACACTTTGATTATCTAGTCATCAGTTAATGGACTTCTAGGGTGGGTTGCATTTCTTAGCTATTGTGGATGAACATGGATATGCAAGTATCTTTGTAATACTACATAAATTCCTCTGGGTACATTCCTATAAGTGGTATGGTTAGGTAATATATTCATTTAATTTTAGCTTGATTCCCTTAGTGTCTTCACCACTTTAAACTCCCACTAACAGTGACTAAGGCTCCCCTTTTCTTACAACCTCATCAGCGTTTGTTGTCATTAATTTTCTTGATGATAGCCATTCTGCCTGGGACGAGACGGGATCTCAGCGCATTTCCTTGGTGGCTAAGGATGTGGAGCATTCGTTAAATGTCTGCTGGCCCTTCATGAGAACTGTCTGTTCATTTCATTAGCCTATTTATTGGTTGGAAATGTGTTTTTCTTTCAGGGGTTGAATATTTGCCATTCTTCATAAATTCTAGATATCAACCCCCTGTCAGAGGACGATTTGGCAAAGATCTTCTCCCATTCTGTGGGCTTCTGTTTGCTCCGATGATAATTTCCTCTGCTGTAAAGAAACTTTTAATTTCTTGCACTTCCATTTGTTAGTTCTTGGGACTATTTCCAACGCTATTGGAGTCCCGTTCAGGAAGTTCTTACTTATGCCTGTAACTTCGATAAATTGCCAATGCTTTCCTCCACTGTTTTCATGATCCCTGGCATTCCATTAAGGCCTTTGATCCATTTTGAATTATTATTTGTGTGAGAGATATATGGCTAATTTTATTTTTCTGCAGGTAGCTGTCTAACTGCACCGCCTATTGCATAAATCCATCTTGATCCCAGTATGTGTTTTTGTTGTCTTTGTCAAAAACTAGGTGATTAGCCGGGCGTGGTGGCACACACCTTTAATCCCAGTACTTGGGAGGCAGAGGTAGGAGGATCGCTGTGAGTTGGAGGCCACCCTGAAACTACATAGTGAACTGCAGGTCAGCCTGGGCTACAGTGAGACCCTAACTCAGAAAACCAAAAACCAAAAGCAATTAAGTGACCATAGCTGCCTGTATACTTTATTCTATTCCATTGGTCTGTGTATCCATTTCTAAGTGAGGCAGAGAATATCAACTGGCTATGGCCAGTCAACTAACAAGCTGGCTACAACTTAGCTAATTAGTTATACTTGGTCTAATCAGCAGTTATAAGGCTTTGTGAAACCAGTTGAAGTTCACTTTTAGTATTTAAAAATATTTTTTGAGAAAGAGGCAGATAGAGAGAAAAAATGAGAATGATGTGCAAGGACCTCTAGTCACTGCAAATAAACTCCAGACACATGTGCCACCTTGTGCATCTGGCTTACATGGGTACCCGGGAATCAAACCTGGGTCCTTAGGCATTGTGGGCAAGCACTTAACCACTGTGCCATCTCTCCAGCCCTCTACTGCTTTCTTCTAGCAGCCCCAAGCTCCCAGCCCAAATCCTTGCCTCCTAAAAGTTTTTAACATCACAATACCTTAAAAAAATTTTTTTGTTTATTTTTATTTATTTATTTGAGAGCGACAGCCTGAGAGAGAAAGAGGCAGTGAGAGACAGAGGGAATGGGCACGCCAGGGCCTCCAGCCACTGCAAATGAACTCCAGATGCATGCGCCTCCTTGTGCATCTGACTAACGTGGGTCCTGGGGAATCGAGCCTCGAACTGGTGTCCTTAGGCTTCACAGGCAAGTACTTAACCGCTAAGCCATCTCTCCAGCCCATCACAATACTTTTGTATGAAGTCAGACACTTCAAAAAGGGATCTGTTCCAAGATCCAAGCTCTCCAGTCATCCTTCAATGGCAGGCCAGTCTTGTCTGTTGGGATGTGGGGCGAAGAACTCCGCACAGCTTTACAGAAAGCCTGTCAGTGAGGTAAACTTGAAAGCCTCTGAGTGCCCATCCTCTGCTTAATTAAACATGGCCTGGAGATGGCAGAGGGGGTAGATGGTGAAAATGTTTGCAAAGCCCAAAGCAGGCATGATGCAGCTACGTCTGCATTTACCAGCCTGGCTTCACAACATCCTTAAGCACTAAGGTGTCTGAGTAAAAGCATTTTCCAGGCTGGGTGTGGTGGCGCGCACCTTTAATCCCAGCACTCATGAAGCAGAGGTAGGAGGATCGCCATAAGTTCAAGGCCACCCTGAGACTACATAGTGAATTCCAGGTCAGCCTGGGCTAGAGTGAGACCCTACCTCGGAAAACAAAAAGCAAACAAACAAACAAAATGTTTCCCTAAAGTTCTATCCTTTTGGAACACATATGCTGTGTTAAAAAAGTTTCCATGCCAAAATTTCTCAAGCTGGAGATAGGTCCATTCTGATTCATATCAAAGCAGTTTCTGTGAACAGCCCCTGTGATTCTGACTGGGGGATCTTGGGGACAGCTTTGATACCCTCGGTGTCCTTGAGGAAAAGGAGAGTCTCAACATGGTTGGCATGATCACTTGCATTTGAAATGGCCAGCTCTTAGAAACATAGGGTTCTTTTCCTTTATATGTAGTTCTCACAACCCAGGACTCTTTTTTTTAAAAAATATTTTATTATTTACTTATTTATTTGAGAGAGGCAGAGAGAGAAAGAGAGAGAGAGAGAGAGGGAGACAGAGAGAGAATGGGCATGCCATTGCTTCCAACAACTGCAAACAAAGTCCAGACGCATGAGCCCCCTTGTGCATCTGGCTTACGTGGGTCCTGGGGAATTGAACCGAGGTCCTTTGGCTTCACAAGCAAGTGCCTTAACCACTAATCTATCTCTCCTGCTGCAGGACTCCTCATTCTACCTTTGCAGATATAGACACCTTTCTTTTTAAATATATATTATTTATTTACTTATTTAAGAGAGAGTGAGAGAGAAAAAGGCATATTAGAGAGAGAGAGAGAGATTGAGAGAGAGAGAGAGAGAGAGAGAGAGAGAGGGAGGGAGGGAATGGGCACACCAGGGTCTCTAGCTGCTGCAAACAAACTCCGGACATATGTGCCACTTTCTGTATCTGGCTTCTCGTGGACACAAGAAACTCATAATCAGGCCCTTAGGCTTTGTGGGCAGGTGCCTTAGCCACCGAGCCGCCTCTCCAGCCTCTCAAGGTCCTTCTTTCTGTACTCGCTTCTTTTCACTGGTGCGGATATTGCTGCCCATACCAACGCGTGGGGCTCTGCTCTCCAAGCTGCCACTGGTTCAGAGTGCTTTGTTCAAATCAGCTCTGCCCAGCTCGTCTCCAGATTTAGCTAGGGCCATGTCTAACCCATCACTTCTTCTTTTTATGTTTATTTTTATTTATTTGAGAGCAACAGAGAGAGAGAGAGAGAGAGAGAATGGGCATTCCAGGGCCTCCAGCCACTGCAAACGAACTCCAGACACATGTGCCCTCTTGTGCAGCTGGCTAATGTGGGTCCTGGGGAATTGAACCTGGGTCCTTTGGCTTTGCAAGCAAATGCCTTAACCGCTAAGCCATGCCTCCAGCCCTAACCCATCACTTCTAACAGTGTCCTGGGTTGTACATCTTTCCTACTCACCTACCCACTTTTCTACTTATCAACCCTCAAATTGCTGCGAATGTCTCCTCCGTTCATTATGCTGGGATTAATGTCTTTGCAGACATGAAATCTTCCTGGGATACAAAATCACAGCAGAAATTGTGGGTTACATATTTGACTGGTGATTGTCAGATGGTTCTAAAATCCCTCAGGTAGGGCATTACAGTGGCTCTAACCCCACAGCCCGCCTACATGTTTATTCAATTTCTTCCTTTTAAATCTAACCTATGTGAAATTTTATCACATCTTGGGTTTTTCTGCATTTCTAACTAAATTGATTTTTTTTATAGCACCAATTTGTTCCTCCTAAGAACATGGAATATCTCCTTATTTATTCAGAGTATCCCCTAATGTATTTAATTATATTGCTACGTCTGAATATTTAGATTGTTTGTAAGAAAGAGGAAAAGGGAGGTCCAAGCTACTTAGAAAACTCACAAATCACGGTGGATCCTCTTTCTACCATTCAGGACGATCAGAAATCTGTAGCCGACCTGGGCTGCATGGCGAGACCCTGTCAAGAAACCCAGATGGAGGGAGAGCAGGGAGGGAAGGAAGGAAGGGAGGGAGGGAGGGAGGAAGGAAGGGAACAAAGGAAGGAAAAAAGGAAGGAAGGGAAGAAGGGAGGGAGGAAGGGAGGAAGAGGAAGGGAAATGAAGGAAGGAAAGAAGGGAGGGAGAGAGAGAAGGAAGGGAGGAAGGGAGAGAGGGAGGGGAAGAGAAGAGAATGGAAGTGAAGGAAGGAAGAAGAGGGAGGGAGCAGGAGAGGAAGGAAAGGGAATTGAAGGAAGGAAATAAGGAAAGAAAAGAAGGAAGGAAGGAAGAAAAGGGAAGGGAAGAAAGAGGAGGGGAAGGGAAGGGAAGAAAGGGGAAGAGCAGAGATGGAAAGGGAAGGGAAAGGAAGGGAAGAAAAAGGAAGGAAGGGGGAAAGGGAACCTGAAGGGAGGGAGGAAGATGAAAGCTTCAGTCCTTGGCAGCCATCTGCCTGGGCTTCCTTCGCTGGTTCTAACCCTGCATCTTTACTAGTCAGCTGTTCAGAGAACACAGACTAAAAGTCTATGAGGAGCAAGACCGATGGTTCTTCACTGAGCCTCCTTTGCTTAACCTCTGGTGAGCAGTGATAGCTCTTAACTATAATTCACAGATTCTTTCTAGGTTCCATGATATTCTATACATGATTTCCCTGATGAGTAGCTAGCTAGCAAGGCATAGAAATGGGTAAGGCAGAGCCTGGCAGCCTGACCATGATGGTAAAAGAGACTAAAACAAAAAACAAAAAATAAACAAAAACAAACAAAACAACAAAAACTTTTTGCTTCTTGACTTGAGGGCCCCATAGCACCTTTGTCCAAGTGTTGTCACTTGAAGAAAATCTCTAGCTTATTTTGCTCGTGGAGTCTAACATGCTGTGTCATTGGTTGATAAAATTAATAGGGAAGGAAGCCGGGCGTGGTGGTGCACGCCTTTAATCCCAGCACTGGGGAGGCAGAGGTAGGAGGACTGCCGTGAGTTCAAGGCCACCCTGAGACTACATAGTGAATTCTAGGTCAGCCTGGGCTAGAGCGAGACCCTACCTCGAAAAAGAAAAACAAGCAAACAAAAAGAACAAGGAAGGATTTTTATATGAAATCACTTGTCAGAGAGTAGGAGTCAGTCCAATTCTAACAGATTCCCAATACCCAGGACTGGATTGTAGACTTCTGTTTGTTAGCAATTGCTCAGGTTTTTCTGGTGTCCAACTGGGCTACTCCATTCTATTGGACCCTTCATGCTGATTTCCACTGCTTTGTACATTCAAACTCACTATAATAATAATAATAATAATTATTATTATTATGTTTCAAAGTAGGGTCTCACTCAGGCTCAGGCTGACCTGGAATTCACTATGTAGTCCCAGGATGGCCTTGAACTCACAGTGATCCTCCTACCTCCGCCTCCCAAGTGCCGGGATTAAAGGCGTGCGACACCACGCCTGGCTCAAACTCTTAAAATATCAGGCAATTGACTCCCATTTAAGAGCTAGTGCTATCCTCTGCTTAAATTGTCCTTTTGCCTTCAGGAGCAGAGAGAAACATTTTGGTAACTTCAGTTGCACCCTATGCTAGTAGAGGCTAACACTAACGAGCCCGTTATCACATGCTTTTGTGAACTGCAAAGTCGTTTTTGACGCCTGTCAGAGCTGGGCCAGTAGGGGTGGTGGAAGGGTACTGTCTTGGAATTTTCCAGACAACGCCTGCGTTTGGAAGGGTGCCCTGCACGGTTCATAGCAGCAGCCACTGGCGCAGGGAAGGAAGCTCTCATTCCTTCCTAGATCACGGGAGCTGCAGCTCACACGGAGAGTCCTTTGTGAGAGAGGCCAGTCAGCTTTTATGGACTCCACGGCCATTCGCTTCAGCAGACTTTAAGATGCAGGGTCAGCTCACTGGACTACATCATGCAGCAATAACGCATTTTTATAGGAGTAGCTTGTCAGAGCAGCAACAACATGCAATACATAAAAGCAGTAAACACACCGCGTCCACGGCCTCCCTCCTAGAAACCAGATAAAGCAATAAAAATGACAGCAGCCATCAAATAGCTCCCTTTCTGACTTTGTCGGGTGAATTTACAGCTGCTTAAAACGGAGGAGCTGTCACCAAGCCCTAGATCACAGAGCAGTTACCGAGCAGCGAGTCGCGCGGTGTGGAAGCGGAGTGTGCCTGAGTAAGATGGGCCCCTGGCCTCGCCGAGGCTTGCGGCCTTGGGACCTTCAGTGTAATGCAATCTGCCCCAGGGCTTTTGCCTCAGAGTGCTCTGGGTTTTCCAAGTCATCCACTAAATATTATGGAAGACAGCGTGGCTACGGAGTGGTGGTAGATCAGCTCAAATACCCCAGGACAGAAAAGGCTGACATTTAACAGAATAGTCAGGGGACTCGGGAAGGAGGAGGGGGGGGTTGTTTAAGATTATATTCTTAGTGTGGGAACCATCTAAACTTTGAGAATGGGAGAAGTAGAGAGAGCCAGGCGTGCTGGTGCATGCCTTTAATCCCAGCACTTGGGTGGCAGAGGATCGCTGAGTTTGAGGACACCCTGAGACTACATAGTGAATTCCAGATCAGCCTGGACTACAGTGAAACCCTACCTCAAAAAACCAAATAATTTTTTTAAAAAGTGCAAAGAATATTATTATTATCAAAGGGACTAGACAGATGGCTCAGTAGTTAAGGCACTTCCCTGCCCTGCAAAGCCTAAGGACCTGGGTTCAGTCACCCAGTATCCATGTAAAGCCAGATGCATAGGGTGGTGCATGCATCTGAATTTCATTTGCAGGGCTAAAGGCCCTGGGCATGCCCATTCTCTTTCTCTCTCTCTCTCTCTCCCTTCTATCTCTCTCTTGCCTTTCTTTCTTCTATCGCCAATAAATAAATAAATAATATATATTATTATTTATTTTGATAGAGAGGTAGAGAAAGAGAGAGAATGGGCACACCAGGGCCTTCAGCCACTGAAAATGGACAACAGACGTGAGCGCCCCCTTGTGTGCATGTGCAATATTGCGTGCTTGCGTCACTGTGCGCCTGGCTATGTGGGATCTGGAGATACAAACATGAGTTCTTAGGCTCCGCAGGCAAGTGCCATAACCACTAAGCAATCTCTCCAGCCCCAAAATCCATATTTAAAAGAAAGAATAAGGAAACATTTCATATGGAATCAATCATTTATGAGTCCAAGGATAACCTCAGTACAACAGAATCCTAATACCCAGGATTATGGCACAGAAATCCTTTTCAAAGATGGCCCTGAGTACTTCTGGTGAGAACCATGTGGGAGGCTCAGGAAACACTGGAGATGTTGGCAGAAGCTAAAGGCAGGTGGGGAATGGACATAGGGGACAGGAGTGGGCACTGATAAGGGTTCAGGGACCAGAGGCAAGGCAAAAACGTCAGCAATTGTTAAAACTATACGACCCTTCTATGTCTCAGGCATGTTCTAGGACACTGCTTTCTCATATGGGGAGAGACACAATGTGATAGAAAAGTTGAAACCCGTGAGGAAGATGATTCTATGCACCCGTGAGCACACACGAGGAAAGCAGTAAACGCATAAGAGAGGCTCACTGACTGTAGCTTCATGGGGTTTGGATTGGCTGTGCAGGGAAGAGCTCCCTTCAAAGGAATGAAGAGTGGACCAGAAATCTTGGGAATGTGGGGAAAACAGACATTTGGAGACTGACTGGTGTGTCTTCAAAGCGAAGAAAAGAGTAAGTCCAAAGGGCTGAAGGTACTCAGCAGGAAAGAGGGTCACTCAATGTTTCTGCTTGCCCAGGTGGCATTGCCCAGGGCAAAGAAGACACAAAAATGTTGGTGTCCATGTTGCCACTCACTTTTTTAAAATATATATATATATTTATTTATTTGAGAGGCAGGCAGGTAGAGAGAATGGGCTTGCCAGGGCCTCTAGCCACTACAAACTCCAGACACATGTTCCACCATGTGCATCTGGCTTTTGTGGGTCCTGGGGAATGGAGCCGGGGTCCTTAGGCTTTGCAGGACAAACGCCTTAACCACTAAGCCATCTCCCCAGCCCTCCACTTACTCTTAGTAAGTCCCACTACTAGGGCGGGCACTTGAGAGCTGACCACTTCTGACTGGATGTTGGCATCAATCAATCAATCGTTCTGTGATAACAAATCAGAATTTCCTAACTATTCAGTTACTGTTTCTAACCTAAATTGGTTAGGGACTAGAATTTTACATCGTCATTTCTTAGTTTCCACTGGGAAGATTTGTTCCAGGACTCCCCAGAGGTAATAACCCCCAGGATGTTCAAGTCCTTTATGAAGATGCTTCAGTATTTGCATATAACCAAACATTTTCCTGTTTACCTTGAATCAATGTAATACTTAACACAATGTAAACACTATATAAATCGTTGCTGAACTGTGTTGTTTAGGAAGTCATGACATGGAAAAGTCTATACATGTTCAGTACACAAACAATTTTTCCCCCAAATATTACCAAACCACCATTTCTTGAGTGTCTGAGCGCCTGGATGCAGAGGAAGAGAATGTCTATAGACACAGAGCTCCTGAGTTTCAACCAGCAATCCCGACTTCAGCGAAACCCTGGCCAGTCTCAGGGAGACTATGGGCCTTGGGTGGTCCCAGGCTGTGATGTTGTCAGCTGTCCAGTCTTCTTTGTCTCCCTGCCTTCAGTGGCTGTGTCCCGTCTACCATTGTTAGAACCTTCGCTGACCCTCCTAGGCTCCACAGAAACCGCTCTCACTAAGCCAGCCTCGTTAAGTTAGTCTCAGGTGGTGCCTATCTACTGTGATCCATTGCGAAGGTGCTCTGGAGCATTCTCCAAGAGGAACAGGCTCTGGAGGGCCAACCAGGGAACCAACACCACCATTCATTCCCTATTCCTGTGGCAAAGAGGTCCAAAGACTACAGACGCTCAGATGACAAGGCATTTTGGAGCACAGCACACAGGTGAAGTTGATTCTGCAACTTAAGAACCAGGGCATCAGCTAGGAGGAGGGAGCCTCCTGGCTATGAGACGAGAGAAGCAAATGAAACCCCAAGCTTTGAGATGAAGGGGTGCTTTTTTGATTTTTGTGCTCTGGGGGTATTGTAGAGGCCTTAGGAACCTAAGAATTAAAGAGATGAATGGAATCTATTTGGAAGTAGAACTCATTTCTTAGTCTTTAAAGGCATTGTATTTTTTTCTTTTCTTGTTTTTCATTTAACCTAAGCATTGAGACTTTTTGTCCTGGACTAAGTTTCCCAAATGGCCCCATTACTGAGAACTCAGCCTTGCGCAAAATGACAGATCTGCAGGAGAAAGAGTTCCAGGGTGGGGTTGGCCCCCAAATTTGTCTCGTTGGGGACATGGTGATCCTTCAGGACAAGGTGGAGCTGCTACAAGAGATGCAGTAAGCGGAGGCAAAGGAGCTCAGGGACGTCACTTTCCACATGACGAAAGTGGCCCTGTCGGTGCTGAGAGAAGTGACCGGAGTGCTCAGCACTGCAATATCTCTATCACACCTTCCAAGGCTCAGGGTCCATTGCGGAAGAGGTGGCAGAAAGAATGTAAGAGCCAAAGGAAGGGTAGGACTCCTTACAACGTGCTTCCCCCCCCCAGACACAAAACGGCCTGGATATCCATGACCTCACAGTGCCTGACACTACCTACATAAGGCCATCATAATAGGAAGAAAAGATCATGACATCAAAAGTAAAAGAGAGACTGATTGAGATGGGGAGGGGATATGATGGAGAATGGAATTTCAAAGGGGAAAGCGGGGGGAGGGAGGGTATTACCATGGGATATTTTTTATAATCATGGAAGTTGTTAATAAAAATTTGAAAAGAGAACAAAAAGGAGGCCCTGAGTTTCACAGCAGTTCGTGTCTCCTTGAGTCCCTGTCTATGCTGTAGGCTTGTCAAAGAGGAAAATGTTCAGAGGAGCAGAACGATTCCCACCCAGCACCAGGAGCCAATCCTCTGACCACGAGCAGATGACACAGGGTGACTGTGCTGATCACCTTCCATTCATCTGCCTCCTCTGGAAGTCTCAGCACTATAGGTGTTGGTATTTCCATCTGAGAAAATATCGCATGGCAAAAATGAACAGAATGCCAAGCAAGAACAGAAATACGATGAGGAAGAAAAGGCCCACCGCTGTGATCCCACAGGATACTGTGACGTCAGAAAGCCTGGCCCCCCTCAGGGACGGGGGGTTCGCACACCGCATCTCCTCTATGTCCTCAAGCTTCAGCAGGTTTTCTTTGCACCACGTTAAAAACTGGATGTTTGAACAAGTACAGTCCAGGGGGTTGTGACTCAAGTTAATGGTGCTCTGCTGAGACAAGATGCGGAGAACATGGGGCGGGATGACAGTGATGCTGTTGGCGGCTACATTGAGGTAAATCCCCTCAAGGTGGCTGAGAGCCTCGAGGCTAGCGGACGTGAGGCTGTTGTGGCTCAGGTCTACATGATTCACTGTCTCAAGTCCTCTGAAAGCCTCCGGGTGTATGGAGGAGAGAGCACAGGAGGCTAAGATGAGAGTCTCCAAGGTGCGCACCGTCTGCAGTGGGTTGGCCTGCGGGATGCTCCCGTCTGCAAAGTGATTGCCCTGTAAGTTCAGCTGCCGGAGACTGGGCAAGCCCTCCAGGAGCCGCCCATTGCCCATGTCCAGGAGGCAGTGGGAGAGATTCAGGACCCGCAGGAAGCGGAGGTTCTGGAAAGGGCTTTCTGGAACGCGAACACGTAAGTGGGTAAATGCCAAATCCAGGAGCTCGAGCCGAGGACATGCCTGGAACGCCTCTGTCCGGAGGCCCAGAGGCTCGTTGTAGCTCAGGTTCAAGCTTTGCAGGTGGGACAGGTTTTGAAGTTGCTGACTGCAGCAATCCTCCTCGATGTCATTGTGACTTAAGTCCAGCTCGCGAAGATTTGCCAGCTTTTCCAAACAGCCCACGCCAAGGCGAAGTCGCTTCATGTTGCCTCTGAGGTACAGGTGTGTAAGGGAGGGGAAATTAGCCGCGTGGATTTGACACAGTTCTTCGAATTTATTTGCGCTGAGAACTAACTTCTTGAGCGACTTCATGGTCTCAATCCCGGCAGGTAATTCCGCCAGGTGAGTGGCTGTCAAATCCAGTTCCTGGAGACCTGAGAAACACTGAAACGTGGCAGGGGAAAGCTCCGAGAAATGATGCTTCTGCAGACTGAGGCTGTCCACAGACACGTCACAGAGTCCCTCAAACGTGGCTTGGCTGAGCTCTTGATCATCCGTGTCCACAAACGACCCCAGCCAGAGAGATCGAACTGTTGAGTTCTGCAGACCCCTGAGTATAACAGACAAGTCGAGGCTTCCTCCAAAGTTCAAGCTCCCGAAGACGGTTGACTTGAAGGCCCCAGGTTCGATTCCTCTGATGTCATTGCCGTTGAGGTTGAGGCTGAGGTTGGTGGCCTGCTGCAGAGAGCTTGTCTCGAGACGAGATAGGTAGTGAATGGCATTATTCTGGAAATCTAGGATTTGCAGCTTCTGTGTCGGGAAGTCTCTGGGGAGCTGAATGGAGGAAATATGGTTGCTTCCAAGATACAAACTTTCCAAGTTGTCCAGATTGTGCACTGGGAGAAATTCAAGACTGGTGATCCCTGTTTGGATGAGGGACAAGTGTCTCAATGACTTGGGTCCGCTGAAAGCCCTTTCCGTCATAAAGATCAGCGGATTCGCAGTCAACACAAGCGTGCTCAGTTGGCGATGGCTTTGAAAAGTGTCTTCACGTATCCAGTTAATCTGGCACCTTGAAAAGATAATAGTACTTAATTTAAAAAAAGATATAAAAAGAAAAACCACACCACTATAGTGCCACGAATTGACAGTTCCATAATACTATGCATTATTTCTTGAAAATCAAACAGAAAAGGTTTCTTCTGTACCCACAGATCCACAAATGGCCAGGTGAATTAATGAACAGATTCAATTCAAAACTCTGATGGGGCTGCAGAGATGGCTCAGTGGTCAAAGGTGCTTGCTTGCAGAGCCTGATGGCCCAGGTTCAATTCCTCAGTGCCCACATAGAGCCAGATGCACAACATGGGACGTGCATCTGGAGTTCATTTGCAGTGACAAGAGGACTTGATGTGCTACTCCCTCATACTCGCTCTTGCTCTCTCTAATTCTTAATCTCTCTCTCTCTCTCTGCAAATAAATATAAATTTTTTTAAAAGCACTCTATTCTGGGCGTGGTGGCGCATGCCTTTAATCCCAACACTTGGGATGCAGAGGTAGGAGGATCACTGAGTTCGAGGCCAGCCTGGGACTACATAGTGAATTCCAGGTCAGCCTGGGCTAGAGTGAGACCCTACCTTGAGAAACAAAAAAACCCCAAAACACAAAACAACAATAACAACAAAAAAGAAACACTCTGATTTACAATTTATTCCAGATGTCTTGTCCTTTTAAATTAAACACTCCGGGTTTTTGTTGCTTTGTGTGTGTTCTGTTTTTTTGTTTGTTTGTTTTTCTTTTGTTTTTCTAGGTAGGGTCTCACTCTAGTCCAGGCTGACCTGGAATTCATAATGTAGACTCAGGGTGGCCTCGAACTCATAGCAATCCTCCTACGTCTGCCTCCCAAGTGCTGGGATTAAAGGTGTGTGCCACCACCCTGGGCATGTTTGTTTTTGATGCTATTGGCCAAGTCAAACTATGAGTGACTAATAGCATAAAAAATACCATATTGGGGGCTGGAGAGATGGCTTAGCAGTTAAGATGCTTGCCTGTGCAGCCTAATGTCCCAGGTTCAATTCCCCAGTACCCATGTAAGCCAGATGCACAAGGTGGTGCATGCATCTGGAGTTTTTTGCAGTGGCTAGAGGCTCTGGCATGCCCATTCTCTCTCTCTCTCTTTCTCTCTCTCAAATAAATATTTTAAAAAAATTTTTAATGTGTGAACTTTTCCTGGGGACATGTGAATAAACATCTATTTTCCACAGACTGGGTATCAATGATAGGCCAAAATGTATTCCTCTGAAGTCTAGCTTGGAGAACCAATGAGCTTAACTGGGGTCACTTGGACCACAGAAGTCTCCCCCTCCAACACTAGGGGCTGAGGCCCTTATCTATCCCCACGCAGGGGCGGGGCTTCACGTGTCTAATGTACTTCCTCATGAGCTCTCTCTCCCTCCACAAGCGAATGTTAATGGGCCTGATCTTGTGAGGGTCTGTTTTGGGTCATCACAGCTGCTCAGATTTCAAGACAGCAATGGCACTGGAGAAATGGCTTAGTGGTTAAGGCACTTGCCTGAAAAGCCAAAGGTCCTAGGTTCAATTCCCCAGTACCCACATGAGCCAGATGCACAAGGTGGCACATGCATTTGGAGTTCATTTGTGGCAGGAGGCTCTGGGCATTCATTCTCTCTCTCTCTTTCTCTCTTTCTCTAATAAATAAATAAAATATCAAGACAGCAATGGCAATACCATGGCTGGGGGGTAGGGTTCCACAACATATTTATAATACATGATAGGCAATATATGATATGTGTAATAGACAATATATGTAATATATCAATATGACTCTGTGCCATCTTGGGCACAATTTGACCTTTACTGATTGGGGGGCAGTGCTGAAGAAAATTAACCCAGGATCTAAGCACACATTGTATCTTTGTTTTTCTATCTACACTTTTCTTTCTCCACCCATTTCTAATTTTTTGTCTGACACATGATCTCATGTAGCCTCGGCTTTCCTTGAACTCAGTTGAGGATTACCTTGAACCCCTGATCTTCTCACCTCTACCTCCTAAGTGCTGGGATTACAGGTTCGCACCACCACACCCAGCAGGGCTACACTGCAGGCTTTCTTTTCTTCATCAGTAAGTATAAAAATAATGACAACTGGCTGGGCATGGTGGCGCACGTCTTTAATCCCAGAACTCGGGAGGCCAAGGTAGGAAGATCGCTGTGAGTTCGAGGCCAACCTGAGACTACAGAGTGAATTCCAGGTCAGTCTGGGCTAGAGTGAGACCCTACCTTGAAAAACCAATAATGATGATGATGATGATGATGATGACAACTTTGGAAAACGATGGTGTGTCAAATGATTTATGTGAAAACCTCCTTTTGAACTACAGAACAGCAGGCGTTCACAGAACACCAATTCCTGCATTGCATGTAGAAGAGCTAGGGGCTGGGAGAGGTGATTCAGCATTTCAGAGCATGAGGAGCTGAGTGCAATCCCCAGCGCCTATGTAAATAAATAAATAAATAACAGGCATAGCCACATGCAGCCCTTAACCCCAGTGCTGAATGGGCAGAGACAGAAAGATTGCTGGGGCCTCCCTGGAAATCTTTGAGCTCTGGGTTCTATGACAGATTTTGTATCAAAGAGCTAAGGCAGGGCTAGAGAGATGGCTTAGTGGTTAAGCGCTTGCCTGTGAAGCCTAAGGACCCTGGTTCAAGGCTCGATTCCCCAGGACCCACGTTAGCCAGATGCGCAAGGGGGCGCACGCGTCTGGAGTTTGTTTGCAGTGGCTGGAGACCCTGGCGTGCCCATTCTCTCTCTCTGTCTCTATCTGCCTCTTCCTCTCTCTGTCTGTCACTCTCAAATAAATAAATAGATAAAAATTAAAAAAAAAAAAAGAGCTAAGGCAGAGGAACAAAGGCATCACGTGCCCTCCTCTGGCCTCCACACATGTGTGCCCAGGGTGAGTGCACTGGCACACACACAAGCATGTAAAAAGAAAATAACAGAGGCTGGAGAGATGGCTCAGTGGTGAAGGTGCTCGCCTCCAAAGCCTAAGGACCCAAGTTCAGTTCCCCAGCACCCATGTAAAGCCACATGCATCTGGAATTTGTTTGCAGTAGCTGGAGGCCTTGGTGCACCCATTCTCTCTTCGTCTCTCTCTCTCTCTCTGCTTGAAAATAAATAAATAAAATATAATAAAAAACAATAAATAAAAATACTGGATTACACACATGTATGTAAATACACATATGTGCACACCCATGCATGCTGATGATTTTCCCATGCAACCTCAAGTAGGTGGTAATGCTCCCCCAGACAATCTTCCAGCGATGCGCATAGACATGAGCCCGTCCTGGGGATGCGCGTGTTCTCTCGGTCTGCTCCCTTCCCAAGGCCAATGTGGAGACGCTGAGCAGTTACAAGGAACGCAGATGCCACCAACAGGCCAGGCCTCTGCCCCTCCCTTGACTCGCACAAGCTGCAAACCCTTTCCTTTTCACCCCTCACTTATTCATGATGCTTCTGCCCCTTGTTTCCCACACACGGGCTCGGCGCGCAAACGCAATCTGCAGGCTGAAATAATGGAACTCTTTATCACCTCCACATAAATTAAGAGAAGTGTGTGTGTGTGTATAATATATATATATATATATATATATATATATATATATATACATATATACATATATATATGCATATGTATTTGTGTGTATATATATACATATACACATATGTGTGTGTGTGTAATATATATATATATGTATGTGTGTGTATATATATACATATACACATACACACACACACATACACATATATATGTGTGTGTGTTACCTGAAATTTTTTCTTAAATATCACCAAGCAACATCCTACGATGCTAAAATGTAGTATAACATGGCATCTAATTAAGTACCAGATTTATCTGCATTTTTGTCATCAATATTGCTTAGAACTTCCAACACAACACCACTGATGTAACCAGTTTGGGGACAGTGTTTTCCTCTTCATTAATTGGTGCTTATTTAAAATACATTTTAAACATCTCTGTCACACTTTTCAAGGCCCAGGGTCCATTGCAGAAGAGTTGACGGGAACAATGTAAGAGTCCAAGGAAGGGTAGGACTCCTTACAATGCACTCTTCCAGACACAAAATGGCCTGGATATCCATGACTTCACGGTGCCTGACATTACACAAAACCAGTATAATAGGCATCATGACATCAAAATAAAAGAGATACTGATTGAGAGAGTGAGGGGATGCTATGGAGAGTGCAGTTGTGAAGGGGAAAGTGTGTGGGGGGGGAGGGAAGTATCATGGTTTATTGTCTATAATTATGGAAGTTGTCAATAATAAAAATTTTTAAATTAAAATTAAAAACAAAATACATTTTACCTGCATAGAGATATTTCATAGGAAAACCTCAGTGAACACACGGGATCAACAGCCCCCAGAGAAGATTCTGGAAATGATTTGGATACTCATGGTGGGGTTTTACTTAAGCAAACATCGAGAGTACACAAGTACATACCTGGTTAAATCTAAAAAGGTGAGATTTAGCAGTCTGCCGAAGGTTGTATTCTGAATTACAGGTAAGAAATTAAAACTGAACTCCAAAATCTCTGTTGAGTTCGGTAGAGTGCCAGGAATCTCGCTGAGGCCTAAATGTTCGCAGTTGTAGGTTCTGTTGGCTTCTCTCTGGTGGAGAAAACAACATAGGTAAGTCAATACTGTACTCAGTCACCTGACTCTCCAGCGATATTGGATATGCTCTGAGCAGCAATTGCACTTGAACCTTTACCAAACATCACACGCTCACAAAAGCACAAACTGCCTCATGTGCAATCTGACTCGTCACAGTTTTCATAAACACCATGAGTAATCGTCATAAAGACTATTCCTCGATAAGAAGGATCCAAGTAAGGCAGTCAGGAAAAGACCTTCTTAGACTGTCGGAGAACTTTGCACAAGGGTCGGGCTTCATGACAGTCAGAAACTACGCGTGTTGGATGGACTTGATATTATTGAAGAGAGGATGTAAGAGGCACAGGTGGGCACAGGTGCAATTTTAGGCCTTGCCTCCCCACAGGGACGGGTGCATCCAGGGCCCCAAAACAGTGATACCACCAACTTTACAGGGGATGACGTCCATGCAGGAGGCTGGGGAGACGGTACAGAGAAGTAATAACCCAATGGGCATATGACCAACTCTATGTTCACGCAGTTCTGTTCACAATTAATAAGTTTTTTTTTTTAAAAAAATTGCTGAAGTATGCATATTGATAGGAAAAGATTGGTAATAAGCTGGGGCATGGCGGTACACTCTGTAAGCTCAGAACTCTAGAGGCAAAGTCAAGAGGATTGGGATTTCAAGCCCAGCTTGTGCTAAGCAGTGAGTTCAAAGACAGCACAGGCTATACAATGAGACCCTTGAGACGCTCTCTAAAAAACACAAAGGCATGGCTTAGCGGTTAAGGCATTTGCCTGCGAAGCCTAAGGATCCAGGTTCGATTCTTCAGGTCCTACATAAGCCAGATGCACAAGGTGGCACATGCATATGGAGTTTGTTTGCAGAGGCTAGAGGCCCTGGAACACCCATTCTCTCTCTATCTCTGATAAATAAATAAAATAAAAATAAATCTTAAAAGAAAACACAAAGGCAGTCGGGCATGGTGGAGCACTCCTTTAATCCCAGCACTCGAGAGGCAGAGGTAGGAGGATCACCATGAGTTTGAGGCCAGCCTGAGACTCCATAGGGAATTCCTGGTCAGCCTGGGCCAGAGTGAGATCCTACCTTGAAAAGCAAAAACAAAACAAAACAAACCACAAAGGCTTAGCTTAATAACAAAGTGCTCTCCTAGCATGCACGTGACCCCCTTCGACACACCTCCTCCAGCAAGGCTCCACCTCTCAAATTGCCATCTCCTGGGAACCAAGCATTGCAAACACATGAGTTCATGGGGGACCCCTAATTCAAGCCACACACATCAGTACTGTAGGTGACAGGGAGTGGGTGTCCTTAACCAAGCCCTCCATCAACATACGACTAGTTGAACAAAATGCAGCACCTTCACAAAGGAAACTCTCTCCAGAAATATTCTTGCCAAAAAGTAATGAATAAGTATGCCAGGTGTGGTGGCACATGCCTTTAATCCCAACACTCAGGAGGCAGTGGTAGGAGGATCGCTGAGAGTTCAAGGCCACCCTGAGACTACAGAGTGAATTCTAGGTCAGCCTGGGCTAGAGTGAAACCCTACCTCGAATCCCCCCCCCCCAAAAAAAAAACAAAGTAATGAATAAGTAAATAAGAAATAAATAGGTCTTGGGCTGGAAGGATGGCTAGTAGTTAAGGTGCTTGCCTGCAAAGCCAAAGGACCCAGGTTCAATTCCCCAGGACGCACGTTAGCCAGATGCACAAGGGGGCACATGCATCTGGAGTTCATATGCAGTGGCTGGAATCCCCGGCGTGCCCATTCCCTCTCTCTCTCTCTCTCTCTCTGATTCTAATAAATAAATAAAAAGAAAAAGAAAGAAAGAAATAGGTCTACCTTCCTATCACAAATGACATGGGCAATTAACTTAAATAAACACTACAAGGTTATAGTCAGCTATAGGCAGAAAGTGAAATGTTCCGTTGAACTACTGACTTTGTTTTTAGGGAAATGGTGCTATGAAAAAAGTGGAGAGAGAGAGAGAGAGAGAGAGAGAGAGAGAGAAGGCAGACAGAAGAGGAGAGGAGGGGCGAGGCCAGGAGAGGAAAGGAAAGTGAAGAGAGGAGAGGACCCTAATCTCAGGCCCCAGGTGAAGTCCTGGAACCTGCCCCCTGTCCTGTGCACACATGGGCTCACTGGAGGCCCCACAGAGCCCTGCCTCCTCCCTGCCCCCATCTCTAGATCAACAGCCTTGGCGCCAGGTTTCAAGCTGGCCTGCTGGGGACAGTGTGTGGCTCTCGAGAGGCTCCACCATTTTAATCCCTTCCTGCTCTTCTCGGGTCTCCTGCTTAGAGAGCGCTTTTCACAGCCACGGTGAGCGCACTCACCTGGAGGAAATCCCGTTTCCGTCTACGCTTTGACCACATTAAAACTGTCACTGGTGGAAATGCCATATTTATATTTCCTTGTGATTTATTCTTCGCTTTTATAGACCCGAAGCCCTCCAGGCCCTGTCACAGATCCACATAATGTCCTCGGAAAATGCACACTTTGCATTTAAAGCTTAGATTTAGCTGGCTGGTGGGGTAAGGCACATTACCACACTGTCCTTGTTGCCCATGAGCGTGGGCCACCCAGAGAGAACTTGCCCCTCACAGCCGCAGTCCCCGTCGTGGCTAAGGTGCCCATGAGCTTGGAGGAGACGTCTTTCTTTCCTGGACTCCACCGGCATGAATGATTTCACATATACTTGGAAGAAGGGGGATCTCGCCAATCTGCCTTGCTATATCCTGGCCCTACAGCAAGAGGCTTGAGCCTGACAATTCCCTCCTTCTTCTGAATATCTAGATGCTCATGACGCCAGAATTATCCCAAGTCTCAGCCTCCTGTTCACTGAACTAAAGGGATTCAGAAAGCTGAGGTTTCAGCAATGGACCCTGCTCAGTGAGAGCAGAGGAAACATGAGGAAGGCGGGTAGTGAAGACGCTCTGGTTTCTTAAAAATATTTTTTATTTTTTATTCATTTATTTGAGAGAGAGAGAGAGAGAGAGAGAGAGAGAGAGAGAGAGAGAGAGAGAGGGGCTGAGGCAGAGAGAATGAGAGAAAGAGAAAGAGAGAAGGGGTGTGCCAGGGCCTTCAGACACTGCAAACAAACTCCAGACTCATGTGCTGCCTTGTGCATTTGGCTTTATTGTGGGTCCTGGGGAATTGAACCTGAGTATTTTGCTTTGCAGGCAAGTGTCTTAGCCACTAAGCCACCTTTCCAGCCCTGTTTTTTTAGAGAGAGAGAGAGAGAGAGAGAGAGAAATGGTGAGCCGGGACCTCAGCCACTGCAATTGAACTCCAGATGCTTGCGCCACCTAGTGGGCACATGTGACCTTGCGCTTGCCTCACCTTTGCGCATCTGACTTACACAGGCTCTGGAAAGTTGAACATCGATCCATAGGCTTCACAGGCAAACACCTTAATCACTAAGCCCCTGTTTTGTTTTGTTTTTTTTTTCTTTTCTTTTTTGAGGTAGGGTCTCACTCTAGCCCAGGATTCACCTGGAATTCACTATGTAGTTTCAGGCTGGCCTTGAACTCACAGCAATCCTACTTCTGCCTCCCCAGTGCTGGGATTAAAAGTGTGCACCACCACACCTGGCTCTCTGTTTTAACATAGAAAAAAAAAAAAAAAAAAAAGGAAAACCAGTGGTCGACACTATCAAGAATTCTCAAAGCCCAACAGTGCCAGTTCCTCAGGATTAAATTAATTTTAGGAAGAAACGGTAATGAACCTTCTGCCATTGGCTTTTAGGACAAAGACATGATGAGAACTGAGGGTACTTTAGTAGAATCTCAAACGAAGGAAATGTCTTGGCTTCGTACACACACGAAGCCCATTGTCTAAAACTTTTACAATCACAGAGATGTAATCAAAAATGCTAGCCAGGCCGGGCATGGTGGCGCACGCCTTTAATCCCAGCACTCAGGAGGCAGAGGTAGGAGGATTGCTGTTCAAGGCCACCCTGAGACTACATAGTGAATTCCAGGTCAGCCTGGGCTAGAGTGAGACCCTACCTTGAAAAAAAAAATGCCAGCCAGGATCCTGGTGTGGTGGCGCACGCCTTTAATCCAGCACTCAGGAGGCAGATGTAGGAGGATCATCGTGAGTTCGAAGCCGCCCTGAGACTACATAGTGAATTCCAGATCAGCCTGAGCTAGAGTGAGACCCTACCTCAAAAAACCAAAAAGGAAAGCTAGCCAGGTGTGGTGGCTCATGCCTGTGATCCCATCACTCAGGAGGCTGAGGTAGAAGGACTGCTGTGAGGCCAGGGACAGCCTGGGCTACAGAGTGGATACCAGGCCAATATGGGCTAGAGTGAGACCCACCAAAACTTGGCTATGATTATAGAGATATCAAAGTAACAACACTTGCAGTAGCAACGTCTAACAAGCGTTAGCTGATTGTTTTTAAGGCCTGAATTATGAAAACACACACACTCATTCATTTTGAATGGTAGCTAGTTTTAGATATCATGACCCTTCACCCCTAAGTACTACGGTGATAATTGCTTAAGAAAATGATATGGGGCTGGAGAGATGGCTTAGCGGTTAAGGTGCTTGTCTGCAAAGCCAAAGGACCCAGGTTCGATTCCCCAGGACCCATGTAAGACAGATGCACAAGGTGGTGCATGTGTCTGGAGTTCGTTTGCAGTAGCTGGAGGCCCTGGTGTGACCATTCTCTCTCTCTCTGTCTTTCTCTCTATATGTCTATCTGCCTCTCTGTCTCAAATAAATAAATAAAATAAGATACAAAAAGTTATAAAAAAGAAAATAATATACACAGTCATAGTGCCATGATCAAATTCAAAATATCTAGTTAGGTTCACTGTTGTTATCCAACAGCCTGTAATTTTGCCAGTTGTCCCAATGTTGTGTTTATAGTAATGTTTGTGGTTATTTTTTCCTCCAATGCGGATTTACATTTTGCATTTAGTTATCAAATTTCTGTAGACTTCTCTTATCTGAGACAGTTCCTCAGCCTTCCCTGACACTGATCTTTGTTTTTTTTTAAATTTTTATTTTTATGTATTTATTTGAGAGAGAGGAAGAGGCTGAGGGAGAGAAAGAGAGAGATTGAGAATGGGCGTGACAGGGCCTCCAGCCACTGCAAATGAACTCCAGACGCATGTGCCACCTTGTGCATCTGGCTTACATGGGTCCTGGGGAACTGAACCTGGGTCCTTTGGCTTTGCAGACAAATGCCTTAACCGCTAAGCCATCTCTCCAGCTCCCGACACTGATCTTTATTTTTGAGACTCTGAGCTCGTGTCTGTGGGAATGTCTGCTGCTGCCAGCACCACCTGCTTTGGGTATGGCCACCCACCAAGCTGCAGTTTTCCTGAGCCCCATGCCATCACTTTGTCTAGAGTTTAGCAGATAGCCAGTTGCCAATGCTTCTTTTGCCCTCCTCTGCTTTTGCAAGTGGCACTGACGACAGGACCCCACCTTATTCTGTCTCTTATTTTTTAGAGAAAGAGAGAGAGACAGAGAGAATTGGCACACCAGGGCCTCAGCCACTGAAGTCGAACTCCAGACGCTTGCGCCACCTAGTGGTCATGTGAGACCTTGCGTTTGCCACACTTGCGCCACCTAGTGGTCATGTGCGACCTTGCGTTTGCCCCGCCTTTGTGCATCTGGCTTACGTGGGATCTGGAGAGTCAAACATGGGTCCTTTGGCTTTGCAGGCAAGCGCCTTAACCGCTAAGCCATCTCTTCAGCCCCCCCCCAATTAAAAATATTTTTATTTATTTGTTTGTAAGCAGAGAGAGATAGAAGAGAGACAGACAGAGAGAGAATGGGCATGTCAGGGACTCTGGCTGCTGCAAAACAAACTCTGGATGCATGCACCCCTTTTGGGCATCTGGCTTTGTATGGGTGCGGGGTAACTGAACCCAGGTTGTTAGGCTTTGTAGGCAAGCACCTTAACCACTAAGCCATCTCCCTAGCCCCCTAGTTTTATTTTTTATTAAAAGTTTAACTCCCTCCTGAAATAAATACATATATGCATATACATTTCTGGTGGATTGTAAATATTAATGTCAAATGGAGTAAATACAAAACAATAAGCTTCCAAAACATATAATAACCTTGGCATGGGGCTGGAGAGATGGCTTAGCAGTTAAGGCATTTGCCTGCAAAGCCAAAGGACCTTGGTTCAACTCCCCGGGACCCATGTAAGCCAGATGCACAAGGAGGCGCACGCGTCTGGAGTTCGTTTGCAGTTGCTGGAGGCCCTGGCATGCCCATTCTCTCTCTCTCTCTCTCCCTGTGTCTTTCTCTCTCTCAAGTAATTAAATAAAATATTTTTCAAATACCGCTTACTTCATAAAAAAATCCTCTTCATGAATTAGTATATTAGTATTATCATAACCTTAGGGTTGGCAAAGATTTCTCTTCTTTTTTTTTTTTTTTTTTTTTGGTTTTTCAGTTTTTCGAGGTAGTCTCTCCCTCTAGCTCAGGCTGACCTGGAATTCACTATGTAGTCTCAGGGTGGCCTCAAACTCACGATAATCCTCCTACCTCTGCCTCCCGAGTGCTGGGATTAAAGGCGTGCGCCACCAGGCCCGGTGACGAAGATTTCTTAAACAGGGCAGAAACTCATTGAAAGTAACAGAAAAAAAGTGAAATTGAGCTACACTAATACAAAGACTTTGTGGTCAGAAAAGATGCCGTTAGGAGAATGGAAAGGTTAAGTCTCACAGTAGGGATTAGATAGGGAATTTGTATTCACAGTATGTAAAGAACCCCAACAAAGCAATACAACCCATGAGAAAATGGGGAGACTCTTGAACAGGCACTGCACATGCATGAAAGGGGTTGTGTAGGGCTGGGGTGTTTCCCAGTGGTGGAGTACTAGCTTAATGTGTGTGGGGTCCTGGGTTTGCTCCCAGCAATGCAAAATAAAAAAAAAATAATAATTAAGCCAGGCGTGGTGGCGCACGCCTTTAATCCCAGCACTCGGGAGGCAGAGGTAGGAGGATCGCCGAGAGTTCGAGGCCACCCTGAGACTACGTAGTGAATTCTAGGTCAGCCTGAGCTAGTGTGAAACCCTACCTAAAAAAAAAAAAAGAAAAAGAAAAAGTTATATTTATTTACTTGCAAGGAAAGAGAGAGAGAGAGAAAGAGAGAGAGAGAGAGAGAGAGAGAGAGAGGGAGAGAGAGAATGGACATGCCAGGCGGCTCTAGCTGTTGCACGCTAACTCCAAATGCATGCACCATCTTGTGCACCTGGCTTCATGTGGGTACTGGGGAATTGAACCCAGGTCATTAGGCTTTTTGCAGGCCAAGAGCCTTCACGACTGAGCCATCTCCCGAGCCCTCAAGTCTTTAGGAATAGCAGATAAATAAATGGTGATGTACTGATGCAACACAGAGTCCCTCAGCGGTGAGGATGAACGGCTGCCGTACGTATCACCAAGGAAACGCCGCAGATTTGTCAAGCGAAAGGAATCCGACACAAAACTCTGCGGCCCCTTGTATAGCAAGTTCAGAAACAAGCGAAAACAGTCATGGGGACAGAAGGTAGAGGACCAGGTGCCTTTGGGGGTGGTGGTGGCGGGAGGCTTGGAGAGGGGTTCTGAGGCACCAGGTGTGCACTGAGGCCTGGCCCACACGCTCTGGGAGAATCCACATGTCTATTTGTGGAAAGCACAATTAACTTAGCCGCACACATGGGGGAGGCAGGAGCTTTGCTCTTATTTATTTGTTTATTTATTTATTTGGTTTTTTCAAGGTAGGGTCTCACTCTATCCCTGTCTGACCTAAAATTCACTCTGTAGTCTCAGGCTGGCCTCGAACTCACAGCGATCCTCCTACCTCTGCCTCCCGAGTGCTGGGATTAAAGGCGTGTGCCACCACGCCCGGCCCTATGTATGTTTTGCTTCCACAGCAAGTTTACTCAAGTTAAAACAAGGGAACAAGTAGATGAAAGCTTTGTTTTCGGGAACTGCTCACGGGCTAACTGTGCTTGGAATGGAGGGAAGAAAGAAAGGGGAAAGAAAGCAAGGGAATGGGGTGCATAAAGACTGGGTGATTTGAGCAGGCTGGAGAGATAGCTCAGTTGTTAAGACACTTGCCTACAAAGCCTAACAACCTGGGTTCAATTCCCCGGTATCCATGTAAAACCAGATGCGCAAAGTGGTGCATGCATCTGGAGTTGGTTTGCAATGGCTGGAGGCCCTGGCTTGCCCATTCTCCCCCTACCCCTTTACGTGTGCGTATCTCTCTGCTCGTAGATAGATAGACACATGATAGATACATAGATAGATAGAGATGATAGATCCGTTGTTAATAGAATGGGTTACAAATTCATTTAAAACCAGAGTCCGGAGCTGGAGAGATGACTTAGTGGTTAAGTGCTTGCCTGTGAAGCCTAAGGACCTCGGTTCGAGGGGTTCGAGGCTTGACGCCCCAGGACCCATGTAAGCCAGATGCACAAGGTGGGGCATGCATCTGGAGTTCGTTTACAGTGGCTAGAGACCCTGGTGCACCCATTCTCTCTCTCTCTCTCCCTCTTGCTCTCAAATAAATAAATAAAAATAAACATATATATATACATATATGTGTGTGTGTGTGTGTGTGTGTGTGTGTGTGTGTGTGTGTGTGTATAACCAGAGTCCATTCAGCGGGGTAGGGAAGCGGTTTGTTTAGATGATTTTAGTTTTACCTGGTGATATCTAAAGGAAAGTCTGCAACGTGGCATGAAGGCCGCCATGTGTGGTCAGACTGGTCCAGTTGTTCCATGATTGCAAAGCTCCCAGCAGCCCTGGCCCTTCCAGGGGCTCCTTGTGGTACCCACATGCACAAGTATTTGAGGGTTGACCTGGTAAGATGAGGAGCACAGCCTTGCAAGACCCTGTTGCCATGATGCTAGGATTGAATGGAAGGACTGTCACATCTGAGGCTGATGCCAGCCAGCGGGTTTGTGATGTGCTTTCCAGATGGCCATGTCCCTTCTCCTACTGAGAATTAGGTGCAAGGTAGCTTTAATAAAAATCATATATATGCATTTATATATATAATTACATGTATAATTTAATATGTATATACATTTATATATTATATATACACTCACACATATAATTCGTTTATTTATTTGAGAGAGAGGAAAGAGAGGGAGAGAGAGAGAATGGGCACACCAGGGCCTCCAGCCACTGCAAACAAATTCCAGATGCATGAGCCACCTTGTGCATCTTACGTGGGTTCTGGGGAATCGAACCTGAGTCCTTAGGCTTCACAGGCAAGTGCCTTAACTGCCAAGCCATCTCTCCAACCCAGCCTTTTCCTGATAGGTACTTAGCTAGGGGCTGGCCCACAGAAACACAGGTGACATCTTGCCTGTTGGGACTAGAACTGCAATCTGATATACTCTCATCCAACAAGGTTATAAACAACAGCCTTCTAATCCCTCTTCGGGAATTTCGTGGGCTTAGCAACCCTGTGGGTGGGCTCTTCCTGAGTTACTGTTCCTCCCTACACACTTTAGACTGGTGAGGACGCTCATTCTAATGGATGTCTGAATCACATCAAAAGACCTGAAACGCGTGTGTAAGCCCCTTTTCTCTTTCTTCCCTTCCCTTCCCTTCCCTCTTCTCTTTCTCACAGGCTTCCCTGCGTGAGGGAAACTGGTTCTGTCTGGATTCCCAACCAGGCTGAGCAGACAGAGGACAACTTTGGGCTTGGGAGCATCTCTGCTTTGATTTCCCTCTTGTCTTCACTCGCCCAAAAATGATCCTCATAACTGACCCCTCCCTGCGTCTGTGTTTTCAATTCTTTTGTTGTTGTTGTTGTTTATTTTTATTTGTCTATTTGAGATGGACAGACAGAGAGAGAGGGAAAGAGGCAGAGAGACAGAGAGAGAGAGAGAGAGAAAGACAGAGAGAGAGAACGGGTGCGTCAGGGCCTCCAGCCACTGCAAATGGACTCCAGATGCATGTGCCACCTTGTGCGTCTGGCTTACAAGGGTCCTGGGGAATTGAACCTTGAACAAGGATCCTTAGGCTTCACAGGCAAGCACTTAACCGCTAAGCCATCTTTCCAGCCCTGTTTTCAATTCTTTACTTACTTGGGCAAAACTCGAGACTTGAGAGCTTGCATCCCTTGTTAGTTTTGTTTAATTTTTTTTTTGTTTATATTTTTTATTTGAGAGACAGAGAGAGAGAGAGAGACAATGGGCACATGAGGACCTTCAGCCTCTGCAAACGAACTCCAGACACATACGCCACCTCGTGCATGTGGCTTATGTGGGTCCTGGGGAATCGAACCTGAGTTCTTTGGCTTTGCAGGCTAAGCCGTCTCTCCAGTCCTCTCTTGTTAATTTAAAAAATATATATATTGGCCGGGCATGGTGGCGCATGCCTTTAGGCCCAGCACCTGGGAGGAGGAGGTAGGAGGATCGCTGAGAGTTCGAGGCCACCCTGAGACTACGCAGTGAATTCTAGGTCAGCCTGGGCTCGAGTGATACCCTACCTCAAAAAAGAAAAAAAATATATATTTATTTATTTGAGAGAGAGAATACGCAGGCCAGCGCCTCCAGCCACTGCAAACCACGGATCCTTAGGCTTTACAGGCAAGCTCCTTAACCACTGAGCTCTCTCTCTAGCCCACTGCCTCCCTTATCATGCCGCCCATGAAATTAACTTTCCGACTTGAGTGGCGCAAAGGCTTCTGGGTCAGGTGAAGGGCTTTTGCTCTTCTCCTCCTGTTGTGGGCTGCACTGTGTTCCCCTAACTTTGTATAATGAAGTCCTAATCTCCAAGACTTTACCATGTGACTGTCTTTGGAGACACAGCCTCTCAAGATGTACACACGCCTTTAATCCCAGCACTCGGGAGGCAGAGGTAGGAGGATCGCCGTGAGTTCGAGGACACCCTGAGACTCCATAGTGAGTTCCAGGTCAGCCTGAGCTAGAGTGAGACCCTACCTCAAAAAAGAAAGAAAGAAAGAAAGAAAGAGAGGAAGGAAGAAGAAAGAGAGGAAGGAAGGAAGAAAGGAAGAAAGAAAGAAAGGGGCTGGAGAGATGGCTTAGTGGTTAAGACATTTGCCTGTGAAGCCAAGGGACCTAGGTTCAATTGCCCAGGACCCATGTAAACCAGATGCTCAAGAGGGCGCTTGCGTCTGGAGTTCGTTTGCAGTGGCTAGAGGCCCTGGCGTGCCCATTCTCTCTCTCTCTCTCTCTCTCTCTGCTTGCAAATAAATAAATAAAACAATTAATTATTTAAAAAAATAAAAAGATGTAATGGAGGCACGTGATGAGATAATCCAGGTGAGTCCCAACCCAAAATGATTAATGTCCTTTTAATAGGAGGGAAATAGGCACACTTCCCATCTGAAGACACAGGAAGAAAACAATCACCTACCAGCCAAGAGGAGAGGCCTCAGAAGAAACCTGCTTTGCCCTCTGTTAGTTTCTTTTCTAGGCCTTACTCTAGTTCTGTTCTTTTTTCTTTTTCAAATATGTTTTCGCTTTAAAAAAATATATTTTTATTTATTTGAGAGAGAGAGCAAGAGAAAATGAGCACACCAGGGCCTCTAGCCACTGAAAAAAAAAAAAAAAAAACTCCAAACACATGTGCCACCGTGTGAATCTGGCTTTATGTGGGTCCTGGGGAATCAAACTTGGGTCCTTTGGCTTGGCAGGCAAGCTCCTTAACCGCTGAGCCATCCCTCCAGCCCTAGTCCTGCCTTTGATTTGTGTCCTTGTCTGGCAGGTCTTTGCCCTGAGTTCTAGATCATTCTCCTGACCTCTTCCCAGCTCCTGCCTCAGGATCTTACTGCTAGTGCCTTGGTATTCTGTCAGCCCCAACCCAGGAAAGCAATGCACCAAACCGCGAAGGCCAGCCACCGTCTTTTCTGTCTGTGGCTTTTGTCCAGCAGGCCTCGTGGTGTCTCACTTGCCACGGTCAGCGATGGTAGAAGGAAGGTTGGAACCTTTTAAGACGGCAGGAGACTGACTCCCTTCTCCCTCCTTCCCTTCAAGAAAGTCTCACAGGTTGATAAATACTGTGATGGTCCAAAATAGAAGACAGGAATTGGGTCGATTCTCAGATCTTTCTCCTGTGGGTTAGTCCAACAGAAGGAGTGGTGTCCTATTGAAGGAGACAGTTGACTGTTTAAATGTTCCAAACCTTTTTCATTTTTTACTATTTTTTTTTTTTTGTTTGTTTGTTTTTCAAGGTAGGGTCTCACTCTAGCCCAGGTTGACCTGGAATTCACTATGGAGTCTCAGGGTGGCCTCGAACTCACGGCGATCCTCCTACCTCTTCTGCCTCCCGAGTGCTGGGATTAAAGGCGTGCGCCACCATGGCCAGCACTTTTTTACTAATCTTTACACCAAGAGCCTGGAAACCAAAGGATGATTTGGCAGTAGCGGGCACATGCTGGGATGGGATATAGTCAGCTCCCCCAGGTTAGGAGACATGTTTGAGGGGACGTCTACTCTTTGCAATAAAACCCTGTGGCTCTCTCTCCTTACCCCCTTCAAGACAGTGGATTTTGAAATGCCAAGGCTCGGATGAGTCCGCATGGTTAACTCTCAACATGTTCACTGCCGGCTGGTTAGGGACAAACAGCTTGGACCCACCTCAGTGCACATCCGATCAGAGGAGGCGATGGCTTCACAGCTGGCCCAAAACAGCACTGCCAAAAAGCGGCAGCTGACATCACGGGGAGCCATCCTGGGGTCCGGAGAGCGCGCAGGGCGAGCGCCCTGATGCCTGGAGCCGGGCAGGGCGGTGTGACCGGCAGAGAGGTGCGTTGGGTGATCTTGGACCAGAAATACTGGCGACTGCTCAGCATTTGTGGCTCTGTGCTGAGAGGAAAAAAAAAAGGGGAAGTTCCTTTTGCATACCAACCATTTGGGCCAAAAATAACTGAAGACCCTGCGTCTGGGTGGCACAGGGCACTTCCTGGCAAACAGGAGTGGGTTGTGCTGCCCTCTAGACTCTCGTGTGAGGCTTTCTGCTTGCTTTAGGCCAGCTCCAAGCGTAGTCCATTCCTCCACCAGTGTCGAGTCTGTGTCCGCTGTCGATGTGGGAAGCTGCCTTTGTGTTCGAGGCCACCCTGCTAGCTGTCCGTCCCCAGGGGTAGGCAGAGGAAGGCTGGGGTGTGCAGGAGTAGACGGGGGAGGGGCTGCAGAGCGGGAACTGAGCGGAGAGCTCTAGCCATTGCCTGGACCACTTCTTCCTCCTTTTTTTTAAAAAAAATATTTAATATTTTTATTATTTATTTACTTATTTGAGAGAGACAGAGAAGAGGCAGATGGAGAGAATGGGTGCACCAGGGCCTCCAGCCACTGCAAACAAACTCCAGACGCGTGCACAAGCTTGCGCACACGGTTTATGTGGGTCCTGAGGAATTGAACCTGGGTCCTTTGGCTTCACAGGCAAGCACCACCACTGCTAAGCCATCTCTCCAGCCCCTGCCTGGCCCGCTTCTGATCGCTGGAAGGTTATTTTGTCTCTCACCCTAAGGATTCAAGTCTGTTAAAACAGCTCAGGTGGAGGTGCTCTTGCTCCCCTCCCAGGTGGCCCAGGTTACGCAAAGCAGCAGAAAAGCAAAGGAGCCTTGGGACGATCGCTCAGGGTGGAAGGTGCTCGCTTGCAAAGCCTGCTGTCTTGGGTTCAACTCCAGAGCCACCTGCACAAGCTGGACTTTGTTTGCAGTGGCTAGAGACCCTGACGTGCCCATTTTCTCTTTCTATCTGCCTTTCTCTCTCTCTCTCTCTCTCTCACTCAAATAAATAATTTAAAAAATTTTAAATATTTATTTATTTATTTGACAGAGAGAGCGAGAGAAAATGGGCACGCCAGGGCCTCCAGCCACTGCAAACGAGTGCCAGACGCGTGCGTCCCCTGGTGCATCTGCCTAATGTGGGTCCTGGGGAATCGAATCTGGGTCCTTTGGCTTTGCAGGCAAACGCCTTAACTGCTAAGCCATTCCTCCAGCACAATAAATTTTTTTTTAAAGTGGCACAAATGTCTGGTGCTCATTTGTAGTGACAAGAGGCCCTTGAACAACTACCCACACCCCCCCACCCCCCCCCACACATGCAAATAAACACACAAACAATAGCCAAAACACTTAAGCAGCCTGGCTAAAGGGAGCCGAGCTAAGGATTCTAGCCTGGGCTCTAGCTCTCCTTAGAAATAGCTTTGAAGGGCTGGAGAGATGGCTCAGTGGTTAAGGCACTTGCCTGCGAAGCCTAAGGACGCAGGTTCAACTCTCCAGGTCCCACGTTAGCCAGATGCACAAGGGGGCGCACGCATCTGGACTTCGTTCGCAGTGGCTGGAGGCCCTGACATGCCCATTCTCTCTCCTCTCTCTCTCCCTCCCTCTTTCTGTCTCTAACCAATAAATAAAAATACATCTTTAAACAAAAAAGGAATAGCTTTGAAGCCGGATGGTAACTCCACTCACAACTGTGCAAGATGGGCGGGGAATAGAGGAGGTCAAAGTTCAGGTGTTTGTCCAGTGAAATGCGCACCATCGGGTATGTAAGAGGAAAATGCCGTTCTTCTTCTTTATCCCTCTTGCTGGAGCTCAGCCTTTGATTTCAGAGGGGGACTGCAGACGCTGCCGCTGCACTCGACGGCTCCCATCAATAACGTAATCCTAGCAGTTACGGCAGGGCAAACTTCCAATTTCTGTGTTGGGCACATGATACGACACTATGACACTTCTACCTACGTTATAAAAGAGACGTTATTTTCCTCATTTTATAGTTGCTTTAGAGAGAAACTTACTGGCCATTCTAGGACCACAGCAACAGTGCGTGAGCCCCAGGCCTTGCCTCTGATCCCAGCAGCACTCGAGAGGCAGAGGTAGGAGGACCTCTGTGAGTTCCAGGCCAGTCTGGGCTAGAATAAGACCCTACCTTGAATAAAAACAACAACAACAACATAATAATAATAGTAGTAGTAGCAATAAAAAGAGCTGGGTTTTGAAACCAGATGTTCTTGCTTAAGGAGACAGCGTGTGTACTCTCTGCATGGTTAAGAAGGAAGTTGTCAAAAAACAAGAAGAAGGAAATTGTCTCCTGAAGCAAAGGATGATTCTCAGAGCAGGTGCCCAAAAAACAGAGGGGTCTGGGCGAACGTCACCATTGACACTACGCTAGGGGTGTTAAAAGTAGGAATTTATGGGCAGAAGAACTGGCTTAGTGGTTAAGGTGCTTGCCTGCAAAGCCAAAGGATCCACGTTCAATTCCCCATGATCCACATAAGCCAGATGCACAAGGTGGCACATGCATCTGGAGTTCATTTGCAGTGGCTAGAGGCCCGGTGTGCTGGTTCTCTCCCTCCTCCTCCCTCCCTTCCTCTTTCTTTCCCTTTCAAATAAATAAAATATTAAGAAAAATTGGCATTTCTTAAAATGCTGTCCTCATCAACAAAGGCAACTCTGAAGATGGTGTTGTCAAAACGTGCCTTTGCTTTAGAGGAAGCATCTGTTCTGGTAGCCAGGAGGAGGTGGGGACAGGAAGGGTCCGGTGATAAGCCGCAGGTCCGTCACTTCTCATCTGAGCGACCTCCCACAAGGCACCGGGTATCTCTACTCTCCTCATCTGAAAAGCCAGAGTTTTAATTCCTATTCTGCTTACATCACGGAGTAATTATGAGGAGCAAGTGGGATCATACATGGGGGGAATGCTTTCTTAACCTGAAGCCTTACATCATCATGAAGGATGCCCGGCAAAGTTGGCTCTGAGTCACCAATTCCAATGTCATGTAAATATCATTCTCAGGAAATTGTCTCCTGCCCCAGAGACATTGCAAAAAACATATTACTTTCCTTCTTAAAGAAAGGTTTGATGGCTCGGTTAAGGCCGTACGATTTTGTCATTTTCTGAGACCATACCATTTGCATATGATTTGCATGTGTTTGCATAATGGATTCAAAAGATACACTGCAAGTGTGTAAGAGTAAAAGAAAATAAATGAATATGAGTGACCTTCTGCCACAGCATTCAAATCAAATATTCAGGGCATAATACCCTGAAATATGAGATAGATTAAAATTTAAACTATTGCAAACAGATAGGAAGATAGCTTTTAGAGTTCAGAGGCAAGAATGAAGCCTTTACTTGGTTCCAGTTTGTAAAGAATCACATTTTCCTAAAGGTCGCCCCATCCAAATGATTGTCATGCCTCCATTCTCCCCTCATACCCTTTGGCCCTCCTCCTCTCTGTAGGCCAAAAGATACTCACCGCACTGTTTTCCAGGTTGCTCTGAAATGTCTCAGTGACAGAAAACTCACTATGCCCCAAGAAACTGTCCTGGCCATTTCTGACTGTTTAAGAGGTAAGACCTTATACTGAACTGGATACATCTTCCTTCCCAAGTCCCCATAATGTTTCTTGCTTCCTTTGGCTAACAGAGTAAATTCAAACCCTTTCATGCCTATCAATCCTTCAGACATTTAAAAATAATTATGTCAGGGGCTGGAGAGATGGCTCAGCAGTTAATGTGATTGCTTGCAAAGCCTAACGACCTGGGTTCGACTCCTCAGTGCCTGCATAAAGCCAGATGCACAAAGTGGCACATGCATCTGGAGTCTGTTTGCAGTGGCTGGAGACCCTGGCACGCCCATGTTCATTGTGTCTCTCTCCCTATCTCTCCTTGCAAATAAATAAGTAAAATTAAAATTAAAAAGTTAAATAATCATGACCCTCATCCTTCCCTCTTCTACGTTAAAAATCTACAGTTCCTCCATGTCACAAGTTATTATTATCATTTCTGCCAACTTGCTTGTCTGCATGTGGCCTGAATCTCAAGAGAGCTGCGTGAACTTGAGCTGGAATCCTACTTTGTCATTAGCTGGTTGTGTGTCATGGAGGCAGTCGCCCCATGTCTCAGTCTGCTCATCTGTTCAATAATAGGTTTGAACTAGTTTTTTTTTTTTGTAGGAGTCACTTAAAATTCCATTGCTCTATTTCAAAATTACATTTCGCAATTTACTTATGAACGGAGTTGTTGGTTTGAGCCCACAGAATGGAGCTTTGCTTGGATTTTGTTCACAATCTGTTCTATCTTCCTCCAGATGGTGTTGCTCCAACTTGGCAAACAAAAATGAGAGAGGGCTAGCTGGAGCAGGGGACACCGAGACGACCACGGATGCCTGCTTTTGTAACAAAGAAGGACATGTTCTCCACGCTCTTAGGTTCTGTGGCAAGAGCCTATGAGCTGACTGACAGAAAGCAAGTGATCAGCCGATGAAACACGAACGTGCATTTTAATGTTAATATTTCCATGTGACAGAGAACTTCATAGAAAAGCAGAAATAACTATCCCAAATAAGCAATGAGACAGAGGGGATCACATACATTTTAACAAAAGACTAATAAACTGTGGCAATGTGAGACAAAAAAGAAGACGACGACATTTGGGCTAAGAGCATTAAACTGAAAAAGTGAAGAAGAAGTCTTTGAGTAAAATGAGTGGAAGATTAGAGATCTGTTTTGACTCTTTGTTTCCACTGATGAGAATGATCTCTTCCTGGTGTAGGGAGGGTGGGTGCATTTCTTTTCTTCTCTTTTCTTTGCTTTGCTTTGCTTTGCTTTCTTTATTCATTTGAGAAGCGAGAGAGGGAAAGAGGCAGGCAGAGAGAGAGAGAAGAGAGAGAGAGAGAGAATGGGTATGTCAGGGCCTCCAGCCACTGCAAATGAACTCCAGACACATGCGCCCCCTTGTGCATCTGGCTTACATGGGTCCTGGGGAATCGAACCGAGGTCCTTTGGCTTCACAGGCAAACGCCATAACTGCTGAGCCATCCATCCAGCCTAGGTGGGTGCATTTCTTATGAGAAATGCATACCCTGCTTTTCAAGGGCAAAGTGGCCTTCCTGCCTTTGCTATTTCTCAGTAACCATCAACTCAAAATACTCAATAATCAATATGCTGGGCTGGAGAGGTGGCTCAGTGGTTAAGGCTCTGGTCTGTAAAGCCTAACAACCTGAGGTTGATGCCCCAGGACCCACACAGAGCCAGATGCACACAGTGGCGTAATGCACTTGTTGTTCATTAGCAGTGGTTGGAGGCCCTGGTGCACCTATTCTCTCCCTCCCTCTCCCCCACACACCCCTGGGCATGGTGGCCCATGCCTTTGATCCCAGAACTCACTCAGAAGGTTGAGGTTGGAGGATGTCTGTGAGCTTGAGGGCAGCCTGAGACTACATAGTGAATTTCAAGGTCAGCCTGGTCAAGACAGAGCGAGACCCTGCCTGGAAAAACCAAACCAAAAAAAAAAAAAAAAAAAGGTAAAATAAAAGAATCAATATGCCAAGGAGTCACATGGCACGTTTGGAGTGACTGTTCCACACGTTTTTGGTAGGAACTGTTGCCAACAACAGAGTGGGCAATGTGTCTTCATATGGTCTGGGCAGCTTTCTTTGGTCACAAAAGTATTCCAGGTCTTTCTCTACCTCCAGGCCCAAGTTTGCATAGCTCACACAGGAAGGAAGAACCAGCTTCCTATTTGGACGCAAGGACAATTTTCATTTCCTATGCTAGGTAGGAGTCACCCTTTCCCAAGATGACCACCATTGAAAATACTCATTTCCTGGGTCTTCATTATATTAATTAAAAAACTCTCTGGGGCTGGAGAGATGGCTTAGCGGTTAAGCACTTGCCTGTGAAGCCTAAGGACCCTGGTTCGAGGCTCAATTCCCCAGAACCCACGTTAGCCAGATGCACAAGGGGGCACATGCGTCTGAGTTCGTTTGCAGTGGCTGGAGGCCCTGGCAGCGCTCATTCTCTCTCTCTTCTCTTCTGCCTCTTTCTCTCTCTGTCTGTCGCTCTCAAATAAATAAAAATGAGCAAAAAAAAAAAATTGAAAAAATATATTTAAAAAATTCTCTGATGTTGGAACAGTCCCCCAAGTCTGGGTTTCATTAATTTTCTTTCTTTCTTTTTTTTTGTTTTTTTTGGTGGTCATCTAGTTATACACACATGGTTCTAGAAATAGGTGCAGCATAGCAGAGTATTTGTCAAGCTTTAAATTTCAATTAACCATCATGTCAGTATTACTCACTAACTTCTCTTTCATGTGATTTGTTTTATAAAGGCACAAAGGTTACAGGCATCCCCAGAGGGTTTCCCTGAAACTGTAAATGAATGTAATATTAACAGGCAGGAAGACAGCAACTACAGAACAGGACTGGGAATTGAGATTCGGAGATAAACTCTCAGATCTGAAGTAAAGTGGTCCTAAGAGTGGTGCATTAAAAGTGAAAATTTTAAGGCTAGAAATAAGTTAAAAAATAACCAAATTTAACATTGCCAGTGCTCTAATTAAGAATGCAGCTGGGCGTGGTGGCGTACGCCTTTAATCCCAGCACTCGGGAGGCAGAGGTAGGAGGATCACTGTGAGTTCGAGGCCACCCTGAGACTACATAGTGAATTCCAGGTCAGCCTGAGCTAGAGTGAGACCCTACCTCACCGCCCCCCCCCCAAATGTAAATGACAGGCTGGAGAGAGATAGATCAGCAGTTAAGACACTTGCCTACAAAGCCAAAGGACCCAGGTTCGATTCCCCAGGACCCACATAAGCCAGATGCACAAGGTGTCACATGTGTCTGGAGTTCATTTGCAGCAGCTAGAGGCCCTGGCACACCCATTCTCTCTCTCTCTCTCTCTGTCTCTCCCAAATAAATAAATAAAGATAAAAATAATTTTTTTAAAAAAGAATGTAAATGAGTACCCCTGAATCCAATCGTGCCCAGAGGGTATTCATATTATGCTCATCCATTTACTTTTGGCCATTCTGAACCATTAAAAAAAATCTTTTTTTAAAAATATTTTGTTTATTTGAGGGAGGGAGAGAGAGAGAGAAAATGGGCGCACCAGGCCTCTAGTAGCCACTGCAAAGGAACTCCAGATGCGTGCGCCCCCTTGTGCGCCTGGGGAATCAAATCTGCATCCTTTGGCTTTGTAGGCAAGTGCCTTAACTGCTGAGCTATCTCTCCAGCCCTGAAACTTTTGTTGGTGGTAGTGGTGTTGTTTTGAGGTGGGGTCTCACTCTAGCCCTGACTGACCTGAATATATTTTAATTCACTATGTAGTCTCAGGGTGGCCTTGAACTCACAGCGATCCACCTACCTATGCTTCCCGAGTGCTAGGATAAAAGGTGTGCGCCACCACACCAAGCTTTTTTTTTTTTTTTTTTGAGGTAAGATCTCACTCTAGCCCAGGCTGACCTGGGAATTCAAAATATTTCATTCATTTATTTATGAAAGAGAAAAAGAGGCAGATATAGAGAGAATGGATATGCCAGGGCCTCCAGCCACCACAAATGAACTCCAGACACATGCACCACCTTGTGCATCTGGCTTTACGCGGATACTGGGGAATCAAACCCGGATCCTTAGGCCTTAACCAGTGAGCAATCTCTCCAGCCCCTGAAACTTTTTCTTCTTTTACATTCTATCTATTGTGTAGTTTTTAGTCCTGAGCAGTGAACCTGTGAGGAAAGGATTTCCTAAGCTAGCAAAGAGGCAGGCAAATGACCACGCGCATCCTTGCTCCATTCTAATTCTGTTTCTTCCAGAAGCAGCCCATGGGTGTGCCTAGGAGTATTTACAAGGGGCAGATGAGCAAGACTGTTCCTTTCTTGCCCGGAAGCCAGCACTGCCTTCCTGTCGTGAGTAGCATCACCAGGAGTTCAACGGCCTTTGCTATTTTCACTCACAGGCTCCCCTGTGGCCTTGGACACACAGTCAGCGTCTAAGTGTCTCCGATTTCTCTGTAAGGGAGAAATGACTCTCTCTCCTGATTACCTCTGGAGAGTGCTCATGAAAAGAAGAGAAGCAAGGGGCCGCAGAGATGGCTTAGCGGTTAAGGCACTTGCCTGAGAAGCGTAAGGACCCAGGTTCGACTCCCCAGGACCCATGTAAGCCAGATGTTTATTTACGAAAGAGAAAAAGAAGCAGATAGAGAGAGAATGGGCATGCTAGGGCCTCCAGCCACCACAAATGAACTCCAGACATGCACCACCTTGTGTATCTGGCTTTATGTGGGTCCTGGGGAATTGAACCTGGGTCCTTTGGCTTTGCAGGCAAGCACCTTAACCACTAAGCCATCTCTCCAGCCCCAGGCTTGTGTTTTTAAGTAGTTCCTTGAAGCAGCTAGTGACAAAATAGAACATGTGTAAGAAGCAATTACTAGGTACCATGAACTCTTACATGTGAAAAACCACTGCTGGGCACTAGGCATGCTTGCAAACACTTGACACACATCGCCATTTGTAATTTCAAAACGCGTCGCCATAGCCTCTGCTTTTTATCCTGAATGCATAGATGAGTGACCCAAGACTAGGGGTAGGTACAAGGTTGAAGTTAGGAAGTGGAGGACGGGGGACTCCTAAGTGGCTGTGTCTGACTCCGGACTCACACTCTTGCCCCCACGACACTGTTCTCAAAAATGCCTTTTTGGCTGGAGAGATGGCTCAGTGGTTAAGGTATTTGCCTGCAAAGCCGAAGGACCCAGGTTCGATTCCCCAGGACCCATGTAAACCAGCTGTACAAGGTGGCGCATGTAGCTGGAGTTTTTCCGCAGTGGCTGGAGGCCCTGCCTGAACTTATTCTCTTTCTCTTTCTATTTGCCTATTTTTCTCTCTTTCTCTGTCTCACTCTCATAAGTAAAATAAATAAAAATTTTTAAAATGCCTTTCTAAAAAAAAAAAGAAAAAGAAAAAGAAAAAATGGGCTGAAGAGATGGCGCTTGCCTGTGTAAGCCTAAGGACCCTGGTCCAAGGCTCGATTCCCCAGGACCCATATTAGCCAGATGCACAAGGGGGGCGCACACGTGTCTGGAGTTCGTTTGCAGTGGCTGGAGGCTCTGGCGCACCCATTCTCTCACTCTCTGCCTCTTTCTCTCTCTGCTGCTCTTAAATAAATAAATAAAACATAAACAAAATGGAAAGAGTCCCGGAACCCCAGCCGTAGGAGTGGCTGCCCCAGGAATCTGGGGTTCACATTCAGGGCCTCCCAGTTTTCAATCCTCTACAGGAATTCCTCCTGGTACTTACTTGACAACCACGTTTTCGTAGGATGGCCAGGATATTTGGAAGAGATGTCAGCCTTGGAAATGTAATCAGCTGGGCTGAGCGCAATCAAGACGCCATCTGCACAGGCTCTGACTTCCTGCCCAGACGATCAAGACATCTGGGCTTGGTAAATGCCAAGGACATGCTGAGCTGGTCCCACGCCTGTGGGCCCCCCGGTTTCCTTGTTCCTATTTGCACAGGATCCAATGTCTTCCCTTGCTCCCTGGCAGTGAACACTTCAGTTGCAGTGACTTTCTGGGACATGGATTGACTGCAAAGTCCGTTCTAAATAGACCTCCTTATCGATGGGGCAGGAGGCGGCTGCCGGAGGCCTAATTTGCGATGGATGCACAGCCTCTGAATTAGAGCGCACGGTGACCGCTGACCATTAAGCAAGTCTGAGAGGACTTGTGTGTCCACACTAAGAAACTAATTAAAGCGCTGGACCAGATTTGCATACCCAATGTCTCTTGTCCTGTGTCCCCCTCCTGTAAGCGAGGCTCTGTTTATTAGGTAAGATCTCCTGACGGCTTTCTTGCAGGGCCCCGAGTGGCAGACGTAGAGCCCTCGGGAAGAGCTAGGAACTGCAAGCAAAGGTCAAGTTTCTTCGTCTGGAGGCTTGGCTGTTGCAACACAGGAACATGTTTGCCCATGTTTTCTAAACAGCATTCCAGGCCTGGCTTAAATCTCACACACCAGTTTCCGTTGTGAAGAAGAATTCAAATCCTTCCAGCAAGCGCTCAAAGTAACCAAAATGAGCAGATCTGGAACCAAAATCCGCCCTCTCCTACTCCCCCAGAGAGAAGCATTATTTGTTTTTAGTAGACTCAAGCGTCTGGATTATGTGGGACCTGGAGAATCAAACCGGAGTCCTCAGGCTTCGCAGGCATGCGCCTTCACCACTAAGCCATCTCTCCAGCCCCAAATAAAATATATGCATCTGGAGGTCGTTTGCAGTGGCTAGAGGCCATGGTGCGTCCATTCTCACTCTCTCTCTCCTTCTCTCTCTGTCTCAAATAAATAAATAAAAATCACAAAAATATTTGATTTTATTTATTTGAGGGAACGAGGCAGAGAGAGAAGGAGGGAGAGAATGGGTGCCCCAGGGCCTTCAGCCACTGTAAATGAACTCCAGACACATGAGCCACCTTGTGCATCTGGTTTACATGGGTCCTGGGGGATCGAACCTGGGTCCTTTGGCTTTGCAACCACTAAACCATCTCTCCAGCCAGCTTTTTTTTTTTTTTTTAAGAAGTAAGTTTTTTAAGAAGCAAGTCTGTAGGCCAGAAATGGAAAGCTAAGAACTGATGTGGCTTGTGAATTTTCAACAAGAAAGAAAAATCTCCATTCTTATATTGTGGACTAAGCAGCCCGGCCATAAATGAGCACCAATGTAGCAAGTCTTGACAGAGAAACACTGCGAGGGCCCCAGGCATGGGACGCTTGTGAAAGTCCTGCATAGCTTTCCTTTTTGGAACACAAGTAGCTCCTGTGGCCGTTAACTGTTAACAAAGAAGAAGTTCGCAGGCGCCTTTCACTTTCTAAATATAAATGAATTTACCGTAAACAAATCTACCAGAAACATTTAAACTTGGGCTGGAGAGATGGCTCAGAGGTTAAGGCACTTGCCTACAAAGCCTAATGAATTCATGTTAAATCCACCAGAAAAATTTAAACTTGGGCTGGAGAGATGGCTCAGCAGTTAAAGCACTTGCCTGCAAAGCCAAATAACCTGGGTGTGATTCCACAGGACCCACATAAAGCCAGACGCATCTGGAGTCTGTTTGTAGTGGCTAGAGACCCTGGCACGCCCATTCTCTCTCTTTCCTTGCAAATAAATGAAAATATGAAAAAAGTTAAACTTGTAGAACAGATACAACTTATTTCATCAAAAAATTCAGATCATGAGTTGGAGAGATGGCTTAGTAGTTAAGGCGCTTGCCTGCAAAGCCAAAGGACCCAGGTTTGATTCTGCAGTGCCCATGTGAAGCCAGATGCACAAGGTGGCACATGTGTCTGGAGTTTGTTTGTTTGCAGTGGTTAGAGGCCCTGGCACATCCATTCATTCTCCCTTTCTCTGTCTCTCTCCCTCAAATAAATAAATAATAAATAAAAATTCAGATCATTTATGAGTAGGTTGCGTTTTTGGAGATTTTTTTTTAAAAAAAGTATTTAAATGTGTATCTCTAAGAAAAGTGAGGGTGACCTGTGGCTTTGAAGCACGCATCTTAAATAATCAAGAGTCATTGAGAAACTCCACAGGTGAGCCAGGCGTGGTGGCGCACGCCTTTAATCCCAGCACTCGGAAGGCAGAGGTAGGAGGATCGCTGTGAGTTTGAGGCTACCTTGAGACTACATAGTGAATTCCAGGTCAGCCTGGGCTAGAGTGAGACCCTACCTCAAAAAAAAAAAAAAAATCTTTGCTCTTTATTTGAATCTGATAGGAGACAGAACTTGGTTATGTAGTGAGAGTAACTGAACCCAGAAAGCGAATGCTTTTTTCTTTTTCTTTTTTGTTTTTTCGAGGTAGGGTCTCACTCTAGCCCAGGCTCACCTGGAATTCACTATGTAGTCTCAGGGTGGCCTCAAACTCACAGCGATCCTCCTACCTCTGCCTCCCGAGTGCTGGGATTAAAGGCGTGCGCCACCGTGACCGGCTTTTTTTTTTTTTTTTTTTTTTTTTTTTTTTTTTTTTATTCCTTGACTAAAAGCGGGAAATGTCACTAAACTTGCAGAAACCTGGATGTCACACCCTCCAGGGAAGATTTCTAGATCCAGCCTGCCCCCTTCCTAGAGGACAGAAACCCTGATCCTTACCTAAGATGACTGGCAAAGCCGCAAGATCTGGTCTTTGCCCATAGCAACCTGCCAACCTGGTCTTCCTCGCGCAGCTACTTCCCCATAGAAACCCAGATGTGAGTCTCACGATGGGCTTCTCAAACCCCCTCTTAACTCCCTGGGCAAGAGCCCCCCACCTTGCTTCCCTCTTTTATGTTCTAGGCTTAAGCCCCCTTCTCTTGGTTCTCCTAAAGCTTTTAAAAAAAAATTTTTTTTTTGTTCATTTTTATTTATTTATTTGAGTGTGACAGAGAGAGAAAGAGAGACAGAGAGAGAGAGAGAGAGAGAGAGAGAGAGAGAGAGAAAGAATGGGCATGCCAGGGCTTCCAGCCACTGCTAACGAACTCCAGATGCGTGCGCCCTCTTGTGCATCTGGCTAACGTGGGTCCTGGGGAATCAAGCCTCGAACCGGGGTCCTTAGGCTTCACAGGCAAGCGCTTAACCACTAAGCCATCTCTCCAGCCCCTCCTAAAGCTTTAAGCTGTGATAAAATCTTTCTGAACCTTATCCTCTGGTCTGTGGATTTCATTCTTCAAACTCACAGGACAAGGATCTGGGAACACCCCCAATTATTGGTGCATTGGTGAACAAGGGACCCAAAACTCCTGTATCAAATCCAGAGGAAAATCACCTGTTCACAGTGAAGGAGAGGGTCTCTTTGGAACATATGCTGGACGGAAGCCAAGGGCGTAGAGGACAGGGAAGAGGACTGAGCGAGGGCGATGGGGTGAGGGTGGGTATTGTTTTGCCTGTATTCTCCCAGAACACTCACCCCCTATTTTGCTGCTTCTTCTTCTTCTTTTTTTTTTTAATCAATTACATGGTACCTCCAACAAAACAAAACAGTTGAAGCAAGAGGAATTTGTTAATTTGGATCATACACATTATCAAACCCACTCTATCAAAGTATTATTTAAGACAACATGAAGTTAGCATAACCAATGGAAAAAAAAAAATCTCAATGATTTTCCTATTATGACTTCAAAACCCAGTGGGGAAAATGTACATTTGCAACACAGGCCTCTTTTGGTTTCTTCACTGGAAAAACTTGAGGTAGATTTCACACACTTGTACACAGACACATTTCAGCTATAGCTGGAGAAGCGGAATGACGTAAAGGTCTTTCAATAGACTCATTGTTCTTATATTTAGATGTGGAATTCACCTTTCAGCTTCTTAGCCACTCATTGATCTGCACGTGGGCCACTGAGTGAGCTCAGATTAAACAGCAGGCCCTCCCCGCAAGGGCTCCAGTCCCACTCTCCCCTTGTGCTTGATGCTATCAGGGCTCTGGAATATTCTGTTTGCCTTTCTGTCTCTCCTTCTATGGACTTGGGAAATGTGAGACACTGTCGCTCCTGTCCCCCTTGCTGGTACAGCAACGGCCACGTGGCTGGGCAGCTGTCAGATTAGTTCCTGCACGGCACGTAGCTGCCACCTAGTGACCAGTCTCTGAATGTCACAAGGAATGCTCCTTAAGAAAGCCCCTCAGCATTGACTGGGAGGTAGTCTCCTGCCGGGGACCCCATGTGGCTTGGTGGGTGATGCTGAGGCAACATTGCTGTGCAGGCCTGCCAGCTAATCCTGCAAAGTAAGAGCTGAGTTGTCCTGCCCTTCGGGGACATGGTACAAGCCAAGGAAACAGCTCTGGTCCCCACATGCCAAGGGACCACTCCCCACAAAGGATAGGGCTCCCATTCTCCCTTGTGCTTGATGCTATCAGGGCTCTAGAGCATTCTATTTGCTTTCATTTACTTTCTTTACTTAAAATATTTTATTTAGTTAGTTAGTTGAGAGAGAGAGAGAGAGAGAGAGAGTGAGGGAGGGAGAGAGAGAGAATGGGTGCACCAGGGCCTCCAGCCACTGCAAACCAACTCCAAATGCATGCACCACCGTGTGCATCTAGCTTATGTGGGTCCTGGAGAAATGAACTTGGATCCTTTGGCTTTGTAGGCAAATGCCTTAACTGCTAAGCCATGTCTCTAGCCCTGCTTTCTTTTCTTTTTGAGGTAGTATCTATCTCGCTCTAGCCCAGGCTGACCTGGAATTCACTATGTAGTCTCAGGGTGGTCTCCAACTCACTGCGACCCTCCTACCTCTGCCTCCCGAGTGCTGGCATTAAAGGAATGAGCCACCACACTCGGCGTAGCATATTTCTTGTCTTTCCAACAACTGTGGGTTAAATGAATGGATAGACAGTCTGGAAATCGGCTCGTGGTCCTTCCTAGAACTCTTCTATTTCTCTAGATAAGGTATTTTCTCTTTTCCACCTGGTATGAACTATATTATTATCATTTCTTTCTCCTTGGTCCTCGGTGTCTGTCTTGCATCATTCACAGCACCTACTCAGTATATGCGACCCTGCCTTGACTTTTGGCAGCTGAGGCTAGGGACCCCCTAGCTCACCCCCGCCAACCCCACCTACATCTGCACCTGCATCTGCATCCTCCTCCTCGACGTCCTGTGTGGCAACTGCCTGAGAAACCTTAAAAAGTCCCCAGCAAGGACGAGTGCTTGAGTCCCTTCTCAGAAAACCCGAGGCAGGGGCCCAGACGACAGCTGAGTCAGCAAAGTGCTTGGTGCGCGAGGGCGAGGACTGGGGTTCAGATCCTCAGCCCACCTTAAATGCTGCACGGCCCTGGTGGGCTGGAGCAGCCGTCGGGTTCCAGAGACAGGGAATGGGGACCAAAGAGGAGAGTGACTGACCAAGGAGGTCGCCGGATTTCAACCTCTGGCCCCTCCACGCACACGTGCGCTCACGCACGCACACCACGTACACATGCGAGAGCCCCTCGCCGACGCCTGAGGTCAGTGCTTCTGTCTGCAGGCTGAACACTGGCATTTTAAAGTGTTTGCCTCTGGGCAGAGAGCGGCCTTGACAAGGGCCTTCTCCTCCCCGCCCCCACATCTGCATTTCCAACCGGATGCTTTCTGGGTGTTGAAGTCAGGTTCGCATTGCTGGCAGAAATCACCCAACCAAGAGCAGCTTGTGGGAAAAAGAGGTTTATTTTGGCTTACAGGCTCGAGGGGAAAATGATGGCATCAACAGAGGGTGGACATCACCCCCTGGCCCACGTAAGATGGACCATAGCAACAGGAGAGTGTGCCAAACACTGGCATGGGGACACTGGCTATAACACCCATAAGCCCGCCCCCAACAGTACAGGGCCTCCAGGAGGCGTTAATCCCCAAATCTCCATCAGCTGGGAACCTGGCATTCTGAAGAGCTAAGTTTATGGGGGACACCGGAATCAAGCCACCACACTTGGGTTCTGTTCTAAATGAAACTCAATGTTCTGCCAGGCATGTCCAACCTTTTATTTATTTATTTGCTTATTTATTCATTTATGAGAGAGGGGGGAGAGAGGCAAGGAGAGAAGGAAATATAGGTATATATACAGAGAGAGAGTGTGAGAATGGGTGCACCAGAGCCTCCAGCCACTGCAGAAACTCCAGATGCATGCGCCACTTTGTGCATCTGGCTTTATGTGGGTAGTGGGATTCAAACCTGGGTCCTTTGGCTTTACAGGCAAGTGGTCTCTTACCTGCTCATGTCTAACCTTTTGGCATTGTAACATGGCAGACTTTGCCATCTATATTAGGAACTGCACAATTGAGTTCCATATATATATATATATATATATATATATATATAATGTTTATAGTTATATATATATATTTATAGTTTGCAAACACATCTGTTTTAAGTAAGTTTACATTTATTTTATTTTATTTTGTTTTCTGTGTTTTGTTGTTGTTTTTTTGAGGTAAGGTCTCACTCTAGCTCAGGCTGACCTGGAATTCACTACGTAGTCTTAGGGTGGCCTCCAACTCACGGAGATCCTCCTACCTCGCCCCCCCCCCCCGAGTGCTGGGATTAAAAGCGTGTGTCACCACGCCCGGAAGCTTATGGTTTTGTGTTGGGCTGCATGTGGCCCAGGGGCCCAGGCTGGACATACTTGCTAAGTAACCTTCCACCTGAAAATAAGAATGCAGAAGTCTCCCTGCGCCCACCATTCACAACAACTATCCAATGTATTTCCCAAAACAATCTTCAATAACCCATTGCCTGTCTAGCCAGCCTGCCTTGGCCTCTTCATTGCCATTCACTTTTTTTTTTTTTTTTTTTTTTTTTTTTTTAGTTTGTTGGTTTTGAGGTAGGTGTCCCGTCCAGCAGGACTCAGTTATTCGGGGAGCGCGAGGGGGACCAGGCCTGTGAAAAGATGGGTGAGAAAGAAGGAACGAGACCAAGCAAAGAGTTGTCAAGGTCTGTTTTATTATTTTTTACACAGTGGTTATATAGGGGAAGAAAAGGGGGGAGTAAGCTGCCTGACGTGACTTAGGGCCGGAATTGTTAGGAAACTAAGAGGAGGTGAAACTGGGTGTTTATCTAATCTTAGGGAACCTAGAGGAGATGTATCCGGGTGTTTTCCTAATCTTGCCTTAACGGCTTGACATCCTGATCATAAACTGGCCTTTAGCAAATGATAAGATTCTGCAGACCACATTCCTAACTGCAAGCTGGATGGACCAGCTTTCTGGTGAATGAGTCAACTTAAGAACAGGCCCAAGCAAAATGGAGAGGCTTTTGCTTTATGGCTCCCAACAGGTAGGGTCTCACTCTAGCCCAGGCCTACCTGGAACTCACTTCTGTAAGTCCAAAACTGGGCTCAGACTCACAGCTATCCTCCTGGGATTAAAAGCATGTGAGACCACAGCTGGCGAACATTCACTTTTAGTTTTATTTATTTATTTGAGAGAGAGAGAGAGAGAATGAGAATGGGCGTTCCAGGGCCTCCAGCTGCTGCCAATGAACTCCACTTTGTGCATCTGGCTTTCGTGGGTCCTGGGGAATCGAACCTGGGTCTTTTTGCTTTGCAGGCAAGCTCCTTAACTACTAAGCCATCTCTCTAGCCCTCACTTTTTATTTTTATTTATTTATTTTCCAAAGCAACTCAGTGTGACATGATTTTGTTTGTTTTTTTGAAGCAGGATCTCACTCTAGCCCAGGCTGACCTGGAATTCATGATGTAGTCTCAGGGTGGCCTTGAGCTCACAAAAATCCTTCTATCTCTGCCTCTCAAGTGCTGGGATTAAAGGTGTGCACCACCACATCTGGCTATTTAAACTTTTTATTGACAGCTTCCATACGTATAGACAATAAACCATGATAATTCCCTCTCCCGCTCCCAGTCTCCCCCCTTTCAAAACCACCCTCCATTGAACCCCCCCCAACTTCCAATTAGTCTCCCTTTTGCTCTGATGTCATGATCTTTTCCTCCTATTATGGGGGTCTTGTGCAGGTAGTATCAGGCATTGCGAGGTCATGGATATATATATCCAGGCTGTCTTGTGTCTGGAAGATTGTATTGTAAGCAGTCCCAGCCTTCCTTTGGCTCTGACATTCTTTCTGATCACCTCTAACACAACGGACCCTGAGCCTTGAAGGGTGTGACGCAGATGTCTGGCTACTGAACACTCTACTGTCCCTTCTTCTCAGCACCATGGTGACTTTTGAGTCACCCCGGTGGTCACTGTCATCTGAAAAGAGAAGCTTCTCTAACCAAAAGTGAGAGTAGCATTAGTATACGGGTATAAACATTTTTTTTAAAGTGCTTACAAGGCAGTTTGGTGATCGTAATATATGCATCGAACCAGACAGCAGCAGGCGTTACTCCCCTAGGGCTCATGAGCACTCCAGCCATAGGCTTTTGATTAGGTTTTCTACCAGGCTAGCCCTAGGCATATATTTACTATTTTTAAAATAAATCTGCCACTAACCTAACTTAAAGCTACTCTTCCCTGGATTATTCTACATGTCACTTATGTCATTTGTAGTTAATTCCTTTTAACTCAAGTGTCTATACCCGCTCTCTAGACTGAAGGCTGCACAAAGGCTCATTATTTTGTCTTCTGGGTCCCAGTGAGGCCATTCATTTAGGGTGACTGGGCCCCGAAAGTAAAAAGCAAGGGATGTCCTCCGGCTCGCCCTCCGACTCTTCACTTTGCTAGAGAGCAGAAGAGAATTTTCTCCTTGTCTCCTGCCTAAAGGGGTTCCCTAGACCTGTTTTTCCATAAGCAACCTGAGCCTATCCTTGGAAAGGAGCATTCCTGGAAAGTTTCCACCAGATCCTAACTTTGTGGCTGGTTAAACTTAATCAAAAACCTTGGCTTCATGGCTGGGTAGCTCCGTCCCCATTCGGAATCTCGGAATGACCCTCCCGGCGGGGCTGTCCGTACTTCCTTCTAGTAGTCCAGTGAAATCTCTCCGAGCCTTACCCTCTGGTCTATGGACTTTAATTCTTTCAATTCATAAGAAAAGAATACAGGGTACCCTAAATTTATTGGTGTATTGGCGTATGGACAAAGGACCCCCAAAACCCCCCTCTCATCAGAAGAGCTCCTGGTGCAGTGTGTGGGTGCTCTACACCCACCTAATGCAGGTGTCAGCGGGCAGATGTGCTGTCCCGGAGGGGCGCCCAGTCTGGTCAAGGGGACACTCCAAGGTTTTCCTCTACATTACTTCATTTGTTTACTGAAACTGTTTATATGAAGAATCGTTTCAATGTCAGATTGTCCCCTAGACTCACGGTACCCACCAATTAACAGATCATATACAACTCTTTGCTTTCATAAAATTTTACATTTTGGGCTGGAGAGATGGCTTAGTGGTTAAGTGCTTGCCTGTGAAGCCTAAGGACCCTGGTTCAAGGCTCGACTCCCCAGGGCCCACGTTAGCCAGATGCACAAGGGGCACATGCATCTGGAGTTCGTTTGCAATGGCTGGAAGCCCTGGCGTGCCCATTCTCTCTCTCCCTATCTGCCTCTTCCTCTCTCTCTCTCTCTCTCTCTGTCACTCTCAAATAAATAAATAAATAAGAACAAAAAACAATTAAAAAAAAAAGAAAAGAAAGTGGTTCAGATGAAACCAAGTTAAAAAAAATGTTACATTTTTACATTTTAGCAAGAAAGGCATAAAGCATAATAGCTATATAATAAATGCATATTTGTCTATCATCTATCTATAATCTGTCCATATTTTATTCTTTTGGGGGGATTTTTTGTTTTGTTTTGTTTTGTTTTTCGAGGTAGGGTTTCACTCTAGCCCAGGCTGACCTGGAATTCACTATGTAGTCTCACAGTGATCCTCCCACCCCTGCCTCCCAAGTGCTGGGATTAAAGGATTAAAGGCGTGCACTACCATGCCCAGCATAATTTATCCTTTTTTTTTTTTTTTTTGAGGTAGAGTTTCACTCTAGTCCAGGCTGACCTGGAATTCACTATGTAGTCTCAGGGTGGCCTTGCACTCACGGCGATCCTCCTGCCTCTGCCTCCCAAGTGCTGGGATTAAAGGCGTGTGCCACCGCACCCGGCTCTCCATATTTTAATCTGTCTGTCAACACAGTCATGTGCAACAACAATGTATCAATGAAGAATAGGCTACCTATAGGGCAGTGGCCCTAGTGGTGGCCTTGTGACAGCACGGCTAGCTGTCTTAACTGAAGCCCACTCTGGTGCATGGACTAGGACAAAGTCCCCCAGTGAGTCATTTTACTAGAAGGGGGTCTCTATTGTTAAATGGTATGCATTGTTAATAGCATTAGGAAGTTAAGAGTGATATGTGAAAGACAGGGCAGTTCAAAAGGGGCTTATATGGCTTGGAGAGATGGCTCAGCAGTTAAGGCACTTGCCTGCCAAGCCTAAGGACCCAGGTTTGATTCCCCAGGATGCGTATAAGCCAGATGTGCAAGGCGGAGCACGTGTCTGGAGTTTGTTTACAGTGGCTGGAGCCCGTGGCGTGCCCATTCTCTCTCTCTCTTAAATACATAAATAATAAATAAATAAAGTATTTTTTTTTAAAAGGGGCTAATAATATACGCTTGAGTTCTAGATAGGACGGAGTCTTGGTAGCATTTGAAGCAAGGTCTCAAGGACACAGTTCCCGACCCTGAGATCGCATTTCAGAGGAGTCCCGGGGACTGGAGCGGTTCTGAATGGGAGGAGGAAGAGGCTGGAGTGAGGGCTCAGGTGAGGAGGAGTGGGAGGGCTTGGAGCTTAGGTAGCATCTTTCAGGGTGGTGGGAGGGCTTTGACATCTCCTGCCTAAGATGGGTGTGCCCCTGATGACTTCCAGCAAGGAAAGGGTATCTCTTTGTCTGACTCATGGGCTGCAGAGGACCGAGGGTGAAAATGGAACAAACAGCAGAGGAAAGAGAGATGATAACTTGTCTCAGTAATAGCAGTAAAGTCCCCCAAAAGTTCAGATTTCAGATGCATCTTATAAGCAGGACCAACAGGACTTCCTGACAGATTGGGTAAGAATAAAGAAATGGGGGAGGAGGATGGGACGGAAGTGAGAGAAAGAGAGAAAGAGAAAGAAAGAAAGAAAGAGAATGAACCAAGAATATCCCTGATGAAACTGGGTGTGGTGGCGCACGCCTTTAACCCCAGCACTGGGGAAGCAGAGGTAGGAGGGTCGCCATGAGTTCAAGGCCACCCTGAGACTACAGAGTGAATTCCAGGTCGGACTGAGCTAGAGGGAGACCCTATCTCGAAAAACCAAAAAGAAAGAAGAAAAGAATATCTCTGATGATGGGCTGGAGAGATGGCTAAGTACCCAAGTTTGATTCCCCAGGACCCCACGTAAGCCAGATGCACAAGGTGGTGCATGTGTCTGGAGTTTGTTTGCAGTGGCTAGAGACCCTGGTGAGCCCATTCTCTTTCTCTCTCAATAAATAAATAAATAAATAAATAAATAAATAAAATACTTTCACAAAAAGAATATCCCTGAGGATCTTGGCCTATGCAACTGGAAGGCAGACTGAACGGAGTGTCGTCTGAAACTCCTACCCCAAACATGTTAATTCCCTAAGTCACCGGAACGACACAACAGCCTTTCCCAGACAGCTGAATGGCCTTGTCTCCCGCCCTTCCCTGCACGGTGTCTGAAGGCTTGCACGTGTGTGTGAGTGGCCTCGGGCCAACTCCCCACTCAGACTAATCTGCCGTCCACAGACGTCCTTTGGCCCGTCTGAGCCCAACAGCGACAGGGCACCTTGGACTCTCCTCTAGAATGAGTCTTGGCATAGTGCATGGGTGCCCTCTGACACCCACTCTTTAGTTCACAGCTCGGGCTCAGCCTGGTTACTGTTGTGTTGACAAAGTGTCTTTGTCTGTGGTCCTTCAGCAGCCCAGGAAGCCTGGCCAGGTGTCACTTTACATACCTGTGCCCTGTTGACTTCTCCTTGGGAATTTTAGATCTTCTCCTTGCGGGGGGTTCTCTTGGGAGGGCTGACATGACTAGCTCAGAGACAGGGTATCCTGTGTATAGGGGCTACAGCTGTCACAACACGGGATCACTTCCCCTACGTCTGTGCCTGTTATGGGGAGAGGTGGGGGGCTTTGGGAAACGTTCTGCAGACTCGGGGGCGGAGAACAGTTGTCTGCACTTGGTTTTGTTTTGACCCAGTCCCCCAACCCCACTGAAACCTCTCGGTGGGAAGCCACCACCCGGTGGCATGCCTTCCAGTTGGGAATGTGCACCCAGGCCTATTTGGAACAACAACCAAACAAAACAAAAAGCTCTGGGCGGGGAGGGGCACGGGGATGAATTTCAATTGACTTTAGCTATTTGTTCTGGAATGATCCGTGTTTATTTAACTCACCTGCCTCTCTCCTAACGCAGTCACAAGCTCTCCTACATTCCTCCGACACCCATTAAATAAGTCCATATCCAAAGAGCTGATGCCCCTCCTTGAATCCTGGACCGGCGAGGGAAAGGCGGCAGCCGAGTCCAAAAGGCGGGGAGTGGGGAGACCTTCTGTGGGGAACTGAAGACAGGGCGCGCAGAGCATTGGCATGTCATTAGCCAAAGTCATTTGCACCACGAAACTGCTTGTGAGGGAGTATGGACCCCTCTCATGGCCTCCCAAGGCTTGCCCCCCACCCCCCCACCGGCCATTGACTTCTGAATTTACATCTCCCTTCTGCTCTAATTAGAGGACTTCGGTGGAAAGGGCTTGGGAGAGCTGGGACAGCGGCCAAGTGCCCAGGGCTCTCTCCCTGTTACCTCTGAGAAGTGCTCATGACCTGGTGTGGAGTTACACCACCTGCTTCTGCTGAATTGATTTGGGGTTCTGACTCAACACAGGGACATTCTGTCTGGGTGAACTTGGCTTTGCCACCACGGAATCACATTAAGCAGGCATCCCCCCTCCCCTCCGTTTTCTCCATGAAGCGCTGATTTTCTCATGTATTCTTTAGACCTGGCAAACTCTCAGGGACGGAGGTGAGACCCGCAGCTAGGGAAGTGTGACCTCTGAGAGCAGCACTTTCTCCAAAGGGCGGCACAGACAGCAGGGGAGGTGACAGTGTAGCCTTGGGGTGGTGGGGGGCCTTGTCCCTGAAGAACTGTCCCTGGGCTCCTGTCCGGGGGAATAGCAATTGTTTTCCTCTGTACGCCTGGGGTCTCAAGTTCTGGGGCCTGTTAGTTATACTCCACCCGAGGGGACTTTAACTTAGCACTTAGTAGGGCCAGGCACTGTCCTGAGAGGTTTATGCATTACTTAGATTTATAAATTACTGAATGCTGCCAATGACAAGACCCAAGGTGCATAAGAAGTGTGTGTTACGTTCCTTTGCATCTATAAAAAGCAAAACATATATGAAAATATATATGTATATGCAGATATATATGTATGTATAAAGGAGAGGAAACTACTAGAAATATGGCAAAGAAAATGGTTTATCAGTTTTTTTAATTAATTTTTAAAATTTATTTAAGAGACACAGAGAGAGGGGGGGAGAGAGAGAGAGAATGAGCACACCAGGGCCTCCAGCCACTGCAAACGAACTCCAGACCCATGAGCTACCTTGTGCATTTGGCTGACGTGGGTCCTGGGGAATTAAACCTGGGTACTTTGGCTTTGCAGGCAAGTGCCTTAATCTCTAAACCCTTCCTCCAGCTCTATCAGTTTGTTTTTGAGGTGAGCTACGGGACTATGATGTGGCAGGGAGAAGTTTTATTTAACATATTTGCTGTTTCAATTAGTTTTTTGAAATATGGAGTAATATTTTTCATTGTTTTAAAAACTACATTTGTTGTTAAAGGAGAGAAAAGGAAAACTTTGTGGGAGAAGAGGTCTGTGGATCATATCCTGAAAGATGAATCTTGGAAGAGGGTAAGTCTAAGATAATACTGTGCACAGAGTACCAGAAGAGAGGGATGGAGGGAAAGACAACGGGGAAGAAGGAGAGGAGAGAAGGGGAAGGAGACAGAAAGAGAGAAGCTACTCCACAGCTGAGAACAGCAGTTGAAGGTTACCTCGTCTAAACCAGTGTCAAACTAAAACTAGAAGAGAGATTGCACCTACGCCAACCCACTACGTATGTGACATTTTAGCCCCAAGATTTTGTCACCTTGCAAGACAAGCAGGATCCTGCCAATGCAAGCCTACGCGGTAATTATTGTTACTCTCAATTGAGGCATTGGGCCATTCACCTGATCCTCAAATAGATGTAGCTGCAAGTTGCTGTGTTGGGAATGTGAGGAAGGAAGTGGACGAGACTGTCACAGACCCACGCTTCCATGATAACGACGTCAGGGGGGTGCGGCTTCGGAGGAAAGAAAGAAAACATCGGTCAGGAGCAATGGGTACATTCGGGCAGGGGTCTGCTGTGGTGGGCATGTGGATAGAGGGACAGGAGGGTCTCTTGTGTAGGGATAGTTGATTAGCTCATGAGAGCAGGCTGTGTATGGGACACCAACAAGTTTGGTTGTGATGCAGGGCACTGGGAAGGAGGTGTGGGAAGACAGGGTGAAGGTGGAGCCTCCACACACACGCCTCACACACACACGTGCTCACCCTTCCACAACTACCCCACATGTATAAAAGCATGTGCACACACACACACACACACACACACACACACAAATTGAGAAGTGAGAAGAAATAAACAATACAACCAAATGAAACACAGGAGCTGAGAAGGAAGCGGTATTCAAGAGAAAAAGGACCCCTTGCTTCTCTTTCCTAAAAAAAAAAAAAAAAAAAATACTTTTCATTTATTCGAGAGGTGGGGGAGAGATGGGCACACCAGGGCCTCTTGCTGCTACAACAAACTCCAGATGCACGTGCCACTTTGTGCACCTGACTTTACGTGGGTACCGGGGAATTGAACCCAGGCCACCAGGCTTTGTAAGCAAGTGCCTTAACCACTGAACCATCTCTCCAGCCCCCCTCTGCTTCTTAAATAGGAAAGAGAGCCGTGGGCAGAAATGGAAAGGGCGAGGCAACTTCGAGGAGAAGGGAGCTCCAAGGTCTGGGATCCATGCTACTGGCCAGATTTGTTTGGAAAATGGCACCGAGATCAGATACAACCAGACCATGGAGGAATTAAGTACATGAGTGTGCGCGCACGTGTGCGCGTGTGTGTGTTCGTGTGCATGAGCGCACATACATGCAAGTGTGTCTATTCTGGAGCAGGGGGAGTAAGCTGCTGTCCCTGAGTTAGATCTTTTTCTTTTTTTTCAAGGTAGGGTCTCACTCTAGCCCAGCTGACCTGGAACTCACTATGGAGTCTCAGGGTGGCCTCGAACTCACAGTGATCCTCCTACCTCTGCCTCCCGAGTACTGGGATTAAAGGCGTGTGCCACCACGCCTGGCCCTGAGTTAGATCTTTTAAAGTATTCACTTTCTAGTCATTTTCTGATAGCAGGAGGGCCCTGTTTTCTCTTAAATTTTTTTCATACTTTTGATTACAAAACTTTTGTCTATAAAATTAGGACTTCTTACCAAGACCAAATATGACCTAACATTTATGTTGAAATTATCTTTCATCTCACCTATTTTCTGTGCTGTTTTGCCTTCTCACTTCCAGAGAATGGAGAGAAGTACCTGGCCAATAAAGTTTTGTTCAGAATGTATTTAAAAGTGTTTGGGCTGGGGTTAGAGGTGCTCGCTTGAAAAGTCTGTCGGCCCAGGTTTGATTCCACAGTCCCCACATAATGCCAGATGCACAAGGTGGCACATGAATCTGGAGTTTCTTTGTAGCTGGAGGAGTCCTGGTATGCCCATGCTCTTCCTTTCTCTGTTTCTGCTTGCAAATCAGTAAATTAAAAAAGTATATTTTTAAAAGGTTAAAAAAAAACTTTCCTTGGGACTGGAGAGATGGCTTAGCAGTTAAGGCCCATGTTCGACTCTCCAGATCCCACATAAGCCAGATGTACATGGGCGAGGCAAGCGCAAGGTCGCAAATGCCCACTAGGTGGCGCAAGTGTCTGGAGTTAGATTTCAGTGGCTGAGGCCCTGCTGCGCCAATTCTCTCTCTCTAAAAAAAATTAAAAACCTTTTTTTTTTTTTTAAATGCCATGACTTCTTTAAAATTGTTTATTTGTGTATGGGCACACGCATGCTACTGTGACCGTGTGGAGGAAGGAGGACAGCCTTGGAGTGTTTGTCTTCTCCTGCCTTCTTTGAGGTAAGGTCTCTTCATCACAAATGAATTTTCAGATTCTCCTGGCTTTATCTCCCATTACCACAGTCATGCTGGGAGCTTTGTTGGCTTCGCCTGGGTGCTGGGAAACCGAACTCTGGCCAGCAGGCTGGTGAAAAAGCAGCTTCGACCACTGATTCCTCTCCTGAGCCCTTGCCCAGACTTCTTGAAAGCAAAACACCTCCCATATGTCTTTCACTCTGTCTCTTCCTCTCTTTTATTCTTGCATGCTCTCACTTCCTTTTTTATTCCTTGAGATTTATTTCATGAGTCCAACAGCTTCACAGGACTTAGGAATCCAACAGCTTCACAGGACTTCTCAGGGTACCAGCGGAGACAAGAAAGGGGCCCATGTGGGACTGCAGCTTGGGGCTCATTGCTTGGCTGAGGGCCCACATTTCCTCAGTGTGTCTAGACCTCAAGATCCAATCTCAAGATGCGGGTCAGTCTGCGGAACTGCCCAGCCCCCACCCCGAATCCCATCACCAAAAGCAGGTGGTGTCTGGCTAAAAGGTTTAAAACACACACACACACACACACGCACGCACGCACACACGCACACCTTAGTGGGAACCACAAGACCTCCGTCTGGTCAGCTCTGCATAGCACATCACATGGAAAGAAAGCAGGGACCACTGGAAACCCATTCAGACTGAAGCTCAGGTGGCTGTAGTGGCCTCTTCTGATGAGCTGGCAGCTGATCCCCCTCGGCGCCTGAATTCGGGTTAGACTTGTGGTGCATTACGAAGTTATTACGGAGGATGTGAAGGGGTGGGTGGTGGTGGGGGGGAGGCTACGAAGCTCAATAAAAATACCACACAGCTTCAGAGCGGAGAGGCTTACAGATCTCTGAAGCCTGCAGAACGAGAAGCAGGGTACAGCAATGAGGCCCACGGGCTCTTGGGAAGAAGTGGGGCCAGCAAGGGGGGTGCACTGGTGGTAGATGGAATGGGGTGAAGGGAAGTGCAAAAAACCAAAGTCAGCACGCCTTTAACCCCAGTGCTCGGGAGGCAGAGGTAGGAGGATCGCCGTGAGTTCAAGGTCACCCTGAGACTCCATAGTGAATTCCAGGTCAGCCTCGGCTAGGGTGAGACCCTACCTCGAAAACATAATCACCGCCAAACAACAACAACAACAACAACAACAACAACAACAACAAAAGCTAGCAAATGTGGAAATATAGGCATCTGTAATCAAATTTTAGAATTCTAGCCTCCGTTATTGAGGCAATAAAATCATTTCAAGTTCCTTTAAAAATAGAGCCCTGTAAAAAATCATAATTTTAAGGACATTTTCCTAGCATGTAAGAATTGCTTTGAGGATGGTCACCGTGAATTTCAGGGAACCCAGAACACTTCCTGTTTGTAAACTGTCTTTGGTCTGATGTAACGGTCCAAATTGTAGTTCATTTCTGGCAATCTTCAAAAGAATTGATTTCTTGTGATGGGCCACACTGCATTAACATTATCCCCTGCAAACGGAATGAAGGTTTTTTTTTTTTTTTTTTTAAACCGATCATAATTGGGTAGTATTGGTCACTTTTATATACCGTGAGGAATCGGAAGCTGAGGTGGATGTATTTATAACTTGTTCAAATTACATGCTTAGCGTTCAGACACCAGTGTCATACGACGTTGGTTGTGGCCTAGTCTCCTTGAAGCTCAGTTCTCTCATTTCAAACTGTGGAGAACTAAGAGTGGAGTGGCAGTGAGGATTCACAAATCTCTTCTTTAGGGCTGGAAGGATGGCTTTGAAGTTAAGGTGTTTGCCTATGAAGCCCAAGGACCTAGGTTTGACTCCCCAGAACCCATATAAGCCAGATGTACAAGGTGGCACATGCATCTGGAGTTTGTTTGCAAAGGATGGAGGCCCTGATGTGCCCATTCTCTTTCACTCTTTCCTCCCTTTCTTTTCTTTTCGTTTTTTTTTTTTTTTAATTTTTTTTATTTTTGAGGTAGGGTCTCACTCTAGCACAGATTGACCTGGAATTTACTATGGAGTCTCAGGGTGGTCTTGAACTCAATGGCGATCCTTCTACCTCTGTCTCCCAAGTTCTGGGATTAAAGGCATGTGCCACCATGCCTGGCTCCATTTTCTCTCTCTCTCTCTTTCTCTCTCTCTAATAAATCCATAAAAATGAGGTATTATAAAAAATTTCTTCTTTAAATGTCTGAGAACTATAAGCTAGGATGACATTTGTGACTGAGATTGAAATATGTATGTGCATAAAATTCCATTGCACCATAAAGTTTCGCAGGGTGGGGGTTGCGTTCATTTGTTTTTCATGCTAGGAAAACTAGGCCATTTGATTTCATAACCTCAAAAACCTCTTCTAAGTCCCAAGAAGACAGTTATTGTGCCTTGCAGGTTTGAAGCTCCTGACAGGCAGAATATCTGTTTACAGGCTGAGTGTATAATAGAGCTCTTCCCACAGTACAGGAGGCCTTGGCTCAGTAGTGCATTCGTTCATTATAGTCGCTATTATTTTATAGTAATGAGGACACTGCGTGACTACACTAAGGGATTCTGGAAGCTGACTTGTCTTCCTGCGCGGTGTGATTCTGGCCTATGCCCTATCTAGGATAAGGACTCACAAGTAGGATGTATTTCCTGAAGTAATCTTACTATGTGTCCCTTACAGGGACTGACACCTTTCTAGGCAAAAGCTTAGGGAATGTTTTAAGTCTTAAGTTTGTGATTGCACCTCCTTCTCCTTTTTAAAGCATCGGCCCTCAACCACTGTTGTGCTGTGGGTCATCATGGGGTTTCCTGGGAGAAAGAAAACCTCACATACCCTTCTCAATGGCCAGAATCCCACATTTTCCAGTTTGCTGGATTGATTGTATCTGCAGACGGGTTCCATTGAATGTTACTAATCATATCTGCAGAGGGTTCCATTGAACGTTACTAATCATATCTGCAGAGGGTTCCATTGAACGTTACTAATCATATCTGCAGAGGGTTCCATTGAACGTTACTAATCATATCTGCAGAGGGTTCCTCTGACTGTTACTGATTGTGTCTGAAGAGGGGTTTGCCATTTTAATTCTTATATATGTGTTTTTTAAAAAGTTTTATTTATTTGTTTAAGAGACAGAGAGAGAGAGAGAGAGAGACAGAGAGAGAGAGAGAGAGAAAAGCAGATAGGAAGAAAATGGGTATGCCAGGTCCTCCAGCCACTGAAAACAAATTCCAGATGCATGGGCCACCTCGTGCATCTGGTTTTTGTGGGTCCTGGGGAATTGAACCTGGGTCCTTAGGCTCGGCAGACAACTGCCTTAACCACTAAGCCATCTCTCCAGCCCTTATATATGTGTTTATACACCTGGGAAAATGATGTCTGTCTTAAAAAAAAAAATCTCACCAAGAGAGAAGTTCAAGGAAGAATATCTACTAGAACTTGACATTACACAAGGACTTATAAATATAGTTGTTTCTATGCCCTAATTTCCCACCCCTCCCCAGGCCTAATTTGCCACCTGGTTTCAAGGGTTTCAGCCACCACCAGTGAGAGTAAACTCAGCGACATAAAATGTTAAGTTGTTCTTGGAGTGTAATGATGCCCGGAGTGAGCCCAGTGTAGGCACTGATTAGAACAAAATCGACCACCAGTGGTGTACGTGACCATCCCTGTGTTCTTACTTAGATGGGCACAAATTCATTGTTTCAGTGCTAAGTATGGTGGCAGCCATACGCTTTCCAAAGAAGTCATTAGAATGAGGAAGCTGCTTTCTATCCCCAGTCACCAATAGGTTTTTATTTTATTTAATTTTTAGACAGAGAGAGAAAGAAAGAGAGACACACACAGAGAGAGAATTGGTGCACCAGGGCCTCAGCCACTGAAATCAAACTCCAGACACTTGCGCCACCTAGTGGGCATGTGTGACCTTGCGCTTGCCTCCCCTCTGTGCATCTGGCTTACTTAGTGGGATCTGGAGAGCTGAACATGGGTCCTTGGGCTTCGCAGGCAAGCGCCTTAACCGCTAAGCCATCTCTGTAGCCCTGACCAATAGTTTTTGTAATGAATGCACGTGGAGTCTTGCTGAAAGTTTGGCTGCATGGATGGATATGATTCCATAATTTTTCTCTTTTATTTTGTTAATGTAGAAAATTGCATCCAATGATTTGAATTAACCTTGCATTCCAGGGATTATATCCATTTAGCCATGAGATATTATTTCCTTTTTTTTTTTTTTTTCTTGAGGTAAGGTGCCACTGTAGCTCAGGCTGACCTGGAATTCACTACGTTGTCTCAAGCTGGCCTCGAACTCACAACGATCCTCCTACCTCTGCCTCCCGCGTGCTGGGACTAAAGGTGTGCGCCACCACGCCCTCTAGCTTAACCTGGATATTTGGCTAGCTTTAGTTTGGTGTGTTAGAGATCTGCTTCGTAATGTTGTGAGGGGATGGAGATAGCATGATAACTAAGTCCTTAGTAACTGGCACTGAGCTGCCGCTTTGAGGTTTGCTGGTTCAGGACTCTACACCACAGCTACGTTGCTGCTGGAGGTTTGAAAAGGCCAGTGACTTTCCCAGGTTCTGGCCAGTGGTTGACTGACGGCGAGTTTACAGCCTGCTGACTGGAAAGCCTATGTGTGTTCTCCACTATACCATGTTGTGTCTTCACAGGGCTTCGAGGATGCTCAGCTTGCTTTCTTGTGTCTCCATGGTGTGCCCAGCCTCCCAGTACTGCTCGCTCAGTGAGCGCCTCACAGCATGTCCTCCAGCCCCTCTGTCCAGACATCTCCCTTCTAGTTTAAACCTCTGCTAGACATTCACCCTCTCCTCAAAGTGATCAGGAGTCAGGTCTGACCTGGCTGTGCTTGGACAGTCCCGTAGTCGATACTGTACATCACAAGTCTACAGATGAGGCTTCAGAGCGTGTCGTCCACGAAGAGTACGCAGCCAACTATTACTTATGTAACTACACGAAGAGTTGTGTTTTAACAACGTATAGCTGTCTAATTCCAAAGTGCACACCAGGCAGCTTAAAACAGCATACCTCATACTATGCTAGTCTCTTCATACACATCAGACCTTTGCCCCATCCCCACCCCATAAAAATGCATGACATGGCTCGAGGGATGGCTTAGCAGTTAAGGCATGTGCCTGCAAAGCCAAAGGACCCAGGTTCAATTCCCCAGGACCCACGTTGGCGAGATGCACAAGGGGCGCACACGTCTAGAGTTTGTTTGCAGTGGCTGGAGGCCCTGGCGCACCCATTCTCTCTCTCTCTCTCTCTGTCTCAAATAAATAAATAAAATAGATAAATAAAACAAACTGAAATAATGTTAGGAGCTGGGGGAGGGAACTTTAAGACCCACAAGAGATGTTTACTCGGGGGCTGGTGAGATGGCTTAGCGGTTAAGGCGTTTGCCTGCAAAGCCAAAGGACCTCGGTTTGATTCCCCAGGACCCATGTAAGCCAGATGCACAAGGGGGCGCATGTGTCTGGAGTTCATTTGCAGCGGCTGGAGGCCCTGGTGTGCCCATTCTCTCTCTCTCTCTCTCTCTTTGTGTCTGCCTCTTTCTCTCTCGCTCTGTCAGATAAATAAATAAAATTAAAGAAAAAGAGAGATGTTTACTCACCCTCAACCTGTAGTTTAAACTTTAAGTTGGAGCAGCAGCAATAGGCAGAGTTTGTTTGGACCTCAGAACATGAATACACACACACACACACACACACACACACACACACACACATTATGGGATTGAAGAATAGGCAAAAATTTATAAATGATTCCATTAAATATTATTACAGACATGCGGACATGTCATGGGCCACACATGGACATGACAGAAACATATTAATCATCTAGAAGGTTCTTTGGCTGAAAATAGTATATCATCTTGGGAACAAATCCCAAGGACGACACCTTGTCCGTTTGACACATGAAATTGTCTGTGTTTAGGTAGACGGGAAGACAGTATTTGCTTAGATAAAAAAGTAAAATGTGGAGAGAGTTGGCGATAATGCGGCTCTTGCTGATCAAAGCTTTAGAAGCAGGCACATGCTCAGACTGGTGACGGTCATGGTTCTTTGGACCTGGTGGTTAATCCCGGAGTATTAATTTGTACTCTGCGTCTGGGCAACGGAAGTCTGCTGAAAGCTCGGTGGCCAGGTTGCTTCCCTGTCTGTCCCTCTGCCCCTCTGTTTCTGCTTCCCTCTCTCCTTATCTCGGTCTTTCTCTCTTTCACACATGCGGGAGAGCAAGATGGGACAGATAATGTGGTGCAGATTTCAGAGCCTTCAGTGAGAGCGTCCTTGTTAGCAAAAGGCAAAGCAATCTGGACACGGGGTCACTGGGCTCTGGAATGCTGAATTGTTTGTCGTCAGCCAAACAGTGGCCTGGATTTATACTCTTTTACCAAATGAGGGTGTTTACTATTAACTCTGGGCTTAAATCATAATGACATCATAAGAGTCACTATGTCAGTTCCCGAAAGTCCTTAACAGATAGCTCTGCCCTGGTTAAGATAGCTACTTATGCCACGTTGCCCAAATTCATTAGACAACTGGGATTTTGCCATATTTGTATATAAAAAAGTCTTGTCATGCTTTCAAGAGGCCTGTAGAGGACTAGCTGGAGACAGAGAAACAGAACCCTTGCTAAAGTGATTAAAAAAAATTTTTTTTTTTTTGGTTTGTTTTTTCAAGGTAGGGTCATACTTTAGCTCAGGCTGACCTGGAATTCAGGATGCATCCTCAGGCTGGCCTCAAACTCACAGTGATCCTCCTACCTCAGCCTCCAGAGTGCTGAGATTAAAGGTGGGCGCCACCACGCCCAGCAAAAGTGATTTTTAAAAAAATACTTCATTTTTATTTATTTGACAGAGAAAGAGAGAGAGAGAGAAAGAGGCAGAGAGAGATAGATAGATAGATAGATAGAGAGAGAGAGAGAGAGAGAGAGAGAGAGGATGGGCACACCAGGGCCTCCAGCCACTGCAAACAAATTCCAGATGCATGCGCCCCCTTGTGCATCTGGCTAATGTGGGTCCTGGGGAATCGAACCTGGGTCCTTTGGCTTAACAGGCAAACACTTTAACCACTAAGCCATCCCTCCAGCCAAAAGTGATTTTTATTTTAAACTAAATAAAATACACAGAAGGGAGTTTTTCAGCTATTTTTCCTTGGGGAAAGTGACCATTGACTTGAAATTTCAGGAGAGGCACTTGTCAGAGCAGTCAACTTGGAGACACTGGAGTGGGAGCAGAGGTGAGTGCCAGACTGAAGGACTAAGTGCAAGATGTGCGGGCCAAGACCTTCCAGAAACTTCTAACTACTTAGTATTGTTAGGCATGGGATGGGAAGTGAGCAGCCAGCTCAAGCCTATCGCTCTGTGCTGGGAGGAGGAAGGAAAGCATTGAGCAGACAGCGGTGTGATCCTGTTTGCTGCTTGGAAAGACCAGTGCAGTGGCTTCCGTAGGACAGGTGGCAAGGCTGGCGACCACATGACCATGGTGCCCTCTGAGTCATCCCAAGGTCACTGCCATCTGAAAAGAGAAGGTTCTCTACCAAAAGTGAGAGTAGCATTAACATAAGGGTATGAGCATTAAGAGAAGTGCTTACTGGGCAGTTTGGTAAGCACAGTATATACATTCCGGCTAATTTTTAAAAATTATTTATTTATTTGCAAGCAAAGAGAGAGAGAGAGAGAGAAGGAATGGGCACGCCAGGGTCTCCAGCCACTGCAAACAAACTCCAGACACATGTGCCCCTTGTGCATCTGGCCTGCATGGGTCTTGGGGAGTCGAACCTGGGTCCTTTGGCTTTGCAGGCAAATGCCTTAACCGCTAAGCAATCTCTCCAGCCCTTTATGTATTTATTTTTTTTTAAGTCAAGAATCCTCATCTGTACTATGGTGTGTTTCTTCTGTCTCCTTGGCTCCTGTTACATTTTCTCCAGAGAGTCTGTCTAGCTCCCTGCGCCGGACCACAGTTGTATTCCAAACCAGGACCATTCGCCTCTGAAGACTCAAGGGAGATCCGAGCGCACGGATTTGGTGCAGGGAGGCTGGCATTCTGAGTCCTTTCTGGCTGGCAGGCCCTAACAGGACAAGACAGGGAGCACAAGGCGGATGCGCTGAGAACTTTAAGAGACACTTCTAGGGCACCAGAAAGGCGAAGGAAAAGAAACGCAGCCTTGGTGAGACGAATTCCTCCCCCGAGCGTGTGCTTTTCCCTGATGTCGAGCTTGTGAATTATTCCACTGTTTACCTGCTGCGTGACTTGACAAAAGGGTAATGCGATTTAGAAACTCAGCGGTCATCCACAAAGTCTATTTTCAGACGGGCAGTTACTAGGCAATGTCAGCGGACTGCGCTGTGCTGCATCAAATCCCAAATTTAATCCAGGACCCAATGTGACTATGAATATATAGAAAAGCCCAGTGCCCTGAGAGAGTCACATCAATTCCGTATGACTTGTTTTCTCTATGTGGAAACAAGCATTAGGGCATCTAGAAAGCTGGACCTAGCACTTACGCATTTCCTGATGAGAATTTCAGCCTTTGTGCACATTTGTATATACACAGACCCTCTACCAGCCACACAAGACAGAACCATGAAAAATTACCCTGGAAAAATGCCTTTGATCTCAGGGCAAAGAATGAAGGTGGTAATAGATATAGAATTGCCCAAAGGTATAGCTGTTTGCAGACATTTTTATTTTGTTTTTATTTTTTGGTGATAAAGTCTTTTGTTTCGCTACAGGAATAGTAATAACCAACAGAAATCACTGGGTGCTAAGGGAGGAGGGAGAAAGAAAATCTTGCTTTGTGGTTGCTCTGTTTGGGGGACAGTACCAAGAGCAACAGCAATGATAATGTGGCATTGGTCAGCGTTTCATCACTGAGACCAAGACCACGTTACAGGCAGCCGGGCGGGGTGGCGCACGCCTTTAATCCCAGCACTCGGGAGGCAGAGGTAGGAGGATCACTGTGAGTTCGAGGCCACCCTGAGACTACATAGTGAATTACTGGTCACTCTGGGATAGAGTGAGACCCTACCTCAAAAAAAAAAAAAAAGTTGTCAATAAAAAAAGTTAAAAAAAATAATACATTACAAAGAGGAAAGGCATATTTTGGCTCACAGTTGTATTGGTTTCAGTCCAAGGTCAGCTGACTCCATTACTTTGAAGAGATGGCTTAGCAGTTAAGGCATTTGCTTGCGAAGCCTAAAGGACTCGGGTTCAACTCCCCAGGACCCACATAAGCCAGATGCACATTTGGCTCATGCATCTGGAGTTTGTTTGCAGTGGCTGGAGGCCCTGGAGTGTCCATTCTCTCTCTAAAGTAAATAAAAATCAAATAAAAATATTCAAATAAATAAAGAAATTACATTTTCATTTCTCTCTTCTTTCTTTCTTTCTTTCTTTCTTTCTTTCTTTCTTTCTTTCTTTCTTTCTTTCTTTCTTGTTTTGGTTTTCTGAAGTGGGGTTTCACTCTAGTCCAGGCTGACCTGGAATTCACTATGTACTCTCAGGGTGGCCTCGAACTCACGGTCTCCTGGCCTGGGGTGACACAGAATATCATGGTGGCAGGAATATGTGGCATCGGCTGCTCACACCAGGGCCATCAGGAAGCAAAAAAACAAGAGAGAGAAAGGGTCTGGGGACAAGGCGCATGCTTCCAAGACACTCCTTGGTGGCTGGGGAGATAGCTTAGCTGGTACGGTGCTTGCCTCTCAAGCATGAAGACCTGAACTTGATCCCCGACACCCACATAAAAATGCTGGGTGTGGGGCTGGAGAGACGGCTCAGCAGCTACGGTGCTCGCCTGCAAAGCCTAACGACCCTGGTTCCATTCCCCAGTGCCCGCATAAAGCCAGACGCACAAGGTGGCCTCCGGAGTCCATTCTCTTTTTCTCTGCCTGTCTCTCTTTCCTTGCAGATTAAAACAAATAAATGAAACATTTGAAAAAAAGATGATGTTGGAGGTCCACCCCGGGGGCTTGCTGGGGAGCTACGGGGCCAATGGAAGACCCTGTCCCCCACAAGGTGTGGATGACATTCCTCAGGAATGTCACCTGGAGCTGTCCTCTGGCCTGCACACGCGTGAGCACACGTGAATGCACACCCACACATGCACGTGCCCTCGCACGCGCGCACACGCACACACACGCGCAGGAAAAGACACACCGCAGTCGACTTGTTTTCACCAGTGGGCTCCCAGAACCTGACAGGCCTCAGCAGGTGACTCCACTGAGGAAGTTTGGACAAACAGACGACCGGAAGCAGCCTACGGGAGGGAAGGGTTCACTTCAGGCTTCACAGAACCCGCGGGAAGCTTCATGAGTAGTGGAAGGAACTGGTTCACTCCCACAGATGCACCACAGCCGAGAGAGAAAATCCAGCGGCCAGCAAGTGTCATCAGCCACCAAGCATGAACAGGCTCTGCCCGTGGGAGACTCAAGTTTTGACCTTAATCTTTTTCTTTTTTTTTAATTTTATTTTAGAGAGAGGGAGAGAGAATTGACGCACCAGGGCCTCAGTCACTGCAATCTAACTCCTGACGCTTGCGCCACCTAGTGGCCATGTGTGACCTTGCACTTGCCTCACCTTTGCGCATCTGGATAACTTGGGATCTGGAGAGTCAAACATGGATCCTTAGGCTTTGCGGGAAAAAGCCCTAACTGCTAAGCCATCTCTCCAGCCCCTTAGTCTTTTAAAATATTTTATGTATTGAGAAAGATATATAGAGAGAGATGCAGATAGAGGTAGAAAGAAGAGAGGCAGACAAAGAGAATGTGCACACCAAAGCCTCCAGCCACTGCAAACGAACTCCAGCCACATGCGCCACCTTGTGCCCCTGGCTTACATGGGTACTGGGGAATCGAACCTGGGACCTTAGGCTTTGCAGGCAAGCGCCTTAACCGCTAAGCCCTCTCTCTAGCCTTTGAGCTTAATCTTAATAAAAAATGCCTGTGCCGGGCGTGGTGGCGCACGCCTTTAATCCCAGCACTTGGGAGGCAGAGGTAGGAGGATCGCCGTGAGTTCGAGGCCACCCTGAGACTCCATAGTGAATTCCAGGTCAGCCTGGGCTAGAGTGAAACCCTACCTCGAAAAACCAAAAAAAAAAAAAAAAAAAAAAAAAAAAAAAAAAAAATGCCTGAGTCTGTAGGGCCAATCATTCAAACCACCACACCTTCACTATCCAATCATCTCCCAGTAGCCTGACCAGCTGGGGACTAGTCCTGTCACACAGGAGCCTGTAGGGGACATTTCATCTTTAAACCACGACAACAGCAAACCCAACAGCTAACATTTATTGACTTTATACCTTTAACTAACTGACTCTTCGTGACCACCCTATGAAGATGCTATTATTATGTTCTTGCACTTTAGGGAGCTGAGGCCCAGAGAAGTTAAATAGTTGGTGCAAGGTCACGTGGCCAGTCATTAACAGGGATAATGTTTAAGCTCCCACGAGGTAAGCTGAGTCAAACACTATCCTATTGTCTCAAGTCAAATTTTTATTCTGTCTGTCTCTCTCTGGCAAGATTTGTGGTGGCACCTTTACAGGTTAGGCATGACAATCCCACACATACCTCAGAAACCAAATCACTAGGAACTCTTGTTAGAGGAGCGGTCCCACCTCTGAGTCTGGCCTTGGGGACTGTCTTCATTAACAATAGCTTCCTGTGCCAGGCCTTCTGCTAAACACCTCACTGATTTCATCTTCGTATTTAAAACAATTTCTCTATGACTCATAGTAAAAAAAAAATTGTAAAGCAGGACCGATTTCTACATATACGTTTGAAAGAAAAGTCTCAGAACAGCATTCAGTATATACACATTTTACATTTTGTTCTATTTCAGTTTTAAAAAACTGGTTATGGGGCTCGAGGAATGACTTAGTGGCTAAGGCACTTGCCTGAAAAGCCAAAGGACCCAGGTTCAATTCCCCAGGACCCTCGTTAGCCAGATACACCAGGGGGCGCTCGCATCTGGAGCTTGTTTGCAGTGGCTGGAAGCCCTGGCGTGTCCATTCTCTCTCTCTCACTCTAATAAAGAAATAAAAAATTTAAAAAATCTTTTAAAAAAAAGCTGGTTATGGCCGGCTGTGGTGGCACACGCCTTTAATCCCAGCACTTGGGAGGCAGAGGTAGGAGGATCTCCATGAATTCGTGGCCAAGAATACAGAGTGAATTCCAGGTCAGCCTGGGCTAGAGTGAGACCCTATCTCGAAAAACAAAAAACAAACAAACAAACAAACAAAAGTGCAGTATAAAAAGCTGGTTATGAATACTAATTAGTTTTACATCCTACTAAATAGTTTGCAATAGATAGTTTAGAAAACTACTACTTTGGCTGATTTTAGTTGTGACAGCGAGGCTGTTTAAGGGTAACAGGACCGCAAACTGAGTGGGTTTTTTCTTGGCTAAACACTGGAAGTGTCCTAGGGTCTATAAGAGAGAACCAGGCTTCTTGTTCTTATCTCTCATCTTAAAACTCTGCCAGAGGAGGTGAGTACTTTCGTTCTTGACTCTTCCTTTCCTGGACGAGAAAAGAATGTTCGAGAGCCTGTTGTCACCAGAACACAGGGCATCAGTGGTGAACTGACCAGTCCAGACTCTCTTCCTGGGAGCTCACATAAAAGACTCAGATTTGGATCCCTAAGTAGGCTTCTTATTTTTGAGAATCCTCTTTTGTCTCTTTCTTGAGCAAGAGCATTAGATTCTTCTCCTAAGATTAAGCTTGAGCTCAGTAAGTTCTCCCAATAATAAAATCTTTCTGAATCTTACCCTATGACCTGTGAAATTCATTGAAATTCATAAGCAACTTTGTGTGGCCATGGTCTTCTGGAGCCTAGCTTCCGAGTTATTGCCCACTCAAGAGCTGACACAAGGCTCTGATGCTGTCAGATACCCCAAATTCCCACATCAACAGTAATCTTATGAAGTCAATATTACAATATTCATTTTACAAATGAGAAAACTGAGTTAATGTTTTCAGGGTCAGGTAGAGAAATTGTAGTTTATCATTTATATTGTGTAGTACATATCCTTTTTCTTCTTCTTCTATTTATTTTAAATCCTTAAGACAAGAATGGGGGTCTCAGGCCTCTTGCTTCTGCAAATGAATGCCAGATACTTGAGCCACTGTTTGAATCCGGCTTACATAGGCTTCTTGGGAATTGAACCAGGCCAGTAGGCTTTGCAAGTAAACACCTTAACTACTGTGTCATCCTCTCAGTTCATAGCCCTTTTCAAAATATAATTCAGTTGCTTAAAAAATGAAGCATGGCTAGAGAGATGGCTTAGCAGTTAAGGTACTTGCCTGCAAAGCCTGGTGACCCGTGTTTGATTCCCCAGGACCCATGTAAAGCCAGATGCCTAAAGTACCGCATGCATCTGGAGTTTATTTGCAGCAGCTAGAGGTGCCTATATTCTCTCTCTTGTGAGTAAAAAAAATATTAAAAACAATAAAAATAAAGCAGCTTTGCAAATTCTTTTGTGACAAGTGTGTTTTCTGTAGATAGAATTAGCACAATGGCTGAAGAAATGGCTTAGCAGTTAAGCACTTGCCTGTGAAGCCTAAGGACCCCGGTTCAAGGCTCAATTCCCTTGGACCTACGTTAGCCATATGCACAAGGGGGCGCATGTGTCTGGAGTTTCTTTGCAGTGGCTGGAGGCCCTGGAGCACCCATTCTCTCTCTGTCTGTTGCTCTCAAAAGCATAAATAAAAATTAGCAAAAAAACTTTAAAAAAATTAAAAAATAAGAATTAGCACAAGGTCTTATACATATAGGCATGTGGGCACAGTGTTCAGGTCAAATATATGTGATAGCATTGTATTTATAAAAATCAAATATGTCTATGCACCTCTAGACTCTTTGTAGCTTTTATTTTTAAATTAACTATTTATTTATTTAGATAGATGGATGGATGGATGAATGGCAAGATAGATAGATAGATAGATAGATGATAAATAGATAGATAGATAGATAGATAGATAGATAGATAGATAGATAGAGATAGAGAGAGAATGGATGTGCCAGGGCCTCCAGACACTGCAAACAAACTCCAGACGCGTGCGCCCCCTTGTGCATCTGGCTTTACGTAGGTACTGGGGAACTGAACCTGGGCACTTTGGCTTTCCTGGCAAGTGCCTTAAGTGCTAAGCCATCTCTCCAGCCCTCTTTGTATCTTTTTTTTTTTTTTTTTTTCCCGAGGTAGGGTCTCGCTCTAGCCCAGCTGACCTGGAATTCACTATGTAGTCTTAGGGTGGCCTTGAACTCACAGAGATCCTCCTACCTCTGCCTCTCGAGTGCTGGGATTAAAGGCGAGCACCACCACGCCCAGCCCAGCCTCCTTGTATTTTGTAATTATGCATATGCTCAATCCAGTGATTGAAGAATGGAAGGTCTGGTATTCTGGCTACCTGAAGAATTCCTTTAAACTGGCAATTGTTCTCTGCCCCTACCGCCCCCTCCCCCCGGCCCTCCAGGAAACGTTGAAACAAGAGGCGAGGTTGCGACATACTTAGGATCTGGCTATCAAGCTTAACCAAGAATTTGTACTTTGCATTTATAGTTCCCCTGGACATTAGCAATATGCCTCCATTATTTTCCTGGTGTTGGGGCTTGAAACCAGGGTCTCACACATGGCATGAGCTCTACTGCTGAGCTATACTCCTAGCCCCTGTAAGTATGAGTTATTAGTTAGCAATAAGTCACAGCAGTATTAACAGCACACTGAACTTGTCAACAGTATAAAATATTAATTTTATACTATTTCACAATGTTGTGGATATTCTAAAATATCACTTGTGCTAATTACGCTTTTAAAATTATGTCAGTTATCTTATTATTTGATCCTGATATTTTATGTAGTGTTGAATAAGCATGTGCGTTAGTATATCAATTTATTTAAAATTTTTTTGTGTGTGGCTTTTCAAGGCGTAGGGTCTCACTCTAGCCCAGGCTGACCTGGAATTCAAACTCAAGGTGAAGCTCTTAACTCTGCCTCCTGAGTGCTGGCATTAAAGGCATGTTTCACCACCAAGCCCAGCTTATTTTAAAATATTTTGATTGACAGCTTTAGTTCCATCTTTATGCACTGAAGTTCATTGTTTTGGAAAATAATAATAGAGAAGGAATCCCCAGACATGACATGAATAGATATTTCTCAAAGACAACATATAGCATGGCCAGTAAGTATATGAAAGTGTTCTCAACATGACTAATCATTGGAGGGCTGAAGGGATGGTTTAGCGGTTAAAGCATTTGCCTGCAAAGCCAAAGGACCCAGGTTCGATTCCCCAGGACCCACGTTAGCTATATGCACAAGGGGGTGCATGCGTCTGGATTTTGTTTGCAGTGGCTGGAGGCCCTGGTGTGCCCATTCTCTCTCTCTTTCCCTCTTTCTCTCTCAAATAAATAAAAATGACTAATCAGAGAAATATGAATGAAAACCACAAGGGGATATCATCTAACCCTTGTTAGAATGGCTATCACCAAGAAGAAAAATAAAATGCTGGTGAGGATGTGGAGAAAACAGAACTTTCATGTACAATTGGCGGGAATGTAAACTCGTTCCGCCCTTATGGAAAACAATGTGGAGGTTCCTCAGAAACCTACAAATATAACAATCGTATGATCCATTTACCTCACGCGGGGCTCTAGATCCAGAAACAGTGACATCTGTGTGCTGAGGAGACACGTGCACCTCCATGTTGATCACTGCACTATGGAGAAGTGAGTCACCTTTCTGGCTTCTTGACATCAACCGCAACCATCTGGTCAGTGGAGCATGTCGAGACGTGGGCTGCCTCTTTCAGGAAACGTGGAAACGGAGGTTCAGTAGATCCCTCCGTCTTCCTTTGCTACTGTGCCTCAGACAGCGTCAGAGGGCTGGGATGAAAGTCCAAAGCAGGCACACGTATGGAAAGCAGGGCTTTACTGCAGCTCAGGGACGGAGGGGCAGTTCTGCAAGGGCGGAAGAAGCTGGCCCCTTTCACAGGTCCACCCAGAGAGGTAGAAAAGCCACCACCAGAGCCAGCAAGCATAGTCCAGGAACTCCGAACAAAACCCCAGCACTTCCTGTAGCTGTTTCTGGAAATCAGATCCGCCCCCAAACACCTTGGGGCTCGGGGCTGGACCTAGGTCCACCCGGTGACACGGCCTCCAGCCAGGGAGCCAGAGATCCAGGAGCTTTAGTCAAAGTCCTGCATCTGCTGGGGGACATCCACTCAAACCACTACTACTTGTGTCTTAATTACCCCATCCTTGTTTTATTTCTCCATTGCTATGCTTCAGCCTCTTGTATTTGACACCCACAGACCCCACTTCTCAGAACCAATTTTACTGTCGTGGTTGCCTCCTCATGGCTGGATGAACACCCGACCAGAGGCAGCTTGTGGGAGGAAAGAGTTGATCTTGGTTTCCAGGCTCAAGGGGAAGCTCCAAGGGGCAGGGAAAAAAAAAACATAGCATAAGCAGAGGGTGGACATCACCTCTTGGCCAACATCGGGTAGAGGGGGAGCTGGCTGTAACACTCACTCATCCACCCCCAAGAACATGCCTCCAACAAAGTTCCACTTCCAAGTTGCCATTGGCTGGGGGCCAAGCATTCAAAACACGTAAGTCTATGGGGAACAGAATCGACGCACCATACCCATATCATCATGTATGTTTAGATAAAACAGGTTATTGTATGTTCTGTGGATTAAAATGTTTGACAGAGCTGACTTACTTTAATCTTGGGATTATCAAGATACACAAATGTGGATTGACTGCTGAAATGCCTTTAAGATGATTTAAATTCTATGATGTTACCAGAGTTATCATTCTTCTCCCCCCACCCTCCGCTCTCTTTCTCTTTTGTTACTTGAGGTAGGGTCTTGCTCTAGCCCATGCTAACTTGGGGTTCACTATGTAGTCTCAGGTGGCCTTGAACTCACAGCGATCCTCCTACCTCTGCCTCCCGGGTACTAGGCTTAAAGTCATGTACCACCATGCCTGGCTCATATATATATATATATATATATATATATATATATATATATATAATATAAAATTCATTTTTATTTATTTATTTGAGAGTGACAGAGAGAAAGAGGCAGGTAAAGAGAGAGAGAGAGAGAATGGGTGTGCTAGGGCCTCTAGCCACTGCAGATGAACTCCAGATGTGTGCGCCCCCTTGTGCATCTGGCTAACGTGGGTCCTGGGGAATCGAGCCTTGAACCAGGGTCCTTAGGCTTCACAGGCAAGTGCTTAACCGCTAAGCCATCTCTCCACTGGTTCTTCTTTTAAAAAAATATTTATTTATTTGAGAGAGAGAGAGAGAGGAAGAGAGAGAGAGAGAGAGAACATGGGCACGCCAGGGCCTCTACCCACTGCAAACAAACTTCAAACACATGGGCCACCTTGTGCATCTGGGTCTACATGGATACTGGGACGTCAGACTCAGGTCATCAGGCCCTGCAGGCAAGTGCCTTAACTGCTGAGCCATTTATTCAGCCCTAGAGATGGCATTATCTTTCTTTAAAGAAAAGTGAATAACTCCCTCGGTTTCTTTTTTTTTTTTTTTTTGGTTTTTCGAGGTAGGGTCTCTAGCCCAGGCTGACCTGGAATTATGGAGTCTCAGGGTGGCCTCGAACTCACGGCGATCCTCCTACCTCTGCCTCCCGAGTGCTGGGATTAAAGGCGTGCGCCACCTCGCCCAGCTTCCCTCGGTTTCTTATATCCCTCTCTGGGTTTCTATTGGCAGTGGGAAGGAGCTCAGAGGGCTTCAGATGGGACCTGAGGTGGGGGGTGCGGGCAGTCCTATTGTCTGGGTCCTGCTAACCTCTTCAACTTCATAGCTGCCTATTTCTCTATACATATATTTATCTTGACCTTTGTTTTTCTTTTTTTAACTTTAAAAAAATATTTAATTTAATTTACTTATTTATTTGGCAGAGAAAGAGGGGGAGAGAGAAAGAGAGAGAGAGAGAATGGGCGCACCAGGGCCTCCAGCCACTGCAAACAAACTCCAGATGCATGTGCCACCTTGTGCATCTGGCTTACGTGGGTCCTGGGGAATGGAGTCTGGGTCCTTTGGCTTTGCAAGCAAACACCTTAACCGCTAAGCCATCCCTCCAGCCCTCTCTTGACCTTTCTACAATGCTTGCATTTTCCTGCATAAATTTTGCCTTCTTCAGTGTGTCCATAGGTGATTGAGTCTTCCTTCTTATTTCACTTCCTTGAAAACCGTTGGTCCATTGAAACCCTTCAAAGGCCCCAGTCATGTTCGAAGGTTTCATCCATTGCTCCCCGTGGCTTGGAGGAAGTAGAATCCGAGCCCTCATCACACTGCAGTGTTGATCCCAGTGGGAGACGCGCTGTTTTATCGATGGTACATTGGGAGGAGGCCAGTAAAATTTACGCATTACGCACTGGATGGGTCACCCAGCCTACTTCCTGGCTGTAGCCATAGCTTTGAATGTTCTGTGCAATTGTTACTGATCCTTACTTGCAACACAGAATCATTTGTTTCTTTAGTGTGTGTGTGTATGTATGTATATATATATATATATATATATATATATATATATATATATATACACATACATGGGGGGGCTGGAGAGATGGTTAAGCAGTTAAGGCATTTGCCTGCAAAGCCAAAGGACCCAGGTTCGGTTCCCCAGGACCCCACATAAGTGAGATGCACAAGGTGGCACATGCATCTGGAGTTTGTTTGCAGTGGCTGGGGGTCCTGGCATGTTGATCCTCCCCTCTCTGTCTGTCTCTTTCCCTCTCTGTCAAATAAATAAATAAAAATAAAATATTTTAAATATATTGAGAAAGAGAGAGAAAATGAGCACAACAGGGCAGCCACTGCAAACAAACTCCAGATGCATGCCCCACCTTATGCATCTGGTTTACGTGGGTCCTGGAGAATTGAACCTGGGTCCTTTGGCTTTGCAGGCAAACACCTTAACCACTAAGCCATCTCTCTCCAACCTGGTTTCTTTTCTGTTTGCTTTTTTTTTTTTTTTTTGAGGTAGGGTCTTGCTGTAGTCCAGGGTGACCTGGAATTCAGTCTGTAGTCTCAGGCTGACCTCGAACTCACAGCGATCCTCCTACCTCTGCCTCCCGGGTGCCGGGATTATAGTGCGCCACCATGCCCGGCTAGAATGGTTGGTTTCCAATGTGATGTTTCGCTAAACTTGTTGCTGATCTGCCGTCTGCTTCATTCCCACACTAGAAGTGGGAGAGAATTGAGTCCTCCCTTAAGGTAGTCCTGGAGGTTGGTGGATAAACACTTCCATCCTACCTCTCTCAGGGAGAACCATTAGGAATCATTGTCCAAGGCAACTGAGGCCATTCCAGAAGCTTCCATGTCAGCGAGCCGTTCAGTTAAGCCCCTCGCATGGGCTGCCCCAGCCCCAGTGCCCTGCTTCACACGGTCTAGTTCCCTCCTCTCGTTCCTTTGAATCATTTCCCCCAAATAAACTATATTGTCTCAGGCTTTGCTTTTTTGGGGGGAAGAACCCAGATTAAGCTAACTGAAATCAGCTTCATTCTGTTCATTCCCCCGCCGCCCCGCCCTTAAATTTAGAGATGTTTGGAAAGCATTTGCATGTCTCGTGAAGTAGATGCAGAACAGAGCTGGGATGGAAGACAATTGCGCAGGATAGCATCCGCGATATTGTATGTAAATGTCCTCTGAAGCCGGGATGGTTTTGTGAGTCAGCCTCTGTTTCTCACTTGGGAGACAGACTCAGACAGTTGTCAGTTTTGTAAAAGCACGTCTCCATAATTCTACAGCTGTCTTAGACGGCAACTGAATAGTAATGTTCTGACTGCAGCTTTGCAGATGGCGAGGCCCCAGAGGACACATGTCTTTCCCACAGAGGGGCAGTGTGTGCAGCTTGGGTATGAAACCCTGTACCTATGCTGGTGGGTGATGTGGCCTGCTTGGTGTGTGTGTGAGTGTGCATGCACCTATATTTATAGCAGTGGGTGATGTGGCCTGCTTTGGTGTGTGTTTATATGTATATGTGTTTGAGGGAGTCTCTGCGCCTTGTGTGTGTACCTACTTCTTTCATTTTTCAAAATATGTTTATTTTATTTACAAGGAGAGAGAGAGAGGAGAGACAGAGAGAAGGGACACGCCAGGGCCTCCAACCACTGCAAGCACCACCTTGTGCATCTGGCTTTACGTGGGTCCTAGGGAATTGAACCAGCGTCCTTAGGCTTAACAGGCAAGCTCTTTAACCACTAAGCCATCTCTCCAGCCCCCTAGTTCTTTCTTGATAAGCACAAGGTATCGATTCCATTCTAAGTACTGTAAATACCATAGTCCTTGGCTTACTTTAGGAAACATACATTTTTTTTTTTTTTTGAAAAGCATTGAGCAGTAAAGTTGGCAATCGTAATCGCTGAAACCCACAGAAATTTTGTGCTCTGTATGCTATGACATTCAAAGTTACTCAGGAGCTATTTCCTGACATGGGTGAGACCAGAACCCAGGCTTCTGGAGGCTCTTCTCCCAGTTCTTCAAGTCGCCGTGGCTATAACCCCTCTGCTGAACTACAGGTTAGCATGCCTTTCCCGTGACAGGCCAGACAGTTAACAGTTTAGGCTTTGCAGGGCCAGGGCCCCACCTCTGTCGTTGTGGGAAGGAAGGCAACATACGGGAAACGTAAGTGGACAATTGTGGACGTGCTGGACAGACCTACTTACCAACACAGGCGTAGCCCTGATTTGTCTTTGGGCCTCCATGGCTGGTTCCCCATTCCATACCATGAACATCATGGGGATTTCTGCTTGGAGGTCATCCAGGGTCTGCTGGGACTTGGAGACTTAGAGCTTCCATCAAACCCGGTGACGAGAGGAGCTGGTGTGTCATGATGCCCTCATGACTGGGGTTCGATCCAGGCTTGTGTCTGCTCAGACTCTGAGCCCAGCAGTCAGGAGAGCGGGTCTATCACCCACAGCACTCCAGTTTCCAGACGGGATCACAAATCCCCCTGCCTTGTGCAGATAAAGACACAATTGAGAACTTACTGGAAAGTAATGCAGGGTCACCAGGATGAAACGGGAATTCTCTTTTCTGTCAGTCATTCTAGTCTAGCTGGGTGTCAGTCTGTCCTGGAAAGCTCAGCTGGGATGCGTGGTAGACTTGGCGAGCTCCCAGGCTCTTCATTTGCGGGATGCTATGTTGGGGTTTGCTTCCCACGGCTGGCCCAGTGACCTCTTCCTCCTCATAGTGAAGCATGATTTTACCCTCACCTGGTTCCTACCAGAGCAAAGTGATTGTTTCTATTTAACAGAACTGTCAATACTTCTTCCTATCAGTTATGTTTCCCACAGAACTTTAAAAGAATATTTTATTTATTTGTTTATTGGAGAGAGAGAGAGAGAGAGAGAGACAGACAGATAGAGAGAATGGGCATGCCAGGACCTCCAGCCACTGCAAACAAACTCCGGATGCATGTGCTACCTTGTGCATCTGGCTTACATGGGCCCTGGGGAATTGAACGTGGGTCCTTGGGCTTCGTAGGCAAATGCCTTAACCACTAAACCATCTCTCCAGCTCTTTCTCTTTTATTTTCATCATGTGGTCTCCATTCATGGTCTAAGTTCTAAGAAATGAAGAGTTAAAAACTTTTAACTTTTATTTATTTATTGGCCAGTGGAGAGAGAACAGAGACAGAGAGAAGGGGCACGGGCTTCCAGCTGCTGTAAACAAACTCCAGATGTATGTGCCACATTGTGCATCCAGCTTTATGTGGGTACTGGGGAATCAAACCCTGGTCCTTCGGCTTTGCAGGTAAGCGCAGTAACTGCTGAGCCATCTCTCCAGCCCCAAAATGAAGACTTTTAAAGGCTGGCTGGAGCTTTGAGTACACTTAATGACCCAGCCTTGGAGGGGACACACGATTGCTTGTCTCAGCGCTGGATTGGCTAGATCCCATCTCCGGACACAAGTTTCTAATGAATGTCCAAGCCCTCCGAAGTGAAGTGCTTTTACGGGGGTGGAATCCATGTTATTATTTTCCCCAAGCAGCGCTCCTTCCCCAGGGAGAGGGAGGCTGACGGTTGCGCAAGGCAGCAGAAATGAGGAGGAAGGAAGGAAATAATATTTGATTATTTCTTCATAAACAACCAATTCCTCTAGCACCTGGCTGTGGTTCCTGCCGCTGTGAGGAGAATATGAACGCCTTTAATAGTCCCTGTTTTGTGGTTGGGAAAAATTGCCTGCCATTCTGGCAACGGGACGGGAAATGTGGCAGATGTAAAAGGGAGATCTTGTCAGAATGCTTTACGTTTGATGAACTTCCTCTTTAAGAATCCTCTCCCTCTTACATTTCTTTACACACCACCTCTGCCTCCCGATGCTGGGATTAAAGGCGTGCGCCACCACACCCGGCTCTGTTGTTCTATTTTTAATGTTAAATCAATAGCTTATGTTATTTTATAAAATTTATTTTATTTCTTTGAGAGAGAGAGAGGTTGAGGGAGGGAGAGAGAAGAGAGAGAGAGAGAGAGAGAGAGAGAGAACTGGGCATGCCAGGGCTTTCAGCCACTGCAAATGAACTCCAGATGCATGCGCCACCTTGTGCATCTGGCCTACGTGGGTCCTGGGGAATAGAACCTGGGTCCTTTGGCTTTGTAGGCAAGTGCCTTAACCACTAAGTCACCCCTCCGGCCCAAGCTTACATTATTTTTAATTTTTTAATTTTTTAAAAACTCTAAACAGACCTTTAATGACCGGGGTGGGTTTAGGACGGCAAGGCTGAATGGTGTGTGGCCTAGGCCATTCAGCTTACATTATTTTAATGAAATTTTTATACTCTTCAGCAACACTGATGCCAACCAACTATTATTCAATACTGATGAAAAACAATACAACAACAACCAAGTCACAAAGCAGTCAAGAAAAGGCAGCTCTGTCTGACAAGTTAGGCTGCATGCATAAATTTGCAATAACTCATTACCACTAGGTGGTGCTGTTAAAACATCTCAGCTTAAAGTTCTTTAAAAAAAAAAAAAAAAAGTCCCAAATAAGGAAAACCACACAAGTAAAAAGCCTTTCACACAGAGTACTTTGTACCAAGAGTGGAGTCGGGGCCTGCCTGTGCATGTGTGTGCGCGTATGTAATATGGTTGTCACGTTAAGATATGTCAACGTTACAGGGAATAATGATAGAATTATTTTTGAGAGCACTTTTATGATTGATACACTTAAAAAAAATTAAACGAGAATTTTAACATTCGTTAAACATTCACATTGGATATTCAATGTGTTTAGTCCTGAGCAGATCTTCCCTGGCATTTTGTAAAGCGTGATATTTTAGACACTGGAATGATGGGCTAAATTGAGTATCCCTCAATTCAGTCTCATTCTCCATACAGAGCTTGAGCACTGGAGGCCTTTATTTGAAAACAATTAGTGTCCCATTAGGGGGATGCGAAGCCCGTGGCCACAGATGTCCTGGACTGCTTTGGGAACTTGGCGCATAAGAAAAGCTGGTAAATTAATACTCCCCGGACCAGGATTCTTTAGAACACAGTCTATCATGTGACTCCCCAATGTCACTCTCATTGTTACAGAGAGTGACCGTTTCTTGTGTCTGCGCATTCTCTGTGTGCATA